>CM075190.1:13809417-14409417 GCA_037577475.1 Chaunax sp. Z400
CAGCAAGACTTGCCAGAGTGATTATGGGCATCCAAAGAATTTGCAGAGAGTGTAGGCCTACACACGCCTATAGTAGGCATGGAGTCAGGGACTTCAGTAATATCAGTTGTGTGTAAGTGGGTCACAGTGTTTTTATTAGGACATCCAAAAGACAGAGATGGAGTGGAAAATACCTGCAATACTCTCCACAACAGGAAAAATGCTTCCCTTTTCGTGTGGTAGTCAACAATATACAAATGAGTAAAACAATAGTTCACAAAGTGAGATTTCTGTTATTTATTAAATTTTTTTCAAGGTATGAAACAGAGCAGCATTTAGGGTTTCCATAGTGGGGGGCAGGGGGGTCTAGGACGGATCGTGGTCAGAGGACTGGGTCCGGAGGGATCATGGTCTATTTACTTTTTGCGTTGAAATATACGCAACAAGAAGCACTTTTTCTTCTTCTTCTTTTTCATAGTTTGCTCTTGGAGCTCCTGAAAAGAAAAAGACAGCACGTTTGATTTCATTTCCAAAGGTGTTGCTGTTGGTTCAAGGGCTCACTGAACCCCCTAGTGGCCGTAGCAACAAAACATGTAGGGACTAAATGTCACTATTTTAAAACGCAGAACAGTTACAGGTACCCTGATTAGTAATTCTGATGTCATTGGAAATTACACATCAAATTTAGTCATGATTTTAATTTGAAGCCCCAACCTTCAGTTTCAAACTGCGCGTATGATCTGAAAACTTCTATAAGAAGTCATTAAAATCAAAATATAAGGTAGCTCACCTGTAGCCGGGTGTTTTCCTGTCTGAGGCCTTGGAGCTCCTCATTCCTCTGAGCCTCTTCCTTCTCCTTCACCAGTATCACCTCTTCCAGACTCCTCTTTTCCTTCTCAAAAAGCTGTGCCTTTGTCTGCCAGCTCGCACACATGTCAGACATTTCCCTCCTGTCAATGAGCGCCTTCCTGTAGCTCTCGTCCATCTCGAGGAGCTGCTGTTTCAGAGTGTCTTCTCTTTCAACAACCTTCTTCTCGAATCGCTCCTCCTGCTCAGAGAGCTCCTTCCTGTAGCTCTCTTCCTTCTCGAGGAGCTGCTGTTTTAGAGTCTCTTCTTCAGCAAGCTTGTCGAATCTCTTCTCCAGGTCAGAGAGCTCCTTCCTGTAGCTCTCGTCCTTCTCGAGGAGCTGCTGTATCAGAGGCGCTTCTCTTTCAGCAAGCATCTTCTTGAATCGCTCCTCCTGCTCAGAGAGCTCCTTCCTGTACCTCTCGTCCGGCTTGAGGAGCTGCTGATTCAGAGTGTCTTCTCTTTCAGCAAGCATCTTCTCGAATTTCTCTTCAATCTTAGAGAGCTTCGTCCTGTTGCACTCGTCTTTCTGGAGACGGTACTGGCTCAATTGCTCCTCTATGTCAGCGAGCTCTTTCAGGTCCTCTTTCTTGATCGGAGGGCAGGCCTTGGAGGGCAGGTTTTTCTGTTCCAGTTGTCTTTCCAGGGCTTTACACCTAAGCTCATTCACTTCTAGAATTAGCTGAGTTTCAGTCAGCTGTTGCAGAGTCTTTTTGTGTTTTCTGCCCTGCTCCTTCTCCTTGTTGAGCTCTTTGTCCTTCTTTTTGAGGAGTTGGTCCTTCTTTTCAAGAAGTTTGTCCTTCTTTATGAGGAGTTTTCCAAACCGGGTGACTTCTCCCTGCAGTATCTTCTCCTCCTCTGTCTGAGGCTGGGGGCGCTGGTGAAGAGGAGCAAAATAAAATAACACATAAAACAATAGTAAGTAGTTGTAAGAGTTATGGCTAACAGTGGCACATTAAAGTTACACACCTCAAATGAGTTACAGATCACATAAACATTATATATAACATCTCTTATTATATGGTCACCCACCACTGGAGGCTCCGGTTGGTCGTTTCGTCGGGCTTCCTTAGCGACTTTTGGTCCTGGATTTTCCATCGGCTCATTACAGACACTCTCCTTCTTGTCTCCGGCTCCTCCTGTTTGTGGTGCATCATCGGAGAGCCCAGAGTCCGGATCGATAAAGGCATCCTCCTTGTCTTGTCTTCCATCTCGTCTTTTTGTCATTGTGCTCAGTGGATTCAACTGATAAAATAAAAGTTCTGTGTGGAATTTGTTATTCGGACTGGTCTTATAGAGACAATTTTCTTTGATGTCACAATGATTATCAACATCAAAGTGAATCCATGGATACACAAAATGATTATCAACATCAAAGTGAATCCATGGATACACAATGATTATCAATATCAAAGTGAATCCATGGATACAAAGTGATGTCATAATGATAAAAGTTGAGGAAAAAAGACTTTGTAGCTGTAGGCGGGCCAGCGAAAAGTGAGCTTTTGTGATTGGTCCCCACTTGTCACATGACCCCCTCGGGGGTGGGGGGGCACTGTGTGTGTGTGTGTGTGTGTGTGTGTGTGTGTGTGTGTGTGGTAAGAGACCACCATATAACAAGAAAGACAAACACACATGCACTACCGCTTTTAAAAACACAAATGACGGCCTTACCTTATCTCTCTGAACATCTCCCAGTTTATACTCCTCCAAAACACATTTCCCTTAACTTTATAGCCAAGAGTTAAATGAGAAAATACAAACCACTTTCATACTGTGTCTGTATGGCATACATGAAGCTACAGCCAGCAGCATTTAGTTTTGCTTAGGCTAAAGATGGTGACGAGATAGCAAAGCTCTGTCCAAAGGTAAAGAAATCTACCTACCAACTTCTCTCAAGCTCACTAACACTTAATATGTCATTTGTGTGACAAGAAAGAAGTGTGACAACTAAAAGTTGTGGTTTTACAGAACTGAAGCCTCTGCTGGCTGTAGCCTTACTTTGCTACTAACCACTAGCATCTGAGAATGAAGGGACAAAACTGAAGATAGGTGAAATTATACTGTATTGTGCATGTTCTATGGCATGTGGACATATATGGACTTAACATTATGGCTAAGGGTCATCTATACACTAATTTAATCATGGTAGCTTTTTTATGGTGGTACAGCGGTTGTCCACTTCTCAGAGGGTCGGCGGTTCGATCCCCAGCACCAGCAGTCTGCATGTCAAAGTGTCCTTGGTCCCTGCTCCCAGTGGCTGTTCCATTGGTGTGTGAGTGATTGAGTGAATGGCTACCACTCGTAATGAGCAGGTGGCGCCTTGCATGGTAGCCTCTGCCACCACTGTATGAATGTGAATTTGTGTGAATGCTGGCTTGTGTTAGAAAGGCGCTATATAAGTACAGTCCATTTACCATTAAATTCTATCATGTTTGGTGATGTACAGTACCAGTCAATAGTTTGGACACAGTTACCCATCCACTTGAATGGGAAACTGTGTCCAAATTTTTGACTGGTAGTGTATATATATATATATATATATATATATATATGCTCAGGAGATACCTGTGTTCTATACTGTAAATATCAGTTGATGATCAGAGAAGTACATTCTCCGCTCTTCAATAGTTTTTGAGAAAACTTTTTCACATGAACAATGTGCTAAGAGCAAAATTTGAATCAAGGGGTTGAAAAAATATTTTATGAAACATGTGGGAATTACAACCTTTTATAAACAGAGTCTCCTATTTTCATGGACTCAGATGTAATTGCATAAACTGACATAATTATAATATAACATTTACTTTCAGTACTTTGCATAGAATTCTTTGCAGGCATCGACCACCTGAGGTCTGGAACCCATGGGCATCATCAAATGCTGGGTTTCCTCAGTTTGGCTTCAGCATGTTAAATATATGCTCGATCAGGTTTAGATCAGGTGACTGTTACCCATCTACAGTAAAGCACCATCTAAACAGCCTTGCTGAATTTGGTTGCATCTGATTATACATGATATACCTACATACTTAAGAATTCACCCGCCTACCTCTGTCAACCGTCACATCATCAATGAACAACAGTGACCTAGAGTCACTGGAAGCCACGCATGGTTATGCCCTCACACCGCCTATATATATACAGTACCAGTCAATAGTTTGGACACAGTTACCCATCCACTTGAATGGGAAACTGTGTCCAAATTTTTGACTGGTAGTGTATATATATATATATATATATATATACAGTACCAGTCAATAGTTTGGACACAGTTACCCAGCCACTTGAATGGGAAACTGTGTCCAAATTTTTGACTGGTAGTGTATATATATATATATATATATACACTACCAGTCAATAGTTTGGACACAGTTACCCATCCACTTGAATGGGAAACTGTGTCCAAATTTTTGACTGGTAGTGTATATCTGTTCACGCTCTGTTAATACAACTTAGTTTGTGGAGCTTTTACATGCTTGCTCACTTGAACTCACACAAATCTCCCACTCTGTTTTCCGTCCTGCTCTTTTTTATTATTGGTGTGCTTGCAGGTGTCGAGGATAATCCGGACACCTGGAGGTAATGCTTTGTTGGTGGGTGTTGGGGGTTCAGGCAAACAGAGTCTGACCAGACTCGCCTCATTCATAGCTGGATACAAGATCTTCCAGATCACCCTGACACGGTATTTATCACATACAATACATACACACAGAGCTTATTTCTTATCCCTACACTGTAACCTTAGCCATAAATTCTGCTAGTCTTACTTATAATCTGATGATAATATCTTAAATGTATTTTTTCCCCCTAATAATGGTCTTACTGTCCTGTACTTTTGCAGGGCAGTCATAATTTATGGTAGGCTGTAAGAATTCATGAGACTCCTTTAAACTGTGTCTTCTGTGTCTGCTTGCTCTGTCTTACACTTTGTCTACCTCATTGTTCTCTTTCTCACTCCCTCAACCTGTCAGCTCTTCCTCTCCCTCAGTCCCCATGTGCATTTGTCGCTGTCAAATTCCCCGTCTGCTCTTTTCCTAACAGATTTTATTGTTTGGTACTAATATGAATGAGCCTTTTGTTTTTCCCCTTGGCTGCCCGGCGATCTCTGGAGAAAACGGATACCCCCTTGATGTTTTATTTTATCTGCTTTTTCCTCTCTTTCTGCTCACCAACATGCCAGTTACACTGCAGTGATGTCTCTCTTTCTCGTGCAGACTCCGTTTGACTGGCATTCATTGCAACTTACATTAACATGTGAAGTGTCCCTTTAAACTCTGTCATTCCAACTTTGTTACTGTCTTTCTGGAGTTTTTTTTTTTCATGCATTCAGTTTCTCACCCATGTTTTTATGCGATCAATTTGACACTTTCACACTCTCTTATATCCTATTATATCCTTGTTGCTTCTAAACCATCTTTCAAGTCAAAAATCTATTTGCATGTTCCATCACAGCTTATAATTCTGAGCTGTGCAACTTGAAGATCCAATTTTCAATGTTTGCACACACATGCTCATACACAGCTCTCAATGGGTTTTTTTTCTCACAGTTTTCTTTTCAACATATACAGTACAACCATTTTCAAAGCCAGGTTGGCAGATTCATGTTTGAAATAATTTAATCAGTGCCCACCACAGTGTTGCTACTGCTCCAAGGAGGCATACAATAATTGTACACTGTGATGTTGCCCTGTGTTCAAACAGTATAGCATTCCTAACTCGGACACTTTTTTAAAAATAAGAAGAACAGTAAAAATAATAAATATTCAGTGCTTATATTTTTAACACGTTTTGTTCTTTTCCAGCTCATACAACACAGCCAACCTTATGGATGACCTAAAGGGTTTGTATAGAACAGCTGGCCAACATGGAAAAGGCATCAGCTTCATCTTTACTGACAACGAAATCAAAGATGAGTCCTTCCTCGAGTACATGAACAACGTCCTGTCATCTGGAGAGGTCAGAAGCACACATGGAAAAAAGACACTAAAACATGTCCATAAATGCACACTTATCTAAATTTAAAGTTATTTATAGGGAACTAAGCTAATAGGGAATATACATAGTGTAAGCCATTATTACGCCATGTATATAGGTATACAGTTAAATACTAGGCACCACAGGGGACAAAAGTATCTGCAAAATGCATCAGCAAAACTGTCATATTAAGGCATGTTAGTACATTTTGGACAAGCTAAAGGTAAAAGCATTGACAGTATAGTACAAGGAGTTCTTTTAAGATTGGTTTTAGGAAGAGGTTGTTCAGCAGCTGCAGACAGGAAGAGGACTGAATACCTCTCAACACCTTCACTTATACATGAGGTGGTCACGTACACATAGCAGATGTTGATCAACAGGCTGGCCAGTTTAGGGTCTGACTGAACGTCTTAATACAACAATGCCATTTCTAAGTGGCACATGAACTGTGGCTTAAGGATTCCAATGTAGTTATTTGCATTTAGTTATTTTAAGTATTTGTAGTTATTTGTATATGTATTTGCTTGTATGTCTTACTGAAAGACCAAATGCAGATTTTAGACATGGATGATTGGGCAAGTCATCAGTACTGTTATTGTTAATGATAGCAGGTGGGCCATTGAGATTTACAATCCACAGAGCAAAAAAAACCCAACAAAACATTTCACTGTGATTTCACACAATGCTTTCACGCATGCAGCTTTATAAACGCTGTCAATCAGTGTAATGTTTATAGGAGATAAAATAATACTCCTTTCTTTTGGCTAAATACAAGGAGAAACACATGGATTATGGATTTTTCCCATTGGCGCTAATGTGTTTTTCTGATTAATTAGGTTTTAATGAATGCCTTGGTACATCTGTGTTTTTATGATAATCAACACATACTTGATTCTGTGGAAAACCTACACTGGATAGTCAAAGGTGCTGGATTGACTGAAATACTGTTCTTACAATAACATGATTTAGTTTGCCCAGAACAAAATCTTCAAATGATGCTTTTGTTGTGCTGCTAAAACTGCAAACTCACATTCGCTGAAGAGTGAAATTAAAATGTCTTGGCCGTCATACCAAAGCAGCGACAGCACAGGCCTGGAGAAGAGAAAAACATGTTGTGTTCATCTAGGCTACGAGTAGTGCATTTTATCTCACTTCAATCAAATTAGAAAATCAAATTGCATTTTCCCTGTCGATAGCATTTCACAATTATTTTCTAATCAATTTAGATGTAATGAAATTAAGCTGTAACTGACAGAAGAGACGGATGTGGCTAGGTCTTCTCTGTACTGCAGCACTCTTGCATCACAGCTGCAGAGTGGCTCTGTTTTCCTGTATCACTCTGCAACAGCCACAGCAGCAGCAGCAGGTAGCCTCAGGGTCAAGTGTTTGCACTGTTCTCAACTGCAGTCCCAGAATCTTCCATGTCACTAGATCCAGTGGCTGTGGTGTAACTGGGGTAAATACATCATTTCCAAAGCACCTTTTTCTGCTCTCTAACTTAATACCCTTGTTATCCACCACCTATCTCCTGTCTTACTCATACACTCAACTCCTTCCTTCACAGCTATTCCTCTTTTTTTGTGCTGTCACACCCTGTTTCCCTCCATAATTGTCACCATTTCCTCTTCTTATCATTGTCCTTTTCCTCCTGTTCTGTCATTCTATTTTCCCTTTTTTTTTAACCCTCTCTCTCCCCCTTTCCGTCTCCATTCACACTCCCCACTCCTTCTCTTCATTGTTGTCCTCTTTGTCTCCTCGCCATTTCTTTCTCTTCTGGTTATTCATGTGCCACTAAGCCCCTTCCTCCTCATCCACATTTCCTTTATACCTCCTCCTCAAATTAATCCTGTCTTGACTTTGCCTCCTCTTCCAATCTATTCTTTAGCATCTTTACTTCTTTTCTCTCCTTCCTGCTAACTGTGTTGATTCCAATTTAGTGTTACAAAAAGACCTCAACAATGACCTTCTCACCAAAGACGCCATCAGATAAAAAAAGATAGGAACCAACTGATAAAATTATTTTCTTACTGCCTAATGTTCAGCTATTCAAATTAAATTCAGTATCTCGCCTCCAGTTACTTTGTCATCAAGGTTCTTCTCTTGCTACTTCTCTGTGCTGTCATTGGTTACTTTATACATCCCCATCCTCCTCCCCCTCTGTTGTTTACCATCACCTCAACTGCAATGATGTGCAGCTTGGCCATTGCAATGACGACTGCTTCGCACTTTAGGGGACAGATGCTCGTCATAGGTTATGTTTTCTCCTGTGTTTCTTTTTTAGTTGGTTGGTTTGTTTTTTAGCAGAATTAACCATGTAGAAAAATAAATACAAATATAATGTAAACACAAATCTAATGTGACTGAAATTCCTCTTACCTTATTTTCACTCCTGTTCAACACCTGCATGACTTCCTGCTTCTGTTAAAGATTCACAAAAACTGACACTGCTAGACATCAGATCTAATTCGTGTTTTCAGCAACAGCCACATTAATTGAAGCAGTGCATCGCACTAATTTTGCTTTCTTGTGCATACTTTCAAGTGCATACTTGGAAGTATGCACAAGAAAGCAGCTACCCACTGCGGCATGGTGGCACAGTGCCGCAGCAAGAAGGTCCTGGGTTCAAATCCACCTGAGGACCTGGGACTTTTCTGTGTGGGTTCCCTCTGGGTTCTCCAGCTTCCTCCCACCACCCAAAACATGCAATATAGGTGAATTGGTCACTCTAAAGTGACCATATAGGCGTGAATGTGAGTGTGAATGGTTGTTTGTCTTTCCATGTGGCCCTGCGATAAACTGGTAACCCAAAGTCAGCTGGGATAGGCTCCAGCCCTGCGACTCTGCACAGGATAAGCAGTTACAGAAAATGAATGAATGAATGAATGATAATCTTTATTCTAATGTCACTCATTTTACATTTTTTGTATAATCCTGCTTTTTAAAATTTCAGTATCTTGTCTTTCTCTGTTCTCCTCCTCTACCTCAGCATGATACCATCTTTATCCACCTTCTCCACCTGCTCCCGCCTCCTTGTACCTACCTTCCCAATTAACAATTGATTAAACAGCTACTTTACCAAGGGGGGGTAAAAGAATTGTAGACCAGATAAGCGTTTATGTCTTGATGTTGGTTGTGTGCAGGTGACTGGTTTGAGTGTCATGTTTGCGTATGTTGAGGAGAAAGAGAGGTTTGTGTTGCAGAAGTGGGAGGATTGCAGAGAGACAGTGACAGATGAGAATGACTAAAAGAAGAGTGAGCTGTTACTGTGAGATAAACCCAGCAGATGTTACAGACATGGTACTTCTAACACAACACAACCCCCTCTCACAGATTTTCCGACTCTCTCCGCTGTCAGTTGCCAGCTTCTTCTGCCTCTTGGTAACTAGGGATTTAAGGTGCTAAAAGCAATGTGAAAAGATGCTGTAATACTATCACCTTGAGTCCAACCTGGAAAAAAGCGGGCGTGTAATCCCAGAAAAAAGACTTTTAGGATAAAGCTGTATGAAGAGGCTGAGCAGTACTTGCAGCTCTGTGTCTAACCAGTTTGAAAAAAAAGGTCAAACATGTCTGAAATTAAATTTATTTTTGCTCTTATTTAATTTTGAAAGGCCATATTTCAGATATTCAGGAGAAAAGAAAATTACTCCTACGTGTAAATTTGTCAAAATGTGAAGTGACTTTATGTTCTTTAAACTGATGCAGTCCAGCCAGTGTTTTCATGAGAGAGAGGAGATGATGAAGATGAATAGATGACATCATTTGACAGTGATGGGTTTGCATGTTTGTGTGTTGCAGGTGTCCAACTTATTTGCTCGTGATGAGATTGACGAGATCCTCAGTGATCTCATTCCTGTTATGAGGCGAGAGTTTCCCAGGCGACCACCGACCAATGAAAACCTGTATGATTACTTCATGTCACGTGTCCGGCATAACCTTCATGTTGTTCTGTGCTTTTCACCTGTTGGGGAAAAGTTCCGTAACCGGGCGTTAAAGTTTCCTGCATTGATATCTGGTTGCACTATGGACTGGTTCAGCAGGTGGCCAAAAGATGCTCTTGTAGCAGGTACATTTCATAAAAAAAAATTTAATATTCTATTATCTATATATTATTTCTTTGTCCTGGTCATAAAATTATGGTACTGGTACTGGTAGCATTTGTTTCTTAATATGTATATATATTGTACCTCCCTGTACTCTATCCTCCACTTAGAGTGGTTGCTGTTATTTTTGTCAGTCTAATAAGATTGAACTGGGATATTAGGACACTGTTTTTTTTTCTCTCAGTCAGCTTCTTAACAATGTCCCCCTCACAATTTCGAATTACTGAAAGTCAGAAGAAAATTAGAACTTTTCAAATTGTCTTTGTTAGATGAAGAAATGGCAGCAGTAAATCCCAGCAACAGGACTACAGTTGTTTACCATTGGTCTGTTAACAACGAAATGCCAACACTGATATAAAGTATAATCACATTTTTTAAATACTTTTTTATTTCATGTGTAATATTGTTTCAGATATTTTAACTCTCCACAACAATTTTTGCCCTCTCTTGCAGCTTCTCCATTGTAAAAATGAATTGTGAGAATATCAATATTTCCAATTATCCCCTGCTCTTCCCTTCTTTTGTTTTAATGTCCATTCCATATGTTGTTCAGTCAAAATAATGACACGTTGGTCACATGTAACCAATAATCTATAAAGCCCCATGTAATTACATGGTCATTTCTGCTTGGATGATAATCAATTAAAATGTATTTCAGTATGTCAGAGCATTGAGCAGTAAAGAAGCTTGGATAGATCTTTGTTCACAAGCTTTGTTGTGTAACCACTTTCTTCTCTCTGTATTTTTCCACCTAATTCCACTCTGTCTCATTCATCTGCCTCCATCTGTCTGCCCTTCAGTTTCAGAGCACTTCCTGTCAGTCTATGACATCGACTGCTCACCTCAGGTTAAAGATGAAGTTGTACAGTGCATGGGCTCCTTCCAGGATGGCGTGGCAGAGAAGTGTGTGGACTATTTCCAGAGGTACTGTATTTCACTAAGCATGACTCTCTGTGTCTAAGGCAGCAATCCAAACTTGCCACATGACTTTGTTAAATAGTTTAATAAATATTGTACATGAACTAGATGTATCTGCTCTTTATTGTATTACATAATTGCCTCTGCATTCGATTATTATTGGTTTAAGTAATAAAGTAATTAATGCTCCTTTATGTTAAACAACATGGCTAAACCACACAGCTAGTTTAGATCTGACAGTTCGGACAAGGGTTTTCCTTTACATTGCATGAATAGAGCCATTTCTTCCCGAAACTCAAAAAATGGCTTGAGGACGGCACTCTTACACAGCCACTTTACTTCTGTATGGTACAGCACATCTCCATGTTACGTGCCCATCTCCCTCAAAAGTAGTTGGAACTGACGGTGATTCAGGCCTCGTGCCCGAATAAAGTTCACCGTTTTCATGACTGTGAAATGACTGTCATTACATTATCCAGTTCCAGAATCTTCCCACACAGAGGTTCTTGATGGATAATGCATTGATAAGCTGTCAGGGGTGAGTGGCGGTTACTTTTTTGCGTTTTCTCTTTCAGCAGTCCATCCAAGCCAGTTTCTCTCACCACACATTGCAGGTGCATCATCGATAGTAAGCCCCACCAACTTTTCCCAGGGTAATTTCATCTTACTTACGGACTCCTCCTCCGCATTGAAGATGTACCTCCACACCGTCATCCCATACATGGCGGACAAGTCTACAAGTCTACCTGCACGCCTCTTAAAAAGTGGCTAGCTGCGCCCTATCAGTCTTGTCATTGTCTTCGTCAACAGCTGATGGAAACCCCAGATAACTGCGTGCTTCTTCTGCCAGCTGTGTCATCAGATTTCCCGCTGGCTCCCTGACTCAGTCTGCGATAGTGTTTGTTGAAAAGCTGACATTTATAAAAAAGCATGTTTCTGGTCAGGGCACACCTGCTCACATACTTCAGCATACACTGCTTTAAAAATGCATCTTCTGAAAAACACTTTGAATATCAGCCGATTTCTTAATAAATAAAGCTGGCTTTTGCACTGCTGCATCAGTTTTCGCTGTAACTTTTGCATTCTGTATTCTGCCTTTTAATTCTTGGAATTTTTGTTGCTTTTCTTTCTGGCCAAGGTTAGCATACTTGGCTCCGTGTTTGGTGTCGAAGTGCCACTGGAAATTGTATTCCTTTGGCACTGCCACTGCCTCGTAGCAAAAATGCTCGTCTCCATCAAGCACAAACGTGTATGTACATCTTGCGGCTAGATGCCTTGAGTGCACATGTAACAAAATCGAGATTCGTTGTCGGACATGTAGTTTATGAACACCATACTTCTATGAAGTGGCATAGAATTGTATTATAAGCAAAAAATATTCTTTGCAAGCCTTGCGAGCCACATAAAATGAGGTGGCGGGCCGCATTCGTCCCGCGGGCCTTGAGTTTGACACGTGGTTTATAGTAAATGTGGATTGAAGGTTAAAACGTTGTGAAAATGATTCTCCTGCTTTCTTGTATGACATGAAAATAACCTAATGTAATCTATTTTGAATCTAGATACAGACGGTCCACGCACGTCACACCAAAGTCCTACCTGTCCTTTATCCAGGGCTACAAGACCATCTATAAGGAGAAGAGGTCTGAGGTCCAGACTCTGGCCAACCGGTAAACTTATACATTAACGCTAATATTTGTTTACTTGTAATTACAATGTAAACATACTGTGTACTGTAGCACTTCATAACCTTTGTAAAATTAAAGATGGCATGTTATCTACATCTCAAAACCATTTACAGTTGGATTGTGTGAGTTCTGCTTGGTAAATTATATTAGACTGATGAAGTTTTCGATCTCAAATTTATAGCCCACCGTCTTCTTAGACACCATGAATGACCAGTTACAAGAGATGCATCAATAATTTGATAAAAAGAAAGAAAAAGCCTCCATTTTCAAAGGTAGATTTCTGAAAGAACTGCATCACACATTGAACCCAGTCTGTGTCAATATTTATCATCTCCTAATGAGAGTGATAGATGGACCTCGTGCATCTTAATGGAGCAAACTGTTGTCATGGGAGCCAGTAAGGAAACATCCAGTATGAGTCATTTTCTGAGAATACAGCATACAGCATTAAAATACATCACACATTTTCATACATTTCTAGGTTCCTTTTTTTTCATGATTTTGCTTTTTAGCTGCCCCCATGCCTCCAAATTTCTATTGGCACATGTTAACGGAATATCATGCAGCTTCACTGATTGTATTGTAACATTTCTCCTGTTCAGGATGAACACTGGGCTTCAGAAGCTGAAGGAGGCATCAGAGTCTGTAGCAGCACTGAGCAAGGAGCTGGAGGTGAAAGAGAAGGAGCTGCAGGTTGCAAATGATAAAGCCGATATGGTACGTTCCTGGTGGGAAAGTGGTTTTCTGTGTGCGTGTGTGTGTGTGTCTGTTCAGGATAAGAGAGTGTCTCTGGAGATGCATACTCTATGCTTTCCAACAGTTGGCTTTTTGCGTGCTTGAAGCTCTCATGTTATTTCATGTGTATATACTGCTCTGGCAGTGTGTAAAAGAAGACAAATTATGTGTATGACTGAGTTCAAGATACGTGTTCTCCAGCTGTGTATATAGTCCATGTAGTAGTAGTAATATGTTATGTAGTTTTCCGATGACTATATAGTTGCACAAAATAAACATAAGCTTATAATTTTTTTCATTTTGTCAATATTAAAAAGAAAGGACAAGTGTTGAGGTTGCATTGATTCATAGTCATATTCACATTTTGTCCAAACACCCAGGTTTTGAAGGAGGTGACAGTAAAAGCCCAGGCAGCAGAACGAGTGAAGGTTGAGGTGCAGAAAGTGAAGGACAAGGCCCAGGCCATTGTAGACAGCATCTCAGCTGACAAGGCCATCGCTGAGGAGAAACTCGAAGCCGCCCGGCCGGCTCTTGAGGAAGCAGAGGCTGCACTGCAGGTATGGGTCTAAATGTTGAATGGTGGACAGACTTGAGTTCGAATGTATTCCTTATGTAAAAACCATGAGTGATGAATGATGAACCCACACAAAATATGTAAACCGGTCTACATCGTCTGATCTCGACTGCTAGAAATCTCAATACTTTGATTCAACAGATGCATTTCTGTTTTACCTGGCTGAAGGTCCAGAATGCTGCTATTAAGGCTGTTGTCACCCTAATTCTTGCATCATGTCATTGGTTCCCTGTAGCATTATTACCTGTCTCGATACTGCACAGCTACAACAGTCCAAGGTCCTCTGATACAGAACATCTGCATAGCTTTTATTTGAATGCATCAGTTCTCTCTCTCATTTCTTTTTTCTGTTCACCACTTTCACTTCAAACACTTTGGATCAGCTGAGACTATAACTGGATTTAAAGATAATTGGTATATAAGAATTTTAATTATTGCAACAAGCATGAATGTTTATTGGGTGCTGTAAACATCCACTGTTATCAGGAATGAGTCGAATCATCATCAAAAAAAAAAACAACTCCTATTTTTTGAATATTTGTTTTATTTAAAAAAATATATATATATTAACTCTCCACAGTATTTCTAAATTAATATGAGCAGTGTGAATATATATACATGGTTGTATGTTCCTCTTTTACTGACAGTAGTTTTCTCTTTAGTCTTATTTATCAAGCAGTCCCAGTCCTCATGACGACTTCTGCTACCTCTGTGTACTGTTTGTCCTAGCACAAGTATACTGTTGGCCTTACAAGATAGCCTGGGGGTTAAGAATAGTTATTAAACTCATGTGTTGGGGCACTTTATTTGCGCTCCTCTGTGTGGCTTTATGTCTCCCATACCAATGTTTTTCTCACTCCCTCACTTTATGTTGCTTCAGGGTGCCACTTAGAGCACTCTGCGACTTGTTGTCTGTATAGCTGCATGCAGGTCTTGACTACAGCCTTCCCTCCGTGGTGTCTCTAACGTTAGCATTGGTGCACTGGGGCCCAGAGCTGTTAGCAATTAATGCTGCTGTCCAGGGCAGACGGTTGCATACAGATCTACAACTATGGAAGGTCCCTAGTTAGAAGTTTATCCTGCTGAAGAGGAGGAAATCTTTTTCTTCTGAACAGGAAACCCTCTGGCATGCCATTTTTATTGATGATCATGTATTTTGTGCTAAACAGGGTTTGAGACATTGAGGGATTTACTACGAACCTCAGTGGGTCATTCCCCCCACAATGCAATGTGACAGTCTTGAAGGTCACTTTTAGCTGGACATATCTGGATGTTATATGAAGCGACACAGACAGTGTACAGTTAGTTCACTGATCTGTTCTTTTAGGCCAGAGATTATGTAATATTTTACTCTTCAAATTCACATCTTTTCTTTTTTTTTTTTAAACCTGGAAAGAAAGGGAGAAACAGAAAGTACAAGATGATAAACCAGACTTCCTGCAGGCTGACCCTCTCATGGGTAATTCAAACGACATGTCTTGATAAAACTGAGTGAAAATGCAGCTGGAAAGAGACAGCAGAAATGAGGATCGTGCAGAAAGCAGAGTCGGCAGATGGCCTGAAGAAGCAGCCAAACAACTCTCACTGGGACATTTTCTTTACTCTTCTCCTGTCTCTGATTTTAATCAGTCCCTTGAAGTAATTCCTTTACTCTGCAGAGTTCTCCTCTGTTAGAGTTCATCCTTACATTGTGAAGCTTCTTTTATGTCCCTCTGTTTCTCCTCTCCACGCTTCCTCTGTACTATATCCTCACTCTGCAGCGTTGGCAACAATTTCCTTACATGCCAGATCATATTATCACATAAAATATACGAATAATCTTTGTTCATCTCAGTTTATTGTCTGCCCACTCACTAAAGAGTTTGGTCTAGACCTGCTTTATTTAGAAAGAGTCATGTTTATTGTGATTTTGGGTGCTGTATGAATGAAATTGACCTGATTTCACTCGAAGCTGGAGAACATCCTGTGTATCCTGAGTACCCTACCACCACCACCACTGCCACCACGACACCCCCAACACACACACACACACACACACACACACACACACACAAATCTTAACACCTGTAACACCATCCTGACCTGTTTTATTGGCATATTAATCCCTCACATTTCTTTTCTCTGTACCCGCTCAGACAATCAAGCCATCGGACATTGCCACTGTAAGAACACTCGGTCGCCCCCCCCACCTCATCATGCGGATCATGGACTGTGTGCTGCTGCTCTTCCAGCGGCGGGTCAATGCCGTGAAGATCGACCCGGAGAAGAACTGCAACACGCCGTCCTGGCAAGAGTCACTAAAACTCATGACAGCTGGAAACTTCCTGGGTAGTCTTCAGGTACGCAATGCCAATAAATCAATTCAATACAGTTGAGAATATGCCAAAAGCACATGATTCGGCTTGGTAGCTTTCAGAGTAATTTACCATATTCATGAAAAAAAGAATAAAACCTTGTTACATATAATAGGACCAGCTCCTCTTCACATTTAAAAGTGTTTTCCTCTTCTGTAAGAGTTATGAATTATAATGATTTTAGGTATTACAGACTTCATTTTTAACAAGAATATGCTCTTGTACATAGTAGTTTAATAAATTATGCATAATTTTTTTTATCAATAACATCTGCCAAAGCCAAGGTGGAATGATTCAATCGAGACAATATTTAAAATATGAATCAATGTACAGTTTAAGGTTTGAATCCACAAAAGTTTTAGATTTGCCAACACCATCAACAGGTCTTTTAATCTATGCACATTTTTGCAGCATGAGTTGTATGTTTTCTTTTATCTTTTTTACATTCTTGCCTTTTTTCAGTCCATATTTCTTCTTCCCCTAATCCCAGTATCTCCCAGTCTTGCTCTGCCTTGTCTTTTCTCTCTCTCTTTCTCTTTACATTTTCTCTTGGTCTCCCACCTCCCGGTTCATTTGTTCTGCAGCGTTTTCTACCAGCTCCACTTTCTGCCTGTGATTCCATCTATGACCACAGCTTCATTTAACACTTCTCCTCTTTCTTCAACTCTTGTAGTTTTTCATATAGTTTTTAAGTAAAAGATGCAGAGTGCTTTCTTATGAGTTACATCTTACGTGTTTTGTTCATTCATTATTTATCCCTCCTCACTCCCCATCTCCCCTCCACTTTTTTCCAACTTTCTCTCTCTCCTTCCTTTGCAGCAATTCCCCAAAGACACCATTAATGAGGAAATGGTGGAGCTCCTGCAGCCCTATTTTGTCATGCCTGACTACAACATTGAAACAGCCAAGAGGGTGTGTGGCAATGTGGCTGGCCTTGCATCCTGGACGAAAGCTATGGCCTCCTTTTTCTCCATCAACAAGGAGGTCTTACCTTTGAAGGTAATATACAGTGTATTCAGTGATCTAGCAGAAAGGTGAAATGATACTATTTGTTAACAGTATGTGGCACTAAAAATAGAATAAGATCAGTATAATATATTTGGATTTGGCAGTATTGCTACACACAGCTGCAATCAACTTTAAAACAAACTTAACCAAGAGAACATTCTAGTGGTAAATGAAACAAACAATAATAAATGCATACAATAATAATATTAAAAAGACATACAGAATGTTATACAAGCATTGTGAGATAAAGATATAAATGCAACATTCTAAAAATTAGAAATTAAAACATTTAAAAAAAACACAAGAAATGTAAAGTGAAGATCTTCTTTGATTTAATAAACACATGTCATCCTTACAAACACACACAGATTGTGACGCACCTGCCACTATAACCCCAACAAATACATATAATAGTAAAACACAAACACACTCTGTCTCTGGGCAAAGTCTATGGTCTCCACTCTGATGAATACGGAACAGTTCTGGTGGAGGAGAGCTGTTGTTTTTTTCTTCCGGACAGCCCCAGGCTACAGAAACGGCACAAACCGTCTCTGATATGAAAATGATTTATTCATATTCCTCACAACTTGGCAGCAACAATTTGTTGATAGTGAGGCCAATAGAAGTACCCCAAAAGCTGACTGATGGCGAGAGAATTGGGCTTTTATCCATTGATCCTGAGCGTCCATACATTAGAATGGTAAAAGTGTGTGTGTCTGCAGGTAAAGCTCCCAGGGCATGTTTGAATTCAATTTAAATGAGTACAACCCTCCAGGCAGACAGCTTGCTCATGAAACTCAAGTCACAGTCATGAGTCCTGAGTGGGACACATGCCATATCAGAAAGAACTATTCATTATTATCTGGGAATTTAGAACTCTCCTACAGGATGACAGAAGAGTTTGATTGATATGTGTGAGTAAACATCAGAGGAGGTTTTTTTTTCATCTTTATCTATTACTTTTTTCAGTGTTTCGCATGTTCATTGGAGGATAAACCTATATGTGACAACTTTCCTCTGCCTTCCTACAACAAAATGAATTGAAATATATAATATGAAGACTTCACTCTGCAGTAATAAATTGTGTCAATCTTTCTTGCAGTATTTATTTATTTTTCCTCTGAATGATTAATTCCACACACACATCAGAGAGGTGCAGAGCTGAATGTTCTGGTTACAAATCCATTAATTATTTCGGCACGACGCCGCACACAGGCACACACACACACACACACACACACAAACACACACAAACACACCCTAAACTCTCAGATTTTATGCAAATGTCCAAAATCCTTTTGTTTGTACTTTGCTTTCTTTCCAGTGGAGTCTGTGGATACTTGACAATCATTTCAAAGCTTCGACTGTATGAATGCAGTGATACTATAACTTTGCCTGATGATCACATCTGCTCTCGCTTCTTTTATGGTGTTGGTGTTCTTTTTTGTTATTCGGTCAAATTTTCCTACTCATTTATTTCCTCAACACATCCCGTTTTTTTCCTCTTGTCTGCACCTTTATGTCTCATCTTAGTTTCCCTTATCCCCTCTCTCACTGGCTGTCTTCCTTCCTCTTTCCCTCATTTTTTTCCATCTCTCTCTATCGCACACATTCTGCTTTTTTCTCTAATTCTCTACAAGCTCCACGAGAACTCCCTGCTTCCCCGTTTTTGATCCTGACCTTTTGCTTTAGCATGGAACAAATAGATTTTCTGGTTTCCAGCTCAGCGGTGGCTTCCCATAAAGCTGACCAGCCAGACTACCAGACAGAGATACAATTAGACAGACAGGCAAAAAACAGGCAGGGATGATGCTTTCAGATATCAATAAATATTAAATGAATGTCTCAGACCCTCTCATCCCCCAGGCCACCAAAACACACTCAGATTCACACAATATCTCTCTAAATCTCTTGCTATGCTTTCTTCATGGCCCCAACGCTACACAGAAAATATCCTCTGTTCTTTTCCTGTGTTGTCCTCCCTCTCCCCTGTTTATTTCCAGTTGCTCTCTTTCTCCCTCATTTCCTCAGAAATATATTCTTGCATCTCCAGTTTGACTCTCAAAGCTTTGAGTTCCTGCATCTACATCTACAGCATTCATTTCCTACCATTACACCTCCATACTTACTTAATTTTATGCTCTCTGATCCCCAGATAGGGAGAACGTTCCCCATTCTTCCCAATAAAGCGTTTGCTCCTGCCACATTTCCTCTCTTTTTCTCCTTGTCGGTCTTCACTTTATTCTTTTCTCTTTCTTAGCCCTCGAACTAGAGAACTGACTATGAACCCATGCAACAAAGGAACCATAGAACTCTCTTTCTTCCTGTCTCTTCAAGGCGAACTTGGCAGTGCAGCAGAATCGTCTGGCCATTGCTAATGTGGATCTTCAGAAGGCTCAGGCTGAGCTGGATGCCAAGCAGGCAGAGCTGGATGTGGTACAGGCGGAGTATGAGAAGGCCATGATGGAGAAACAGGTCAATAGCTTTACCTAATTCCCTCACTTGTAAACACAAACAATCAGTTAATCACAAATAAAAAGAGTATGCCCTGAAACAACAATTAGATTGTGTGACATAAAGCAGATGCTATAGACCTGCAGCTGTGTTTCATTATCATTTATTTTTAAAAGTGTGACTCTTTTGTTAATTTTAGTCTCTTTTGACTATGCAAAGTGGACAATAGGACATCTAGTGTTTGTTCATTCCACTGAAGCCTGTCATGTAATGGGAAATTACTATCTCATCTCTCTTAGCTGAAAAGCACATGACATTGAACGACTTTGTCTGGATTCAAACTGGCCATCCATTTAATTTCCTTAATTAATTTGCTGATCTGTATGCTAGTAGTCTTTTGAGCTTTATTGATGTCTATAATTAGTATCTACCTTAACGCGTTTGTTAAAAAAAGATTTCTTCAAGCTGCAGTATATATGACCTGTATAAAAATATATTTTGTCATATTATCATATAAACTGTCACTATGTCCTTAGAGTAGTACATGAGACAGATAATCTGTGAAAAAATCAGATTGCTACAGCCCCATCTTATGCTGCTAGAGCCATTTCGAAGAATCGACCGAGCCTGAATCTAAACCACCAATCAGAGCCAGGAGGAGGGGCTTATGTTGCGTTTTATAACCAGTTTGTCCTTCTTAAAAGTAGGATATAAAAATGCACCATGCTTTAAATTTCTATTGATATTTTAACCTCGTTATTACTATGAAATAATGTCTTCTTTTCTTTCTAATGTTTAGCATTTTATGGAATGAGCTGGCCTTCTGTTTAATTTGATGATGAACTAAAATCACATAACAACTTGCAAAAATAATGGATAAAACTGAAAACGTGCAAGACTTGTGTTTCTGGTGAAACAAAAACAATTTCACTCTTTAAAAAAAAAAAGGTCTATCTCTGCAGGGATCATTTCTGTAATGCTGTCCGACACGTTAACAATCTCAGCCTGAGTGGCAAAAATGTGTACATTTGTTAAATTTGACTGCCATAGTTAACCCTTAGTTTTACATTGTAGCCGATGTCACAGCTGAGATGATCTGCTGGACCAATTCCAAAAGTGTTCCAAGTATGAATCATTTACACATCAGAATATGTAAAGAAAAATAGGGCAGGTTAAAAACACTATATTTCCACTTTTCCACTTGTGTTCTTATAAGTCTGTCTACTATGTGTGTGTGATGTCATCATTAGTACTCTGTGTTCTGTGATACATAACACCATGTAAATGGAACAGTATGTGCATCAACACTCGCTGATTAAGAAATCAGCCCAAGTTGACTCTTTTTATAATTTTGTGATTAAGACGCCGAGCTGTTCATCTCCAGGGGACAAAAGAGCGATTAAAGGGCTCGCTGCAGGCTCACAAATTTGCTCTTGAATTTGATGTGATTCTTAAGTAAGAGAATGCTTGTACCAGACAGTCTTCATAGATGAAACAGACATTATTGCCATAGGGCAAACAGCCTCATTATCGCCTGTGAGCTGCTGATAAAGAGAAAAGGGTGCTGCTGCTGACCTCTTACTACATTTTTCAAAAGAAACGCTATTTTGGGAGGTCAGAGAGGATAAACATAGTGACAAAAGATGCAAGAAATTAGGTTTTATGGAAGCGCAGAGGCCACAGTTTATGCAAAACTACAAAAATAAATTAGGTGGGAGGCAGATGCATTACTGGACTCAAACATACATTCGCATTTTCAAACTGTAGCACCTGCGGGACACATATAGAGCAATAAAGAGAGCTTTCGGTGTATCCATCATCTGCTCTATACCAGTGACCTCATGTTGAGTCCTATTATACTGGGACCAAAGAGTATCTGAAGTGACAAAGGACATGATCATTTCTGTATTCTTATTAATGTTCCCTCTTTTTTGTCCATACAAACATTCTGTATCTACGGACATAAACATACTTACTTTGGCATAAATACAGACATACAGAGAATACTGTGTGTAATGTTTGAATGGGAGTTCGACGGAGAGACGAAGCGACAGTTGGAAGGACAGACAGGGAGGCCAAACAAACACATCAACCCGCCGACTTGTTTGTCTGCTTTCCCTTTCCATCAGACGCTGTTGGAGGACGCTGAGCGCTGCAGACACAAGATGCAGACGGCGTCCAGCCTCATCAGCGGCCTGGCTGGTGAGAAAGAGAGATGGACAGAGCAGAGCAAAGAGTTTGCAGCCCAAACCAAACGTCTTGTTGGTGAGTCGTAAAGCAGATGTGAATGTTATCAGAGAAATGTCTCTGGAATTTATGCTCCCTCATGAATAATAATCATTTGTTTATGTGATTTGAGAGGGTTTTTTTTTTCAAATCAATTGGACAAAAATTCACACAATTTCTGTTAGCTAGTAGAAGATTAGAAAAGAACTAAGCATTTATTGGATTGTAAGCATAAATACATAATGACATTAATGCAGTACTTCTAATAGGAGAAATTGAATACATTTTAATTTCTATTGCATTAACATAAACTGCCACATCAAAGGCCGTTTTCAGATCAGATTTTGATTAAGTGTTGCATCCACACCTAACAACACCTGTCCCCCTGCTCCAGGTGACGTTCTTCTGGCCACGGCGTTCCTCTCTTACTCCGGCCCCTTCAATCAGGAGTTCCGTAATCTCTTACTGAGTGACTGGCAGCGGGAGTTGAAGCAGCGTCACATCCCATTTGCAAACAACCTCAATCTGATCGAGCTGCTCATTGACGCACCCACCGTAAGCGAGTGGAACCTGCAGGTCGGTGATTTATTCTGGTGGCTGCAGCCAAACAGATGAAATGTTTTGGTGTTTATTGATGCCTATACAATACCAGCATTGCTTGTAAAATACAAATCAGCATTTATAAGAAGCAGATATGTTTGGAGCTAAAGAAATGTAAACCCTTCATTCCTTCATTTTTTTTGTAAATTTCTGGGAGGCTTTTATATTACAGCCTGACTGTCGTAGTTATTTGATTATTATTGATTAACATAATTTTTTGCTGGATATATTAATGCATCGATTAAATATCACTCTTATTACATCAAAAACTGGACACAGGAACAGAATGAGTTAAATGATGCAGAATCATGACATATAAACATTATCAATAATAAATAGCTGGTGGTGGTTCCAGAACTGAGCCTTATCCAGTTGTTTGTCTTCCATCTTACAGGGTCTCCCTAATGATGACCTGTCCATTCAGAATGGCATCATTGTCACCAAAGCCGCACGCTTCCCCCTCCTTGTTGACCCCCAGACACAGGGCAAAATCTGGATCAAGAACAAGGAGGCCAGGAATGAGCTGCAGGTTTGGGATTTTTTTTCATTTATAGCTTTTATTTATTTAGAATATGTGACCTGTGTTGGCTACAACATTTATAATGCATTATAAGGATGGATCATTTATGATCTAAGAACAAAAACAGCATTCATTTAGGTATCACTTGTGTGAGGTCATATGGCCTGAACTGTATTGAGTTGTTGTTTCTGTGTTTGTATATTTTTCAGTGTGGTTGTTCTGCCATTAGCTATTTATTGTTAATAAATCTAATATAGTAATTACAATTGAACTATAGTCAACGTATGTCAGTATTTCAATGTCATTACTTTTTATGTCTCTATTTTATATGCATTTAACGACGTGATAGTTTCGCCTCAATTTTCATCCATATCTTTACATTGCTTGAAGTAATAGTGCTAGATGTTCAGTCTCAATGCAGGTTACCATTTTTCCTCAAATCCTTTTCATTGTCCAACATGCATTTCCTTTTGTACAGTGCCTTAAATAAAGTATTGCAGAATTCTACAGGCATAATCAGACCAGCCAAGGTCACTGGCCCTGTTAGGGGGCAATGTCTTGAGTCAAGTGAATGCATTCTGCAGTCCTATTATGTGTCCTCAATATGCACGTCCTGTAGCAGTGGCTTTAAATCCTTTCCACAAGTGAAGCCAGCAGTATTTACTTTTATGAGGTTTTCTAAAAATGGCTCATTTTAAAAAGTGATGTGTTTGACTAGTCACATTTCTCAGACACAGCTTATCCTTTGTATCTTAGGAGGAAAGAGGGAGAACTCAAGCGTGTGTCTCCTTCCTTTGACTGAATCAGATGCTTATCAGTGTCTTATTATCATTTATAAAATAGCCTCTGGGGTCAGCTACTGAGGCGAGGCAATATCTTAATAAAATCTTTTTTTCTTTATGTTATATTCCAACTTTTAACACCAGATTTGTGTGAAAAGATGAAAAATATTCCGTTGAGTCAAAGTCGTGTCCAGACGTATATCACTAACGTCCTATATTCTTCTCCCAGATCACCTCACTGAACCATAAGTACTTTAAGAATCACTTGGAAGACAGTTTGTCTCTTGGGCGTCCCCTTCTGATCGAGGATGTAGGGGAGGAGTTGGACCCTGCGCTCGACAACATCCTTGAGAAGAACTTCATCAAAACTGGTTCCACTTACAAGGTAACACAGCAGAAATAACACTCTTGAGACTATATGTCCCAGGTTTATTTTTTGTGCCTTGGTTAGAAGAGTGTGAAATTGGCTGATGGTGTTTTGAGCTATGGTGTGTGGCATGATGGAACAGGGCCCACTTGACGTACCAATTGTCACACCTGTACTGCCACAGGTTGATTAGCTCAGACACGGACGAGTCACTGACTTAGCAACATGGCTAATGCGGGCTAGAAGTGGAGAAGGTCTGTGATTTCTTCTACTGTTCCTGCTGGAGCACCTTCCCAAGTTAATTATCGTGGGACAAATGCTGCGTTCAAGACAACGGTAAACTTGGTAATTCCAGTTTCGGGAATTTCCGACCTCTGAAAAATGTGCGTTCACATGATCAACTCGGAAGACAATATGCACGACTGGCCATATCAATAGCCAATCATGTTCATATCGGTTAAGCTTGAGTAAGCTAATTGGCTAATATCAGTTATTACAGACGTCTTTGCAAAAACTGTCACATTTCATTAATATATTACGAATGCAAACATATCACAAACAGTAGCAAATTACTTTTTAAAATCAATTCAATACCATTTGCACTATTATTATATGGAGGACGCCATGATGATGAAATCAAGTCGGGTAAATCGGGACACTGGATTTCCACATGAGTTTGTATTTTCACATTTTCTGAAGTGTCATGAACGCAGCAAGATTTACTGATTACAGATGCTCGTGTCTGAAATGCCCCCATTACTCCATTACTTGATGGGGTATTTGCTGTTGGTGGGATGAGTAGTAATAATTTGTTTAGGAGTTGCATGTGAGATGAGAACAACATTTGAATAGCCAAGAAAACCAAAAGGCATTCAATATCCACATTAGAAGGTCATTTAATAGGCACTTAAAGTCATTTCAAATCAAATTTAATAGACAAACAAATCAGCCTACATTTAATAACTAACCTCACTCAAACAGATTTACGATGGCAAGTCTAATAAATGAGTTCATAATGAGTGTTTGATTAAACAAAATTACATTTTAGTCATATAGAGGGTCTCACTGGCCTCAAGTCCTATATAATCAGGTGATATTGCGCTTCCATCCTGCCAGATAGTTTTTTTATTTTGCTCTTTTCATTTGTGGCTGGACGGTGAAAAATAACACCCTTAGACACATCCTAATTTCCTGTAATGCAGTCTTGGAGTTAGATATTTTTAATTTTGAAAATTGCAGAGAGTGGTTTTAATGGTTCCTTATTTTGTCAGCAATTTGTGAGGTAAAATGGCAGCCCTGAACGAAGGCTTTATAAGTGATCTCTAGTTATTATAGGAAATACAGAATGGTGCATTACAAGGAAGCAAAAAAATAAAGGCCTAGTTTTTCATTGCACACATCGTCTTTTTGTATTTGACCAATGATTTCCACAAAACACAAGTGGAAAGGTCAGCTGTAATGCATGTGGGTGGTGAACTGTTCTTGTCCTTGACCTTCAGTTACTGTACTGTAAACACACACACAGAAACTAAATCAGACAGAGGTTGTGAGAAAGAGGCTGAGTGAAGGTCTGCTTTTAGGCATTTCTCTCACTCATAATTGCCTCTCAACTCCTGACTGATGCTGATTTTTCAGCAACTGACACTGCAGCTGCCTCCCTCCGTATGACTGTCTCGCACTACGTCAAGCAAACACGCAAACATGCACGCACACAAACACACTGGACCCACCATACTGAAACATGCACACACAGTCACACCTAAAGGGACTGGAATAACCACGTGTTACATGCAGACAGCTCATTCATCCAGAGATCTCTCAGCCACCTAATGATGGGCCTGATTAGAAGTGTCTCTGCTCTCCCTCCCACCCTCTCCTGAAAGCCGTAATTTCTATTAATATCCTGATGTGAGGAGGAAGTGAAGGTGTCTGAAACCGACAGCTCCAGGGACAAGCGGACAGATGGATAATTAGAAGTTATACTGCCATGAGTAATTAAGTGCTGATCAGAGCAAACACAAGCACACATTAATCCCCATGTAGGGCCGACACACACATACACACACAGGAAATGTTTCTGTGCAGCTGCATCTGCAAAGCATTTGTTTGCTAACGCTAAGATACGTTGATCATGTTTGCCAGTATGCCCTATTCATGCATTTTCAAAAGTATCTGCTAAACTTATTGATTATCATCACAAGTGTGCAATAATGTTATCATCTTCTTAAGGTGGTTTAGAGAGGATTCGGCTCACTATTCAGCACAATTTGTTGCACATTTGCCTCTGATATGCATATTTGCAGGCATTTTGTTATGCTGACTTAGTGCTCTTTATTTTGTTGACAATACAAACTACATACAGTACAGCTGAATGATCAGGATATGTCGTCCCCTCCCTCTATTGTGTGGTTTGTAGGTGAAAGTAGGTGACAAAGAGGTGGATGTGATGAAGGGTTTCAGGCTATATGTGACCACCAAGCTGCCTAACCCCGCTTACACCCCTGAGATCAGCGCACGGACCTCCATTATCGACTTCACCGTCACCATGAGAGGACTGGAGGACCAGTTGCTGGGCAGAGTCATCCTCACAGAAAAACAGGTAGAGTTGCAAACTGGTCACCATTCTAACCACTGTAAAAATATTTTAGTTGCATATTTACATTAATTTAGGCTGGACTTTTATTTCATTGGCAATCAAATTCCAGTATATTTTGACAGAGCGGATGTACCTCTGGCACAATGCAATTTGCTTAAATCCTTATCATTTCCTTGAAAAACTCTTGGTGACCATTTCAAAAATGTCCCTAACACCTCCTTGACTGTGTACCTCATTTTCTTCCTATAGCAAATACAAACCGTGACACAGTATAAGTAGGAGGTTATTATCACCATTGACTATAGAAAATGGACCTTAGACACCGACAGTGTAAAGAAACAACCAATTAACCAAAATGAGTGTAGATATGCACCAGTAACAAATATACACACAAAGAAACACACATCTAAGTGTTCATTAAGTGCAATAGATGCTGATTATAAGTGTGTCCAATGCACAGGGCACATTGATTGCAACAATGAACAATGAGGAGACTGGTGCTGCTGTAGGTGGACCATTTTCCTCTAGTATCTAGTCTTTTTATCTGTGTGCAGAATATGGGTTTCATCATAATGAAAGCTGCAGCTAAAACCTGCATCGTTGCAATGCATGCAGCAAATACAGTACAAATCCACCATCATTGTTCAGTTATGTGTTTTCACTTTATGTCACAGCTTGTGTGTGGTTTTTTTCATCTGATCTCTCCTTATACAGCATTATGACAGTATTATTTCCCTTGTATGTTTGTCCTGTTATTAGTTTTTGAGTCACTCTGACAAACTGGTTTTATCCTTTTGTTAGCTGAATATTAAGGATGACAGAGTCAGGTGGCCCATCTGACCACTAATGACCAGACTGCCTTGTGATCTGGTCTGGTTAAGATAGAACTTACATGTACTTTACTATTACCTGTCCCACTCTCAGGCCAAAATGTCAACTTGCAGTATCTCATAATCTAAAAGGCAATCCATTTGCTGATCAAATTCATGCTCAACCGCCCAACAAACAGACTAACTCTTTGAACTTAATGGCCTTTTTTGTGTGTGTGTGTCTGTGCTTTTAGGAACTCGAGAAGGAGAGGACGGACCTGTTGGAAGATGTGACATCTAACAAGAGAAAGATGAAAGAACTAGAGGACAACCTCCTCTACCGACTGACCAGCACACAGGCAAGGAAATGCATCTAAAACGGTCACGTACCAGAAACCATTTTGAAGTAACGAACAGCATTGGCTCCAACTTAATGAGGGATTTGGGCTTGAGATAATCGTGTTTGTCAGTGTATGTTCTCATTTTCTTTCCATGTAAAGCCAGTTTATCCGATTCCTGATGCTTCTTTGCTGTATTAAAGGAAACTATGAAAAAAAAAAAAAGCCGTTCATCTGGAGTTCATTAAAACTCTGCCTGTTGCATTTGTTCCTATTAAAGGAATTTAATTTGTTGTTCCTGTCTATTGTCCGTTCATCCAATGAGTGTTTCATTTCCATTCACACTCACTGAGGCAGCTACATCTCTTTATAGGGTTCACTGGTGGATGATGAAAGTCTGATTCTTGTCCTTGGCAACACCAAACGCACAGCTGAAGAGGTGACTCAGAAACTACAGATTGCTGCTGAGACCGAGATCCAGATCAATACAGCCAGAGAGGAGTACCGACCTGGTAGGTCATAGCAACTGACAGAATCAGTAATAGGTTGTCTTCCATGTTTAGTTTCAATCACACTGAACTGCTTCATTTTCAATATATAATTCACATCATGCAAAGACATTGACAGACAGACTTTGAAACAGATCTAGCTCATAATGAAAATTCTCTGTGCAACGTATTTTAATGGTAGCAGACAAGCATTTTGATCAACTTTATCATTTTTAATATCGCCACAAATTAATTATCCGTGGTCTATAGGCTGACACTGACCTGCGAAAGTGGGTACACAGTACTTTGTGTAAGAGACATGATTTGATTCATAAAGGGAGGCCAGAGAGTCAACAGATACCTCGTTTAACATGGTTTTGAAGGAGACAGTCATCGTTAGCCTGTCTTGTTTGTCTGTGTTTTCAGTGGCCACCAGGGGCAGCATCCTGTACTTCCTGATCACAGAAATGAGTATGGTGAATGTCATGTATCAGACGTCTCTGAGACAGTTCCTTGGACTTTTTGACCTTTCTTTAGCAAGGTGAGAACACGTAAGCTTAATTGTTTTATATGTTACGTACATTTTATGCCTACATAGACCCCTGTTAAAGCTTCTGTCGTGTAAAGCTGGCCTGAATATTTTTGCTCCCCTCATTAGGATTTGTTTGGGTACGTTGGCATTGTCAGTTGGTGCTGCTGGAGCACTTGTTGCTACATCTTGACAAATGAATAATAGCGAAGACCTTTGTGATGCTGTATCAGCCTCTCCCAAAATACAGATTTTCAAAAAGTTCAGAAGAGTATTGAATTTGTTTCATACTTTATAGTTCATGTTCGTGAAAGCCAATTAATCTAATTTTTGCTTTATTTTGTTTCTGCTAATTCCCCATTTCCAACAGCAGGAAAGAAATGCTGCCATATGCTGTCTGAAATATATCAGTTGTGCATGATGAATTGATAAATATAGACACGATGGTCATATTGCACATAATTGCCAAGACATACAATTCAATTAGGCCTTTGCATCAAAAAGAATCTGTGGTGCAATGAACGCTACCCTTGTTACAGAGGTTTTTTTTGACCCGTGTGACAAATTGTGATTGTGTCATTCATGATTAGGGGCCTTCGGGGTCATGCGAAGAAGGTAAAAAGGGACTTCAGTAGATTTTTTAAAATTCCTATCATAAGGCAAAGACCAAACAATAGAGTGTGATTCAACATAACATTGCAGCAAAGCACCATAACATTATATCAACAAATATTGAACATCATTAGCTTCATAATAGTGTTTTGTTGTTGCAGGGTAATTAAAGGGATTAAATTGCCTTAAATTCAACAGGTGTTCAGTCTAAATCAAGTTTTTCCTGAATCTAATGTACAGATGAGGTAATTAGCGTATCCTCATCATGAATAACTAATGATTTTCTAATGATTTCTAGAGTGTTTCCTGTCAGTACAACTCATGCTTCAGTATTGCTCCTTTCTTTTTCATAGTTTAAACGTGTCTCACTGGGATGAGAGCGACCGAATCATTGCTACTACTGCAGATTGATCTCTACTTTGGCAGTGATGCTTTAAAAAAGCAAAAAAGAAAACTTTGTATGTCCCTTGCTGTTACTGCAAAGTGTTTGAGCTGCCCAAGGAAAAGCAACTCCAGTGACAGTCCATTTTAATCCTGTGAACAAATTGTTTTCTTGATAGTTATTTCTCCTCAACCCATTCAACTAATTATCTCAGTATTCCCAATATCCTTAATGGCAAAAAGTAGCTTTTATGCAATTGTTACAAGGCTCAAAGTCATTTTATGACAAGTAAAAAACACAAAAACAGAATGTTCTGTTCTCATTAGGTTAGTACGTCTGGCCATGCTGTTATCTGTGGTCTATATTTTAGGTGAAATGAAGTTTGAATTTTATAAAAGGAGCACTTTGTGACAATAATCTACAAGTTTTCAGAAATGTTACATGTGCTACGGGCTATGAAAATCTGCTTTAACAGGTCCTCCAAAAGCCCAATCACCAGCAAACGCATCGCCAACATCATAGAGTTTATGACCTTTGAGGTGTATAAGTATGCAGCACGGGGTCTGTACGAGGAGCACAAGTTCCTCTTCACCTTGTTGATGACGTTGAAGATCGACATGCAGAGCAACAGGGTCAAACATGAGGAGTTCCTCACACTTATTAAAGGTAAGAGGAAAACCTTGTAAGGGTTACATGTGAGGGTCTTGATTACTCATGCAGCTATCTCAAAAGCTTTTTTTTTTTTTTTTTTTTTTTTTTACTCTGCTGTCTTGAGACATTAATATGCATGTATAGGAAGCTTCAACCTTGAAAACATGGGAGCCTGTGGCTGTGTGCTTCACTCCCATCTTCAAACTCGTAAAGCTCCTCAATACTAAACCGACCCTGACTTTATCCTAAAGTTCCTCAAATCCTCAAATCCCCCCAAGTGCAGTGGCTATTAGTTATAAGTTATTAGGCACTGAAACAAAATCAAGCACTGCATATATCTTATTTATATTTACATTAGAGGTGAGCTGCTGGAAAGTCATCAGTAATATTTACAAAAGTAAAAGTTTCCAGGGATAAATCTTTCTTTGTCTTTCTGATCCTTAACTTGTGTTCTGTTAGCAGTCTGTAATGTCTTGTCTTCTGTGACAGATTTAAATAATACACCAAATATCTGTCTCCACTGACACCGAGACATTCTAATCTCAACATAAAGCTGCAGAAGCTACAGGTGTTGTACCACTATGGCTCACCTCATACAAAACTCTAGGATATTTGAGGTTGGAAATTACATATTGTCTGTGTGGTGTTTGTTTGTACATTATTTACTTTGTGGCAGATTGACTTCTTTAAAGCTTAACTCAGGGCCCATGCACATTTCAAACGTTGATTATATAGCAGCTCACTGAATTAGAGATATGGAGCACTCCTCTCTGCGGGGATAAAAGCCAGCTATGGAAACTAGAAGGGCCAGAACAGACAGCCTGCTGCATCCATGCAGCTTCACCATCTGTCAGCTCAGACCTGCCGAACATGGACTCACAGAATAGCTTTCATGTATAATTCTGATTGTTTTTGCACGTGTATTTGAAGAATTTATCATTCCGTATTTTTGTATTTTATATATTCCTTTGGGTAACCTTTTTTTTTTCCCTCACAGTGGATCTTTCTCTTTGTGTACATGTGTGTGTTTGTGCATGTGTGTCATCCAGGCGGTGCATCTCTGGACCTGAAGGCCTGCCCTCAGAAACCAGCCAAATGGATCCTTGACATGACCTGGCTGAACCTCGTAGAGCTCAGCAAACTGTGGCAGTTCTCTGATATACTAGATCAGGTACAACCCACACACACATGTGCAACTTGAGTAATGTATGTCGACCCTGAACAGGTGTATGATACCTTCCTTTTTTATTTTATCACTAATCTGCCATCTGTCATGGCAGATTAGTGCTTTTATCACACACAGACACACACAGTCACAGACTCAGCAGCGGGTCTCTAGGTGATTATTAAATATTTTTCACAGCTCTCCTTTGCTCTAGTAACCATGTCATTATCAGCCTCATCATTTATCGCTTCGTCTCGTTCACAAACACATACACATCCATCACAATTGACAGTCACTCGCTCAAAAATGACAGCTGAGTGACTTCCATGGAGGGGGTCCACTGGTCTGTGGAGTGAACTACGTTTGGAGAAACTTCCAATCAATTACCTTTGGTACAGCATGTGCAAACACACATGTGCATGTGTGTGCTCCCTTTTATTCCTTCACATACATAAATACTCGTGTGTTTTTGTGTGGATGATTAAAAGGGAGATATGTGATTGAAATCTGCCCATGAAGAACAAAGCAAGGAAAGCATTATGATCTCAGTGCCCCCTGACAATAGAGACAAAACCCTCTCAGCCCTCGTCTGACTGTCATCACACTACTAGCAAAACTGTACTATACACATCATACAGATTTCTTCTCACACACAGGCATCACGTTCAGTCCCCAAGACAGGGACTCTGAAATGTGCATGTGGAATGTAAAGTGTAGCCCTCTCTTCTCTATCAATAACTACTGTTAATCTGTGCTTTAATAAAGCACCCTTTCATTCATAAGTTGCACGGCTAAGTGGCTAATAGACAAAGTCAAGCAGCTCTCAGCTGTGAACCTGTTCAACTATATGAATTTATAACAGGCAGGTGATTTAGAGTACCGGTTACACACACATTAAAGAAGACTCGTGAAACCTTTCTCATTGCACGGTGTCTTAAAGTCCATAATAACCACTAACTTTATAAAAACGGAAGCCAGCATTACATGCACACATCAGGGAAAAACAGTGGGCTCTTTTCATATGAGCCCTGCTTGTCAAATGTAAAAAAGAAACACACCGGGCTGCAACAGACCATTAACACACTTAAAATATGCCAGGCTTAAAAATGTAGTCAAGAGTAATTCTGATTACTGACCAGCTCCATGTTAGTAGCAGTTACATATATACCAGGTTGTTACAGCGCATACTCAGTTTCTTGTGTGCATGTTAACACAGTGATTAAGAGGCTATGTGATCACACTATATTTTCATATGTTGTGCTATCAAGCATTCATGTCACTTCTTCCAAGCACATGGTGTTTACATTGATTCAATGCAAACTGCTCTCCATGCAATATGCTCAAAGCGCAGGACGAAAAGACTCAGTTCAGGACCTCTTGTCCCATGAGTTACGTGATGCGTTACACAATCTGTGTCAGTCTGCTTGTTGTGAAATTATTAAGAATATCTTCTGTATTTTAGACATATAATGTGTGTCAATGTAATAATAGTATGGTTATTTATATTAATTGCTTTGCAGCCTCTCTTTTCTTGTTGTAGGTATGAAAGTGAGTCAGAGCTCTTTTCACATTTCTTTCAGATAAGTCGTAATGAGAAACAGTGGAAGTCATGGTTTGATAAGGAGGCTCCAGAAGAGGAGGTGATCCCAAACTCCTATGACAAGGCTCTCGACTGTTTTAGACGCCTGCTCCTCATACGCTGCTGGTGTCCTGACAGGACCATTGCACAGGTTAGAGAAGACTTGTCTGTGTGTGTGTCGGTGTGATGTCTGGATGCAAGGACCTGTTGGCTTCAAACCAAATTGGGTTTTTGGATTTTGAATCAGCGTCTTCACAGTACATTTGTTTCCACTTCCATGACTAGACTCAGAGATTGCAAACTTCCGTCAAGGCAGAATCCGTCAGTTCCCCCCGCGAAGCTCACTTCTTAATACTACAGTCCTTGTGGCTGTGACACACCTTCCATTTCTAAACAATCCGTAATGGAGCTCACCTCCACAGGAGCCTGATCCTGCTCGCAGTTCTTCTTCACCAATCTCCCTGATGAACACCTTGAGCAGACAGGAAATCATGAACACTGCATTGTGGGCCTGTAATGATCTGGGTCACCAACGAAATCCCACAGTTGCTAAATTGCATTGGCATAATGCATTGGCAACAGTATGATGGACTCATCCTTTAACATATGGGCTAATGAATGAAATAGTAGTGGCCTAAAGTAGCTCATCCTTAATCAATTGATGCGTCAGGTTTGGAAATCCAATGCTGGTTTATCTAGAACATTGCATGTGTACTTGAGACTTGAACCAGTTAAAAAAGAAAAGAAACAAACTCTTAATCTAAAGCATGATCCTTGACTAAGTTTTTCACTGAAGGGAAAATTGGAATACATTTCTCTCTGAAGATCATTGAGCCTGAATATCTATGATGGCTAATGGACATTCACTTCTTACGTACTTTTTTTGGTCGGCTGCAGACGAGCCTTGAGTGGAATTTATTTTGTTGCACTGAGAATCATTTCATCAGTTGTTCTGTTCTGATCTCCGGCAGCAGTAAAGAAAAAAAATCATCCATTCACTGAGCTCCTAATTTTTCAGAGAGAACGTTTTTTTTACAAATCTGTTCTGAACAATTCTTTTCCACTTTCATGTTTTAGCATTTTTGCATGAACACATCTACTTTGCCTAATTTCTTTCACTTTGTTCTCCAGGCCCGTAAATACATAATGAGTGCAATGGGTGAGAAGTACACAGAAGGGGTGATCCTCGACTTGGAGAAGATGTGGGAGGAGTCAGACCCACGAACACCTCTCATCTGCTTCCTGTCCATGGGCTCAGATCCAACTGATTCTATCATTGCGCTTGGGAAGAGGTTAAAGTTTGAGACCCGATACGTCTCCATGGGACAAGGTCAAGAAGTCCATGCCCGCAAACTTCTGCAACAGACCATGGCTAATGTGAGTCAGGGGTGTGAGGTTACTGCTATCGTTGCATTATTTGATGTAGCAACAAACCAGTTATTTCATGTCACATGTTGAACTAGACAGCAAGGTGCTCCCTCAAAAAAATTTGTTTTTTTGAGGGAGACTACATCATCACTTTGTGGTCCTCCATATTAGTGATAACCATTGCTCTTCTTATGTGCCCCCAGGGTGGCTGGGCCTTACTCCAGAACTGCCACCTTGGTCTGGACTTCATGGATGAGCTAATGGACACGGTGACGGAAACGGACTTCGTCCACGACAGCTTTCGCCTTTGGATGACCACAGAGGTTCACAGATACTTCCCCATCACCCTTCTGCAGATGTCAATCAAGTTCACCAACGAACCACCACAGGGCCTCAAGGCGGGGCTTAAGAGGACCTATGGAGGTCGGGCCACTTTGGTTACGTTTAATATGATTAGTGTACTATAAATATTTAGATGAATAGAATTTAGGTCCACAAATCCACAATTCTTAATGTATATGTTTATGACCAAGCTGAGAGAGGTGAGGCTCTGCTAGGATTATAAATGCACTCAATACACACCCCGTTCTGAATCTGTGCAATGCTATAGTCCGAAGGTTTGCTAGATGAATTGTGGAAGTCAAGTAAAATGTTGACATGTTGATCCTTTGTTTATTTGAACAGGATGATCACACAAGTGACTGGTTAATTGAGATTGAAGAAATAACAGTGATGAGCATGCAGCATATCTTATTTAGTTGTGTGCATTTGAAAACAACTCATTTGTGGAAGCACACACACACACACACACACACACACACACACACACACACACACACAAACACACACACAAATCTTCAAAGTAAAATAATAACTAAAGGGATGAGGACGTATCCTAGAGTAAAAGCAGCGGGTGACGAGATGATAAACAACTGTTTGCTGCTTAATTCAGTGAAAGTTGACCCACAGAGTTTATTAAAGAGGATGAAGAGGAAGAATATTCAATATGCATAAACCAGCTGTGTTCTTCTGACTCATATGGAATATGAGCAGCTCCTAAAGAGCCCTTCACAGTCTGAGAACAGTCCATCCTCATCTCTTGAATCCTAGCTGCAATTGCAATATTGCATTTCTTCAGATTTGGAGAAATCACACTTTTTTTTTTCACCTTCTCATTTTGAAATGGAACCACCTGTATTTGGGAGAAACCAAACCTCACACTGGACTGACTATTATGTGGATTTTGAGATATTTTTCAATATTTCCATTTCACGTGGCGTTTTAATTCACTTCATTCACTGTTATCCTCCTGAACCTGACAACATTTCCCAAATGTCATTAGAGATCAAGAAAGACCTTTGGGATATTGTCTGTCAAATATTTCCTGGAGGAGCATTTCCAACGACAATTTCCAAAGAAAATACGTAAATTGTAATATCCTGAATCAATTACAAAACAAACCACATTCACTCAGCACATCCTTAATGCCCCAGCTTTGAGCTATTTATTGGTCTCTTGGTTTCTTTTTAATTTTGTCTTTGAGAGGCGTTAATGCACTAGTATTTGCTCCTTGTGTTTTATGCCTTCAAAGGCTGCTATAGTAGAAGACACCGTAGCTTTGGATCACAGCTGCAAATATTGACCTCAAATGCTGATAGAATAATTTTTCTGTAGATTTGACTCTTAGCCTCCTGTTGAAAAGGGCTGCTCATTGTGCTCATCCATGTACCCCTCACTAGGTATAAACCAGGACCTTTTGGATGTCAGTAACATGGCGCAGTGGAAACCAATGCTGTATGGAGTGGCATTTCTCCACAGTACTGTACAAGAGAGGAGAAAATATGGGCCTCTGGGATGGAACATCCCCTATGAGTTCAACCAGGCCGACTTCAACGCCACTGTCCAGTTTGTCCAGAATCACCTGGATGACATCGACATTAAAAAGGTAGAAGTGACACTTCTTATGTACTTAGCAAACTCAATACATCATCGTTAAAATGGCTGGAATAACTAGCCTTACCCTTACCTGCACAGATTCTGTTATACAAAAAAAAAAAAATAAGCTCTTCTGAAATAAATTTTATTCATAGAAAATATCATATCCAACATGACAAACAGAATGCACCTTTTCCATACCGTTTCCTGTCTCCTCACAACACACAAATGACATATTCATCAACTCCTTTTGCCACTATTTTGTTCAGCAGCTGTAGCCACTTCCCAGATTTTAGTCTCTGTCGTGTTGTATCACTATGTCGTACCTGTTCAGGGCGTGTCATGGAACACGGTGCGATACATGATTGGGGAGATTCAATATGGTGGCCGCGTGACTGACGACTATGACAAGCGGCTCCTCAACACCTTTGCCAAGGTGTGGTTCAGTGAAGACATGTTTGGACCAGCCTTCAACTTCTACAAGGGCTACAACATCCCAAAATGCTCCAGTGTGGACCAGTATCTCACATACATTCAGGTGAGTCTCATCCAGATGGCGACTGGTTAACAGATTTGAAGAGATTTGTATGATTGGACTTGTGACTGCAAAAAGGAAGCGAAGCCTGCGAGCCAGTTCAGGCAGACAGCTCGAGCTGTGCTGCGTACACACAATACTCACATGACAGGCCTCGTTCCCCTCAAAGTCATCTAACACGCCCTGGTGTTTATATTGGTGGACTATTTCAGCTGCAACAATTTCCCATCTCTCCCTCTTCCTGTCCTGCATGCCTGTTGCTGCCTGCACTTAAAGGCCCACCACAAACAAGCTCTATTTTGATGCCTTCCTGTGCATTCTGGCACCTTATCTACATTTTAAAAGTATGTCTTAATTTCATGGCTTGTCTTGTCTTAATCAGGGACAAATTGCAACGTCTACCTCAAAGAACTGTTGTTTATTTTCCAAATTAATCATGACTTCTGAAAAAATATTAGCAGTTGTTAGTAATTAGTATTCACATTGAATAGAAACAGGATGTTAGAATTAGTTAATCTGTCATTGACCCATATGTGTCCGTCAATCTCGGCACGAGGCTGTTGCCAAGCAGAAAGTCAGCATTTTCCAAAGAGCTCCCTTCGATACTAAGTACCGGATAACGCTAAACACATGTAAAATGTTGATTTTATGCAAATGCGTGTATTTAATATGACTAGCTATAGCTAATTGCTAACGGTTTAGCTGACTACAGCACAATGCAAAGTAACATTACCCCATCTGTAATTTATGATCTGCTTACATGTTCACATAACTTGGAAGTCATACAGACATTTACATACTGTACCTCGTTTACTTGGTTCAAGCTGTTGCTCAAAGGTTGGTGTTTGAACCGCTTGAGAATTATTTTCTTTTGCCCGAAAAAAATATTTCCTTATATCCATTTTGGCGTCAGTAAATCGAACCTGTCAGCCAATAAGACACGGTTATTTCATGCAACTCCTCTCTGATTGGTCTTGCCTCTGTTGCCTTCACCATAGACAGGAAATTACAAAACTGCCCGCTTCTTTAGTGTCATATGGCTCAGTTACAGTACGGTTATATTATTCTCCCAACTACATACTAAGTCATAGAGAAGAGGGAGAATTGTCGGGGGCTAAAGACAAAATCTTCGGGGCTATAGCCCCAAATGCCCGGGCCAGGCTTCGCCACTGCTGCTACTGTATGTGTGATTTTTGTTTTTGTTTTCTTATTTTGTTTAATATTTTGTATGATTTATCAGGAAGCTTGAGCACTTAAACTGGTGGGTTTGTGCGTGTGTGCTGTGTGTATCCCTGTGTGTTTTGTCTGGGGGCAGTTCCTGAGCTACTTTCATTAAAGCTTGTTTCATTATGATGGATGCTCAGGGCTGCCAGGCTCTGCGAGCTTATTTCTCAGCACCGCCTCTCAAATAGAGAATGACAAACTCAGCCTTGGAGAACACACACACACACACAGACAAACACACACACCCACACACACAACACACAGACACACACACACACAGAGGCAAAACATTCAAACACATATGCATACTCTGTAAACACAAATACACACAAACCAAAACAATTTGTCGACAGTACATAGGCAAAACACATTTTTCTCTTTGTATTAGCCAGGCTCTCTACTGATCTGTGACTCAACTGAATGCACAGGTTGGGTGTTTGAGGGATAAACTAGTCTAGCCTTTCTCATGTTCTTTTCTTTCTACTGTGACCTACTATCAGTGGGAAACCTGAGCCGGGAAAGGTTGCACACCACTGCTCTATTCTGACAGGGATGGATGAGAGGCAGACGTGAAGCTCCTGGTCTACAGCTACTTCTACTTGTTCCTGAAGTTAGGCTTGAAAACCACAGTTCGTACAAAATACATCATCGAGAATGGTGGCAGAATTGCAGTGGCACTGCTTGAAACTATAGAGTGTTCCTTCTCCAGTGATACCCAAAACCGGTCCAAAGCCATGTCTTGAAATTTTATTTTTAATGTGTGATCTTCCCTGATCTGGAAAGCTCAAAAGACTCTGCCAGTTGCTCCATGTGTCCTTTGAGCTTTTCCTGTGGACATGAACTCCAAGGATCTTTTTTTTTTTTTAAATTTTGCATTTAATTTATGGGACTTCATTACTCGCACTGCATGAGCAAATGGTTTGAGACACTAACTGCATGATATATTTGATCCAGTTGAAGCAATAATTTGCACATTTTGATCTGCAGATTTTCAACATCGGCTCTCTTGAGTCAAATTCAAATTTCCATAATAGAATAACTTCTGATTTAAATGCCACGAGTTACCGTTATATCACTTCTATTAGGCCAGCAGTTGTTCACTACTAATAAACTGTGGGGGGTTTTCTCAGTTAATTTAAGCTGTGAAGACATAATTGCTCATGACATCAGTGTCGGCATACTTCTACATTGTTATTTGTACTGCAGTATGTGAGCAGCTTGGAAATTGGTATCGACTGATATAGAGCTCCTAACAGAGAGCACAGGGTCATTAGATCGGTGGAAACATAATATCAAGTCGTTTGCTGCATTCAATGTCTTTATAGACAGTTACCATAGAGAGAAGAGAGAAATCAAGGCAGAGAGAGATTCAGCAAATGTCTCTGGTAATTGGTGCAAGCAGTAACTATGTATATTCAAGTCTGCACGGTCTCTGTGACATTAAGAATTCACAACGCACATGTTCCTGTTGGAGCACAGCAAATTCTTATCCACCATTAACATCACACACACGGCCGTATCACAGCTAACCTTCACCATGGAGACGGAAGCTCAGATCCCAGCAATCAGAACCTGTGGCTGATGTCATTGCACCAGCATTTTTGTCAGATACATGCATGAACCAGGAGGGATGGCATGAATCTCCATTATCACATAGTTGTTCACTGGAAGGTGAAAAGAGGACACTTGGCTGTGTACTCTTTACTCTGGCCTAGCAGTGACAAAAACCTGCAGGGCAGTGAACTGAAAAGACAGTAGAATCGATTCCACATTGTCGGAGACTGTTTCACCCAAACTGTAAGCCCATTTCTACCAGCTTAGAGGTGAGAAGACGCTCGGCGTGGACACCAGTCTAGAGAACGCTCTGTGTTCCTAAGTGACCGCTGGCTCTGGTTCTTTTTCAGGGTCTCCCAGCCTATGACACTCCAGAGGTGTTTGGACTCCACCCGAATGCAGACATAACCTACCAGAGTAAGCTGGCTAAGGACGTACTGGACACCATCCTCAGTATCCAGCCTAAAGACAGCTCCTCTGGTGGAGGTGAAACCAGAGAGGCTGTGGTGTACAGGCTAGCAGATGACATGCTGGAGAAACTGCCTCCTGACTACGTACCATTTGAAGTAAGCATGTGTGTGTGTGTGTGTGTGTGTGTTTATGTGTGCACCATGATGAGCCAGAGCGGTGTGTTTGTGTGTGTGTCTGCTTGAAAAGGTGATAGACTGAGAGAAAAGAGGAAGGCGTTTTAATTTGGGCTTTTCTCTCCTTTTTTTGTCAGTGAAGAGAAAGTGAGGTGAGGATGAGAGCTTATCTCGTCACACCCTGTGTCTATCACTTCCACGTCCATCTGTCTTCCTGTTGTCTCTCTATGCAGTTCTTGAAAGTCATAGAAACTATATTAACCCCCTTAAATAATTTAAAATAGCACATAATTATACTGTAATTAAGTTCAGATGAACCACTGAGCTATTGAAACCTCACAATCTCCCAGTTTGTATCTGATGTGAACACTTTGAACATATTATCCAAATAAGAAAAAGAGAAGCTTGTGTAGCAAATCAGTTATTTTATATTATTTACTCATATTGGAGCACAACAGTACACTAAAATACGTTTCTAAAAAGATTGGAGGTGAAGAATAGGCAATACAGTAACAATATAATATAATGAGTCTATGGTGTTGTGCTGTATATATTGTGGAGTCATGTTATGGAAATATAGATCTGGTTTAACGCTCTGTGCTGTTGGTTTACATTCAAGGTTCACTGCAGGAAAAACATCTGTCAAACAGAAGGCTTGGTATGAAGAGTGACAAAGTATATAGGGAGGAGGTTGTGGTGGATGAATCGATCAAAAGCAACTCTTTTATCGTGAGAATCCCTTTTTAAAATGTGGAAATGTTCAACAAGTGGACATTCAATTTTGTAGTTAATTGTAGAATCAATGATTGATCATTATGCTTACAGATTGCAGAGGAATAACTAACTATTTAGACATCATTAACTATATATATATATATATATATATATATAGTTCATAATCTAGTCTAAAACTTTTGTGAATTGAAATGTGATTTCTTCGCGTGAAAATATATTTTCTAAGATGTCAAAATTGTTTCACAGATATCATAAATGAAGATTCAAACTAATCAAAATGACATTTTAACATGTCAAAATTCAGTTTCCACTAATGAAAACTAAATCACCACTAGTGAGGCCTACTGATTAAAAGTTAAAAGGGCTTATAGTGACCATACATGTTGCCTCCATGCATTTCAAATCGTGGTATTTGATTTAATGATATTTAACCAGGTGAGAGAGCGTCTGCAGAAGATGGGTCCTTTCCAGCCCATGAACATCTTCCTGCGACAGGAGGTCGATCGGATGCAGAGAGTCATAGTTTTGGTCCGAAACACCTTGACAGATCTCAAGCTGGCCATCGATGGAACCATCATCATGAGCGAGAACCTACGGGATGCCCTGGATTGCATGTATGATGCACGCATTCCTGCACGCTGGAAGAAGGTATGTAGAGAGAATTAAGCTGAACTCAATGTGCCCTTAATATATTACACATACATTACAAATTCACTTAAGACTGAAAACTCTGTGGATGTAAACGCATCACAAGAAAATCAAACCACACTCTTCCTTTCCCGCTTAGCCTCTTTTTTTCTGCTCTGAGCTTTAATTAAGTTGATTCTATTGTGTTTGTCATTCAGTTAGCTTTTTTAATTTTCAGTTTCAGTTTTTTTTCTGCTTCATGAAGAACAAAATAAGCCTTCCTGAAAAGAATTCAGTTCCATCACCTTCAGTGGATACTAGCAAGCCGATTAAAGGAACCTTGGGGTACAAATTAATATCTCAAAGGTCTTTTTATTGATGTACAGGTATAATTTATTTAATGTTATCTATCATCCTTGAATAAATCAATGGTTTATTTACTTGTTTTGTAGCATCAGATATTCCATTTTGTCAGCTGAAAAGGGATCTTGTGATCCAGTAGCTCCTTTACTTGACTTATATACTTTATTTTAAAAGTTTATCCACAGTACACAAATCCATTTAAATAAAAAAAAACACAGATTACAGATGAGAGGAGGAGCAACAGACAAAATACCATCCAATACTATCCACCTATGTGGATTTTATTATTGGATCATTCTGTTGGCAATGAAGCTGGGCTCTCACAAGCATTCCATTATTAGCATCATTTTGACTTGAATGGCTTCCTGGCTGGGATTCAGAGTTCTTCTACCTGCAGCGCAATATGTTTTTGGCACATTTGCCTCCACTCTTCAGTGTTTTGCTGCATTTTCATCTTTTTATTCTCTTCTTCTGAATGCTTTGTTTTTTCTCTTGCCACGCAGTGATTCACAAACCTTTTTTTTCTTCTTTACATTTCTCCCTGTGGTCTTCTCCTCTGATCCGTCTGAATGACAGGTTTTGTGTTTGGTTGTGATGTTTTGTTCATGTTGTTGTTGTCTTTTGTTTTTCAGGCATCGTGGGCCTCCAGCACCCTGGGGTTCTGGTTCACAGAGCTGCTTGAGCGGAACCGGCAGTTCCAGTCTTGGATCTTTGAAGGGCGGCCCAACTGCTTCTGGATGACAGGCTTCTTTAATCCTCAGGGCTTCCTGACAGCTATGAGACAGGTACACACGGCATCAGGGTACCACACAACCGGGGCGAAGACCAGATGGCAGGCAGAGGGAAGAGCAGGCACATGGCCACATTTCAGACATGCATGCAAGCACACAGCCACACACGCATGAACACTGTTGCAGGCGGGAAAAGGTTTTCTAATTAACTTATAATTCCCATTGCATTATTGTTGGTGAAGTTAATTCTACGGATGGATGTAATGGAAACTTTACTTGATCCTGATCTAAATTCGTCCCTATTGTTAGGGCTCATTAGTATTTACTATAATTATTCATCTACTGTATAAATACATTATAAAATTCATAGATGTATCGATACAACCGGAAAACAAGTTCAAATTGGAAAAATAGACACATGAATTTCAGAGCAAGCACTCTAATGAATTTATACTGTATGTTGAGGAGGAGCTGATTATATTACCCTTCTTACAACAGCATCTATTTAACTTAAAGTCCCCCTCCTGTCAAAAATGGGATTTCCTCCTGGTGTTGAATGTTTAAGCTTCAGTGTGTAGAATGATAAACTATACGACTGTTTTCACATTCATGGCTGAAAGTGTAAAATTGCTCTGTGCTCATTACAAATCTGATTTTAAGAGGCGGGTCTATGAGGATGACGTTGGATATCACAAATAGTTTGGAAGCCAAACCTGGTCTAATGGTCAGCGTGATGTGGAAACATGAAACCTCCAGTGTACAGACACTGAGAATGGACTTCACAGTGAAGAGGGAGGTATAGCTTGTGTCCAGCGGTCAAACTTTTGAAATGAAAATATTTGCATATTCATACGTTTATGAATTTCTAATGACGGGAAGGGAAAATGTGCATTTGTAAGCGTTTTCATTTGATAATTACGCTTTTTTTTCCGTCAGACACAGAGTTTTTATGTATGCCTTATTAATACACGTGTGGAAGGGATCTTTATGAATATGAAGTTCATGTATTTCATACATTGCAGAAGTGCATGTTTAATTTATTTGCACATCCATCCTTTTTGATGAGTTCTTGTTTTTAATCATGAAACCGTCTACGTCTATTTCACACAGATGTGTCCGTTTTGTTTCAGCATTAATTAACGCTTTGCAGTTTGAATAAATTTGTCTTCTTTTACTGCCTCCACGAGGAAGGTTATTCACATTTTTCGGTGTCAGTCTTTTCGTTTTGTCAGCGTAATATTTCTTTGGTAATTGGCAGCCTTAAGTGACTGAATCTTTTGAACGGAATTTGGTGGTGATCCAAATCTGTTTGTAAAATAAAGATGAAAATGAGTCGATACAGTGAGCTGAGGTATGTTTTCACATAAAAAAAAACAACCTGTTGCATGCTGAGAGACAGAAAATATAATGGATTCAGAAGTGAAGTGTTTCACTGATATCTGTTGGACTACTGTGTGGGGTCCCACATATAGCCCTCACTTTCTCTCACTGAGTGGGGCACAGTATTCTGCCTTCCCAGGAGAAACGCTGCAGCTTTTATTGTACACATCATGCGTCGGTCCTTATCATTTGTTATCAGTTCCTATCTGTTTCATTTTGCCCAATAAGGGTTTTCTAAGTATTTTCCTCTTTCAAAATGAGGATAAAATGATTGAGGGGATGCAATATTCACATTTCATCCATTTATTGCACACTCTGATCACGCTCTTTGCTCTTTTAGAGTCATACTCAATTTATTTCCTTTCTGTTGGCTCAGCAGCGTGCAAAAAAAAAAATCCAACTGATGGAGTGCACTCGTCTGTCCTTCACGGTGATTGTTTTTTATTATGACAGCCTTGTTATCAAAATTGATTTTTTTTTTTTTGGTGCAGGGAAACAGTTGCCAAATGATCACCTCTGTCATACTGTTGGCATCACTGCCTCTGGTTTTGTCCCTGCTCTTGCAGGAAATTACACGGGCAAACAAGGGCTGGGCTCTGGACCGCATGGTGCTGTGCAACGAGGTGACCAAGTGGATGAAAGATGACATCACCCAGCCCCCCGCAGAGGGGGTGTATGTCTACGGACTCCACCTCGAGGGAGCCGGCTGGGACCGCCGCAGCTGCAAACTCATTGACTCCAAGCCCAAAGTCCTCTTCGAGATGATGCCTGTGATTAGGATGTACGCTGAGAACAACGGTGAGATTTCCTGTTCGCAGATGGATTTAAAAAAATTTTTTTTTTTGATTTGCAAAGTAAAGATCGACAAAGTGGCTTTTGATGATGTGTGAGAAGTGAAAGCTCTAATCTGACAATGAAAATGCTTTACTCTGTCTTTTCTTATCAGGTTCAATCTTGCTAGTCTTTGTCAGCCTCAGTCTCAATCTCTTCCCCTCCTCAACATCCCACACAGTCACTCAGACTGAATGGATGTAACATTCAAATGTCAAGCAGTCTAAGTGCTATTATTTTGTCTGGGAATAGATTGTAAGCAGTATGTGGCACAGTGTTTGTTCTGGGTAAGACCAGACTACATTCAGTCAGGCAGCAGTGACACCGTCCCCAGTGGATGCCTGCAAGCAAGGCTGCCTGGGAAATAAACTAATGATCCAATGAGATGTGTAATGCGCTCTGATTACACCAAGTCCCCTCTCAGTTACAAGAAGGCTGCCTGTTGGCTTTGATTGTGTGTGTGTGTCAGTAGGGGACTGTGGGAATGATATTGTTATAGATGAATGAATGCGAGGAACATCTTTGTGTATGTGAGACTTCCTTCAAAGAGATTAGTCTCATCCCTGTGTTTGTCCTCTGAGGACAGAGTCGACAGGGCTTTGTGTGTGTTCATGAAAAGGATTCTCTGTTTTTGCCCTGCTGGAGGGCTGGAAAACATTCAAACAAGAACTCCAGCACGTTGTCACCTCCTGACTAACAACTAAGCAGCTACCAAAAACCCAAACAATAAGGTTGTGCAGACTTCGACCTCAGCGTTTTTCCAATTTGATTTGTTTTGTTGGCTTGAAATAATTCGAAGGATAAATCTCATTGATTAAGAGAGAATTTTGCCAGCTGTCACTGTTTTTTCGTTTTCGCTGCCAAACAAGTAGCATTTTTTTTTTTTTCTGTGCCGCAGGTGTGAAGGATTCCCGCCTGTATTCTTGCCCAATCTACAAGAAGCCGGTTCGGACCGACATGAATTACATTGCCGCTGTAGACCTGAAGACTTCGCTTCCTCCAGAATACTGGATCTTGCGGGGTGTGGCCCTCCTCTGTGACGTTAAATGATCGCTTCATGTTGACAAACGCTGGCAGCCGTGGTTGGAGGGTTAGCTGTTGTCTTCCCATTACTTACATGTCCAGTGTAACAGTGAACCATGTATATGGCTGAGGAATAACAGCAATCCCTTTCAGTCTAATTGGACTTTTAAAAATAAGATTGAACTAAAATGTCTTCTTTTTTTTCTTTTAAAATGAAAACAGCAGTGTCTTCTTTTTTTTTGAAAATAACTGTTTATGGTTCAGATGAACCTAACCTAATTTTTGCATACTTTATATAAAACACTACATTTATGTTCATGCCATATTTTTGTTTTGCTGGGCAATCTTTCATCTTTCTTTGTTCATGGCCTCTCTATGGCCATCTAGTGGTTGTGCTTATTATTGTAGTAATTTTACTTATGTTTCTGTGTTTATGTGGCAATTGTAAGTTGAATTGTCGATTTTTTTTTGTTTCTCATGTGTTTTCATGTTTGTTTTGTTATGTTAGGACCCCCTTGAAAACGAGATGATTCATCTCAAAGGGGTTTATCCTTCCAAATAAAACTTATCCACAAACAGCTCTGATGAGTCGGAAAGTATCTGTCCAGCTGCGCAAAGTATGAACCACGTCTAGAGGTAAAAACACAATGAACCAAAGAGGACTGATTGTAGTTGGGAATGATGTCATCAACCTACCTGATGATTGCTGTGATATTACGGCTTCACAGAGATAAAGAGTATCTTGTAAGTGTGCAGGGATATTTTTTTTCACTCTGCCGTTTAAAAGTATTAAATGTAAGTATTTTCTGAATTCAAACTCTAAACCAAAGGGGGGGCAGCACATTCTAAAGACTTACTGTTGCTAACTGTAGCTTCAAGTAGCTAAATAGCGTAGTTATCCACACACGTAGTGGTTTGAACTAGCAATGTGAACACCAATCATCGAGCTCCCAGTCATGACTGCTACCTGCATGCACACTGCCAAAACATGTTATGGTGCCATTTTAATTTTTTTTTTTAATTTTTAAAAAATGCACAGAACCTTGCAGGCAAATAACACTCAGAAACTTAAGTACATAGAAATTTAAATGTTTTTTTACAAAAACAATGGTATCAAATTTAGAAACACTTTTTGGTAGTATTTTCTTTTGTTACAAAACCATCGCAAAAAGCTACTCTATACAAGAATCAGAATTTGGGTTTACCAAAATCTAACCTTCACCCTAAAATCACTTTTATCCATCAGTTATTCGTGCAGGTAGTGGTTTGGATTTGGACCTTGAATCTATGAGGAGTGTTGGTGTTTACATTGCTTGTCCAGGAGCTTTGGACTGACCGGAGGAGGTTGTCAGATCTGGGATATGGAGGAACCAACACTAGCAGAGGACTGCTGACACCAGAGTAGCGTCAGACTGGGCTATGAAGACACACATCACCATTGGGCCAGTTTGAAGACAAGGAAAAACAGTACAGAAATCATTCACAGTGGCTCCTGTCAGGATGACAAAGACATGTTCAAGCAGGGACGGGGGAAGCTTAAAGCAGGAGAGGAGTGAGAGGAAGGTCAGGCATTAGTCAGCGCCCACTTCTGGAGGCCTGATCCTATAAGCTGACTTATAGTAACTTTTCTTCAGGTAGAAAGTGGTTTTACAAGACAGGACAGGCCGGAGCTAGCCGATTAGTGTGCTAACTTCCATAGATAACTCTGTAAGACAATACATGGAGGTCTTTGACATTACATCAAAATTTGTTATTTCTTCATATTCTGTTGCTAATTTTAGTAAGTAAGTAAGTAGTGGGTGTTTTAAACGTGTTTTTTTGTTGTTGTTTTTTTTTTTTTTTTACATATTACACCTTTAATGTTAATCAAATGCCCATCACAGAACACTCTTGTCCCGTTCCCCTGCACAGGACCTTGCAAAGGAATAATAGCACTCACTAGAACTCAAATACATAGAAATTTTAATGAAGTTTTTACAAAAAACAATGGCATCAAAACATTAAAACACTTTTTTGGTAGTATTTTCTTTTGTTACAAAACCACCGAACCATACACACTTAAAAGTTACCCTGTACATAAATCGGACTCAGGTTTCCCAAATCTTAATCTTCCCCCTGAAATCACTCTTACTGAGACCTGACTTTTGATTCTGTATGGCTCATATCGGATCCTCTCAGCCTCACTTGAAGAGCATCCGATACCTGATTTTCTGTCATTAGAAGGTATTGACAAATCAAATGTATGCTATAATGACTTGAAATACTTTTAGTTTTGATAGAGATAAGTTGATTAAGGTGGTACAGTAAGTTCTGGGAAACTCGGCCCTCCATAAATACATCTTTTTTTTTTATCCTTTTCCTCGTATGGACTGCCTGTAAATTACATCCAAGGCTTCCTGCTTCTAACAAGGTTGATGGAGTTATGTACACATGGTGTGTGGCTCCTTGTTAGCTGGCTGTGTGTTGTTGTTTTTTTTTTTAAAAAGGGCCAACTTCTCTTTTTGCAACAATGGTCATGCATTCTAGAACCTTTGTCCTTTACTTTTACTTTAATATCATCTTTCTGTGGCTTCTGTATGACTGTACTTTATATCCATAACACCAACATGTGTTGTTTTTTGTATTACCACTGTTCACTCTGAATTTCTTGCATTTTGGATATACATACATACTTTTATGTCGAAACTGTCTTCACATTTGTTTCTCTACTTTAAATGTTCATTAGAAGGCAAACAGAATGTACTGTATCCTTTCAATTTAATGGAAGGTATGCTCTGATTTTGTTCGATCTGGTCCTGAAAGAGGCTTTAATGGCAAAGTGACTGCCACAACCTTCCAGAACGGTGACAAAATGATAATAATGATATTATCAAAATACTAATTTAAACCATTTCAGATCCTTTTCTCTGACTGAACATGTGCTACTGTGGCTTTCCTGGATCCAACATTCAAATTACAATATATTTCAGGGGTTATTGCCTACTTGCTGTACATGCTACACTTACATTTACATAAGTGACAAAATGTATACTACAGCTGATTAAAATCAAATCTGATTCCTTCATGCCTCACACGTTGTTCTTGTATTGAAGAGAAGATCAAATCTCCATCCGAATGATGCCTGTGTAAATTAAACAGATTCCAAACCAGTCTTATGGCATTACATTCCCTTGGGACAGTGAGCGGGTCATCTCTGTGTGCACAAAGTAGGTCTTGAGCTCTCCTTTGCCCTTGACGTTGATAATGCCTCGACAAGAGCACATGTAGCCCAGCGTCAGAAGGATGCGACTCGTCTCCTCTGTCACCTACAGGGAGAACCAGATGGGATTTTACTTACATGACATGCCATCAAAAATAATCATCTCTCCAAAGGAAAACATTTCCAGGAGCTGATGGTTAAATCAATAATTGCTGGCAGGCTGCTTTGCAACTCCAGACCTCTAATAGGAAATTTTAGTAGAAAAAGAAAAAATCAGGATTTATGTTGGATTTAATGTCTAAACTCTAACCTTTAGATTAATTTCACACAAACTTGCAAAGTCACAGGTGCCTCCTCTGTATTTTCTAAAGACTGTAAGCTATTAAGGCCACATCAATTATCACAGCTTGCACATAAAATTGAATTTTCAAACTGAACACTGTACACAGTGCAGCACACAGAGCCAAATATAACGTCAGAGCACATGTTGGTAAAATAAATCTGTGCTACCTTGGAATAACTGCATCTTTTTTAAAATATTACAGGCAATCTTGGATTGCAATTGAAGGCAGATGGTTCTATCAAATGTACACAGACTGTAAATCTCTGATGGCTGGATGATTCCCACAGCCACTTAACATGCAGGTGAAAAAACATCTTATCGGCGCTCCGTCAGGGTGCAAACGTAAGATTTCAAAATGTTGAGCTGATGTAATCTTCCTGCTGTCGTAAACAGCGGGAGCAGAGAGGGAGGACAGGTTTCATCTTTCAAACATCTGTAAAGACATTTAAAATCGCTGCATGTGAAGATGGAGCAGAGCTTCTGCTTTGAAGGACGCTTCAAACACCATGAAATGTTTGACAATGAGATCAAACTGGTTTGTTCTTAAACGCGTCGCAGGAATTGCTCGAGGCTGGAGTTACTCTCAATTTTGACATTTTCAATAAATCTCAAAGAAAACAAACCAAGCCAACAATGTGTTCTTCCGTCACTTCCCTGCCCTGTCCGTGACTATCAGCCTATTCATTCCATTCAAAATCTTTCATCTGGATCACAAAAAAAACGAAGATACATATTTATTTTAATATTTATGCTTTTAAATATGTTTATTCCAGTCTCAGCCCCGACACAGAGAAAAACAAATCAGAATCAATGGAGTAAAAAAAAAAAAGAAGATCATCACTGGATGTAATCCCTTTATTACCTGTATTTTTCCCAGGACTCCAGTGCTGTCCATTCTGCTGGCTACATTCACTGTGTTCCCCCAGATATCATATTGTGGCTTCTGGGCTCCGATGACTCCAGCTATTACTGGACCGTGGTTAATGCCTGACAAAGGACATCAAGCACTCAGTGAAAACTTTAGAGGAATATTTTCAGATTCTTGTCTTTTAATCTGAATAGGAAATTACATTACAGACGCTGCAAATTTCAACATTTCAGCAGTACAAGACTTGAATTACATTCCGAATAATTTGTTTATACTCTCTTTTAAATAAGGTTCAACTCTCTCAGGGAACTGCAAGCACATTATAAAAGAAAAAATGGCTGAACATTTCAATTTCTAAACCCGAATGATGTTGTTTGAAAGTCATCAAAATACTTTTTATATTGCTGATCAATTACGGAGTGTAACCAGTGTGCAGCTTCAAATGGTCTTTTGCTTTCAGATAAACAAAGCTTTTCACACAATCTTATCAGAATGCCAGATCAAGTGGACGCTAAATGCAGCTGAACTCCCCCCCCCCCCCAACATGTCTGCTCAGGATCCTCTGGAGCCTTTTACACCACTGAGCTGACACTGGGCTTCTCTTCACTCTGTCTTCTGTGTCAATATCCAGATTGCCGTAAATCACAATCTACACAAATGTGCAGGCAGCACACACAGGCACACGGCCACTTGTGTTAGTCCAGTCTGTGTGTGTGTGTGTGTGTGTTTGAGAGTTTTTCCATCTCTCTCTTCCTCTCCCTCTCTTGTGTTTAGGCCAATGTGGAAGCAGCTGGGTTGTACAGTCACACACACACACACACACACACTGCTGAGTTAATGGAGCGTCCCCTGCTGTGATCTTCATTGACAGGTTGAAGGTATCGAACTCTGACCCTTATCCCATGCTGGGAGCCGGGACATGCCCGCCTGCTATTCTCTTCAATCCTCCCTCGACAGTACTCAGTCTGTCTCTCTCTCTCTCTCTCTCTCTGCTCCTTACGTTGCCATGTCTGTATCTCTGTCTTGCTGCAAACAAGAATTTTTATTTTCTTGTCATATAGACATAAATGCATCTCTTTGTCTCTACAGGCTATGAAATTAGCCTCACAGCATGCTGTTTCTCAAAAACAAAGAAAAAAATATATGGGATGCATACAGACAAAACATCGAGCATACAGTTAGCCTACCTCCAAGCTAATTCCTTTAAGTGAACCATGTTCTACATCAAAATTCCAGCTAGAATATGATTACAAGTCTGCAAAGGTTCCATCAGGCAGATTGTTCTGCTCCGGCGTTTCATCTTATTTGCTGCATTATGATGTCTGACAAGACGACAAAGTCTCTCCCTCGCTGCCGAGTTATATTTGGCGTACTTGATATTTTCCGTTCTCATTATTTAATCAGTAACATTGACGAACCAACAGCTAATCAAGAGGCTAAATGCAATTTAACTGTGTGGAAGAACTTCTTAACGGCAAAAAAAACCCCCAACCCATTATTGAATTATCATACCACATTGCTTTAAATGCTGCTTTCGTGTGTAACTCACCAACTCTGAGTTTGAAGTCGTTGAACGAGTGCTTGTTGATGACATCCAGCTTCCCCACTAAGGCGAATGCAAACTCTAACATGGTCCCTATGTGCATGTACTGCCTGTCGTGCTCCTGGGAAACAGCGAGGAACACAACCAGTGACACGTCATTTTGCTGCAGTCGCACTAAGTTGTGAGGTCACCTTAAAGAATCTCTGAACAAAAAGGACTGAGTATAACGTATGTGAGTCATGAACCTACCTGTGACGTGTACTCAGGCCCAGGTGATGCATTAAGCCCAGTAGCAGCCATGTACGTGCTGCCAATGGTCTTGATCTTTTCCACGCCACTGAATTTAGGTTTGGACAGCAACTACACACACAGACACACACACACACACACACACAATCCACACAACAGATAAAACAAATGAGACCCAGTTTATGTCAAAGGAAATGGCTCACACACACCCATATACTGTGCAGTGTAGGGACTTTGCCTTTTATTCAGACACTATTACATGAGACACATAGTTTCCAGCATCCTGTTTTTTTCCCACCTAGCGTTCTTGGTGCAGGTGTGAGATGTTGATGGGGGTAATTTACCTCGTCAAAATCAGCAATGATTTCGTTGAGGAGCCTTAGACACTCTAGTCCTTCTTTGTTGACGTCAGATTCGGTGTAGAACTCTTTAAAGTCTGGAATGGAGGCGAACATGACGCACACCAGGTCGTAGGACTGGTGGTACAAATCCTATGAGACAACAAGGGGAGACCAAATATAGATGTTACTTCTGAATGACAGCAAAATAATGTTATAAAACTGAGAAACCTCAGGGTGAAAGAGAGATGACAAGAATTGGGATGTATTGTGTCAAGCTAAGCATGATTCAGATCAGGAGTTTTCTCTGTATATTTAAGCTTGAACATAGTCGAGCATATTCTTGCATAAAAACAGCAGTGAGACCACAGAGGCACACAAATGAAAGAAATGCAAATCACCCAGACCACCATCCATATAAAAGTGACTCTAAAATCCATTAGACCAGCAGCTTACTCCTGGATCCTGTTCAAGTACAGCAATAAAGTAATTTGCTGACTCTTCATTCAGAGCTTTTTTTTTTTTTTTTTCGCTGCAAAAGTGAAACTCCTATTTAAAACTCCCGTGACCTTGCGGACCATGTCCTCTAAATTCCCTAACGTGTAAAATTTGACTTCTCACACTTCTCACTGTGGGAAGCACACTCGGGGGATATAACATGATTTAGAGAGATGAATGAGAAAGACTCACTGGCAAGCCACCAAATTCATCTTTGGCTGCCTTATCCAGTGGTATGTCATCGTTACAGGTTTTTAATCTCTCTAATAGTAGATTACAAATGCCAGTTCATTTAAAAGGTTACGATTTTGGTTTAACACAGCAACAGCCGATGAATGGCTTTGAATTCTATTCTCCGTTAACTCTTGAATCCTGTTGCCTAATCATAAAACCCTTTTTAAAAACATACTGAGTGTCTCACAGCATCAATACCGTTCTGTTGTTTAAGTGGATTAAAAATCAAATTATAAGCAGAGTGGGAAAAACATATTTAAATATTTCAGATCAAATGTATTGACGTGAAACATAGATTGTCTTTGACGCAGGCTGCTTTTGTAATGCCTCATCAGAGCTGATGAATGGATGTAATCGATCCTGGCGTACGTCCACTGGAATAGCAAGACCTAAATGAAACAACAATACATCCACCCTGCAGCCATTTATCTAAAACAGAATGTGCATGAGCCCTCATGGCCATAAAGCAAAGCAAATACAATATGTGCCCACCTCGTTCTTCCAGTTGCGTGCCAGGAAATGTTCCGCGACATGTGCAGGCAGGACGTTCTCCAGTAAAACCCGGTTGAGGTTCTCCATGGTTTCAATCTCCTCACACTCCTTCTTGAACTTGTTCTTCCACAGAAAGTCTAACCTACAGTAATATTCATTCTGTTACAGGAGGACACAGAGGTGAAGAGTCTGAAGGTACAGCTGCACACTTGTCTCATAGAGTCACAGAGAAAACACAGAAACAGCTACAAGTGTTGAGTCCACCGAGGCTTAAAGACAGATGGGAAAATGTAACACGGAAGAGGAATGGGGGTGACACATTTCCATGAAACCGACAGGTGAGGAATGACTTTCTTGACTGTGACCATTTCATGTTCTAAACATTGTCCTGAGCAGCACATGGTAAAATTGATTTGATGGAGGATGCAGCAACCAGGGAGAAACGCATTTGTGAGATGATCTAACAGAAAAATAAGCAGAGGAAGATAATTTAATATTACAAATATAATTACTTGTTACAGAGAAAGAGACCAAGTGGTGGAAAAACAAATGCATATATCAGAGGAGTGTGTGTGGGACTGAACAGATACGAATATATGGCATCCGTTATTACAGACTGTTGCACCGTGTGCCTTTTCATTGAGCTGGCGACATCTGTAATTTGTCTACTGCAAAAACATTTATTATCCACTCAAAGTCAATCTGCTTAATATTCATGTCTAGATTTGTGGCTCTATCAAAATTCAGCAGCACTTAAAACAAGCAGGAAGCATATTATCACATTTTCCACATGTTTGTGAGAAGTGAGGCCTCAAGCATTCAAGTTCCCACTGGGAATTTGATATTGTTAGAACAGGAATCCTTTATAAAAAAAAAGAAAAATCTATTTATATCACAATAAATAATGCATAGAGCGCATATGTTCAATGTGTTGTGATGCCGAATAAGTCTCCCTGCAATGTCATCAGTTAGTTTGAGTGTGTAGCATCAGTTTTAGCAATGGCAGGGGATGCATGCAGTGAAAGGTGCCCACACCTGTGCTTTTCGTGGGCACAGTTCGGTTCCCACATGGGGGAAAAAGCCGTTCTGTTCCTTCAGCAGACAGTAATGCCCAGGGGAAGGGCTGCATCCAATTTAATCATAAGCTGATATAAAGCAGAAATATTACTCTGCCCATGTCCTCTCTCGCTGCTGCGACTTCATCCTGCATTCAAGTCTATGTGCACACACACTGCTTCTGCATATACTGTATGACCTCCATGTTATCTACAGTATGTAACCATTATCTCCGGGTAAAAAAAAAAGTAAATATCTATGTAATCTAAATGTCAAGACTTTTACTCTTGGTTGCTTACTATTACTCTGAATATGCAGTTGATGTTAGCAGCGAAGACTGTACTGTAGCTCCAGATCAAAGTTGTGCCCCTGTTCTGCATCACCCCTGAGTACAGTAAGTATAGCCTGCAGTGCAATAGAATCTCTAAATAGTCGGGCAACAGTAAGCAGTCTCTGGTTCCTGCTTCTGTTGGCTAGTAAATCTTCACTTGAACAACTTTAGACTTGCCGACCAGAGGGGCTAAAAGCAGGCAAAACTGTTCTCCTGATGCCTCTCTTGTTACAGTCTGGCATAGCAGCCTCAACTGAGATTATCAGCTGTACAGAGATCTAGAAGAAGGATATGAGCAGCTATTTACCCCAAGTTCTAATAAAGATAATAAAAGTGTATATGTAGAGATAGAAACAGTCGTGTCAGGAGTTGATTTTTCTGCATTTACATTAAACATTTTAAGCAGCTTGAGTAGTGCGGAGAAAAAAATACTTGTGATGCCGCTGTCCTGTGTGCAATGCAGCAGTGTTGCTTTGAGCACGGCCCAGAAGTACATCGAACTCAACTGTGGTCATGCTTTGCAGACCATGAAGGGTTAAAAAAGACTGCAGGATCATAGAACCCTTCCACAGGAGGGATAAGAGAGCTTCTCACAATGCAGTCTAAACAGCGACAAAGAGCATGGCGCTTGGGATTCGGCCACTCCAAAGTGAGGGAATACGGGAGAAAACAGAAAAGGTAAACAACTCAAGAAGGTATAAAGTAGGTGACATGATAACAAATACATGATGAGTAAAGACAGAAAGGCAGTGCTGATGTTGATGTAAAGGCAGATGGCACAAGACAGACGTCATTCAGACCATTACAGTGTGGTCTTACCTGTCTGGCAAGCACAAGCAGGGTGATGAAGAAGATAAAGAGGGAGATCGAGCCCATAGATTTCAGATCTTTGAGAACTCCTGGTCTGGAAGGACAGGGGGGGAAAAGGAACAATGTGTTTGTTTATAGTGGAATAGAGAGAATACAGAAAAAGATGAGATAACAAGTGACAGCAAGAAAAAAAAATCAGATTGCAATCAGTTGTCAATGGTTGACCAGTGTCACAAGATTGGTTAGCAGACCATTTTATTCCAAGCTGTCACTTCTGCTTTGCTGTGAGACCGTGCTTATTATTTGCTTTCCAGAGGCTGACCTTTCCTACCGGGGCGTATTTACAAGGAGCCTTTTTTCAAGCAATAAAACAACCAGATAGTGTTTCACATTCTGCTGAAATTCAATTCACTACATACACTTCAAGCTCTCATGTTTTCACCATCAAAAACAGGACACACGCCCAGGGCAAAGTTACCATCAACATTAACGTTACCAGGCTGAAATGACTCGATTATTTGCCAATGAGTTGCACAAATCTTCTTTTTTTTTTCTTCTTTTTTTTCAGGGCTGTGTGAACACAAAAATACAATCCTTTCCAATCAGATTTCAATCACTTCATGTCAGGTCATAGATCGGGTACACGATCTGATTCGCGTCCATGTGACATGAATGAGAACGGTCACTGACCGCTGTTGTCATCAGCCATCAGCGACAGCGAGACAAAACCAAACGACCATAGAGGTGAGATGACAACACCACTGCAGTGTTTGCAAAATGTCATGCATACATTCGCCACGTCCGTTTCAGGTGGAATGCCATGACCTGTCTCACACATGTGACGTCTTTTGTTGTTAGTGACTCCTGCAAAAAACATATCAGTGTGCTCACGCTCGCTGTTTCGGTGGACAGATGCGTTCACATTAGAGCTAGATATGTCATTTGTAATTATGAATGTGAATCGTAGGGTAAGGTAACCAAATCTGATTTGAGCAAAAAAAAAATCGGAATTGAACAATGCGGCTTGTAATGTGGGCATTGCCTTTGGTAACCAACGGAGCTACAGCTATTGTGCTTATGTATTGTATTGTGATCAACTACATTTGAAGCCCCAAACATACTGCATACTGGTGTGTAGACACCAAACATGAGGCAGGTTTTTCACGTGGCATGATACAAAGTCAAGCAAATATGCATCCATTCAGCGGAGGTGATGACCACCAATGTTGGGTGTTTACTGTCAGGTTGATTGCTGACAGGAAGGCAACTGCACTTTCCCTCAGGAACATAGAGAGCAGAGGGGGGAAACGCACCTATTCTAATTAAATCTAGAACAAAACAGGTTTTGGTCATAAAGTTTGGTCATCCCTACTTAAGTTGTGAGTGTGAGATAAGACTCAAACAGAGCTGTTACATCCTAATTGCTGCAAGCACATTTTGCATATTAATGAACTCTTATCTAGGCCAGAGCTCAACAGACAACTGACAAAACAGCCTGCAAAGTTCTGCATTCTGCTGGCTCATTATCAAATTAAATTCTTTACCCAGGGTTGATGGAAATAGCTGAGGAGAGACAATTTCACGTTAAGTCAAATCAGAGATGGAAAGCCAACAAACAAGAAGGTATAATTTCATTTTGTTCTGATGAACACTTTTAGCACTTTTAGAGTTTTTTTAACAACAGAAATGACAAAATATTTTCATATTGTCAGTTCTGCATTAAAAACAGTCTAATTTTTTATTACTGTTGACTTAAGCCGTGCTAAACAAATTATTGATAGTCTTGGATATTACATCCAAATACTACTTCCGGCCATCAGAAAAAAATGGGTGCTGTCATAATGCCCAAAAACTTATTCCATTACCCATCATCTATGGAGCAACTCCAGGATTTGCCCAGAGATGATGTCATCACTAAAGTCTCTCTTGGCAGCTCAGTTTAAGGAGAATCTGTCAAGTTCACAAAAAGTTGTGAGCCAAGTAATATTGCAGAAAATACAGAGTAGAAGAGAACCATTTTCTTTAGTTTTTTAAATTCTGAAGAAAAGCAACGAGCCAATACTTTGCAACGTAACATTTTCAGCTTCATTCATTCAGTTGACATTTGTTAAAATGTCAGTGTATCCAGTACAGAGACAGGTTAGTCTGGTGTTGTTGAAATTCTGGAAAGAACCCTGCTTTGTACAGCAAAGCAGTTATTTTAAAATGTAGACATAAACATGAACTGCAGGTGAGGGAATAACATGTATCGTTTTATACAGTAAGTCTCATCCTAACAACAGGATGCCATGCAGGCTTCCATGCTGTCAAAAAAACTATTTGGATACTGGATGCACTGATTCATTTATTTTATAAAAAGGGTATTTGATTTTTTTCATTTTCTTTAGAGCACATGTGTAAATATTTCAAGCTCATAAGAGAAAACCTTTGTTAGGACCACTATAATCTGTTGTTCTAGTATCTGTGAATTAAGCTATGCTCTGACACAGCTCAGAACATTTTATAACAAGCATAAAATACCCAGGATTTCACTGAAGAAGGACAGCTAGAAATAAGTTATTAAAGTTGCCCCTTGCACAACGTGTAACCATGGCAACCAAAAAAAAACAAAAATAGAAACAATAAAACATAAATAAGAAAAAATAAAAGGCACCACTTCAGTGCTTGGTTTTTGTGTGTAGACAGTTTTGTGAAAAATTCTGTCACACTATTTGAGATTTGTTCTGGAAAGGGAAATGTCATAGACACGGACGGAACCCATTCCTATATTCCCCTCCTCACTTTGTTTGGTAATTATGTAGGGGGTTAATGAGTATTTGTTTTGATAGCACATTCTAATATGACTCTACTATGAACTATACAACCAGTACTAGCCAACTTTCCAAAGTTCCAGCCTTACATCAACATCTCATTTCATTAAATTCCCATTCCCATAAATTTCAATTGTTTTTCCAGCAGCCCACCTCTCCATGTTGCACCACTGTCAAACCAAATAAAAACAAACCTCGGTCACATACGGTAGGCCCTGACGACCGCTCTCTGTCCAGCACATGTCACTGCTTGTCCACACTGGTCTCCGTGGCATGTAATGTGTAACAACCTTATGAGACTCCTCTCTTATAATGGCCAAAAGAAACTGGTGTCATTCCTTTTTACCTGATTATACTGGTCATCCCTATGAAGTAGCTAATTTTCTAAGCTGTCGACAACAGAGACAGCTATGTGGGAATATGATGTGGAATATAAAATACAGGTCATTGTGAGTGAATGACAATAAGGATGTGAAAAACTATTCATGGGAAATAATGACTTAAAAATACATTTGTTCTAGGAACAGATCAGAGATGGCAACATTGGCAATTGGTATATTTCTGTGTCTAAGAACACTGAGGATTATAAAACTCTCACCACAATGAAAAAACACTCCCGCTGTTGCTGATCAATACCACACACACACACACACACACACACACACACACAGACACTAACAAAGTAAACAAGCTGCCTACATGTTCTGTGCAGACAGTGGGTTGTCAGTGGTACCGAAGAGAAAGAACCGCAGCAGCATCTAATTGCAACTCAGTGAATGTGCTGCAGATGAGCAGGTAATTAGCTATCTGAAATGTAAACTGACTTTAGCTCTACACTTTTCCCCACTGAAGGTTTGTTTGGCCATTCGTTCCTCATTGCTAAGGGACAAGATGTGCGTTGATGTTTGTAAGTTAGACGAGAAGCAGCTTTTTACGAGGAGAGCAAGTGTGAGTTGTTGTTGGAAGTGTTTGGCTAAAGCAGGCTGCTGTCTGGCTCAGTGTGACCACCTGCTCTGCCTTTAATACAGTGTTGACTTCACTGCTTTATTCAACATTTGATTGGCAGCACCAAGACGATGTCTCCATACACCTACTGTAGATGGATAATTAAAGAGTTTTCAAACAAATTTGTGTCGGATTTGTTCTCCAAGCCCCCAGGAGCAGCACCAGGCTTTGACATATTGGCCAAACCATGTACTGGAAATGTCAAATGATGCACATAGGCGCAAAGAGACATTTTCTCTTAAGCTTAAATTGTGAAAGAAACAGCTGTAAAATCAGAACCCCCACAAACCGACTTATCTTACTATACAGATTTGATTCATTAAATCTGATAACATTTGGCAAGTCAACAAGAGCCACATGATGGAATTATTTTCTTCCCATTCCAATTAGTGGAGGGCTCAACATTAAGTTAGCCGGTTCAGCTGGCAGAAATCCCTCCTCTACATGCAGCTGGATTGATGTCTTTACAGTGAGAAGGGGCTTATGTGGCTTCATGTGCCACTGAGCAGGCCTCCACCTCCGCTGCTGAATTAAGATATCCTTCATAGAACTTCATGCTCAAAGGAGAACACAGAACACATGATTCATAGAAGATACTTCAAAGACAAAAAAAAAAGCACTTTGGTATGAGATGTGTGTTGGTGATTAGTATGCAGTATATAGCTCTCTCTATATATGCGTGTCAATTGTGGCTCTGGCCCCTAAAAAGGACTTAGTTGAAATAATACTGGCCATATTCTGCTTGTGCATTACAACAAGTCATTCAGGTGCAGATCGTTTTCACCTCTTACTTGCATTTACTGTATTTACTTATTTTCGTGATCTTAATTTGTTCACTAATCATTCAAGTTTAAATTCAAGTTTAAATTCATTTCAATTTTCAAATGAGTGTAATTTAAAATTCTAGAAGTTTTGTGTGAAGAAGTTGTTTTGTTTTTTTCCCCTCCATCTGCAGACTGATTCTGGTCCAATATTCATTTTAAAGATATTAAAGATGATGAGATTAAACTATCAATGATATGAATGATATGAATGAAATATTATAGCTTGGAGAATGCAACTCCTGAAATTGGTGATTAGTAGCTGGAACTAAATAGTTCGGTCTCAGAACACGGTGGGAGTTCTTTGCCCACAAATGGTCTTTTGGTTCAGTACAAACACTATAGGTTTCAGATAAAACTCAAGTTACTCAGTCAGATTGAAAAAAAAACCCTCTAATTATTCACCTCAGGTTTATTTGAATACCGCTTTGAACACGCCCAATCTCATCTGATCTTGGAAGCTAAGCACAATCAGGTCTGGTTAGTACTTAGACTGCCTGGGAACACCATGTGCTGTCTGTTTTTGGTGGCAGAGGCTCAGAGGGTTAAGTGATTGTCCATTTATCATAATGTCTGTGTTTCAATCCCTGGCCCCTGCAGCCTACATGTTGAAGGAAGCAGGATACTGAACCCCAAATTGCTCCTAATGGCTGTTCCGTTGGTGTTTGAGTGAGTGTATGAGTGGAAATTGCACCTGATGATCAGGCGTGGCCTCTGCCAACACTGTATAAATGTGTGTGTGAGAATGTATGATTCCTAGATTGTGTTGTAAAGCACTTTGATAGTCTGTCAGACTAGAAAGGCGCTATGGAAGCACAGTCCATTTGCCGCACAACTACACTCACTTTCACACACTCTAATTTTCACTGGCAAAGTCGGTGACATGTTCAAACCGAAGCACACAGCTGGCTCGTGTAAAGCAGAGCTGCTTTGAAACACTAGCAAGCTGAGGTGGATAAAACATAATGTACTACAATGCAGACAGAATCACATTTTATTCTGTATTTCCTATTTTATTTTTATTTATTAATATAGTTGTTTTGCTTTTTGCTGAGCTGATACAAATCAAACAAACTATGTTCATGGGTTGGCCCAGCACTGATCCCTAGGATGAGCTCTAGGTATCTATAGTTGTAATTGTAAGTCATAATTGTAGAAGTCAGTTGTTTTGGGTTGCTCATAATATCTGATGCATAATATCTGATGCATTTACAAAGACCTGACTACATTGTACATTCAGGCCAGCTGGGTGCAGGGTCTGTGAGAGACAGGGAAGATTCCAAGAGTCAGACAATTAGCTATATTGGTGTTATATATTATAACCCTTTAGTATAGCAGACAGGCAAATTCAAGGCACACACATATGTATAGGGTACAATGTTATCTGCTCATCTCTGGTGAAGCATCACTGTCTACAATGACTGTATCCATAGTAAATAAATGACTTAACATTATATTACCTTCATAAAATATCTATTAACAAGCAATTAAGTGGGGATTTCCCTACAAATTAAATACAACAGAAGACAAAGTGGTAAACAGAAGTGTGATTTGTAATGTTGTCATGTGAACATCTAATTTCACTCAACTGTACTCGGTCACAGACAACTTTCTATCAACACTACACAAAAAAAGCTTGAATTCAGCAGGTCAATGCATGTGAAGCTGGCCTACGTTAATGTGCACAAAGCTACGAATGGGTTGTTGATGTACTGCACATGTTTTCTCAATAGGGGCTTTAATAGAAAGGTTGCATAGAGCTATTCTTGACCCAAATGACGGGAAAGAAGACACAAGGTAGACTTTTTTTTTTTTTTACCTTCCATTATTCTTCCGATATGTTTTCACAACAATATGTTTTTCCATTTACTCTGAGTCATGTAGCACCAATAGCAGGTATCATCTCAACATTACTGCCTTTTCTCTTCTCCGGCTACGTCGACACACTCTCTTCTGACTCTACCCACAGACGATGGCTTTCACGTTCTCTTGAACGGTATCTTTGTCACTGTGCACCTACCTGTCCAGGCTTTCAGTCCTGTACAGAAATCTGCTGTATTCATCCAGCAGAGAGGCATGTGTTTGCAGAATAATGACGTTGTAAACCACCACAGCTGTCAACATGATAATCATCTTCAGCTCGTAGTTTATCCTCAGGAACACAGAGCAAGAGATGAGGCCCAGTATGCAACTGTAAATCAAATACTAGACAGACAGACACAGAGGTAGACAGATTGGTGGCTTAAGTGATGAATTCAAAGAGAACCACTGTAATAATTATGTTTGTCTTTACTTACAGGAAGGTAGAAATTGTTTTTGCCTGTGAAGGTGTTCAGCTGTCCGTTACGGAGAAAGACTGTTTCATTGGAAGAATTGTAAACCTGAACAGGAGGCAACAGATTGTCTTCCACAAAGAACTAGAAGAAGAAGTAAAAAAAAAAAGCACGGAGTCAACAGAAATGAAGTCTTTGTCACAATTTTTGTGCTGAGAAATCTTTCCATCTAGATCTACCACTTGAAAGCAAACCACACAATGTATCTGCAAATTAAAACCTCCCTTTGTCTGCCTGCCTTGCACATCAGCATGTGAAAAGGAAAAACTAGTCTCCAGTACATTGTAGTAGCTGGAGGAAAATAGAGCCTTGTTAGATAAGAGGTGAATAGTGACAAGAATTCAATAATGTCCCTTAAAACGAGCCTGCAGGATAAGATGAGGATTGACTGCCCCACTGAGCAAAGCCAAATTTGGATCATCCGCCCAAAGCAATTGACCCATGTCAGGCGAATAACAACATTATAATCTCTGGAATCGATTTGTGTGAAGCTCTAAAAGCGGGTCCTGACACCATGCCTCAGGGCACCATTTCACCTTTAACCAAACTGTTTTATTTTTGCCCCTTTCCTCTCTACAGAACTAAACAGATACATCTTCAAATTGATAAAGAATAGCAAAAATGAACAATATTCCCTTATCGCTTGTACACAAATGGTGTTGGCACAGCTATGCACGGAAACCATAATCTTCTTGAAAGCTGATGTAGTGCTTGGCAAAGGAAAACAATGCTAAGATAAGAAGACAATTTTCTGCCGCTGATTGTATGGGGAAGCATTCAGTTAGAATCAGGCTTAATAAACAAAAGAAATGGAGAGCATAAATGCAAACAGCATTAAAATGCAGAGGCGTATTTACCCCTCTGTATTCATGTAGGTCTGTCTGATGAATATTCATTTGCTTTATAAGGTACCTACTTCTTTAATGACTTATTGAACATGTTTTACTTTATCTAAAAACATGCTGCCTTCCATTACCTTCTAATTAAAGGAGGTGTCATCTGTGGAGCTGTGAAGGGTTGTCACTGTAGTGAAACCTAATAGACGTCCTTACTGCAGCATATCTGCACGTCAAAGCTTACCATGTTGAAGACTGCCATTATGAGTATGAGAGCTGTGGTTGTCATGGTGAGGGTGATGCGGGACCACGGCTTGTTGGCAATAATGACTGATGACCTCAGCAGCCACACCCAAGACGTGGAGGCGCTTTTACTGCAGTGCTGCAGGGACCCGATGAAAACAAAAGCACGCAAAAATACATATATGAATAGACATATGCAGTGTATGTTACTTCATTTACAATTGACGTGAAACAAAATATACGATCGAGTTCACACACTGAAGCTCCAATTACTGATAAACCCCTGATTACCTCAGCTGTGCCCTATCATTTAGTATTAAAACTACATACCAGAACAATGCTAATGACAACTGCATGTGATTCTATCTTGTGTCAAATGATGTGAGCAAAAGGTATAGCTTCCAACAAACCATTCAGACTTCAATGATTATCAGTAAAACTTAAAGCTAAATGGATGTTAAATGGCCTCTGAGCAGTTTTGTAACTGTGCAATCATGCTCTTCAATTTAAACCCCGCAATATAAACCGACAAGGCCGCACGCTATGGCAGTATAACATTATATATATATATATATATATATATATATATATATATATATATATATATATCCAAATTCATTGATGCAAAGAAATGGCATCTTCCATTGACCGGTCACAGTCAATTACTTTTTCCTCTCTTCAGCATCACCTTGAGCTGAATATGTTTCATTGTGAGACAATCACAGTGAAAGCCCAAATCATTTGCCTCGTCATCTCAAAGCAATATCTGAGCATCATGGGGGCTGAGTGGATGTGACATATGAATAGCTCAGGGTTGTGCATTATACTTACAATAAAGTAAGGATGGCAGACTGTATTGTGCACCAGCGGAAATATGGAGATGGTGGGACATATCAAATTTGCTTTAAAACAAGGCATTTCCCATGCAATTTTCACCTCTCGACTGGCAGTTCATATAAGAATATGCACGACTTGGGTGATGCATATGGATGAGAATTCAAGGATGAAATAAGAGAATCTGCCAGAGTTGATTTCAGTAAAATATTTTCGAGCTGCATAGTCCCGGAAATAGTGGAATATAGATAGTCAGTTCATCAAAGAAACATGTTTGACCTTTAAAATACCCACCATTGTTCCATCCTTCACAAAAAGGTTTCTGCAAGGAATTCTACGTACTGTAGGTCAGTGCCTTATTTTGTGACTGGCAATGGAAAAAAACAGCCGGTCTTCCAATAAACTGTGTGACTTTAAATACAAAGAAAAACGTATGAATAAATAAAATGTGGTTTTCAAATCTTCCCATCCTCAGCCTCCAATGAGGTGCACTGATTATTGCAAGTTGACTGAAAAAGTTGACATGTTTCATTAGTTGGCTTATATTAAATTGGTATACATAAAGCAATATGATAAAGGGGTCATCACATTGTCGATGTCCTCTTGTGACTTATGATAGGGGATAGGAACTGAATGTGAAACTTAAAGACACTCGTCTCTAACACCATGCCAAGGAAAATGCACGGATTGTAATTATAGAGTCTAATGGTTAATTAATTATTAATTAGTTGTAGAGTCTAATGTTGCTATTCACAAACAGCCATGTGCTCAAGGTTTATTCTGAAGGTCTATCATAAGCTATGATGGGTGTCTACACTTTCTACATAAAGTAGACAATGGCATGAGGAAAGTCCCAGCAATGTCAAATAACTTCATAAAAAGCAGCAGGAGGTATGTCAACATTATTTATTAAGTGCTGTTTTTTTGCCTTGGTCGACATCCTAGAGGAGCACAGTTCACAGCCAAGCAGCAGATTCTTACATGTAAAAAGAACCAAACATAAATCATTGGGTTGAATGGGTTATTTATGCCTGAAGTATATTGACTTTATTGCTTTAATAGCAATTTATTTTATTTTATTTTTCCTCTGTCTGGTCTTTCATTTATTTTTACTAGACATAGAGCATCAGTGAAAAAAGCTGAAGTAGCAATTGAAGCCTTGACTCTTCTCTGGCGAGATATAACCGCAGTGGTAATAGCTACAATAAGACATGATTGCCTGCTCTTTCAAGTATGCTCTAAACCTACACACTAACACACTGCACAGTACAGTGTGTTTTGCTGTGTGGGGAAACAAATGTCTCAACTACAAAGGTGAAGATAAAATGTTTGACACTTCACTATTAAATCTATCATGTCTATGTTGCCCAGATTTAAAAGGATCAGGGTCTCCTGTAACACTCACTATGATGTGGTGTGTACAGGTTCTCTAAGGGGGAGATAAAGAGGGACTGCTGGTCTCATGCATAGGGTCAGAATCAGGGGCCCTTGGGTCAACAATAAGGGTACATAATGGGCTGTAAAGCTGACCAGTGGGGGGCATTTGGACCACTCAAGTGCCTTTGGTCTGACATTAGGATAAACATTAATGCCACATGTGTTCCATCAGGGAGGAAGTATATCCTGGTTAAATAAGGTTGAAATATAAAAGGAAATGCTTGATGTTTGTAGTAAATCGATTTACTCACCAGGAAGTGTCCAATGAAACATATGAAGAGGATCGTAGAGAGGATAAGAAAAGCCATTCCAAAGGATATCCCCAAGACGGCTGTCCTAAAAAACGCAATAAGTCATCAAGTTCAGTTTTAATTCAAACGTCAATAGTAGTTTGCTGAATGCCATCAGCCACTTTGTTTGTCAAAGCACAGAGTCAAGCAGAATTTAGTCGTGTGTATTGCAGAAGAATACAAATACATGCTGTGTTGCACACTAACACAGGGTAACATGTTGCGTTAACAGAAATGTTATAGTTTAAAAAAAAAATCAAACATACTTTGGGAGGACGAGAATCTGCACAATAAAAATGCAGAAAAAGATCAAGCAGGCGCAGGTGACATAGTATTTGAAGGCCGGCAAGATTGTTGCTCTGTACTAGAGGGTTAAAAAGAGGGGTAAGTTTCAACAAAATGCATTCAAAACAGATATTAATGTTACTTCAAAAGCTGCAATTTACTAGATATCAGGGCAAGCTGTCACTATACATTCTGTAACTGTCTTGGAAAGAACTCTAACGATAGATCCACTGAGGGGTGAGTGTCGACAATGTACTTGTACTGTCCCTTACCTCTTTCTCCAAGGATTTGTTGTGGAAGAATAACGATATTCTTTGGATGTCCTCGGACTTGAGCCACTGTCTGGAAGCATAAAGACATGCAGCGGTACGGATGAAATATAAAGGAGAGCAAAGATCCTGGTAAAATGAGATGTGTCTAGTCAAAAAGATAAGATTTATGTTTATGTATTTGCTCAATTCTTAAATTGTTCAAGAGGAAATATGGAGAGGGAGATACTGAATACAATTTCTATGAAGACGATATTTGCTTTAATGTTGTCATGTTTAATCAGTTGCAGTTTTGGAGGACATCACATTTTATCTCTCTTTGTGTGTTTGCTTTTATATATTAAGATATGCTTACTTTTGTGAATTTATCCCATCAAAGGTCCTGATCATCCTTTCATTAAGCTCCTCTTCAAACCGTTTCTTCTGTGATTTTGTCCTTTAATGAGTAGCAAGAAGAAAAAGAGACAGAATATCTTTTAAGTTCACATAATATTCGTCACACACATCAAATCCTGCAGCAGGAGTCTTGTCTGATTAAACATCTTGCCCGTCAGTCTCTGTACTTTTAAGCGATGGGGATAATCCAGCCAAAAGAAATTGCGCTGGAGCTTTAAAATGAGCGGCTTGCCTTTCTGATCTCCTCTGGAAGTGATACTGCCCCATCGGCACATCCTGTACACAAGAGGGGAGATATGTGTTACGAAGCCAAATGTGCTTCAGTTTCACTTAAATCATAATATATGGGTAGAATAAAATGACACACAGCCGTGTTGATCTTCCCATTCTCATTAGTCATGCTGTCTCTGTGTTGCAGGTTTGCAAAGGGCTTGGCTGCTCCCCAGGACTCCAGGTAGCGGGTCATCCTGACTGAGGCTCTCATCTTTGCTCCGTCTGCAGTGTGTCTGGGACGGTAGTGATGCTGTGGACTCCGACGCTCCACCTGGACAAACATGGAAATAGTGTCATTTCATTTCATTTTAATCACGGTCTAATATTCATTGACTGTATGTTTTGTGCGGCGGTACCTTTGGATTGATGACCAGATAAGTGATGACTCCATGTTCTTTCAGGTAGGGGTCTCTTTCTTGTCCATCTCCATCTTCCACCTTATAGGCACCGTTCAGGTGGTCCAGTGTCACTGAGGTGATGTGGACCCGCCTGGAAATGCAAAGTTCAATCAATGAATGCTTTGAACCACAGTATCATTGCATTGTTCCCTCATACAAACAGGAGCACAACGTGCGTCGGTTTTATTCCAGATCGCTCACCCTGGTACGCCTCCTGCCTCCATATGATTGGCCAGCGTGACATCATGTGACCATACATCATACTGCCATTTCTGGAGTCCAATCACACCACACAGGACATTCCCAGAATGGACACCAACACGCATGTTGATCTCAACCCCTGTGGCATCCCGCACTTTCCTGTCACACACCAAAAAGTAACTCTTACTACTGAGGATCCCCTGTACCATTTATTATGTTAGAAAAGAGAGGAAATGCATGCCTGCAGAGGGTGAAAGCAGACACTAGAAGTGATTTTCAAGTTTAATGATTGGCACAAGTCCTTTAACAAATGTGTTTATATGCAGATATCTTCCTCAACTAAAGTTTGTCACATGAGGTCCTTCTCTTTCCAATTCTGTCCCAAACCCATCCTCTTCATCTCAGACTGTTGCTCACTTACCTTTCATTTACCGCCACACATTTGATGCAGGTACATTGGCAAACGAGACAAAAATCTCAACATCTGAGCCATTATTTACCAAGGACTTATCATTATGTGCAAGATGTTTCAATAGGCCTACATAAAAAAACTATGTTTTTGAAGAATAGATAGTGGAGAGTTTTTATATGGTTGCAATATGATGAGTGAGCCCAACACCCGACACGAGTACATCTGAGATGGTTGATGCTCGTATGATTAACAAACTGTAAAGTGAAAGGGGAAGATGGGGACTTTTTTTTTCTTTAGCAGCACTGCTATGTAACTGGCACTTACTTGATGGCCTCGCACATGTCAAGACCCATTTTCACACAGTTCTTAGCATGGTTCGGCAGAGACTCTGGCAGTCCGGACACACAGTAGTAACAGTCGCCAAGGATTTTGATCCGCATACATTCATTTTCCTGCATATAACAAGGCGGGGCACACGCTCAACAAGGGGTCGGGAAAAGGTCACACTGACAGACATGACAGGCAAATTTAAAGTTTAAGCCCATAATAACCACAGAAAATCCACCCACAGATTTTTAAACTCAGCATGCCTTATAGTTATTTGTGTGGAGGTTCATTAATGTTGCTGTGAGTCTCTATGTTTTCAGTTTGTCAGTGTATGACTGAAAATCAAAACAAAGTAAAGAAACAAGCTTTTGCTCTTCACTGGGAGTCCAATAATGAAATATGTACCTTGGCAATTTGATCAAATTTGCCAAACAGCTCATTCAGCATGTGTACCAGTTCTCCAGGTGAGCAGTCACTGGCAAGCTGTGTGAATCCCACTATATCAGCATACAGTATACTAGCAAAGGAAAGATATATATATATTAATCTATATACTGTAACATCATGGTTTTATACGTTTTCCACAAATAACTGATGTGGCACTTAAAACCATTGGAGATACAGAAGTGCAGTACATTACTGTTTGCTCATATCAACACATACCTGACATTAGTGTGTCTCTGGACATAGAGGTTGTGAAAATTGTTTGTGTTCTCAATCTGGCCAAAGTTTGGACCCTTCAGTCTCTGGATGATCTCAGCTTTCATCACCCGGGCAATGTGAGCTGGCAGCAGTGACAAGAGGAGACGCTCCTAATGGGAATAACACAAAGGGAACAAGAATGAAATGCTCAGGATGCCTTTCATTGGCAAAAGACAGCTAGAAAGAAATTATTTATTTCTCTACTTTAATTACAATTCTAGTTCATTGCATTTCTAAGAAAAAGTTCAATTTTCAAATATCAAGAACCCTCATCTGAGACAAATCCCACTCCCAGAATGAGCCAACTGGAGCCAACTTGTAACCATGGAAATGGAAAAAAAAATAGAAATAAAAAACATTGTGTATAGAAAGGTTGTGCAAAAATATAAAGTTTTTGAATTATGTTCTGGAAACAATGTGATGGATGGATGGATGAATGGAAACCCTTCATGATTCATGAGCAGTGGGGGATAAAAAGTAGAATTACAGGGAAGGTCAGGAAAATTACCAGATTATTAAAACAATTACATTTGCAATAAATATGTTTTCTTATAGGAAAACATTAGTTTTTGGTCAACATTGACTTAAATGTGTGTGTTTAGAATCTAACGCAAAAAAAAAGCCAAACAGGTATGGTGATTTTTTCTTTTAGCTCCTCTTACAAGAATTTAATGCCTTATTATCACAAAAATAACTGAGCTGGGTAGTGAGCCACATTTCAGTCTAATTATAAATGATGCTAATGCAAAACGAGAAGAAAGATTTGTATTTAGTACTAAAACAAGCTTTCAAATGGAAGATTTTGCGTATTTTGTGTAATCAGATTTTAGTCTCTGGGGACCTTGAGTTTTATATTTTCAGCAAATGGATTTTTAATTGAATTCAGTCCTAATTGAATTCTGAAGCATTAACCTTTGACGACAGGGGGATGAAAAGAAAAAAAAAAGAAGCTGCCATTACATTGCCGGTGCTTAATAAAATTCTCTAGTGCTACATTGTGGTTTATTGAGAGCTACACTGGGTCGGATCGACTTCCTGTAATTCAATGTAACTGTTAATGTAAAGCAAAAGGTTTAACAGTGCTCATTATTTTATAGCCCGCCACCAGAAGACAGACTCCACAGTTAATCACTTGCCCACATTTAATTTATTTTGTGGTGGTTTAACATCTTCATCTGTTTTTCTCTGAGGCTGCTACAGGGATTACTCTGAGCCAACCTGCTCCGTAATTAGCAAACAAAACTCCTTTTAGGGTGAAGAGAAGTTCACGATAGGAGAGAACGCTCAATTAAGCCAAAGTCACCTCCAACTTGACAAGTTTTCTGCAACAATGATTATCTCCCTGCACCGCTGCTGAGGCTCAGAGGATACACGGTGCCTGCTAACAATGGCCGGGCTTTTGCTTTATGATGTAATCACACAGCCCCCCTCGGACCTCTCATACTGAAAATGTATGCACTCACTGTACAACATGGTACTTTGCATAAAAGCATGAAGCAAGTAGCATACATTATGAGTGCCTGGGAGACCTGTCTCTGCAGAGCTACTACCATCTGTTGCAGGCAGCAGTAGCACTCCAGGGCTAATGCGAAACACCCAAGGCATTTTCAGCTTTACCCGTAGCTGCAGTAACACAAGCTGGAGTCAGCACTGGGAGAACCAGTACCTCACAAAGCCTGGGCTTTCACAACAACAGCTGGTTTCACCCATATCTAACTGAGCACCTACTTTATCCCAGGCTAACACAGCAGTAAGATTTAATCAACACCTTGCTAATTTTTCACAGGAGGCCACACTGTTCGTATTCAGCTGCGCAAAATGCACCTGCTTTAACTCTACTCACCCACACTAAAGCACACATGCATGGACACACATACAGTGTTGTTTGTTGGCTGCAGATCGTTAAAAAAACAAAATATTTTTTTGGGACATTTTGGCATATTTTCACAACCAGCATTAAAATAACTTTTTTAGAATTTCAAAGGGGGCTATGAGAATTAGGAAACAAAGCAATGCATTATTAGAAAAGTAGAATCCAACGGACTTATGTGGAAAGAGAGATTCAGTAGCAGTGGTTTCAGATATTTTTTATATCTTGTTAAAGGGTTAAGATTGCAGCCAGCAGTCTGGGTGCAAAAGAGCTTTTACTGCAGGGAATTTAACACATGTAGTATAGGCTCCGGAGACTAGACATATTCATCACAATAACCTAAGTCATTAAGAATTACCACATTCTGTTGAACACAACTGCTGATCCAAATCCTCCGTTTCCTTCCTAAAAATCAGACAAATGCAGAGCCAAATGGATTACATGACTCACAGATTTTAGGTTTAAGTCTGCAAGCACAGCAGCGAGATAAATGGTAAATAGTTGCAGTAAGGAGTTAACGTTTTAAAACAGATTGGTGTGCATGTATATCCTTGTGTTGTCTTCAGGTCAGCAATGTTTAACAGCAGAGAAATCTCACAAAATGATCTTTTTTCCAACCTGGTATTTGATGACTTTTCCTGGAGAGACCCCAACATTAGATAAAAGTGAAACATTGCCTTTATTCATATTTCCATGAGTCCTGTACACCACCAGGGTACTAAGGTTGTCTTCGGGTCATTTTTGACCCGGCAGTTAAAATCACTGTCACAGAGTCAGTTACACACCACAAAAACCACAAAGACACACACACACACACACACTCACATGTTTTTAGGCCGCTTTCACACCTGAAGGATGGAATGTCTTCTGGAAACCGAGTTGCAGAAGACATAATGGTCAAAAGACACTTGCTACCAGCCTTTGTTCTTGGAAAAGGTCCAACACAGTCCACAAAAACCCGTTCAAATGGTTCCCCCGCCACAGGAATTTGATAGAGAGGATATGGAGGGATGGTCTGATTCGGTTTACCGGAGACCTGACAGACATGTTTTACAGAGCTGCCACTTAAACTAGGCCAGAAAAAACATCGCAGGACACGATCATAAGTTTTATTAGCTAAATGGCCGGCAAGTGGATCATCATATGCCAATTTGAGGATTTCAGATCGATATGTTTGTGGGACTACAACTTGTATTACTGTCGCACAGAGAGGCCGGAACCAGACCAGCTTGTGTGACTCAGGATAACCGCAAGTACACAGCACAACACAGGAATTTAAACTTTTAAATGAACACTCTTTATTTACACACATCAATTCATAGAAAACCCTAAAAAATTATCCAGACTAAAGGCCTGCGTCTGATAAAATGTGCACAAACTCCTTCTAAAAAAAGGGTGTTGATCAGCTGTCTCATGCCCTCGCCATTACCCCAAAGTTAAAACACCTTGGTCGAACCTCCCAGCCAATCACTTCCCCAGGCGACCTGGTCCACAGTTGAAAGCTATATGAGCTTGTTAAGGTTGTCAGAGGAAGAGGGGGAAAAAGTTCTGGGAGGGAGGATTAAAGGGGGAGTGAGAGGAAATAAAAGAAGCAAGAAAAAAGGCTTCCCATAAACACCAACACATACCTTAGGAATATGTCTAAAATAAAGTCCTTTTTAAAACAACAGTTCATACTGTTTATAATCACGTCACTGTGTGTTCATTTAGAATAAAGTCCAGACAGGGTCCGTGTGATAACAGTTCACCAGCGACATCACCACGCTCCAATCATCCTGCGTGGGCACGGATGGTTGTGTCACACATGGCTACACACATATTGCACCACATTATTACATTTTCATCATTAAAAAAAGTGCAACGCCCGCATTGTGTAATAATTACCGCAATATGACTATTACATAATGAGGCGTTATTACATAATGAAGGGAAATATGTGAATAAATGGACTGCATATTAAAATATATGAGACACACATCTCCAGTGATAAGCAGAAAATCAGCTTTTAAAATGCATAAAGCTGCAGTAGGGATTTTCTGACAAATAAATAAATAAAAAAACCACCAAAACAGTCCCAGTCACATGTAGAATTTACATGCAGATGAAAAATAATCCCAACAGGGAAGGGCAAGAAAAAACATTTCTGGATCAATATCAATTATTTTCTCCATATATTAGCAGCACCATAACGTTGATTTATTTGCTCATCATTATCATTGATGCCACACTCACCTATTTCATCATTCATAGTCCATTCCTCATTGTCACTGCCCATTACTTTCATCAATATTGCAATCCACACCCTCATCATCATCACCATCGCCACCACCACCACATGTGCTCAGTCACTCACCAGCTCATCGGTAAAAACACTGTTACCTGTTGTCTCTTTTCAAATTCCAGTTTAATTGGAGACTTGATGCAGTTGCAGGTGTCCTGATAAGTCTGTTTGAGTGCCAGCTCCATCAGGTGCTTGTGGTACGCCCCTGCCATGTTCCCACACATGAAAATGATAATATTGGCCAAAATCTGTCGAGAGGATAAAGACGGTAATGAGATAAACATCACACAAAAATAATCTTTGAGTCACACACATTAATTACAAGTAGTCTTGCATTTGAAAGAAGGCAAAAACAGATCTGTAAAAGGAAATGCATCTGATTGCACAATCTGATTGTGTGTTATTTATTTTTACACAAATGAAAAAGAGGTGATGGATTTTAATGACATCTAACTGAGACTTTAGTGCAACCTCAAAAGCCAAAACTAGTGCATAGACTTTTTTTGCGTATGTATTCACAGTATATTCAAGGGCAATGTGACATTCATAAACAACAAGCTTAATTCAATTTCTTGTGAGTTAATTATTTTAAGTTAGGAAGCGGTTTCCTACCACGGATGGTCTTAGACTTAGAGAAATACAGGTAAGATAAGGGTATTACATGTCTGTGAACTCTATACTGCCTAAAAACACAGCATTGTTCAGTGCCTGCATCAGTTGTACTGTGGCTTGACCACCTCCCCTCTAGCTGCTGATGGAGGAAAAAAAAAGGAGGAAAAAAAGGAATAGAACAAACACCACATCCTATGACAGGATCTATTTAACAAAGAGACGGATATGTGACGAAGCTGCTGTTACTCAAAGACGCACTATAACAAATTATGCAGATTATTTTAGATAAAATATATTTTAATTGATTGCATTTTTATTGTAATAAATCATTTTTCTGACCCACTGTACTACACCTACACCATCAAACCTGAAACCATATTTTAAACCTCAAAATCAATAGGATGACCAGTAGATAGCCCTGTGAACACACACCCAACATTTATCAAATTAAAATGAAAAAATGTTCAATTTGTAATCTTTTAGCTTGATGCACACATAACATTCAGACTAAAATAAGTAAAATATATTCAAAATAAGTCAAATATGTTTTGTCTAATCTCTTGCCTTTTGTATTCAGATGGAGAATAAGTCTGACAAATGACCTCATATGGCCTCACATGACCTAAAATCAAAACTACTGATTGACATTAAACTCCTCTAGTTTTAACGAGGTAGAATATTTTTAAATGTGTACATTATTTAATACATTCAACAGTTTTGTTTTCCAGTGTGAACTGGGCCACCAGCATTAATCTCAGCTGGGTGCTATTCTGTTAGCTGACATCTATTAGACAAGACACTGACAGCGATCCAATCCATCTCAAAGGTCAGCTGTATGAATTGGCTGGCTATGAGAATCATCCATACCTCACTGGTGCCCAATTACAGATAACGGCGGAGTTATGTGAGGATGCTGCCTAAAGGGCTTTGAGAACTCACCGGGGAAATTCTGGGAATTTCTAAATCAGCTAAGCCCTGTGCAGGCTATTATATCTGTTATTATACTACCATGTGTAGAGGGAGACAATTATCTGAGATCAGTGTGAAGGTGAATCTTGTTTTCCATGACCTGTTGGCATCAACATCCAGCAGACATGCTCTCAGGATCCACACAGCTAATCACAAATACATATCAGTAACAATAAGCATTGACCAAACAACCATCCTAATGAAGAGAAACAAACAAACAAACAATTTTAAAGAAGAGAAACCTAAATCCTGGGTGGCATAAATATGTGGTCTCTAATCACCTAAACTTGATTTCCAAATAAAAAAACAGGAGAAATGAAAAAACAAAGAAATGTAATAAACTGTAATTGGATTAAACAAACAAATAAATAAATAAATAAAGTCCTACCTCTCCTCAAACAGTTAATACAGGTAATATCAAACAGCTGCTACTACTGAAGGTCTATGTGACGGACAGATAAATCTTTAACAGTATTGTTATTAAAATCATCAGTAATTTACAGCAGCACTCAGAAAGTGTGATTTTACTCTGAGAGGCAGGCTTGTCATATGAAAACACGATGGGGTTCTGTAGATTTTTTGTTGTTGTATATAAGTACTGCTTTGAAGCTACAGTATAATCACAGCAGCTTGTATAAAATCAAAACATTCTAATGATCAACTGGCAACTTGGCGACGCCATCATGGTTCCTTAACAACAGTTTTTTTTTTTCACATATAGCACAGAATCTCTCATTAAGTTTCTTTGCCACATTCTTCCCAGATTACAGTATCTGAACCAGTGACCTTTAGATTCCCAGCTCTGTCAGTGACTAATTAAAATGCATCCAGAGAGACCTTTTACTCACAATTCAAGCTGGAGTGCAGTAAAAATAACACACTGGCAATTTGACTGTAAGGATTCCTCTGTAGGTTTCTTTTCTTTTTTTCTTTCTTTTTTTTCCTCTGTAGGTTTCTGAGCAGTTGGTTAAAAAAAGAAGTATTTGACGGCAGATAGAGCCTGGATAACATATGTTGGACACCTGTTATTATTATTTTTTTTTTTAGCATTCAAGAGAAAAGGTATTTAGACATAGTTCATTTTCTAACATTAGTAAGGGGAGAGTTTTGGATCGCTCTAAGTGTATTTTCAGAAGAAAAAACAACAGTCTTTGGAGGAACATATACTTTAAATGGACTGCATATTAAAAAAAAATCCATTAAGATTCCATCCACATGTAATTATCAGAAAGGTCAGAAATGTCAGATAAAACACTAATAAGGTAAAAAAAAAAAAAAAAACGAAAAATGTGTCAGCCTATTCCCCATCGGATGAACAGCATGTTGTAGCGCAACAAATCCATCAGCCTCTTTATGGCTGCTGTCCAGTACTTACCCTCTGACAGATTGGTCGTAGAGCAGCCTGTTACCCCGCCTCACTGTTCTTATCTGAAACGGAGGATGTAATCCTGAGCCTGCCTGACACAAAGAGCCGGACAGAGGCCGGCATATTGCCAGAGCAATACAGACGAGGAGAATGCATGCATGCATCTCCATCTGACACTTTTACAGGCTCACACAAAAGCAGACAATTACAGCAGGCACACATAGAAACGCTGAAACAAAGCCATTTTAGATTATCGTACTGGGACATGCTGTATAATATAGTTAATTTTCTCAGAGGAACAACAATGAATGAAATAGCTCAAATGTCTGCTTTGCTAATCCGTCAGACTATATAATTGACAAATAAAGGGGCTTCATCACATTGGTGCGAAAATCCCATACAAATCCAATAATGTCACAAAGCAGTTCTGCTCATTGATTTGCAACATTGCTCATACTGACCTATTACAACAAATGGTATTAAATGGTTGCTAGTATAGTAGAGAAAAAAATCCCTGATGGTAAAGTACTATTGTGTCACTGTATACTGTGTATATTGTCATTTTGCCCAATGCTCCTGTAAATATACATCTAACAACACACATATTTACATACTGTCACTTACAGTGTGCGTTAAAATGTATTAGCATTCAGATGATGCATTTATTTTTACGTACTTCATCTCTCACTTGCTTGCTCACGCAGCACACAATAGAATTAGACCGTTAACCAACAAATGTTATTCGTCAACAAACAAATAAAATGGCTTCTGATGAAATCTAGCAAACAGCTGAATGGATATTCCAGGCTATAATATCAAGGAACAGATCAAATCAAGCTACGTAAAATGATTAGTATTCGGTTACTTAGATGCCTTTGTACATTAGCGGTTAGCTGTACGTCTCAGAGCCAGAGGGAGATAAAGTTTTCATGGTGAAAGATATAGACTGATCATTTAAATAAAGACTATTTAATCGTATGGCCTAATGTCTTAAGTGTGGTTATTTGTTAAAAATGTTTATATTGCATATAAACATATGTTGAACATTTACTTTTCTAATGCTTTTGTATGATCCAAAGCACAGACCAACATAAAAAGCCTCCATCTTGATGTAGATGTATATTAGGTACTTTTTAGGACTCTAAAAGTTGCACAAGCAGTCAACTAACTTGCAGGAAACACAAAAATCCTAGTTGGATTGATTTCAGAAAAAGCTGACTTATTACTGTTCAGAGAGACAAATAGCAACTTTGACCGATTAGAAGATTGCTGTTCTCTACAGATAGTTACCGTTAACTAGCTATTGCATTTTGCTTGGTTTAATATTATTTACAATGAATAATGTAATTTTGGTTGGATAAAGTGAATCACATGAGATACTGTAAAGAAAATGTAAAGTTGAAGCATGCATTACAATAGTAGACTACAGTCTAATGATAAAGAATTGTAAAAAAAAAAAAATAATTTAGCCGATAATAAAATGGTAAAACGTCATCATATTCCTGTAATATAAGAGATCGTAGTGTTAATATATGAAACAGGAACCCTGCTCGGTCAGAAGCTTACATACATTGATTTTTTTCCTGTTTTAAACTATTTTTAATTGATTCTGATTATTTTTCTCTCAGTTAAGCAAGTAGTTAAAATAACGGGAAGTTGGGATCAGTAAAACCAGGAGAATATGCAAAGAAAGGAAGGAGGAAAAAGAAAATGGAAGCTTTGAATTCACATGGGGGTTCTGTTAATGTTGTGTTTCGAGCCTAAACATCAGCGAGTCAACAAATGAGACCCCCTGTTTCTTTCTGTCTGCTGACTCTAGGGTGTCATGGTGTGGTCTAACCTCTTGCTATCAGTTCTGTACTTGCAGATCACACAGTGAATCTTGATTTGAGTTCAATCCAGGACGTGGTTCATGTGTAAATAGTATGTAAACCTTGGCCTCACAGTGTGTCTGTAATACTGGCTGATGATGTGAAAACATTTTAATTCCAAGCCCTTTTGGGACAGATCAACTTTAATCTACCAAGAGCCTTAGCCTGTTTTTTTTTTTTTTTTAATCATTCCAGCTGCTATGGGAAAATGACATTCTATAATGAGAACCAGCACCACACTAGTAGCCTACAGGTGTAGAAAGGAGGGAGCATCAGGTTATTGGATCAGATATTTCTCCCCCTGAAAAAATAAAACTACTCAGTGCGCAGTTTCCATGGCAAACTGACTCTGGCAATCTGTTCTTGCATTTGATTATACTACAAAAAATACAAAAATTAAGAGCAAAGATCTCAAATTCTTTTATATTTGTACTTTTAAAGATCTCTAATGAAAGGAAGGATCATCACCGCTTCAAGTATTTCACCATTATCTGCTCATCGCCATATTTTAGCACGTCCACGATGCTGCCGTCTAGAATGAACACTGAGGACATAGATTACAACTCTAAAGTTCCTTTTTTCAGGCTAAACATAGGACAGTCATTATCTCCCCATAAAATGGTCTTTGGGTCAAGTGTTGATGAACATTTATAAAAGATTAAAAAAAATTTTTTTAAATGTAACCATTTAGAACTTGGATATGGAAAATGTATTATTTGTGATGGTGATTTATGTCTTTGTATATATTAAACATAAAATGAGAGTAAGGCAAAGAACAAAAACAAGTGAACGCACTTGTCCACACACTGCACACACATATCGTCCTTGTGCCATAATAAATGATGCCTTTAACTCCCTGCCATCATCATAAACACAAATCAGACAAAGAAAACAATGCCATTATGACTGTCGACAAACACAACAGAGTTTGGCATCTTTGTTTACGAGAGAGCATTTTTTTGTTCCTTGGCAAAGTCACATCTTGCCCAGCATGACATCGTGACTGCCGTCTGAATAGCAGTCTGTCTCCTTCCAACAATGCCTGTCAGCATCACAAAGTATCTTCACAAGCAGGTAGAATCAAAAAGCATCACCACCTTTGTGTGCGATCCCTTGTTTCAAGGGATGGCGACTTCCTTTAGCCTTGTTATCACTGTTATTTTGGTCTTGTCGTTACCATTGTCTTGACTTCCATGTTTCCGTCTTTGGTTTTGCTCTTCTTTGATCTTCGTATCGCTGTCGCAATCATCCTTCATACTTTGCTAATACTTTTTGTCATTTTGTATTCTGTAGTTTTTCTTGGCATCAATTTACTAATAGCCTAAATATAACTGTTAATATTTTAGCAGAGTATTTATTCAGTTATTTAATCATCATCTCATTTCCCTGTGATGCTGTGTTATGATATAAGTAATAGTAATGTAATAGACCATACATCGATTATTTTAACCACTGCCATAGCAACATTTCCCTGAACTCCAGATTCAACATTTATGCAGAAGTACTTGACTTGAAGCTTAAAATGGTTTTGACATGGATTTATTTGATCACTGGAGTAATACGCGGCTGCAGCAAGATGATCACTGATGAATGTATTTTTTTATGTATATTTTTAGAGCGGGGAGAGGAAAATGTCTGTAATGTTAGTGTAAGACATTTTCTCCATTGAAGTAAACTGAAAACACAATGGCCCGATCACAACGTTCGATGACACAAAGTTACATTACTATGACAACAGCAGTGGAAAAATTCATTCAGAGGTGGGGCGATGAAGAAACCTGAAAATATGAGTGTGTTGACTTTAAAGAGAGCAATATATTATACATTTAAACTGATATTGATTTTTTTGAGGTGGCTAAAATACGTTTTACTGCTGCTGCTACACCACACCCTCTGCTGCATCTCCACAGTGAACTGGGAGTGTTTCAACCGCCATCTACTGAAGGAGTGTTTTCCCTGCCTGCTTTAGACAGCCGTCTTTTTCTTTTTTCATGTGAAATTACATTTCTCTGGCTCACCTATCTATAATCTCATCCCTCTGAGTGTATATCACTCAAGGGGTTGAGATGAGGCCTGAAACCCCAGAAGGACTGCAATATAGAGAGCACTGTTCACTTGGTTATGCAAGTTTTTTTTTTAAATTGAACATGTTGCGGGTCCAAATTGTATCAGATTCTACACTGCATAGTCATTGCTTCCCCTGGAATACACCCACCAAGTGTGAAGTACAATGGAAAATATGGACAGGATATACAGATGGATGGAAAAACAGAGATTACTGCAGGAATGTGTCATTTAAAATGTAGGTCTAATGTTACATATGAATTAAACAGTAAAAAACAAAAAAAAGGTACTAAATACAAGACTAAAAATAAATAAATAATAAATAAATAAATAATAAATAACAAATAAATACTCCTTCCAAAAGCACGCATCACCACATTTTGTTTAGCTAAAATGTATTCATTGATGGAAAGAGCATAATTAATTGCTACACAATTAGAACTAAAAATGAAGTTCTGTTGCCAAATATCCTCATCTTGCTTTCACTCTGCTGATGCTCTCCAGATTCTCTTAAAGGACACTCTTCTCTGGCAGATTTCCACTGAAATCGTGCGGACAGGCCAAATGACATGATGCACAAGAGGAGCTGGCAGATAGTGACCATGTTGCCGCAGGCGGCTTAGATGCCCGTATGACCATGCCACAGTAACATATGAGCGAAAAGTAGGCTAAGACCACATAACAGGCCATCACAGCAGAGTTCACAGAGGCATTAGAGAATGCTGGAGAAGGAGTAGGGAATACAGAGAATGAAGATAAAGGTACAGAATCACCTCTGCACAGTCTATAATTACTGTCATTATGTTTTTTTTGTTCCTTTTATGTGTATTTTCACTGTGCTGCATTTCCGGTGTGAAAGGTCCAAGATAAATTTATACCCTGCTGAACACGTGGTATAAATATGTCAGTATTGCCAGCCATGAATATAAACATTGCAGTTATATTTTATGATTCTGACCAACAGCAACATATACATAAAACGGTAATTTAATACTTAAATAGACCTTTTTGGCGTCCTTTGTGATTTGGTCATGATGTTAAGCTGTATCCTGTTCTTTTACAAGTAAATCTCTGATCACCATTAAGGTGTGGCTTTTGTGACGTGTTCGTCAGATTAATGTTGTTTCATTTATGCATTAGTTAGAATGAGCCATAGGTGGATTGGCAGTGACTGATTTTTGCAATCAAGGTTGAAAAAGCTCAAATTCATTAACTGGAAAATTGGTTTCCTGACATTTCTTTGTCTTCCTCCACATATCCCCACTGTCGGAACATTTTGTGCTTAAAACGGCGACACTGCTGGAAAGAGGATGACCTTTTAACAAAAGTATAAAACAAAAGCACATTAGAATTTCTATCACTCACCTGCTATGCTAACTCAGTTTTAGTTTAAAGGTCGCATTTGTTTGTTAGCTAAAAATACAGACTGTATAGTTAAAATGACCAGATTTGTGGGCAGGATGGAGAAACATTAAATGTCTGAGAGGACAAACAATTTCATTAAAATTCCATTTGGAAACAAAACAAAACACAACAGTGGTTACACTTGTCACAAAATATGGATTGGACAGGACATGTTGGAGCTTTGTCTGAAACAATTTACTGTGCAGTTCAACAAAAGGCTAGTTTTCTTGCTACTGCCACACAGAGCATGTTTGCAGTTTATCACCTCTGATAGAAAACTGATGCCTGTTTGTAGAGTATGAAACAGCTTCATGTGTTCATTTGCTTTGGTACAGTAAGCCTCTCAAGTGAGAAAGACTCTAGAGAGGTATATGGCCATAAATAGGGCCACAACGGTGGCCAAACAGTGAGTGTGTGTGATTCTCAATTTGTCTCTTTGTGTTAGCTTCCTACACCCAGGTTCTCTCCCTGCAGCTCACATCCAACAGGTAAACAACTCCTTTAACTAACATGCTGTGTGATGGACTCAGTGGCAGCAAAAGTAATGTGGGAAATAAATGAGTTTGTTCCTGTCTTACAGCCTCTCTTTCGACTAACAGTCTCAGCCTAAATCAACCTGCTGCTTAAAGTTATTGAAAGACGAACCTACGCGAATTTTGTTACGTTCGAACAGGGCCGTGCTTTCTTTCTGTTCTCGCTTTTATGCTAAGCTAAGATAACTAGATGCTATAACTCCAGCTAGTTTTTCTATAGGCTATGATGTGAAGTTATGACATCCAATCAAACACTAATCCTACATGCAAGAAAGATTTCAGACTTGGCTGACGATAAAGTACTAATAAGTAAGTAAGTAATGTACGTTTTTGTTGTATTTGTATTGCTTTTCACATCTTCTGCTTGACTTTCTGCTGCTTCGATGCCTGAGTTTTCCTTCGGGAATTTATAAAGTTAATCTTTAGAGCACTGATTAATGCTGGTCAAATAGTAAACTATTTGTGTTCAGTTCAAGTACAGAGAGATATGTGCCTTTATTTTGCTGACAGTCTCAGATTGTATGTGTCTCATAGACTGAAAATTGTAATAATTTGACTTAAAAAAAAAAAAGAAGAAAAAAAAAAAGTCAGGAAACCGATTGCCTCAAAATTTCCAAGTAAAGTGGATCATTTTAAGTCGTTAAAGGTGAAAAAACTCTATTTAGCTTAAACAACTTAAAATGATCTACTTTACTTGGACATTTTGAGGCAATCAGTGTCATGACTTTTTTTTAAGTCACACATGTACTGTGTACCATCACCTTACCTGCCACACTACTGGCTCCATGTGATCAGCTGTGGTGGAAAGGCAAACACTCAACACAAGGGTGTGAGAGGCGGAGGTCAGCACACTGGCAATGATGGCGTCTCGCATGGAGAACGGCAGCATGGTGTAAACCACAAACACAATGAACAGGAAGAAAGACACCTGTGGAGAAAGAGACACACTTCTGAAACACCTGCAGGGTGAAACGGGAAAGTGAAAGCAATGAAAATACAGACAGAAATAAAACATGGCATATAACATATCACAGCTTGCCTAAGTGTGGTTTATTTATGCTCGGCTATATTGTTGGCATCAAAAAAAAGGGAAAAAAAAGAATAAAAAACTGCTCGAAGGAAAGTATCTGATATAAATCACGTAAGAAAAAGTGAGGAAAACGTGTCAATGTAGTGTGTTAAACGGTGGATACATTATTATTTTTTTAGCTCCCTTGATTGCAGGAGGCAGAAAAGAGGCAATTCGCTCGCACACTTCAACCCTGACACCTCTGATGGAGCGTGTGGAGTGCTTCCATTTTTACCCAAGTTCAACACACACACACACACGCAAACAAACACACACACACACACAGTTCCTCAATATGCCTCCTGCTGCAGGGTTAAAGCGGCTCATCCGCTGTTATGCATGGATAGAAAGAGGCCAGTGTTCTAATAGACTGCAAAGCCAGGTGCCAGTTAACCTTTCTTGGCTTATTTACAAAACTGGTGGAATAGGGGGAAGTGAGATGGGAAGGGGGAACGGAAAGCAGGAGAGAGAGAGAGGCTGAAAATAAGGAAAAACAGAACCTCCTCTGTTCAAGTTTGGGTGACCAACATACCGTTCTACACTGCTACTTTCCTAATGGCTAACTACGGCTGAATGTAAATACAGGCAAATGTCAATGGATGGTCTGTTACCTTTAAAACAATGCTTTATTCATGTGTGAGCCAAACAGTGCAAAAAAGAGTAATGTCTGCAGCATTTGCAGACCTCCTGCTGCTTAACTACACATAAAGGTAAGACATAATTACTGATTAGCCGTAACATGCTCTTGTTTAATTAGAAAAGAGTGCACATTTTAAAACAAAAGTCATTAGAGTGACTTTGTAACATGTGTGCATGGACTACAGATAATAATAAATAGCCTTTTGGTTACATCTGGAACATTTACATCAATGTTTATTGCTCACAAATAAAATAATAATAATAGCAAATACAAGCATTACATCATGCAGTTCTTGCAGGATGCACTATACAGTCGGTACACTGCTTTTCTGTTCACCATCTACAGATTAGTGCAAGACATAACCGATGGTAAAACACGTCTAGATAAATAGCTAATTGTCAAAAATGGCCCCAATTCCTGCGATTATATTGAATTCGGGATGTTAAGCACCTATTATTATGAATAATAAACAACAAGAACGTGTGCTTTATTCACCATTGCAATTCAGAAGGACTACTGGGACACGGTGAGGAAAGATGAAGAGGGCAAAACCATTCAAAACATTGTCCAGCATGGGAACATTAATATTATAATGTTTTCAAATACAGCTCCCGTATGATGTCAATGTTGTACTATCTGAAAAATCAGCACCCAACAGTTCCAGTGCCAGTATAGGGACACCATCGTCCCAGCAATGCATCATGCTGGTGTTGTGAGACGCTGCAGCGATGTGCATGCAGAGCAATAACTCAGTGACCTTGCTTTATGGTGGAAAAGGACATGATTTCTATAAATGGGTGTGAGGGATTTTATGAGCTACTGAACTACATAAATGGAGCAAAGCCTGCGAGCTAGTCCAAGGCGGACAACTCGAGCTGCACTGCTGTGTACACACATACACACATGACATGCCTCATTCTCCTCCATCATCATCAAACGCACCCTCCCAATTTGGTGGTCTGTTTAAGCTGTAATAATTTCCCATCTCCTCCTCTGCCTGTGCATGGCACTGCTGCTCTGAGTGCATATGGCTGCCACCACCACCCCAATGTTCACCTGTAGGCTCCAGTTAATTAAGGGGGTTCAAGAGGTTTGCTCATCACTGTCCAATATCTCTATGTAAACATATCTTAAAAGGTTCTGCTGCTATGGTAAATGTTTGACAATTATTACTAAAGTAGTACTAGAATTGATTTGGACGGCTGCTCCCCAAACACAAAATTAAAAAAAGAGCTGAAGTCAAGTGATCACAACATTTGGAGGTAAGTTTGAGAGAGAAAGGAATGTTAACACTTCAGTGTTAACAATTAGCACAGCAAATTCTATATAAAAAAAGAGTTATTTAGCAACTAGTAAATAGACACAATTTGTCAATTAAATACCAAAACAATAACAAAATACAAACATTGCCTCTTTTAAACCAATAAAACTATAGGATTAGTGATCGATTGGTTGGCTTCATGCGTCCATCTAGCTGCGTTGCATTAACCTCATAGGACAGAACACAATATTACCTATAGCGAGATGATGTTAGGCTCAATTGTATCCTATTGCCAATTAAAGAAAATGCCTTGTTCACATATGCATTGTGCATATTTGCATTGCTGTAACTATAACCAAAGCAGTGAACCTTAAAAGGCATAAATAAATCACTGAGTGATTCTGGAGAAACTCTTGATTTGGAATAACCAATAATCAATAAACCACCGACCCAAAATACCAGTGTTTGATGTCCTACAACAGTGATTGTGAATGTAGACAATTAAATGAAGAAATACCAAAACTCTCCGCTGCACAATCATCATCATCATCATCATCATCATTAGCAGCAACAGCAGCAGCAGCAGCAGCTTTGTTATCACACATGCGTCCAATGTTATATTGACTGTTATGCATATACAGCATCATTGAAGCTGCATCACATCCATTATACTGAAGGTGGATGACACTCACTGGCCAGTATATTATTACCTGTTAATAAAACCGCAATGGCACCTAGATGTATTGATAAACTGATATATCATTCTAACAATAGCTCACTGCATGACTGCCCCTGGAGGATAGGTGCAATCCTGTGCTAGTTATTTACTGCACCATGGGGACAAAGAAAGATAAATAAATAAATAAATGTTATATATCTGTCCTGTATCTTCAGTTGGTCCATCTTTTCATTTTCGGAACAAGTTACCTACAATAGAAGCCCACTCATAACGTAAGTCATTGTTTTTAAGATGATTTGAAGTGTTGCTTGGCTGAAAGGGGGAGGATAGTGTCTGTTATTTCTTTAAAAATGGCTTAAATATTTATTTTTGATACATTTCAACGCAATCTGAACATTACTAATTAATGCCAGGTGAAGTTAAGCACCACTGCGTTGTTGTTGAGTTAAAGACTGTTGATGTGCCACACACATAAAATCAGCAGGTCATTCTGCAAGAATAGTTGAGCCTTTCTTTGTGTCTCAACCGCTACAAAAAAATGACATTGGAACAAAACATGTCTCTAAAGTCTATTTTAAAAAATGCCAACACTTCAATAATCCTGTGCTGAGTGTCAACAGTTCAATGTTCAACACATCATTACAAAGTAGAGTATCACCAACCGTGACTAACAATTAAAAGATATTTCCAATTATGTCCTGCCTAAAGTATGAAATACATTCTCATGAGATGAGCAGCAGTACAGTCATGGTTACTGCTGGTATTTCCTGCTATTTAAAACTAAGACCTTGTGGCAACAACCATAGTACCAGTGACCTTTATATTGTGGCAGCCCATGTTAAAAGCCGCCGTGCAGGAGGTGTCATTTATTATTTTTTTATTTGACGCCGCATCATACATAAATATAGACTGCTGTCTGCACACATTATGCTGAACTGACAGCCTGATATAATGTCTTTTTCCCCTTGTTAAATCTCGTAAGAGGACCATTTCTGGAGAATTTAAATTATGTTTGTCTTTCAATCATATAAGGCAGAAATTGCCATTTATTTCTATACAATTTCCATACAAATTGGCAATTGCTTGGGATATTATTGCACCGCATGATACATAACAAGACTGCACTCAAGACAGCAAACCTCTGCCAAGGGAGCTTTATTTCCCCATTATGTCATTACACCTAAAAGCAATAATCCCATGGTAGTTTGACCCTCATGATATGACTTGTTGACAATGAAACCCCACGCCTAGAATTTAGAATCGCATTGGTATTTTTATTTTATAATCAAGTTTTTATTTTTCATAACAGAAGGATGAAACAGTTTGACATGAGATCATGGATATTGATCACTTTGACCATAAATTTACAGGCATACTAAATAAGGTACTCTTATTTATCCACATTTAATACAATATTCATCAACGGCCCTTCAACTGCAACAACAACACATAACAGCCCATGTCAAAATAATGCAAAATTTAATTAGACTTTGTTCAGTCTATTGAATAAGGTGTCTATTGTGTTTCCCTTGGCACTGTTGGTTCGCACAATAGAAAGTTCCACAGAAACAATATCAAATAATGGCAGAATCAACAATGACAGGTTACAATGTTACATAAGGGTTCGGAGAGAAGAGGGGAAAAAAAGAGTTTGAACAGAACTATTCTTAGAAGAGCTATGAAATATTAAATCATCCATTTTTTTCTCATTACATCTCAGTGTTTGCTACCAACCTGTGTGCAAAAAAAAGGTTGAAAAGGTATGTACTGTAAATAAGATAAATTATTAAAGCTGGATTATTTTTTCTTTTTGTTCCGTGTCATTTTCACTGAAGTGCCCAATTGTTTTTAGGTATGAGTTTCTCTCATTGTTTCCACTAGGATTTTATTTGACTTTCTTCAGCACACTCTTCTGATAACATTCTCTGTCTCCAGCACATAATGCGGTCTTATAAGTAGTGTGACAAAATAAACAGTGCTCATGAAACATTATTCCCTGTCATTCATATTGATATTAATGAGCTTTCCCCAGCCACTCTGCAGACAGAAAATTCCGGGGCGGGTGTAGCGTGTCTCTACTTCCTGTGACTTAATGATGTTTTTCTAAAATAGTTAGTCATTAGTATTTTTTAAGGACAGGACATTTGTGCACACATAAATAAATAAACAAGAGCAAGAGGTTCCAAATATCAATTTATATCCATTTTAGCTTATGTATTCAGGCCTTCATCCATATTTTAGTGAACAATAGCAGTAGAAAGAAATGCAAAGTAAATGTTAAGTTTCCTTCATTTGCACTCTCTCTGTGTCCCTATATGTTGCTCACTGAAGAATCAAAGCTGCATTATCATAATGAAGGAAAAAGCTGTTTCTAATCTCTCTGTACCACTGCCTGACCAAGCTCTAATTGGTGCACAGTCTTATTTTATTCTTACAAAGTCATGCTATAGTAATGGCAACAGGAGCTAGAGTCCAATCATAAGTGCAGAAAATTGACAGCTTAATGAGAAGCGGTTGCAGGAACTGAAAAGTAGCCAGAAATAGAAATGGAAATGGAATTTACATATACTAACATCTCTCTCTCTCTCTCTCTCATTTGTGTTTTTTGAGTTTATAAACTCACACACACACATTAACCATCAGCCCAATCAGGGACTAGTAGGTGTCCTTGTTATTTGACCATCTTTGACTGATTTTCCACGCACTCTGGTGACTGATCATTCAAAGCCTGTCATGTGTGAAATGACAGTATCCACCAGAGGGTACAAATTACGCAGATTTCACCGTTTGTGCCTGAGACATGAACGCAGCAGTATCAGGTGTCTATGACTTTATGCAACACTTTAAATCAAATCTACATGATAGGAACTTCAAGCTTAAGGATTTGGGACAATCTTATTGATTTTCAATGCAACTCTTAGTAGTGAGCATCCAATGAGGTCGTAAGAATATACTGTAGTTCTGATGAAGCTACTATACAGATCCTGACCAAAGCTATGGCTGCTGTGCTACTGAAAGAGCGTGAATTTGGAAATCCCTTTGTGAGATGCTGCAGGTCTTTAATAAACTCAAAGGAAAGAATCTGGCACATAGCCAGCTGTGGACAACAAACAGATGACATCATGGAGATTCAGAAGGTTGAGGCAGTAATATAGCATCTTAATCTTTCAGACAAGCATGGGGTAAAGCACTGGAGACAACTCTGCTCACTGTAATAATTACTTTACTGATCTTATAATACCTACATCCACGGTCTGTATTCTGCATTGTTTGGCTCTGTTTCATTAAAATACCTGTTTGGTGGACCACAAATATGCAGGACTAAGCTAAAAACAGTCAGTGCTGAAGCAGCATCAGCCCCACAGGACCTACCGGACCTATAGGGGACCTTAAGTAATGAACTGCTGTGTTCACTGTCGCTGCTGACATGAATTCAAACGAGATTCAGAGCCTTTTTTTTTATGATACACATCCAGCAAACATCCTTTAAAGTACAAAATTAGATCATTCCAAAATGAAATATTAAGTTATAACAAAGTAATATATTGTGTATGGTATTTGTAATCCTGTAACTAATTAGAGTAATTTGTTATAAGTTGGTTGTAAGTAGCACTTTTTGCAGGGTAGTTATCCTTAGCATAAGTGTAATTACACTGAAGATGTAACTAAGGTGTAATAACCCCCAGATAAAGTTGGCACGCTTAACTACTGTAGCATGGCAGAAATAGTTTATTACATCAAAAAAAAAATGTTATATATATTTTTCTTTTCAGTGAACTTAATCCTAAATCAGTGTTATCTCAGGCAATAAATAAATAAAATAATAAAACTATTGTCCTGTCACCATACAGTGGTAAAATAAAACAACATATTATTAAAGGAAAAAAACATACTTAAAATAAAGTTGTATTTAAAAGTATTTAAAATGTAAAGTTGTATGTCACTCCCCCGAGTCAAAATAAAAGAATAGATCTGCGGCGGTTAAAGTTATTTCATTTTCCTCCCCCTGTTTTGCACAAGCCCTCCCCCTTCATAAAAAAGGAGACCTCTCTCAGAAAAGAGAGGGCTCCATTCCTCACCAATGCAGGAAGACAAAAGTGTATCTTACTTCCTTAGAGAGAGAAAGCTTTTAATTGCTGACAAATAGCATCTAGCACAGCGGCATAATTTACCTAGAGTGCAGACAGCCTTTTTCTAAATGAATTCTTTGAAATCCAAAGCTGTTACTGAAACATGAAACTGTACCAAGGATAATGGAGCGGCTGCAGGGGGAGAGTCACTTGATAAGTACTTGATACTTAATGCAGCAATAAAACAGCGAGGAGCTTCCTTCACTGTGGCTAAAACAAGCACATCAGGCCCTTTTTCTGGTCTATCTTGGTGCCTTCAACTTCACCTCTGCCCCGTGAATCAAGTCCTTGTTAATGACGCTGAGGATGGATCATAAAACACATTATAGAGATAGAGTGTCAGATTACATCAGGCTTTTACTCTACAAACTGTGACAGAGATTAGTTTACAGGCTAGATTTACAATGTGTGCTGTGTGTGTGTGTGTGTGTGTGTGTGTGTGTGTGTGTGTGTGTGTGTGTGTGTGTGTGTGTCCTGTGTGTGACTGCTAATTTAAGCCTTAAAGAAAGATAGACATTAGCATTTCTAGTTACACTCACTAAACCTGAGTAAAAGTATCAATTGGGTTATAGTGAAGATGGTGAATTAAATGCAGTAAATAAGAAACATTCATTTCCACAATCCAGCTGGAAAAGGTCAACATTGATCCCTGGGATATATTAAAGATGTTTACCACCAAAAATATTTATAATTTTTCTTTTTGCTACAATAACAAACTTCAATCTGATTTTCAAAAATTGGCTTAATTACTCCTTTTTACATGTCACTCCTCATCCTTCCATCTTTCTCTTTCTGCCCTCCATCCCCTTTCTTTTCCCATCTCCTATATATAGTCCCTTTCCAATTTTATCCATCTATTCTTTTCTTTAATATGCCACCGAGGCGGGACTCTCCCCTCACCCTAACTCCCCTTTCCTCACCTCTTCTCTCCACCACCGCCTTCTTCTTCCTCTTCTTCCTAAAGCCTAATGAAGCTGGCTGCATACTCAAAAAGGAATATGTAAGTTCATCCGCCTGCGTGTGCGTGTGTGTGTGTGTGTGTGTGTGTGATGGGGAGGGATCGGGAGAGACAGGGGGAAGGAGAGGAGGAAATGAGGCAGGGTCCAGGCATCTCTCAGTGAGGGGTAGAGGCTGGACCACACAGATAAGCCCATCTCCTCACCGTCAGCAAACACAGAGGGCTTTGTGGGGAGAGGATAAGCATCCTGTTGATGTGAAAATGGTGAACGCACTGTATACAAACTCATTCTGAAGAGAGAGGGGATGGATGTTGTTCTCTTCTCTCTATGAGGATGTTGAGGTGAACACAAATAATATAGTGAAATATAGTTATTTAGACAGATGGCAGTGTTCTCTATGTGGGGAAGCAGCTTCATGCCATCGGACTAATCAAAAAATTTATGATAGGGACAATGCAGAAATCTAAACTATAGGTTTGCCTAAACCAGAGCAGAAATGCAATTCAGATATAATAAATTGTAAGTGCCATCTGGACTCAAGCTACACGAGTCATGTTGTTTCCTGCAGAGCAGTCCAAGCTAGCTTGTTAGTGTGCCAGGGGTTTTATGGAAACTAATATACACTGACATAAAGACAATAAATAAGGGGAGGCATACTTTTAATAAAACAATGCTGCTGTATAATTTGAGTTTGTCTCACCGATAGTTCCTAAGCAAAAGTCAATACAACATAAAATAAGTCTTAGTGTATCTGTAAAGAATGTGCATTAGCCTGTCCAGGATGATAAAATGCAACTGTGTTTTACAGAGGAGAGGGAAAAAAAGCATATAAGCGACTGGCAACACTGAGCCTCCACATTAAACTGCATGTCACTGACCTTGCACTGGCTTTTTTTTTTAAAAAGCTAAGATTATAGCTAAGTGCTATGATATCACATATGTGCTCTGCTTTACCTCCACTATTTGTTTGTTGCTTTGTTTGTTAGCAGGATTACGAAAAGCTAGAGAGCAAATTGAAACATAACTTTGTGGAGGGGTGGTGCGTGGGTCAGGAAATAACCCATTCAAATTTGCTGTAGATCTGGATCAAGAGGCAGATCCAAGTTTTCCACCTTCTGAACATTAGGAGAGAGGGCATCTTTCAACTTTTTTTCCCCAATTAGGCAAAAACTACTAAAACGCTTTCCACAAAACCTTGTGGAGGGGTGGGGCATAGGGCAGGAAAGCTAAACAGTAATGTGTATGATTGGCCTTGGCAGAGGTACAGTATGTCCTCTACTCAATGCCATTTTGTTAATTAAATAATATTGTATTACAGACATGTATTTTTGGTGTTATGTTAGGTCCCCATTAGGGACGATTTATTCATATGAGATGTCAACTCAGCCACCCTCCGACTGTAATTCCAATCTATTTTCTTCTTCAGATTTATGACATGATTATTCTTATTTGACACATTGCAGACATGTAAAAAAAAAAAAAAAGTGGCATTAACTAATGGTGATACTAAAAGGCCCCATTATGATCTACTGACTATGTGCATGCAAAAATACAAAAAAAGAATGTAGTTATACAAAGAATTAATGTATTTTATTAATTGATAAAGCAGAAGACAGCACAAGTGAAATAAACGCTAAAAAATCAAATAAGCTGTCACTGCTACGAATGAAAATAGGTTTGACATATGAAAATTATAGAAACTACAGCCTTGTCGGAAAAAAATGATCATCATAAATCTTTCTTGAATGATCAATAATCAAATAGTGAATACAATTTTCAAGTAACACAGACGATTAGTACTTGAAAAGATTCCTTGTACAATGTCTGTAAAGTCGTCTTCTTCTTCTTCTGAACAAAAGAGCTCATGTTATGTTAAATCAGTGGATTTGAAATGAAACAATCAACAAGCAAATAAAACCAGATTTTCAGCTTTAATTCAAGGGGTTGAAAAAATATTTTATGAAACATGTGGGAATTACAACCTTTTATAAACAGAGTCTCCTATTTTCATGGACTCAGATGTAATTGCATAAACTGACATAATTATAATATAACATTTACTTTCAGTACTTTGCATAGAATTCTTTGCAGGCATCGACCACCTGAGGTCTGGAACCCATGGGCATCATCAAATGCTGGGTTTCCTCAGTTTGGCTTCAGCATGTTAAATATATGCTCGATCAGGTTTAGATCAGGTGACTGTTACCCATCTACAGTAAAGCACCATCTAAACAGCCTTGCTGAATTTGGTTGCATCTGATTATACATGATATACCTACATACTTAAGAATTCACCCGCCTACCTCTGTCAACCGTCACATCATCAATGAACAACAGTGACCGAGAGTCACTGGAAGCCATGCATGGTTATGCCCTCACACCGCCTATATATATACAGTACCAGTCAATAGTTTGGACACAGTTACCCATCCACTTGAATGGGAAACTGTGTCCAAATTTTTGACTGGTAGTGTATATCTGTTCACGCTCTGTTAAGAGAAAATTTATGATTCTGAAATAACTACAGTACATTTATTCCACCAAATATGAGATTTTGTTATGGTAATAATATAAAATAACACAGTGTTCTGGTCATGTTTGGCAGAAAAATAGACCAGCCAAGTTGAAGCACTAGCATGTGGTCTTCTCATTGAGAGAACGAGGTGATGTGATTACAGAATTGATTCAAAACCTCAGCCACATTGCATGTGGACTGCACAAGACAGCAAGACTTGCCAGAGTGATTATGGGCATCCAAAGAATTTGCAGAGAGTGTAGGCCTACACACGCCTATAGTAGGCATGGAGTCAGGGACTTCAGTAATATCAGTTGTGTGTAAGTGGGTCACAGTGTTTTTATTAGGACATCCAAAAGACAGAGATGGAGTGGAAAATACCTGCAATACTCTCCACAACAGGAAAAATGCTTCCCTTTTCGTGTGGTAGTCAACAACATACAAATGAGTAAAACAATAGTTCACAAAGTGAGATTTCTGTTATTTATTAAATTTTTTTCAAGGTATGAAACAGAGCAGCATTTGGGGTTTCCATAGTGGGGGGCAGGGGGGTCTAGGACGGATCGTGGTCAGAGAACTGGGTCCGGAGGGATCATGGTCTATTTACTTTTTGCGTTGAAATATACGCAACAAGAAGCACTTTTTCTTCTTCTTCTTTTTCATAGTTTGCTCTTGGAGCTCCTGAAAAGAAAAAGACAGCACGTTTGATTTCATTTCCAAAGGTGTTGCTGTTGGTTCAAGGGCTCACTGAACCCCCTAGTGGCCGTAGCAACAAAACATGTAGGGACTAAATGTCACTATTTTAAAACGCAGAACAGTTACAGGTATCCTGATTAGTAATTCTGATGTCATTGGAAATTACACATCAAATTTAGTCATGATTTTAATTTGAAGCCCCAACCTTCAGTTTCAAACTGCACGTATGATCTGAAAACTTCTATAAGAAGTCATTAAAATCAAAATATAAGGTAGCTCACCTGTAGCCGGGTGTTTTCCTGTCTGAGGCCTTGGAGCTCCTCATTCCTCTGAGCCTCTTCCTTCTCCTTCACCAGTATCACCTCTTCCAGACTCCTCTTTTCCTTTTCAAAAAGCTGTGCCTTTGTCTCCCAGCTCGCACACATGTCAGACATTTCCCTCCTGTCAATGAGCGCCTTCCTGTAGCTCTCGTCCATCTCGAGGAGCTGCTGTTTCAGAGTGTCTTCTCTTTCAACAACCTTCTTCTCGAATCGCTCCTCCTGCTCAGAGAGCTCCTTCCTGTAGCTCTCTTCCTTCTCGAGGAGCTGCTGTTTTAGAGTCTGTTCTTCAGCAAGCTTGTCGAATCTCTTCTCCAGGTCAGAGAGCTCCTTCCTGTAGCTCTCGTCCTTCTCGAGGAGCTGCTGTATCAGAGGCGCTTCTCTTTCAGCAAGCATCTTCTTGAATCGCTCCTCCTGCTCAGAGAGCTCCTTCCTGTACCTCTCGTCCGGCTTGAGGAGCTGCTGATTCAGAGTGTCTTCTCTTTCAGCAAGCATCTTCTCGAATTTCTCTTCAATCTTAGAGAGCTTCGTCCTGTTGCACTCGTCTTTCTGGAGACGGTACTGGCTCAATTGCTCCTCTATGTCAGCGAGCTCTTTCAGGTCCTCTTTCTTGATCGGAGGGCAGGCCTTGGAGGGCAGGTTTTTCTGTTCCAGTTGTCTTTCCAGGGCTTTACACCTAAGCTCATTCACGTCTAGAATTAGCTGAGTTTCAGTCAGCTGTTGCAGAGTCTTTTTGTGTTTTCTGCCCTGCTCCTTCTCCTTGTTGAGCTCTTTGTCCTTCTTTTTGAGGAGTTGGTCCTTCTTTTCAAGAAGTTTGTCCTTCTTTATGAGGAGTTTTCCAAACCGGGTGACTTCTCCCTGCAGTATCTTCTCCTCCTCTGTCTGAGGCTGGGGGCGCTGGTGAAGAGGAGCAAAATAAAATAACACATAAAACAATACTAAGTAGTTGTAAGAGTTATGGCTAACAGTGGCACATTAAAGTTACACACCTCAAATGAGTTACAGATCACATAAACATTATATATAACATCTCTTATTATATGGTCACCCACCACTGGAGGCTCCGGTTGGTCGTTTCGTCGGGCTTCCTTAGCGACTTTTGGTCCTGGATTTTCCATCGGCTCATTACAGACACTCTCCTTCTTGTCTCCGGCTCCTCCTGTTTGTGATGCATCATCGCAGAGCCCAGAGTCCGGATCGATAAAGGCATCCTCCTTGTCTTGTCTTCCATCTCTTCTTTTTGTCATTGTGCTCAGTGGATTCAACTGATAAAATTTATTGAACTGCAATTTGAATCTGAAGTTCTGTGTGGAATTTGTTATTCGGACTGGTCTTATAGAGACAATTTTCTTTGATGTCACAATGATTATCAACATCAAAGTGAATCCATGGATACACAAAATGATTATCAACATCAAAGTGAATCCATGGATACACAATGATTATCAACATCAAAGTGTATCCATGGATACAAAGTGATGTCATAATGATAAAAGTTGAGGAAAAAAGACTTTGTAGCTGTAGGCGGGCCAGCGAAAAGTGAGCTTTTGTGATTGGTCCCCACTTGTCACATGACCCCCTCGGGGGTGGGGGGCACTGTGTGTGTGTGTGTGTGTGTGTGTGTGTGTGTGTGTGTGTGTGTGTGGTAAGAGACCACCATATAACAAGAAAGACAAACACACATGCACTACCGCTTTTAAAAACACAAATGACGGCCTTACCTTATCTCTCTGAACGTCTCCCAGTCTATACTCCTCCAAAACACATTTCCCTTGACTTTATAGCCAAGAGTTAAATGAGAAAATACAAACCACTTTCATACTGTGTCTGTATGGCATACATGAAGCTACAGCCAGCAGCATTTAGTTTTGCTTAGGCTAAAGATGGTGACGAGATAGCAAAGCTCTGTCCAAAGGTAAAGAAATCTACCTACCAACTTCTCTCAAGCTCACTAACACTTAATATGTCATTTGTGTGACAAGAAAGAAGTGTGACAACTAAAAGTTGTGGTTTTACAGAACTGAAGCCTCTGCTGGCTGTAGCCTTACTTTGCTACTAACCACTAGCATCTGAGAATGAAGGGACAAAACTGAAGATAGGTGAAATTATACTGTATTGTGCATGTTCTATGGCATGTGGACATATATGGACTTAACATTATGGCTAAGGGTCATCTATAAACTAATTTAATCATGGTAGCTTTTTTATGGTGGTACAGCGGTTGTCCACTTCTCAGAGGGTCGGCGGTTCGATCCCCAGCACCAGCAGTCTGCATGTCAAAGTGTCCTTGGTCCCTGCTCCCAGTGGCTGTTCCATTGGTGTGTGAGTGATTGAGTGAATGGCTACCACTCGTAATGAGCAGGTGGCGCCTTGCATGGTAGCCTCTGCCACCACTGTATGAATGTGAATTTGTGTGAATGCTGGCTTGTGTTAGAAAGGCGCTATATAAGTACAGTCCATTTACCATTAAATTCTATCATGTTTGGTGATGTACAGTACCAGTCAATAGTTTGGACACAGTTACCCATCCACTTGAATGGGAAACTGTGTCCAAATTTTTGACTGGTAGTGTGTATATATATATATATATATATATATATATATATATATATATATATATATGCTCAGGAGATACCTGTGTTCTATACTGTAAATATCAGTTGATGATCAGAGAAGTACATTCTCCGCTCTTCAATAGTTTTTGAGAAAACTTTTTCACATGAACAGTGTGCTAAGAGCAAAATTTGAATCAAGGGGTTGAAAAAATATTTTATGAAACATGTGGGAATTACAACCTTTTATAAACAGAGTCTCCTATTTTCATGGACTCAGATGTAATTGCATAAACTGACATAATTATAATATAACATTTACTTTCAGTACTTTGCATAGAATTCTTTGCAGGCATCGACCACCTGAGGTCTGGAACCCATGGGCATCATCAAATGCTGGGTTTCCTCAGTTTGGCTTCAGCATGTTAAATATATGCTCGATCAGGTTTAGATCAGGTGACTGTTACCCATCTACAGTAAAGCACCATCTAAACAGCCTTGCTGAATTTGGTTGCATCTGATTATACATGATATACCTACATACTTAAGAATTCACCCGCCTACCTCTGTCAACCGTCACATCATCAATGAACAACAGTGACCGAGAGTCACTGGAAGCCATGCATGGTTATGCCCTCACACCGCCTATATATATACAGTACCAGTCAATAGTTTGGACACAGTTACCCATCCACTTGAATGGGAAACTGTGTCCAAATTTTTGACTGGTAGTGTATATCTGTTCACGCTCTGTTAAGAGAAAATTTATGATTCTGAAATAACTACAGTACATTTATTCCACCAAATATGAGATTTTGTTATGGTAATAATATAAAATAACACAGTGTTCTGGTCATGTTTGGCAGAAAAATAGACCAGCCAAGTTGAAGCACTAGCATGTGGTCTTCTCATTGAGAGAACGAGGTGATGTGATTACAGAATTGATTCAAAACCTCAGCCACATTGCATGTGGACTGCACAAGACAGCAAGACTTGCCAGAGTGATTATGGGCATCCAAAGAATTTGCAGAGAGTGTAGGCCTACACACGCCTATAGTAGGCATGGAGTCAGGGACTTCAGTAATATCAGTTGTGTGTAAGTGGGTCACAGTGTTTTTATTAGGACATCCAAAAGACAGAGATGGAGTGGAAAATACCTGCAATACTCTCCACAACAGGAAAAATGCTTCCCTTTTCGTGTGGTAGTCAACAACATACAAATGAGTAAAACAATAGTTCACAAAGTGAGATTTCTGTTATTTATTAAATTTTTTTCAAGGTATGAAACAGAGCAGCATTTGGGGTTTCCATAGTGGGGGGCAGGGGGGTCTAGGACGGATCGTGGTCAGAGAACTGGGTCCGGAGGGATCATGGTCTATTTACTTTTTGCGTTGAAATATACGCAACAAGAAGCACTTTTTCTTCTTCTTCTTTTTCATAGTTTGCTCTTGGAGCTCCTGAAAAGAAAAAGACAGCACGTTTGATTTCATTTCCAAAGGTGTTGCTGTTGGTTCAAGGGCTCACTGAACCCCCTAGTGGCCGTAGCAACAAAACATGTAGGGACTAAATGTCACTATTTTAAAACGCAGAACAGTTACAGGTATCCTGATTAGTAATTCTGATGTCATTGGAAATTACACATCAAATTTAGTCATGATTTTAATTTGAAGCCCCAACCTTCAGTTTCAAACTGCACGTATGATCTGAAAACTTCTATAAGAAGTCATTAAAATCAAAATATAAGGTAGCTCACCTGTAGCCGGGTGTTTTCCTGTCTGAGGCCTTGGAGCTCCTCATTCCTCTGAGCCTCTTCCTTCTCCTTCACCAGTATCACCTCTTCCAGACTCCTCTTTTCCTTTTCAAAAAGCTGTGCCTTTGTCTCCCAGCTCGCACACATGTCAGACATTTCCCTCCTGTCAATGAGCGCCTTCCTGTAGCTCTCGTCCATCTCGAGGAGCTGCTGTTTCAGAGTGTCTTCTCTTTCAACAACCTTCTTCTCGAATCGCTCCTCCTGCTCAGAGAGCTCCTTCCTGTAGCTCTCTTCCTTCTCGAGGAGCTGCTGTTTTAGAGTCTGTTCTTCAGCAAGCTTGTCGAATCTCTTCTCCAGGTCAGAGAGCTCCTTCCTGTAGCTCTCGTCCTTCTCGAGGAGCTGCTGTATCAGAGGCGCTTCTCTTTCAGCAAGCATCTTCTTGAATCGCTCCTCCTGCTCAGAGAGCTCCTTCCTGTACCTCTCGTCCGGCTTGAGGAGCTGCTGATTCAGAGTGTCTTCTCTTTCAGCAAGCATCTTCTCGAATTTCTCTTCAATCTTAGAGAGCTTCGTCCTGTTGCACTCGTCTTTCTGGAGACGGTACTGGCTCAATTGCTCCTCTATGTCAGCGAGCTCTTTCAGGTCCTCTTTCTTGATCGGAGGGCAGGCCTTGGAGGGCAGGTTTTTCTGTTCCAGTTGTCTTTCCAGGGCTTTACACCTAAGCTCATTCACGTCTAGAATTAGCTGAGTTTCAGTCAGCTGTTGCAGAGTCTTTTTGTGTTTTCTGCCCTGCTCCTTCTCCTTGTTGAGCTCTTTGTCCTTCTTTTTGAGGAGTTGGTCCTTCTTTTCAAGAAGTTTGTCCTTCTTTATGAGGAGTTTTCCAAACCGGGTGACTTCTCCCTGCAGTATCTTCTCCTCCTCTGTCTGAGGCTGGGGGCGCTGGTGAAGAGGAGCAAAATAAAATAACACATAAAACAATACTAAGTAGTTGTAAGAGTTATGGCTAACAGTGGCACATTAAAGTTACACACCTCAAATGAGTTACAGATCACATAAACATTATATATAACATCTCTTATTATATGGTCACCCACCACTGGAGGCTCCGGTTGGTCGTTTCGTCGGGCTTCCTTAGCGACTTTTGGTCCTGGATTTTCCATCGGCTCATTACAGACACTCTCCTTCTTGTCTCCGGCTCCTCCTGTTTGTGATGCATCATCGCAGAGCCCAGAGTCCGGATCGATAAAGGCATCCTCCTTGTCTTGTCTTCCATCTCTTCTTTTTGTCATTGTGCTCAGTGGATTCAACTGATAAAATTTATTGAACTGCAATTTGAATCTGAAGTTCTGTGTGGAATTTGTTATTCGGACTGGTCTTATAGAGACAATTTTCTTTGATGTCACAATGATTATCAACATCAAAGTGAATCCATGGATACACAAAATGATTATCAACATCAAAGTGAATCCATGGATACACAATGATTATCAACATCAAAGTGTATCCATGGATACAAAGTGATGTCATAATGATAAAAGTTGAGGAAAAAAGACTTTGTAGCTGTAGGCGGGCCAGCGAAAAGTGAGCTTTTGTGATTGGTCCCCACTTGTCACATGACCCCCTCGGGGGTGGGGGGCACTGTGTGTGTGTGTGTGTGTGTGTGTGTGTGTGTGTGGTAAGAGACCACCATATAACAAGAAAGACAAACACACATGCACTACCGCTTTTAAAAACACAAATGACGGCCTTACCTTATCTCTCTGAACGTCTCCCAGTCTATACTCCTCCAAAACACATTTCCCTTGACTTTATAGCCAAGAGTTAAATGAGAAAATACAAACCACTTTCATACTGTGTCTGTATGGCATACATGAAGCTACAGCCAGCAGCATTTAGTTTTGCTTAGGCTAAAGATGGTGACGAGATAGCAAAGCTCTGTCCAAAGGTAAAGAAATCTACCTACCAACTTCTCTCAAGCTCACTAACACTTAATATGTCATTTGTGTGACAAGAAAGAAGTGTGACAACTAAAAGTTGTGGTTTTACAGAACTGAAGCCTCTGCTGGCTGTAGCCTTACTTTGCTACTAACCACTAGCATCTGAGAATGAAGGGACAAAACTGAAGATAGGTGAAATTATACTGTATTGTGCATGTTCTATGGCATGTGGACATATATGGACTTAACATTATGGCTAAGGGTCATCTATAAACTAATTTAATCATGGTAGCTTTTTTATGGTGGTACAGCGGTTGTCCACTTCTCAGAGGGTCGGCGGTTCGATCCCCAGCACCAGCAGTCTGCATGTCAAAGTGTCCTTGGTCCCTGCTCCCAGTGGCTGTTCCATTGGTGTGTGAGTGATTGAGTGAATGGCTACCACTCGTAATGAGCAGGTGGCGCCTTGCATGGTAGCCTCTGCCACCACTGTATGAATGTGAATTTGTGTGAATGCTGGCTTGTGTTAGAAAGGCGCTATATAAGTACAGTCCATTTACCATTAAATTCTATCATGTTTGGTGATGTACAGTACCAGTCAATAGTTTGGACACAGTTACCCATCCACTTGAATGGGAAACTGTGTCCAAATTTTTGACTGGTAGTGTGTATATATATATATATATATATATATATATATATATATATATATATATATATATGCTCAGGAGATACCTGTGTTCTATACTGTAAATATCAGTTGATGATCAGAGAAGTACATTCTCCGCTCTTCAATAGTTTTTGAGAAAACTTTTTCACATGAACAATGTGCTAAGAGCAAAATTTGAATCAAGGGGTTGAAAAAATATTTTATGAAACATGTGGGAATTACAACCTTTTATAAACAGAGTCTCCTATTTTCATGGACTCAGATGTAATTGCATAAACTGACATAATTATAATATAACATTTACTTTCAGTACTTTGCATAGAATTCTTTGCAGGCATCGACCACCTGAGGTCTGGAACCCATGGGCATCATCAAATGCTGGGTTTCCTCAGTTTGGCTTCAGCATGTTAAATATATGCTCGATCAGGTTTAGATCAGGTGACTGTTACCCATCTACAGTAAAGCACCATCTAAACAGCCTTGCTGAATTTGGTTGCATCTGATTATACATGATATACCTACATACTTAAGAATTCACCCGCCTACCTCTGTCAACCGTCACATCATCAATGAACAACAGTGACCGAGAGTCACTGGAAGCCATGCATGGTTATGCCCTCACACCGCCTATATATATACAGTACCAGTCAATAGTTTGGACACAGTTACCCATCCACTTGAATGGGAAACTGTGTCCAAATTTTTGACTGGTAGTGTATATCTGTTCACGCTCTGTTAAGAGAAAATTTATGATTCTGAAATAACTACAGTACATTTATTCCACCAAATATGAGATTTTGTTATGGTAATAATATAAAATAACACAGTGTTCTGGTCATGTTTGGCAGAAAAATAGACCAGCCAAGTTGAAGCACTAGCATGTGGTCTTCTCATTGAGAGAACGAGGTGATGTGATTACAGAATTGATTCAAAACCTCAGCCACATTGCATGTGGACTGCACAAGACAGCAAGACTTGCCAGAGTGATTATGGGCATCCAAAGAATTTGCAGAGAGTGTAGGCCTACACACGCCTATAGTAGGCATGGAGTCAGGGACTTCAGTAATATCAGTTGTGTGTAAGTGGGTCACAGTGTTTTTATTAGGACATCCAAAAGACAGAGATGGAGTGGAAAATACCTGCAATACTCTCCACAACAGGAAAAATGCTTCCCTTTTCGTGTGGTAGTCAACAACATACAAATGAGTAAAACAATAGTTCACAAAGTGAGATTTCTGTTATTTATTAAATTTTTTTCAAGGTATGAAACAGAGCAGCATTTGGGGTTTCCATAGTGGGGGGCAGGGGGGTCTAGGACGGATCGTGGTCAGAGAACTGGGTCCGGAGGGATCATGGTCTATTTACTTTTTGCGTTGAAATATACGCAACAAGAAGCACTTTTTCTTCTTCTTCTTTTTCATAGTTTGCTCTTGGAGCTCCTGAAAAGAAAAAGACAGCACGTTTGATTTCATTTCCAAAGGTGTTGCTGTTGGTTCAAGGGCTCACTGAACCCCCTAGTGGCCGTAGCAACAAAACATGTAGGGACTAAATGTCACTATTTTAAAACGCAGAACAGTTACAGGTATCCTGATTAGTAATTCTGATGTCATTGGAAATTACACATCAAATTTAGTCATGATTTTAATTTGAAGCCCCAACCTTCAGTTTCAAACTGCACGTATGATCTGAAAACTTCTATAAGAAGTCATTAAAATCAAAATATAAGGTAGCTCACCTGTAGCCGGGTGTTTTCCTGTCTGAGGCCTTGGAGCTCCTCATTCCTCTGAGCCTCTTCCTTCTCCTTCACCAGTATCACCTCTTCCAGACTCCTCTTTTCCTTTTCAAAAAGCTGTGCCTTTGTCTCCCAGCTCGCACACATGTCAGACATTTCCCTCCTGTCAATGAGCGCCTTCCTGTAGCTCTCGTCCATCTCGAGGAGCTGCTGTTTCAGAGTGTCTTCTCTTTCAACAACCTTCTTCTCGAATCGCTCCTCCTGCTCAGAGAGCTCCTTCCTGTAGCTCTCTTCCTTCTCGAGGAGCTGCTGTTTTAGAGTCTGTTCTTCAGCAAGCTTGTCGAATCTCTTCTCCAGGTCAGAGAGCTCCTTCCTGTAGCTCTCGTCCTTCTCGAGGAGCTGCTGTATCAGAGGCGCTTCTCTTTCAGCAAGCATCTTCTTGAATCGCTCCTCCTGCTCAGAGAGCTCCTTCCTGTACCTCTCGTCCGGCTTGAGGAGCTGCTGATTCAGAGTGTCTTCTCTTTCAGCAAGCATCTTCTCGAATTTCTCTTCAATCTTAGAGAGCTTCGTCCTGTTGCACTCGTCTTTCTGGAGACGGTACTGGCTCAATTGCTCCTCTATGTCAGCGAGCTCTTTCAGGTCCTCTTTCTTGATCGGAGGGCAGGCCTTGGAGGGCAGGTTTTTCTGTTCCAGTTGTCTTTCCAGGGCTTTACACCTAAGCTCATTCACGTCTAGAATTAGCTGAGTTTCAGTCAGCTGTTGCAGAGTCTTTTTGTGTTTTCTGCCCTGCTCCTTCTCCTTGTTGAGCTCTTTGTCCTTCTTTTTGAGGAGTTGGTCCTTCTTTTCAAGAAGTTTGTCCTTCTTTATGAGGAGTTTTCCAAACCGGGTGACTTCTCCCTGCAGTATCTTCTCCTCCTCTGTCTGAGGCTGGGGGCGCTGGTGAAGAGGAGCAAAATAAAATAACACATAAAACAATACTAAGTAGTTGTAAGAGTTATGGCTAACAGTGGCACATTAAAGTTACACACCTCAAATGAGTTACAGATCACATAAACATTATATATAACATCTCTTATTATATGGTCACCCACCACTGGAGGCTCCGGTTGGTCGTTTCGTCGGGCTTCCTTAGCGACTTTTGGTCCTGGATTTTCCATCGGCTCATTACAGACACTCTCCTTCTTGTCTCCGGCTCCTCCTGTTTGTGATGCATCATCGGAGAGCCCAGAGTCCGGATCGATAAAGGCATCCTCCTTGTCTTGTCTTCCATCTCTTCTTTTTGTCATTGTGCTCAGTGGATTCAACTGATAAAATTTATTGAACTGCAATTTGAATCTGAAGTTCTGTGTGGAATTTGTTATTCGGACTGGTCTTATAGAGACAATTTTCTTTGATGTCACAATGATTATCAACATCAAAGTGAATCCATGGATACACAAAATGATTATCAACATCAAAGTGAATCCATGGATACACAATGATTATCAACATCAAAGTGTATCCATGGATACAAAGTGATGTCATAATGATAAAAGTTGAGGAAAAAAGACTTTGTAGCTGTAGGCGGGCCAGCGAAAAGTGAGCTTTTGTGATTGGTCCCCACTTGTCACATGACCCCCTCGGGGGTGGGGGGCACTGTGTGTGTGTGTGTGTGTGTGTGTGTGTGTGTGTGTGTGTGTGTGTGTGTGTGTGTGGTAAGAGACCACCATATAACAAGAAAGACAAACACACATGCACTACCGCTTTTAAAAACACAAATGACGGCCTTACCTTATCTCTCTGAACGTCTCCCAGTCTATACTCCTCCAAAACACATTTCCCTTAACTTTATAGCCAAGAGTTAAATGAGAAAATACAAACCACTTTCATACTGTGTCTGTATGGCATACATGAAGCTACAGCCAGCAGCATTTAGTTTTGCTTAGGCTAAAGATGGTGACGAGATAGCAAAGCTCTGTCCAAAGGTAAAGAAATCTACCTACCAACTTCTCTCAAGCTCACTAACACTTAATATGTCATTTGTGTGACAAGAAAGAAGTGTGACAACTAAAAGTTGTGGTTTTACAGAACTGAAGCCTCTGCTGGCTGTAGCCTTACTTTGCTACTAACCACTAGCATCTGAGAATGAAGGGACAAAACTGAAGATAGGTGAAATTATACTGTATTGTGCATGTTCTATGGCATGTGGACATATATGGACTTAACATTATGGCTAAGGGTCATCTATAAACTAATTTAATCATGGTAGCTTTTTTATGGTGGTACAGCGGTTGTCCACTTCTCAGAGGGTCGGCGGTTCGATCCCCAGCACCAGCAGTCTGCATGTCAAAGTGTCCTTGGTCCCTGCTCCCAGTGGCTGTTCCATTGGTGTGTGAGTGATTGAGTGAATGGCTACCACTCGTAATGAGCAGGTGGCGCCTTGCATGGTAGCCTCTGCCACCACTGTATGAATGTGAATTTGTGTGAATGCTGGCTTGTGTTAGAAAGGCGCTATATAAGTACAGTCCATTTACCATTAAATTCTATCATGTTTGGTGATGTACAGTACCAGTCAATAGTTTGGACACAGTTACCCATCCACTTGAATGGGAAACTGTGTCCAAATTTTTGACTGGTAGTGTATATATATATATATATATATGCTCAGGAGATACCTGTGTTCTATACTGTAAATATCAGTTGATGATCAGAGAAGTACATTCTCCGCTCTTCAATAGTTTTTGAGAAAACTTTTTCACATGAACAATGTGCTAAGAGCAAAATTTGAATCAAGAGGTTGAAAAAATATTTTATGAAACATGTGGGAATTACAACCTTTTATAAACAGTCTCCTATTTTCATGGACTCAGATGTAATTGCATAAACTGACATAATTATAATATAACATTTACTTTCAGTACTTTGCATAGAATTCTTTGCAGGCATCGACCACCTGAGGTCTGGAACCCATGGGCATCATCAAATGCTGGGTTTCCTCAGTTTGGCTTCAGCATGTTAAATATATGCTCGATCAGGTTTAGATCAGGTGACTGTTACCCATCTACAGTAAAGCACCATCTAAGCAGCCTTGCTGAATTTGGTTGCATCTGATTATACATGATATACCTACATACTTAAGAATTCACCCGCCTACCTCTGTCAACCGTCACATCATCAATGAACAACAGTGACCTAGAGTCACTGGAAGCCATGCATGGTTATGCCCTCACACCGCCTATATATATACAGTACCAGTCAATAGTTTGGACACAGTTACCCATCCACTTGAATGGGAAACTGTGTCCAAATTTTTGACTGGTAGTGTATATATATATATATATATATATATATATATATATATATATATATATATATATATATATATATATATATATATATGCTCAGGAGATACCTGTGTTCTAGACTGTAAATATCAGTTGATGATCAGAGAAGTACATTCTCCGCTCTTCAATAGTTTTTGAGAAAACTTTTTCACATGAACAATGTGCTAAGAGCAAAATTTGAATCAAGGGCCATAACTCCACTAAAAATAGTTTTTCAGCAGTAATTTTGAAAGTCAGGTTATACAGTTTCATTCTCCTATCTTTAATCGTTTTTGAGAAAGCTTGTTAAGTTCGCAAAACTATTCGGCAAGTGCAAATTTTGAATTAAGGGCCATAACTCCATCAGAAATATTTTTCTGCAGTAATTTTCAAACTCAATCTACTACAGCACATATTAAAGCCCGCAAAAATTTTCCATTCTCCTATCTTTAATGGTTTTTGGGAAAACTTGTTAAGTTTGAAGTGTGGCGCACACATTCAATCAGACACAAGGACAGGCGGAACTCATTCCTTCAGGCGGGGGAAATCCTTCCCGCCCATCATGTTGAAGGGAGGCTGAGAGAGCCTACGACTCGCCTGACAACAGTCACCCAGGAGGGCTCACTAACAGAACCAGTACATCCATTCTCATCTGACAAAGGGACCGGTGGTGCATCTGGGAAGAAACCAGGCTGCAAAGCAGATAACTGAGAGCCGAGCTGAGGTTACCGCTGCAAGAGTTCATTGATCAAACATTCAATGGCTCTAAGCTCAGATTTAACACCAGACGAGATTAACAACCAAAGCCATCCCAGCCAATCACACCACCAATATTCTCAAGCACTCAATGAGGGATGAGGGAGTAACATCCAAAGGCACAGCTGCGCCACAGCTCTGTAAAGCCATGGAGATGTAGATTTGGGTGTTTAAACAAACAAAATCTTCCCAATAATGATGCCTCTAATATTGCATAATATAGTCTTTTTGATAAATTTTTGTTCTAACAAAATATTGATTATAGGAGGAGAGTAGGGAAAAAGTCATAGATATAATTTCCAGCATGAAAATGGTGCACTACAACCTAACCACAAACACATCACTGTATATCAGCACGGAAGAAACGAGAGAGTAATGCTCAAAAAGAGAGATCTGAAAAATCAATGATGGATTTATCCTCTTTCACCATTTGTCCCATTTTTATTTTGCTCTCTCCACTTAATACATTACAGATAACTTTTCCCAATGCTCCAAACTGTTAATAATTCAGACATTATTCAAGCCACTTATTTACAGCACATTGCAGCAAAGACAGGTATCACAGCAATCTGTACCTAGTCCTTCAGTTATCGCTATTTTAAGAGCTGTTTCTTAACAGCAATATTGCTTGAGTGACATGTAACAAAAGTCAACATCCTTAATGAGGTCTTCACTTGACACATGTAAGTACAAGTAAAGCCCCATCCCCCAATCACTGTTTCAGTATCCTACTTCTAATGGCTAACTACATGCTGCGACACAGAGAGCATTTCATTATTCTTTTATTTTGCCTGCCTCTGTTTCTTTTCTGGAGCATCCACTTGTCAACGGCACAGTAATACCAGGGTGACCAGAAAACAACAACAACAACAACAATAATAATAATAATTAGAAGAAGAAGAAGAACAATAATAATAATAATAATAATAATAATAATAACGATCATCATTATTGCTCGTTTCCCAATGTACAATTTGGTCTAACCAACAGTCCAAATCTCTAAAATATTTTATTTACCAACCTTTATGACAAAGAAAAGCAAAAATTTCAGATTACTGAAGAAGAGGGCGTGAATATTTTCAATTATCAAAACAGGTGCTGATTAAGTTTCTAAAACTTAAATTTTACATTTGATAATGGACCTGGTGGTTAAAACCAATAAAAACACTGAATAAAGCAGAGGAATGCTGAATAAACACAGGACATCCGAGGGACTGCGGTCTGAGTTTCCACTATAGCATTAGCTTTGCAAGAAAGCGGAACATCAAAAGAACCAACATAAAAAAGACAAACAATAATGAATGTAATTTTAATTTAAGTAAATCATTTTTTTAAAGTCTGGGGCCCTACACTCTCAGCATTCCTTTTATTATGGTGACTAGGGCATTTCAAATAGGTCTAAAGCACATATACATACCATATATTATTACTTAGCATTTTATAGCTTTACTGACTGCATGATGAGATGGGACTCCCATTTATTTCACTGATAGCTGAAAGGGGCTCTGTTCTCCCCAGCGGTAAATTAAAATAATAAATAAAGTACACTGAAAATACTGTATCCCAAGGTAGAGCCACGTGAGTCTTTTATAAATTTATGATGTGGCCTAAAATCCCACAGAATGTAATGCCAATCAACAATAACGTCTCTTCAGATAAGCGCTAATTAACATGGCTAAGAAGTAGCAGTCTGAGAGCATGAATGGCATAATGGCCTGGTATTTTTAGGAAGCAAAAAGAAAGGAATGAATGGGGTGGCATGTGAATCAGAGCATCTTTAGCTACCTCTTTGTGATAGACGGCACCACACAAGCCATGTGTCATGCCGATCACGATTTCAGCTTTCAAATGATGAGGACCTAATGTACTGTGGTGTTTTCAATGAGCCCTGTTACAGGATGCATATGACTGTAACAATGAAGAAAATACTGTTGGTCCGTTTTGCCACATTTACTTGCAAATTTAATATTGCTACAGAATGTAATATACATAGCATATACGGATATGTCCTGGAAAGAATCCCAGGAACAAGGAGGAATCTGTATATTAATGTTAAGAGACAAATCAACAGGCGTGCAGTTGTGTCCTATGAGTTTGATAAATGCATGGACAGAAAATATGCATCGATTTACTCAAGTTGATTTACTGAAGTTTCACACAAAACAGTCTTCCTACATACCAGCCGACTGCACCTTTAAATCAGTGTGACTCTGATATATGACCCGTTTGTGTCATTCATTTATTTTGTTTAAGATGTACTCAGTCACAAACTGTGGAAGCCATCAAGTTGAATTCTGTACTTCCACTTCAGTAATCCTGGCAGCATAAGCATGAACTATCATGTTTGGTGAAATGGAAGCTATGCCACAATATTGACATGTGTGATTCCAGTGAATTATTTCAAGTGAGAAACATAATGCAGACCTGCCAAGCACAAACGTGTCACTGTGACGCTCAGCTGACATGCTTCCACACCACTTTGCTTAACACACATTTACCGCTTCACCACCATATCAAGCTATTCAACATATGAATCAGCTGGGAAGAAAACAACAAAATCATATATTAGGAGTTTTTAATGAAAGGCATTAACAGCCAGGAACAGACAGCCCTTTGTAGGCATTGCATTTTTTCATCCTACCACAATCATCTCCTCTCATTCAAGTTGCAGGTTTGGCCGCACTAATGATTATGAATACACTACTATGTAAAGTCATGTTTTGCGACACGCAGAAAATATAATTACGTAATTTTGCTGACTTAAACGCATGATGAGCAAGCAAGCTACCTTACAAATTACGGAGCGCTAGGCTAACGTTATTAAAGTTGAATATTTTCTGAAGGTTGACAGGTTCTGCATTAAGTTGAGTCAACTCAATTCACAATCACAATTTCAGCTTTCCTCATCCAACCCAGCAAAGGAGTTAAAAGCACTGCAATCAGCCAAAGTGAGGAGGGATAATGAGATCAAACTGAATTCATGTCGCTTTCAATTTTGCAGTCTCTTGAAAAAATTTACACTTTGCATTCGTCAGTGATCCCCGCTTGAGCTCATCACCAAGATTGGTCAGACTCTTGTTCTTCCTTTGTTTTTTTTGGCAGACTAAACGCATATGCATGTACTCAATTGAACACAAAGGCGTCACCAGCTTTTGGCCAAGTTTAGAGAGACGAATCGTAGCAGCAAACCTTGATGTGAAAATGCTGCTACTGCTACGCCAAATGCGTACAGTTTGGCAGGTCTGCCTAATGTCTTCATTTAGAGAATTGCATTTTTTGTTTTTACAGAGGGTAAGAGACGACTGATTGAGAGCTTCGTCACACGGTGCAGTTAAAATCACCTGAAGCTCAATATCAGCAAAACCAATGAGCTTATGGTGGACTACAAGGCTTCAAATGTGGATGTTGCTGCAAGGAAGTAACAATGCAGTATATAAAATGTATATAAGTCTTAGGCATGGATGCTATACACATATCTTCAAGCATAGGAGATCTATACTATCACCACAGCTTCAAGGTTTGCAGCCAACATTAGTGTACTTTTAAACATTCGTGCAAAATGATGTCATCAGTAGCAAATTCATTCCTGGGTTAGGGTCAAAAAGTTGTTTTGCAAGGCCACAGTGCCCTTTGACCTGCAAATTCTAATCACTTAATCCTTCAATCCTTGGTGTCAAATTTGAAGAAGTTCCCTTAAAGTGTTCATGAGATATCCTGAGAATGGTACAGGCAGACAGAAGGATGTACAACAATCTGAAAACATAAAGCCTCCAGCAACAGCTGTCAGTGGCAGAAGTCATAAAAACACTTGTAGATTAGTATTTAAATATGTATTTGGTAGATGCCGACTTAAGCAGAGCTAAGCAGTGGAAAAATGTGCACTTCTAAAGCCAACAGAATTCCCACAGATGTTGTAATAATCCACAAAAGAACTGTATATATACTATTAAGCACTTCATTTTCAGGAGATAGTTCTCCTTAGTAGTGACCCATGTTCTGTGCTGGTTGGATTTGATTATCCTAGAGCCACTAAAACGCTCCCACAATTAAATAATACAAGAGAAACCAATTAAACAAATCACAAAATGTAGCAAACGTTTTGTTACAACAACAAAAACAGAGCAGAACACATTTAAGTCTTACTTGATCCCAAGGACAGATGATCCCGCCAGAAAACATAAAAAGGTATCCCATGGCAACCAAGCATGCCCAGATGACCAGGGAGAAAAAACGCAGAAGCTTCTTGAAGATTGACTCGATGCAGACGAGCACAAACACCGCCAGGAAGATAGCCAGCGCTGTGGGGACGGTAATTACAAAGGCCACATGGTCCTCAACGTTCTGGAAAAGAACAGGATACAAAAAAATCAGACATAGTGACACAGGTGGACAAGCAACAGAAGGAAAGAGACACGCAATTCAGCAGAAAAAGGTATGTATTGAATGATGATTTCGTTTAAACCTGTCACATTTGGGACTCTACATACTGTGTGCAGTAGTATCTTTTTTTCTGTAGCATATTTTAAAATATGCATGTAGATGGTTTGATAAAGGCAAATGTAAAATAAAATAATTTACCATGATATCTTGGTTAGTAATTCCATATATATGCATTTTATGCAATATGAAATAATAATGCAAAGTACGTGCAAATACATAAGAGGCTCTTATGATACCAAGCCATTACAAATGACTGAGCACCATGATGTGTAAAATCATCGGCTATAAGCTCTAAGAAAGTCCAGTCAGACAGCAGGTCAAGGTTAAGATTATTTCAATATGGCTGAATGTACAAGTCAAGGATCTGAGTGGGTGAGCAACCCGAAAAAGACCCCAGTGTTAACCAGTCGCAAAGCTGAAGCCCCATTCATAATGAATTTGCGGCTGCCTTTCTGAAAAACACTTCGATATGAAGGTTCTTATGAAAATTTCAGGAGTTTCTTCAAGGTGCGTGGAGGAAATTGCACAGTGAAATGAATCTTGGGCGCTCCCTGCCATCTCACATCATTGCTTTTCCAGTCGTGTGTCAGGGGGTGGGAAAGGGTCAGAATATGTGAATGCACTGATATCTACTCATCAAACTCAACCCCATATTGTGTCATATTGTTTCTGGGCCAATGAGGTTAAGTTTTTTTATTTAGTTTAAATTCAAAGTAAGTCATTTTCCTACACTGTATCCCCATCCATAAAGACCAGAAAATCTGTTTGGTCTCCCATTAATGTTTAAAAAACTTCACATATACATTGTTTAAATTACACTACATAACCCAAATTAATGAGTAGATCATTTTAAAGTTCTCTTTTGAACTAGAGTTTTGAGTATTAACAATCACACATGCTGTTATAAAATGGAACGAGGTGTTGTTTCTATTTTATCGCAATCACTAATCACCGAAACTTATTCCTCATTCCATTATTCATTCCAGAAGTGAACTAACCATCAATTTTTTTCTGTCAGTCTACCTCATGATGCTTCTTTTTGAACCCATCCTCCCTCTCTCCATCTCTCTAGCACCCCCCGCCCCCACCATCCCCCCGGTCTCTTTCTCATACACATATGCACTGGGACAGGAAAGGATATGTGTGGCTGCAGAGAGCCACAGAGAATTTGTCTCGCCCAGAGCAGAGCTCCAAAACAGTGCAGGATTTAGGTCAGCCAGCAGGACGGAGGGATGATGGGATGCAAATACGGGGGGGAAAGACAGAAATGTGAGGAGGTGAGAGATGACACAGACACACGAATGTGCAGGAATAGGGGATGATGGGGGAGAAAAAAATGTGCTTTTCCAGCACAGAAATCGAGCAAAAAGAGAAGAGAATGTGGGACAGATAGCGGCCGGACAGGAAAAGGCATTTATTGAGATGCCTGTTTTTTTGTGAGCCCACAAAAACCAGAATGTACAGAATTATATTTTTAGCATGACTGTAGGGAAATACTATAACTGGGGATTTCAAAGGCCTCCTTTTCCATTCTGGAGCATCTATTTTTCTAACTCTACATTAATACTTAATGCTTTGGCTGCGGGTAAACTTTCTCACTTTTTCCCACAGCTTTAACCAAAATACTACCAGCTGGATCATGTAATACCGGTAAATCCAATGAAATCATCAATTAGGTCATCTGTCCAGCTGTGGCTAAGGAAATGAGTCAAAATGATGAATTATGAATAACGAGTGAAATATGTCCTACATACGCAAGACGAGGAAAAAAAAAATCACTATAATTAGAATTACAGCCATTTGTAGGATGTTATTAAAACACAATCAATTATCATATAGACAAGTTCAATAAGATCATCTTTTGATTAATTGATTTCATTTGCTGACTAATCAGACACAAGTATTTTTTGGCTTGATTGCATGGAAATGTGAGGGCTGGCTTTCCAGCCACTGGTGTCATGATCTCACCATCTGCTGGTTGTTACAGGAAAACAACGTCACCACGCAAAAACTTTTAATTCTGTTTTCAATCAGCTTTTGTTTAGCCGCAGTACAATAAACGTGTTCCCATTAACGGACTATGTGCTGGTGAATTTCATCACGGTGTGTATGTGTGCATGTTCATGCTCTCTTTGCCTCACCGTCTCTTGCAGTGTGTTTTAGACTAATCCCTTCTTAATAGCAGACGCAGCAGTGAATGGGAACGGGAGAGGCGCTCTCCTAATGACAAAAACCTGATAACCTATAACAAGATTATGTTAGTTTAGCAGGTCAGCAGGGTGTGTTAATATTTAAATACTTCTTTTTTAGAGGCACTTAATCAAGTTAAGTCAAAGTCTTGTTATTTTAATTCAGAATGTCTTTTTATTTTGGCATTCGCTGCTTTGACATTTTCAGGTATTTGGAGCGGAGATAACTAAAATAGTGTCAGAGGGAAGCAGATCTCCTTTTCTGTGGTTCAGTCAACCATGAGGTCAGACAATAACTAAGCCCCTTATCCCCCCCCTCACCCTCACTTTTATCTCACCCTTCTCTTCACATTAGTGCTGCGATGAGGACCGCATGCTGCGAGAGTGTGCATGCTGTATAGTTGTTAAACCGGCACAACTTGTGTGTGCACGTCGTCTGAGTCGATGAGAGAGGAGCTTGTGTATCGTGCGCGTGTTTGTGTGTGTGTGCGTTTCTGCATGTTGTGAACGAGAAGCTTACCAGTCCTGAAGCAAAGAACACAGTCAGCAGAGCCAGGCAGGCTCCCATCACTATAAGCAGCAGAAACACAATCAGGGGATGCTGCTGGCTCATACAGTAGTAGGACTCATACAGCCAGTCCGGGGACTTTGTCCTCCTCTCCGGACCTCTTCCTCCTTTATTCCCTTCACTAGACTCCCCTGCCCGGTTCAGGAGATACCGTTTCCTCCTTATTGCCTCTTGCCACATGGATCTGGGAGCCGAGAGGGAGGAAGAGGAGGGAGAGAAACTAGAGAGGGCAGAGGAGGTTGTCACTATTGAGGTATTAGTATTTTCCACCACAGATGAGGAGCAGTTGCTCTGTTTCACTCTCCTGTTGTTGTTGTTCCTGTGGGGGACCCTGATCTGAGAGGTCCTGATATCCAGTGTATTGTCTGATTCCTCTTTCACCTCCTCCCTGAAGTCCTTCAGGTGGAGATGACTGAAAGCTGAGGCTGAGTCTGAGTCAGAGGCAGCATGCTCTGGCTGGAGGGGTGGCAAGAATGCACCGAGGGTAGAGCGCAGCATCCTCCTCCTCTTTCTCCTCCTGCCAACATGTTGGAGCGGTAAATGAAGGGGAGCGCAGAGACTGAGAGCTCTTCAGAGTGAGAGAGAAAAGTGGGAGGGAAATGAAGGGAAAAAGGGAGGGAGAAAGGGCCAGGGGGAGGGGAGGAGGAAAAGGAAGGTGCAGCAGCAGGGAGAAGTCAATGAGTGAAGTCAAGAGAGGAGAAATTACTACACTGACATTTATGCATTAGTTTGTAGAAAGGGAATGTAATCATTTGAGCAGAAAAAAGAAGGGAAACACTTTTTGAAAATAAAAACCTCATACAGTCAAATGGTTCTCTCTCCTGCTTTCTCTCCACACTGTCAGACAGAAAGAATATCTAAATAAATAATTATCACACTTGTGGAGACAACTCTTACTTTTCGAAGGTGAACAAAAATAAAGAGGAGAAGGACTTATCCACCGCCATCAGCGACTAAGGTCAAAATGAACTGATACAATTTCATTTTCCAGGCTCGATTATGTGTCATAATGAGTGGTTTCTGCATGTCGACTCCTCAGTCCTTCTGTGCAGGTTTGCAGCTCAGAAAGCAGAGCAAAAAGCAGATGAAATAAAATCAGACACATAAAAAGCACACAATTTGTTGAAAATGTTGTTGTGTGCAGCCAAATCAGATGAAAGCGGTGCTGACTCTAACACTGCTTTTATGAAGATGAATAAATGATGACTCCATATTCCGCTAATCCTCACTGAACTACCTCATTTGAGCCCTGAGCTTAAATTGCCAAAACCCCATCAGTGCCTTGTGGAGGGTTGCCCCAACAAAAAAATCAAAAATCAAATAAAATATTTATCTTATTTACCAAATGCGTGTGTCTCATTCAGCTCTGTGTCATGTGTTTTGCTGTGAGTAATGTTCGTGTTCTTTTCTAACTGTAGCACCATTTACACAGCCTTTTCCAGACGGGACTGGTGCGCCTTTATTACACCCCGACGTTCTGCACAAACACAATGAAGGTGTAATGGGGGTCTGTTTTGTTCCACCACTGTGACGCCATTGGAGGTCGTAACAGCGCTGAATTGCACATCTGTGTAAACGCGAAGTGGAACGGCAGGATGGGGCTGTGACGTTTGGACAACAGAAGACTTAAAAAGCAACTAAAGTCGTAACAGTTTGGGAGCTCCTTACCCTCTGATTAGAGGACGAGATCAACCCTCATTTACAAGGGAAGGTTAATTTCATTTTTTTTTTTTTTTTTTTTTTTGCCGTGTTGGTCCATTATTTACAAAACACTGCTTGATGCATATGTTAGAAGTCACACTATATTAAACGTCATGCCTCTTTTGCTAACCAGCTCGCTATCTAAAATCAGACACCAGAACGGTGTTGTTCCGCCGTCGTCTCGCTCAGTGTAAACAAACTAAAAGCGTTATAGAGAAGGGACTTCAGTGCAGCGCTGTTGTGCAAACACTGTGTGAAAAGGCTTGTGTTTCACTGAGAGTGTGGCTAACTTTTTGTTACAAACAACATTCTGAAATTACAACAGCTCAATGATGCTGTTTCACCCTCATTATCCTCCATTGAGTTTGCGGGAACTGATATGCCTTAATACATTTTACGTAGATACTGCGCCAGACTCCAGGGCTGCTCTATTATGGCGAAAAATCCTAATCACCATCATTTGAATTTTTTTTGAATTTTGAATTTTTCATTTGAATTTTGAATGAGCAGCAAAACATCTTTCCTTAAATCAATTGTTGTTTCAATTTATTCTGCAGTAATTATTTTGTTATCTGTCATACTTTGCATTGGCTCCACTCTCGTCTATTATTTTCTCGCCTCCTTGAAAGATGCATTTCCCGATGGTGATCATTACAGCATCATCTAATCTCATTAGAGAGCTCAAGAGTATGAGCATCTCTTTAATGGATTTTATTAACAAACAAGAACTGATGGCAGACCGTAAAGCAGGACACAGGAAATAGGTTTGAAAACATATCTATCGGGTGCCGTTGATGTTGGAGATGAATGGAGGTGGTAGAGATGGTTATTATTAGAAGCTCTAAAGAAAGAAATATAACTACTCTTTCCTGCGCCACATGATTTTCTCCCTTTTCTCACCTTCTTCATTCCCTGTGTGTCATTGTGCCTGTTTATTCACCTCCTTTCTCTCCTCTCTCTCATCCATCTTTAACTCTTATTTCACCCTCATACGCCGTTATTTTCTCCGATGCACTGCATTACTGCTCCTGCATTGCAATCCTCACCTTCCTCCGTTGAACTTTATCGCCTTCATTTTGTCCCAATCTGCTAATTTTTTTTAAAAATTTTCTCTCATCAAACTTTGTCTCCAACACTTTTGCCTTCAACATCTGCCTCCAATTCCTGAACCTCAACTACTCGATGCCTTACCTCATCCAATAATTTTCCCCTTATACCATTTTCCACCTCAGGCCCTCAGGTTCCTGTTTCACATGGTTTTCATTTTCCCTTCCTCTTTCTCCATTTTCCCTTTATCCTCCTCTCATTCACCGTAAGGTAAGCTGTTTCCATCTTTGACCCACTTCCTACCCCTTACTTACTACATTTACTGAATCTCAGACACCTTCTCTCCTCTCCCATCATCTCTCCAGTGCCTCGTTATTATTGACAGGGTTTGAAGTGGTATTGATGACCCAATAACTCGAGACAGTCCGCAGAGCATTTTCGTGTTGGAAATATTTTTTTTCTATTGAACGACATCATATCACAAGAAAGAAGAAAACTTGCATCTACTCATAGACAAGAAGCTGGTGCTCGTGTGGATCTAATCAGTGATGGTGTCCTCCTCAACTGAGCTCTAACGTTAGCTATAACTAAGTTAGTTATCCTCATGTTGATGAGTAGTAGAGGAAACCAGACATGATTTCTGGAAAGAGACATTGCTGATGATTTTTCAAATTAACTATGAGCATCACAAACCGAGTACCATCTTGTTCAATTATATTCAAATAAAAGTAGACATCTTTACAAATGATTTCTCTAAAATCTGATTATTTTTGTCCCTTTGCAGAAAAATGCAGTCATGCAGACAAAGGCGTATTTATGAGAAAAAAAGTGATAAAAATAATGTTCCTGGGAAACAGTTCATATAGTCTAGTAAACCACTACAATACAGACACTAAACAATTTCTTGTTTAAAAACAACTTTCAAAAAATCTAATTTCCAAACTGATCAGCTGCAGTTTTAATTATAACTTACGAAATAACAGGCCTTTTTCACGGAGGCCATTTTCACATGCCACTGCAGGAAAAGCACAGGTGTAAACAATGATACTCATATCGCCTGAATTTCATTTAGCTTTCCATGTTTCATCTTAATGTGCATTCTGGCCCACTGTCATGGCTTACTGGGACTGTCTAATAGAAGAAGCCATTGCTAATATTATTAGTAATAAACCATTAGCAGCTAATTTGATCAGCTGTACCTAATAAGCAATTATTCTTAGAGCGTGGTAAAACTACATTAAACACATGCAGTCAGGTCATGATTCTATTTGTGTAACATCATGTACACTGCCAATGAAATATGAGCCACACTGGAAAATATTGTATCACACTAATTCCCTCACAAGTTGACTTGTTTATATAAATAATGAATAATAAAATTAAATAAGATAAATCTGTAATTAAGCTTGTATTAATATATTTTCTTCTGAATTATGTAGACCACAAAAACAATAATTCCTTTGTAGAGTGTAATAATGAGATTAAAAAAAATTTGTGGTGTTGTTTGCTCACGTCTGGGCTGAGGTGACAGCTCCTAAAAAAAAAGGCCGTGAAGGAGACAGAAGGCAGTAGATGAATGCAAACACAGTCACAAGATGTAGTGAGGCAGTTGGCAGATATTGACCTATTCAGGGTTAAGTGGCGGTCAAGAAAAACCAAGAGAAACAGGCACACTGTCTTCTCCGAGCCTATGTGTGTTTTTATGTGCACCTCCCACACATATATACAGTACATGCACACACACACACACAAACACACTCCGACCATTACATCTCTGCTGTGTTATAAATAATCAGCAATTAAGATGATGAAAGCGTACAAATACGCAGACGATTCAGTTGCCATCATTTTACTTATAGACCGCGATAGCAGGAATTTAAGACTGAGCATGCGTCAGAGGTGTGAATAAGAGACATAAGGAATAAACTATGTCCCAAAGTGTGTAAAGGTTAAGTCTTTCGGGAACTCTCCACTTCAAGGAAACACTTCATCAACACCACATGACACAGTTCTAATGGTTCCCCCATTACCATGAAGCTAAGGGGAACACTTCCCCTGCCAGGAAAAACCTCTCCAGTCAGCAGTTGTTCAGTAACAGAGACGATTGGGGCATTTCCTGCCTAAATAAATTCCCTCAGACATATTTACATTAGGTGGCAGAGGTGACTATTCCGTCATTGCTTTCATAGCCCCTTTACCTGCAGGGACATACACTCTCTTGCACCAGTTTTATGCTTACAATGGAGTGTTATTGTTGTTCACTGAACACTTTTAAAGGTCCAGTGTGTGTGATTTCATGTTCTCTTGAAAACCAAATGAACATCACTCATCTTGTCTCATGGTGGCAACTAAAAATGCAAATATGTGAAGAGGCCCCGACTAGGAGAAGGCTCATTCTAAGGTAACACAACAATTATTCATTTCCTGTGATTGCACACTAATGAAAACATAATTATGAATATTATATTCCATTTCTGCCACTAAATGCCACAAAATCCTACCCACCAGATGCACACCATTAAAGCTTGTATTTCTTTAGTCCAGTTGTGTAGCATTCAATCCAGCTGCCTCTGCTGATTGCAATGTTGTGCAAATCCATACACCATAATCTCAATTAAATGCTAAGTCTGTTACTGGCTACACCTTTTGATGAATGAATGCAGTTCTCAGACATTTGTCGTGGTTTTTATTGAGGTCCCTGCTCCTCCTGTTTCCCCACCTCTGTGCTGTGACAGTTTGCGATGTCCTCTCCTGTCATCCTAACCGGCCAGTTTTAGTCTTTGTGCTCAAGTTTACTTCCATATTGACCCTGCCTGTCTTTATAGACTCATCATCATTTATAGGACTGTTAGCCCGCTTTTTTATTATCTGCGTACCAAATTTAATTCAAGTAAAGACTATGATTTTTGTCTGCAGCCCCTGTGTCAAGAGTTGTGCTTTTCTTTCTTTCCCATTTCTTTTTTTAAAATTCTTGTCTCTTACTGGTATCAGTTCTGACAAATATTTATTGTCCGCATTCACAATTGTGTGCTGATGTTTATTCACATTCTAATATGTGTAGAAATGATGTAATGTATTTGTAGTGAACTTGACTTTAACTGCAAGGGAACAACACTATTCATGATCGTTTTACATTTACGGATTCAGTGACCAAACTTTAAATTTGTGTGTTTCGTTTAATTTTACATATCTTATAAAGTCGGCTTTGTCTGTAGAAGACAGTGAATTAAAATAGAATTGTGTAGAGATGTAATAAAATATTAATTTAAAATACCCTCCATTAAAAAAATCTCATACACCTTGGGCTGTTTACTGAACAAAGAAATTAAATTCATTTAAATTCACTTAGTGTTATTGCATTCTTATCGCAAGCCATCTAATCTTGACAAATATAAAAAAAATAGGAGAGAAAAAATTAATAATAATAAATTAATTTAAAAATAAATAAATAAATAAATAAAATAAAATCTTGACGAAGGGAGATACCAAAAGTTGACACTGTGTGGCCTTTCCTGTCATCATCTGTGCTACAGATTCCCTCTGCAACACCAGCAAAACCTTTTTAGCATCCAACTGTGCTAACGCTAAATGACAAAGAAAAACATTTACATATTATATAGCGAATGCTTTTGGATATGACACACATAAAGTGATATCTTGAAAACTTAGCAATGAGCGTTCCTCTCTTGAGACAAGTGAATGCTCATCAGGTCGTGTAAAGCCACATTTCAAACAGCCTGAATCATCTTGCCTGTGATTTCAAGAGAAAAAGATTTTGAATCATAATAATCATAATGATTTAATCGAATTAATAAGATCTAATTTACGTTCTACAACATACTATGGACTACAGGTCTGTAGGCCCAGCTACCTCTTTTTGTGGATGTCTCCAATTCTCATCGGGCATAACCTAGATCTTAAGATAGAAGATATTTTCACATGAGTACGTGGGAATAAGTGATATGTTTGCTGTCTTTAATCAAAAATGTTTAATTATTGTCCTTTTAGCTTCAGATTGACTGTGGAATCTAAACTTACCCAAAGTGTATTTACAATGTATGCCTCTTGCACAATAAGAGAGGCTTTGCCGGGACACAGAACCAATGTTGCTCTACAAGTACATGAATATGCACTTTGATACTAGTTGAGAATTCTTATTTCTGTAATGCATTTCTCAGCGCCAAACCTGAACCATCACAACATGCCTATTGCTTCCCTTGATAGTAATCTAATACTAAAACCAGGTCTTCACCTTCAGACAGTGTTTTGAAGAAATGAAGACCTGATAAAATGTCATCACTCTGAATTTGAGCAGCAGGGGCCGCAAAAGCTATAAACCTAACAAGGGATTCATTGATTTTACCATAGACAACCCCGCTGTTGATTTCATGATAGACTCAAACCAATTCGATTGCTTGTTTTGGCTCATGAGTGAAAGGACCTTGAGTGTAAGAAAAGCAGAGAAGAGATAAGAAGACATCCAATTCGCATGTAGCATCTAACTTAAATCTTGTTTACTGTGGTAAAAACGTACAAGGTGCAAGTATTAGTAGGCGGAGGAAAGATTTAGAAAATCTTCACATTAGGAGTTGAGTTTTTGATCCTGCTGTTATAATTTCAAAGCTGCTTCTCTTTGAAAAGGACTTGAATTATTCACAGCTTCTCCGTAGCATGAGGAGAGGAAAAAGACTTTCATTCAGTTAAACTTTATTTATAACTTCATTTATTATTTAAAGTGTGACACATTCTGCCTGAGCCTTTATTCACCTTTGATTCTCTAATTTGCTCTCAATAACGTATCAGGGGCTTATTTTCCCCCCAATTTAGCTCCCCTAGATTATTGATTGCACCACCATCCGGAAAATTACAACTTGGCATTGTCATCAATCTTAAAATACAATGTGAAAATACTTATGAATATGAGTAAAAATAAAGATTAAATGTAGAAAAGATGAGAGAGTGAATGTGTGAGCGTCAGTGTCTTTGTCACTCCTTGGTAAGAGGGTGATGTGACGTGCATGTGTGTGTGTGAGTGTGTGTGTGTGTGTGTGTGTGTGTGTGTGTGTGTGTGTGTGTGTGTGTGTGTGTGTGTGTGTGTGTGTGTGTGTGTGTGTGAGAACAGAATGAGAACAGCTAGTATGTGGTCCTGGGACTCATAGTCTCTTTCACTCCCCCCCCTTGTTTTTACTGCCTTACAACGCACAAAGGGAGAGTCAATCGGTGCCCTTAACAGTATTATACAGCTAAACCACCTCCTCATCTGTTCAGTTCTTTCACTTCTTGTATCTCTCCTCTCACTCTCGACATCCCTAATCTCTTTCTCCTGCTACCTCTCCATTTCATCCCTCTCCCTGTCTTTCTTCTTTTCTCATTTTCACCTTTGTAATCCCGTCTGGTCCCAGGCTGCTGGGAATTCAGGTGGATCCACAGGGGGGCAGGTCCAATGGCGATGTTGGTCGGCAGTACTGCCTATTTGTAATGGAATCAGATGGGAGAGTGTGAAACAGAAAGTCTCTTTGACACCATGGTTTCTGTCACCAGCCAGTGTTTGTCAGTGGAGATGCACTTAGCTGCAATACGTCTGCCTGGAGTTTGTCTACATGAGCATAATGACTTGATAATTATTCATTACTTAGCAGGAACAAATGCTTTCCACTGAGTGATACATCTACCTCTTTATACTTTTGGGTGACAAGGCTATGAGCAGAGGAAGCAACAACAATACAACAATGTGTGGGTGTGGGTGTGGGCGTGTGGCCTCCAAAAATTCTTTCAGAAATGGCAAAGCAATGACCCTAAACTGAATACCATGTGTGTGTGTGTGTGTCTGTTTTCCTGCCCTGCCAGTTATTGTTGTTCAAAGCTTGGACGCTTTCTTTAAAGGCACTGTATAAGCGAAGCTTATCGACACACATGTACAGTATATTGTATGGCCCTCTCAGTATACCTGTCACCACTGATGTGCTAGTTACCTTGACAACGTTTATTTATAGTTTTGTCTGCTGCCACAGGGCCATCTCGAGGGGTGAAGAGCGTGTCAGCCGGTGGCAGGAAACCAAATGTCAGGTGTTCTTGTTTAAATCCAAGAAAAGTAAAGGAATACAGCTGAAGGTCTCACAGGAGAAACACTCACACAAAAGGGCAATCATGAGAATCCCATTAGCATAGAAATAGCATTTTTTAAAGAAAGTTCAATCAGACTCAGTGTAATCAAGAATACTGTCTTTAAAGCCAAACATTTCTCAGTGTCTTATCTCCTTTTCACTATTCCACTTAGAATTCAAGTTTTATCCAAGTTACTAAAATATCCAGCTTGTGCCTTCTGGCATGAGAGGGAAGTAGCCCTCTTCTCACATAAATGCACCCTCTCTGAACACGTCTACTTGCCTCTGACTGCACATGTGAGCTGATGCACACAAGAAGGTAGAAATGGGAAGTCTGCAAAAGTAGAAATCACGTGTATACATGTTTAATGTAGAGCTGGAGAAAGATGGGCTCTTTCCATGGATTGTTTGAACAGGCTAAATGTAGATATGGCTAAAGGAGAGTCCTACAGAGCAGAGTAGAGTAGAGCATGGCTACAGATACAGGTGCATTTAACTATAATACCTTATTATACAGAGCATATAATAATCATACAGTCATAGTGTGGTATTCAGTGCAAGCAAACTGAATTATAATCAAGATGTTTATTGTGCAATATCACATAGAATTATGAAATCAGTAGTTAACAACATGTATGCCACTATGATTTAGAGGGAGAGGTTATTATCTTTTCCATACACAGACATGTTACAGATTGTAAGCAAACAACATGGGAATAAAAGTCTGAAGTCTATTTACCTCTCACTTAACACTGAGTCTGGACAACTCTTGAATAAGTCTTAATAGCTCATGATTGTTCGTTAGTAGAGGCAGATCAATGGAAACATTGCAGTTTCATTTATAAAGCGCCTTTAAAAATGCAAAGCAAAATGTGTTATGTAAGATATAACAGTCGATTAATGCAGAATTCTAAAAAAACGTAACATATTTATAATTTAATTGAATGAATAAAACCTCTATAAATAGACAAATGAATATACATACGCATGACAGTTTCAGAGCAATAATAGTGCAGTATAACAGCACAATCAAACATGAGTCACGAAACAAAACACACTTCAAGAAAACCCTGCCACTTTCCATCTGTGGCCATTCTGTATTTCTGCTAGTGCAGGTAGACAACCCCGCACACACATTTAGCCGAGAAAAAGGCATCAGCAGTCGTGTGCAGCCCGAACTGGTAGAAACTGCAAAGAAAGCTGCTGGGACTGGGGAAAAAAATTGGACTTGCTGCCCACTGCAGGGATGGCTAGTAGCAGGTGTGTGAAATCAACCCTGTCTTCTCTTACAGCTCCTGGCACGACACCGAGGTTTGGCTCTGTATACATTTCTGATCATCCACAAATTTTCAATTAGTATATATTCTTTGATTAGATCGACCAAAAAGGAGCCGCTGTAGTGGCAAGGCACTTTCCAGGAGTGGCAGCTGTCACCCAATGCCACCCCAGTAGAATCCACATGACATTCTGCCCATGTCATGTGGATCACAGCAGTCAAGAGTGAGTGTGACAGAACACTGTCAAACATTACACGCAGCTTGTGAAGCAGAATGTGTTAATGGACACGGTCTGTAATTAAAGCCTTGTCATCATTGAAGAGACTTTTTTTTTTCTTTTTCTTTTTTTTGGTGAGTGACATGACAACCATGCTGACATCTGATGCATTTTTCAGAAAAAGACAACCTAGCAACCTTAAAGGAACACTCCCACTCCACTCACAGCCTAGGCGTACAAAATGCATTCCACCCAACATGCGGCATATCAATTCATAAATATCATTTTATTATTTGGTCAAGTTTCAATGCATAATTCAAGCGAAAACATGCCAAACGAAAGGGAATTCCGTGGGTAGATTTGTTTTGGATTTCCCCTACCTGGCAGCCATTTCCCTGCAGCTTCCCGTCGCTTGTGCACGTGCGCAAGCCAGCCATGCGTTTCCAGATTTCGATTTCAGTAGCTCCCATCGATCCTTCTGCTCTCCAGTATTTACCAGTTTTGCTCTCCGTTTCTTTTCGTCAGCTACTCGATGCCCTTTCCTCACACTATCTGTTATTTTATGCACAAACACACGCCAACCAGCCAGAGTGCAGAAAGAGGAAGTGACCCCGGGATCGGATGATTAAAAAATATAAATCATAAATAAATAAAATGACTTTTTAAACCTGGGTTGCATGTTCTCCATTTGATCGCAGATTGAAAGTTCCGCGCATGGGCGTGGGGCCTTGCTTGGCCTAGAAATCTGGGAAAGCCCTAGCCCTGCATTTATTTCCTCCACTTTATACATTTACCCTGTATTTACCCCTATAATAGCAAAATGTCACAAATGTCTGTGGAGTATAAAAACTATGTTTTTGTTTTGTTTTATATGTTATCTATACTAATCTGTTCTTATTGCTAAACTCTTTTTTTTTTTTTAAAAAGAAGGTATTTAAGAAACCAAAAGTTGGTATGTCCATAATAGCTCATTAGCTTATGTGTAGCACATTCACTGTAATCATCTATGTCTATATGTTTAGATGTACGTTTAGAGCCAGGTCATTTTCACAAGTAATAGACATAATTTGGCAGTTACCCTGGTCTCCAGTGACATTCAATGTTTTTACAAAACTGTCTCTTGGATCATGATATTGTTGCATAAAAGTAAATCTTTTTGCCAGCATACAGTATATTAGCAGTCTTAATGACTTTTTCCATGAATCCTCCAGACATTAAAAGCTGCCCTCTTTTATGGTTCTCAGGCAGTAGTTTGATCAGCATTTCCATACATATATTTTATCTATTAATCTTGCCTTTTAGTGAGCGATGTGGAGATGAAATTTAAGCAATTAAAAGCCATCCAAAATGCTGTCATAAAAGCTCCTCTCCAGTGACGCTTGAGGAAGATCTGGATCTTTGCCGGAGAAAATTAATCATCCAACAGTCAATTTACCGATCATTCTCCTCCAGTATCCCAACAGCATGGGCTATATTCAGTTCAAACTGAAATATTGTCAAAGAACTGATTCTATTTCACACTATGATGCTTTTAATCTCATGTAAGACCTTGAATTTAGATGAGGTCGGAGCTAGTTGCAGCAAACAATTCTGTCTACTGTTTGTACAGTTTACTGCTGATCTGTGCAACATATATATATATATATATATATATATATATGTATATATACATATATATGTATGCCCACCAGACCATTAAACCTCTAATACATGCTGTTGTAATGGTAAATACTGTACATGCAGTATACATCCTCCCCTTAATATAAGAATCCCAACCATGCCTGCTCCATGAAATGAAACTGAACCAGCCCTCCTTTGGTGACAACACATGACATACTGTGGAATGCACTGTGCAACAATGGTGGTATGAATCCCATTTTTAGCATGACATAATTTAAATCTGCATTAAGTTGGGGGTATGGCAGTAAGTTCTAAACACTGACATATTGTATTAGAAAGGTTTTTTTTTGCTCTATAAGCAAATAATTTTACAAATTCAAACAAATTTTACTTTCTTTTGGAGTCAGATATTCAGATATTCTTTCAGCTTTGTTTCGGTCTCCACTCCTGAGTAAGACGTGTCTCTGGCAGCCAAATGCTGAACTGTTGTAAACTAATTTTGTGTGCCATTTGATGTTGAACAGTTAGTTAATTGAAAACAAATGCTTGCTTTTGCTAGAAATTATGCTGATGAGAGTGATTAAATAAAAAAAACTTTAAAAAACTGATATGATTAAATACGTGTATGATGTTTGTTTTGTCTTTTGCTAAAATAAATAAACCATTATATTTCATTCCTGCCAATATTTTCTTTTTTTTTCTTCAGATGTCCATACTGCTGACTTTCAGCATGGCTGTCTGAAGAAACCATCTTTAGTCTCAGTGTGTCTGACTGCACTTGAACACACTTGACGACTAAAGAGTCAATGGAAGTCTGCTGCAGAGCATCACTTGCAGCTTGTTACTGCATATATGTTGACAACTCCTTGTAGTATCTCCTAGCCAGCTTGACAGTGCATGATTTGATTGATGCCAAATGTCTATCTTTAATTGATCTGTTGGTTTTGTTGTTTTAATCATGAATAATGAGCAGCATTGTGATTCACTCAAGATAAAAGTCAGCCACTCTGTCACTTGACAGATGTCGGCCAGCATTAGCATATCTGCCAAGTCCAAAAATTTCATGGGTTTGTCTGTCCTTGCACTTGCTAGGCTGCTACAGTCACAGTTCTGTAAATCTGGAATTAGCATTTTCCTTCACTCCTCACGTGTGAAATCTTTATTTATGCAGCACTTCTCATTCCAACAAAAACAATGTGTTTCACTAAAGATACAAACATAAATAACCATGCATACACACATAGATGTATAGATGCGAGGGAGGCAATAACCCATATGATCAACGTCTGTACGCCATTGACATCGTGCCTGAAACACTTCTACCCCCAGAGTGTTGAGATCTGAGAACTGAGACCTGACTGACAGAGACAGCAGGATCATAAATGTGGGAATTTGTGGGCTTAAGACATTTGCATCATTGGGGGTAGTTAAATTCATTCCTCCTCATACCAAATGGTCCCGGGAAAGAGGGAGCTGCAAAGTGAAAGCTGAAAAGATCCTGTTGGAAGCAGTTTATAATCTGTACTGCTACTGAAGTATTGTCTTGAACTGAGGAATAGTGACTACACCAAGATTGCACTTTAATCTTGCCTGAAACAGGCCCTTCCTCTCCAAATGTAGTTCTAGTGCTAACATACGAAGCATCATGGGAAGACACTTTCTTTGGTAAATTTAAAAAAAGAAAAAAAAATGCATTTAAAAGGCTGAACCCCCTGCTGTTTATTTATTCTGTCAGACAGCAGGGAGTGTCGGGGAGGGTTGGTGAGATGTGGACTGTGTGTGTGTGTACAGACTCTGTGTTATCAGTGGCTACCATCATGCATATTAATGATAGAAACATCAAAATAATATAGAGCTGTTTCAGAAACCTCAACAAATATATTTTCTCTATCATTTGCAGGCAGGTCTTCCAGCTGTCCTCGTGATTTTTTTAAGATAAGTTTCGTTGACGATGCAATCCATTTACACATCACATGTTTAAAGATGAAATCAACAATTAAAAAGCAACGACTATGTATAATATGACTGTTTAATATAAATGTTGTTCATGGTGTTAAAATGATCAATCTATTCCACAGTTCCCATCAGCTCTATAGAGGTCATCTCTGTGGCTGATATATGATGTGAATTATATTATAGGAAGGAAATGACTCTTTAATTCATCTATGTCAGCCAAAGTATATGTGATATAGAAATAAGTGTATTAATTATTAATGAATCTATCCTATTTCTAACACCCTTGTTGACCAGTATCCAGCAACAAGCAGGCTTGCTGTGAGTCGATGAAGGCCATGCCGCTATGACGTTGGCAATATTTGTTGACACTCGTGACGTTCATATTTTCCCTGTAAAAATGAGAAATGAGCACCAACCCACTGGAAGAAATATAAAACATTAAGGTATTGAACTGCAAATACAAAGGTAGCCAGAGTCTGCTCTGCTTCAAGGGTCTTTAGAGCCAAAATATGTTTCTTAGAGCCGCAGAAAAAAAAAGAGTCCATTACTAAGAGAAAAATAGGTTATGTGTGAAGCACCTGAATACTGATGTCTATGGGTCAGTTATGATCTTTGTACTGGAGAGAGGCTGAATGGAGCTATTCTACCAGGCAGGATACGGAATTCATCAGGCCTTTTTGAGTCAGAGGAGAAAGGATATCTCAAATGAACAAGCCGTGGATCAAGCATGATAAAGGTTAGTAGAGATATCTAGGCGAAGAGGCTATGTATATATTTCAGTAAACAGTAATATGTTTTAAATTAAGAAACAAATAAGAGAATTGAGTTTTAGAATATTTCAACATGAGTGAAACATGTTAAACTCTGGGTTCTGATTTTGATTTTGACATGTATGTTTGATTTTAGAGGAATCACAGTGGTTGGTAACTGTATATCCAGGAGGCTCAGTAGTTTTAATCTCCCCAAAGCAGCATCAATATTTTGCAGTACACTAACCCAAATCACAAAGTAGTTGGGATGCAGTGCAAGACATAAACCGAGTTTGATCATTTGCTATTACTTTTGAAAACACTTAATTGAAAAGAGAGCAAAGATAATATATTTAATGTCTCAAAAGACAAACAAGAGTTTCTCAGGTGCTAAGACAAGACCTATTGGTAGACTTCCAGTGTCGAGCCAATTGATGGAAAATGTTCTTGAACAAATAAACATTATATTTCACTTAATGAATTATGCATTTACTTTTATAGGATAGGTGAAGATGTTGACAGGAAATTGGGGGAGAGAAAAAGAGGGGAAGACAAATAGCCAGGAGTGGGAATCGAACCCACGGACTCCGCACGAGGTGTTTTCAATGGTAGTTTTTCCTCCCCTCAGTGCTTACAGTGCAGCGTGCCCCATGGGAGCTGTTCTCAATATTTATCAATGTTTTGTAAGATGTTTTTAGACTGTTAGATGTGTGTGGACCCCAGGAAGAGAAGCTGCTACAGCAGCTAACCGGGGTCCAAATAAACAAACTCTGTTTTACCTCATCAACTTAATTGATCTTTGTAATTACATGTTTATTCTGAATTGGATGCCAGCATTTGCAGCAGGGGTAGCAGAAGACAGAGTTTAAATCTCATGTACCATGTCTAGTATTAAATATTTTACAAATTAAATCATTTGTGACGATTTGAAGTTTCCCGTTTATCTGTATCAAAAATGTGGGTGGAATACTGCATAATGATTCAGCAGAGAAAAGCAGGCCCCTGTATGTTTTATTCATACTGTAGACTGATGGACCTTTACTATATCAGAGATAATGCTGATATCTCAGTTGGATATTACTGTCTACATACTCAGCATGAGGTTAAATATGTGGGGGTTTCTTTAGCAGCAAAGCCTAACCAGGGACAGAGATTGCAAATTAGCCATTGGCTAGAAATCTTGTATGCAACACATCTTGTGATTGTTACTTGCTACAGTGTTCCTTGCATTTGTCCCTGACAAATAAACACATTTAAAAAAAAAAAGAAATGATGCAAAATAAGAGGATGTATGATATGTGTGAATAAAGTTTATAAAATTAGGTTATTATGTGACAAGTACTGTATATATCATTAGCATGACAGACATGTTCTTATAAGGCACCAAACAAAGACTGAATATTAAGTGTGATGGATTTTAAAGATGCCTTTATTATTTTACAGGGCTACTTAACAGTGATCCTATATTTGTATCAGAGAACTGGTTAACAGTTATGTAAGTAAAGGTGTTCCAGACAAAGTATGATCATATGGATGAAAAATAAAAGTCTGTGAAACTAGAATCACGGACTGGTCCTCTTCCATTAGTGAGGAGGAGGACTTTTTCACCCTCGTCTTGACTTTCTTTTGTGTCATCTCCTCATTCCATTGAAACAAAAGCATGTCTGCCATTATCTACTCCATTTGGCTCACTTTGAGCTCTCATCATCTGTCTTTATGTGGCTCCATGCTGTAAGTAGCATAATCGTAGAGATGTGTCCTCCATACATCCTGAGAGCACAACAAACAGAACCTGTCAGTACTTAAGACAGAGCCTTTGATCACATCTCTCTCCCTGTCTGTTTTTGAGAAATATATGAAGGGACAGCTAAGAGAGTCTGGCAGACCTGAGGAGTAAGACAAGAAAAAACACTTTGCAAAATCCAAACTGGGCTGCTTGACGGTGACACTTAAGGACAGACAAGTACCACACAAAAGCCATATAGCAAATGTGCGGTGGAGAAAAAAGCACTAATGTTCAAGTTCTGGGGGCTTGAAACTGTATTTAATGTTAAATGTTCATACATATTATTTTAGCAACAAACCCACAGTTTGTTTGTCAGTCAGCTCTGCAGCTCTCTCAAATCTATGAAGTGTGATAATATGCCAATGTCATGTTTACAGCTTGAAGGGCAGAGCCCAACTCGAAACAAATTAATGAATTAAAAAAATTTATGAATAAATAAATAACTGCATGTTTAAGCTGAATTATATATTATTTGTAAGGTACATTATTGTGTAACTTAAAGATCAGATTTAGTATTGTGCAGTATGTTTTATGGTTTGGTATCATCTCACTTTATGCTTTAGACCAGTGTTTTCCAAGTGGGGGTCCAGACCCCCCGGGGGGTCGCCAGGGGGCGCTAGGGGGGGGTCACGGAAACTTGGAGGCAGAGGCTGGCGATGGGGGGCTGGAACAAAAATAAAAATCAACCAATAACATTATGCGTGACAATAACATTTAATATATGTCTTATTTAATATATGTCTTATCTATGTGTTCTTTTTCTATGCCAGTCTTTCAATTTAAAAAAACAACACACACCACTCAAGCCAATCAGAATCGAGCAGCCGCTATGAGAGACACCGTTATATCAGAAAGTTGCTGTGCCTTTCACTGTTGACCGTTAAGACAGAAATGACAAAGAATGTTTACAAGAAAGACATTGAATGTAATGAATGAATAAAAAGATTATGAATTGTTGATAAAAAATAAGGAAATAAATTAAGAAGCTGTGTGTTTGATTTTTTTTTAAATATTTGCCATGGTAATGTACAAGGAATTCAAGAAATTTTGCAGTGGGGGTCCCCTCCAGTGGCTAATACTAACCCGTGCATTAGACTACAAAGTAAGTAACCCTTCTGCACACCATTGGTTATTTTAGAAAGTTCTGTGAAACAAAATGTTTAAATTTCAGTTTAAATCTGTGTGAAAGGTGTCCCACTTTCCAACAATACCGCACTTAAATGGAACACTTCTAACTGAACTGAAATCTACATGTAGTATAAATGAAACGTGGAGTCACGATGTTTTTTGATTCCAGAGGAAATATTCAATCCTGTCACAGCCTGAGGAAGAAACAGGATTATGAGAAATCACATTTATCGACAGGAAAGTCTGCCAGTCTGAATTCCACTAATGCAGTCTCTCCTGACAGCGTGACACTTCTCACCACACTGACATCTCCTTTGTCCTGGCAACCCATTTGAAACTCATTTGATCAATGTTGTTTGCAAACACTAATTACATCCACATAGAAATTTGCATTGGCTGAGTGGAACTGAAATTTAAGGAGATGCAAATTTTATGTAGGCCAGACAGCCTGAGGGTATAACTGCTGACATTTTCTTTAGAGAGCTTTATTGCCAGAGGGATTTGAAAGGACGGTCTTTTGAATAACTTTATTTTTGTATGCCTGGATTTCATCCACTAAGAAAAAAATGCATGGAAAAAGTTGTGAACAATTTACATTTGTGGCCTGTGCAGCTTGATTGAAAAGTAAACTGCAGAGATTGTATTGGGAGGGGATATTTTACACCAGAATAAAGTCCTGATCTCTAACACTGTATAATTTCCCTGTTTAAAAGAACATATTTGAGATTTTGTTTTCCAGCGTACTGTAGAGCAAACAAAGCCCTCATATAAACAGAGAATAAATAGAGAAAGAAGTGTCCTCTTTCCTAACCGCAGATCCCAGTAAGAGGCTTCTTTTCCCCCCTGAGGACTGTATGTACTTCTTCCAGCTGAGATGGACATTTAAATATATACACACGACATGTCGCAACACCAAAGAATGCACAGACAACTGCTGTGTGCAGTGGAAACAGGGTTTCTCATCTAAACACAGACGAGCCTGTGTGTGCGTGTGCAGGTCACATGTGCATTTATGTCTGCAGAATTTCATTACAGGATCACTCCAGCTCTGACCGACTAATCTGGTTAATATATCCCTCAGGAACAGAGAGCCAGCTTTTAACGGTATTATAAACTATAGCCTGTGCCAAAGTATCACTACCATTTAATCATCAATGAAGATAGATTCAAGAAAATGGATCAAGACGAGGCGGCAGGATCCAATAGTGCTTTGGTCAGCAAGTTTGAGTGAAGAGAGGGTAAAAGGGGATTCGATGAAGACTTTTTTTTTCTGGTGTTTTATATGGAATGAAGTGAAAATGGTTCCAGCCCTTAGTTCTGACTGAACCAAAGGTGTGATTTTGGTTAAAACTGCTCCTCTACCACATTTTACTTACCTACCCTGCTGGCAATCTGAAAGGTTTAATGGTTTTAAATACAGCTAAGCAAACCAGTGATCCACCAGTGCCACCATCAGAGATCATGAGGAATTGCTTTAAGATGAAGGGTATCTTAATGGGGCATGAAGTTGAATTATTAAGACTTTTGTCAAGGTGTTGAGACAGGAAGATATAAAACTAAGTGGAACCATTTAATCAAAAACTCACAGTTCTACTCTCAAAACCAAGTAAGAGTATTGTTCCTGCTTTGCACTGACATACTGCTTTTCTATTTAGCCGTGTTAAAATAGATTTTTCATTTTTAAGCAATACTGCAGTGGCCAGCGGAGCATAACAGCTAAAATATACACACCAAACTCAAAATAGAGTTTTAAAATGTTTATTAAAAAAATAGAAAAACTTACATAAAAAACAAGCTATACATCTATATGTCAGTCATTTAAACACAACCCATCCATAATTGCACACATGAGCTGGGGATTTGGTTTGTGGCAATATCTATGTGACAATCCATCCATTAGCCTCTGGATGGTTTTAAAAAGTCCCACTGAAAACGAGAGGATTGGGCTGACAGGTATCATGGTAGTCCAGTATCAATTATCAAAGACTTCTGAAACATCAATTCACCAAGTTTTGGGTTTGTTAGTGGCTCTACTAAAACTGCTGTAATGGTGAATCTATGACATCACAAGCCCAAGCTCTAATGGATTACTGTGTAAATTACGTAGCTTGAAATGCTTGCCTTTGAAATACTGACATTACATATGGGAGGGGAAGATCTCTTATACAACTGGTTTCTAATGAGCACCTCTGACTTAAAAATAAAAGATGTGAAATGATAATAATACTAACAATCATTGACTGCAGTAGGGGTTTACTCCTGGAGCATACACCTACAAGCTGAATGTAAAAATAAAAGCCAAGTAAACCTGGCAGTGCTTCTACTAACAAATACGTCATAAGGAGAGCTGGCTACATATAGGATAAGGAGGAGATTTGGTCATTTAAGAAGGCAGTTAACCCGTTGCTTTAACAGAAATCATAGGAGATATAAGGCAAAACACAGGAAGTTTGCTGGTAATAAGTAGCACCAATGATTTTGTTTACACGGCATAAAGAAAACTGCCAAAGGTGGAGTTCCCCATTACAGCCTACAGGAGGAAACGCACCCAAATTGAGTCAAGCCACTGAATAGAGTGATATGTTTAAAATGAGGACTAGTGGAGGAAAACATTTGGACAAGTAGTTGGCAAATTTTCAAGTGATCATAATGCAATGGTAAATTACACATGAGTAAAATGTTGGCTTCATGGCGTTTTTGGCACATTTCTCATGTTTCAATACCACGGCTCCCCCTGCTGCTGGGAAGCAGTACATACACACAAACATATTTCCTTCAAGGCCTGTAAATCCATCTATTGCACAGATCAATGTAGTCAAGAAATAAAATTGCAAACTTTGAGTGGGGAGAACCCCTAAAATAAAACTAAAATGTGAAATAAATTAAATAAAAGCACATCATTATTGCACGTAAACGCAACAAACAAAAGAAGGTGGTAATGTTGACAATAAAAAAAAAGAAAACATAATAGTGCCAATGTGACAAGAAAATCCCTCTGTGACAGAAACAAGAGAACAAAAGATAATGACCAACACAAACAAATTTTGGTACATTCAAACGAGTCATCACAGTTTAAGCACTTAAGACAAGGTCCTTTTTGTGCCATCACACCAAAAACATCAGGTCAGCGTTGTGCTGCATAGGTAGTAAGGTAGTGCTTCGCTTCAGTCCAGAGTACAATTTGTTGGTGATAGTCCAAGCTGTAAAAAGCTCTGAATCAAGAGCGTGCCCAATAAGAATTTGCATTCACAAGACCAAATGAGCCAAACGTCCGATCTCACTGGGCCAACAAGAGTCAGAGTTTGAAGACGGCCCAGGTTTGAGTACTATGGCACATGATGTGGCTTTTTAAGACGTTCACGTTGCGCTGAAACTCTATACTCACCAACCAGCCGGTTTTTAGCAGCTGGAAGGTGACACTGGTGAGAATTCTCAGTCGGGAAATCAGTAACTCTTCAATCAACTCAAGGTCTGTGCTGGTGCGCATCTAATGAAGAGGAAGGGTTTCTGACCATCATCAGGCTGACGGAACAAAATGAGAGCAGATAGGATTGTAAGTCTTTTTCTATCACTCTTCACCTGCAAAACCCTTCTAGCATCACTTTGTGACTGCACAATGTTTAGCACAGATCATTTTCCACCGCAGGAGATCACTTCAGTCGACTAATGAATTCCAGGATGAAGAAGGTGTTTCTTAAGAGTCTCCAACAAAAAAAACAGCTTTAACACCAACACTCATGATGGGCCAAGTGAGCCCTTCAAAACCCAATGACTGTCAAGACGTGCGGCTTTAGTCTTTTATCTGCTCTGGTTGACAGCAGGAAGATTGTCCCGCTTTCTGCGGCGCCAAGTGTTGCGGTTAAACTGCTGCTGGTTCCTGAAACCTGTCGCTGTGTTATGACCCTGGGGAACAAACCGCCGCTGGGGACTGAAGTTACCTTGAGAGTGGTTTTGACCTTGAAAACCTCCGCCTTGGTTGTGCTTGAAGCCAACTTTGTGTGGCTGAAGGGAACCATGGGAGTTGGATCTCAAGGTGTAGGTGAAGGTGTGGCTCTGCTGCCCTCCTACCTGAGGATGGTGGAGCTGGTGCAGGGGGCTGGGGAGAGGGCTGGTGGAGTGAGTGTGCTGGGAGACTTGTGCCGCTTGTGCCACGTGACTGTGCACAACACTGATCGATGGCGGGTTCTCATGGTAGAACTGGCAATCAGAGAGGGAGGGAATGGTTAGGTTTTCTGGGAGGGACATCTGAACCCAGGAAAACAATGAAAAGAGGAGGAATATGCAATGGCAATTCTACTGAGAGAGTTCATTGTTGAAACACATGGGGAATGTTTTAACATACAATTAGAATATTCTAATTTGCTTATTCTAAAATTTTCATTTTAGAACAGAGAGGAAGGTTTTTTTCTGCAACTTGTTTAAAAGAAAAAGAAAACAACCCAACCTGAGGAACAGTATGGATGAAGCCTGCTGGATGTGTGGCCCTCATATCAGTAGTCATCTGGATTACTGAATGGACTGAGGCCAGGGTGAGAGGGTGGAGGTGGATACGCGCATTACCGCTCGAGGGAGAATCAGACTCCTACAAAAAGACAAACAATGTGAAACAAGTCATAGTATGACCATGTTATTCTGACAGCGGTCTTTGTGAAAGCATGAAACGTGAAATCACAGATCGTTTCATCCATTCAAAAGAATATCCTCCGGCCTTACTATGTCACTTCCAGAGGAGGAGAGCGAGCATGCAGAGGATGATGATGAATGGTGTTGAGGGCTGGGAAGGAAGACTGGAGAAGGTGAGAGGGACTCAACACTGAGAGGGGAGGCAGAGTCTCTCTGATCCTCCTCTGAAACCAGCATCATCTTGGCAAGATCCTGTTCGCAGGTCTCGATATCTAGGACCAAACAGAATACAAACTGTTGGCAAAAAAAGATTTGACGGCATCTGAAATATACAATATATATCTGACCGTTCAGTCCAGACTAAGTGTTACAGAATCCATGGTTGCCATTAAGTTACCATGGTTCTCCAGCTTGGCATACTGCTTAGCGCCCCACTTCTTGATGGTCCATTCCCTGTAGGCCAACACCTCTGGGCTGACTTTGATGATGCGTCCCAAGGTACTGCAACACAGAACGAGATAACAATACTAATTATACTAATACTACTACTGATAATGCAAAGGTTGAGACATTTAATGAATTAAGATGGCAACCTGTCATACTCTTTGTTGGGGTAAGCTCGTGCAAGAGGAGAGACACCATGACTCAGAACCATGTAGGCAAAATCAAACACCTGCTTGACTTGCAGAACGCCATATGAACTCCTGCCCACATCGTTACCTGTCAAGATGACACGATGAGAAATTTGGAGATTACGAACTACAACAGTTTTTTACAGCACAATGTATACTACAACCTGGGAATGAAACTTGAGTCAACGTGTAACAGTACTAAGCATGAAATACTCAACTGCATATCTGTGGGAGAAAAAATATTTGAAAAATCAAGGGGTTAAAATTCCCCAACATATCAAAAGACTCCAGTACAAGGGAGATGTATACATGAAGGCACTACTTCAGTTTTTGAGTTATGCACTGGTAACCAAACGTGACTGATAGACGGAATCCATCTCTATATCCCCCTTCCTCACTTTGTTCACAGCTGGGATAAAGAGTATGATCCCATCGTATTGTAGAGCAAAATATCACAGGGACTTCCGTCACACTGAATACAATTAAATGGCAGTCAGGGTGAAGTGACTGAAACAAAGAGCCTCAAACTTGTCTCAATAGCAACAACATTTCTATAGTCAATGTGCTTTTTTTCACAACAACTTTTTACTGTTTTATTTGGTTCTCCATGTAAACGCAATGATTGCAGATGGTAAATGTTTGCCACTGAGGTCATATCCATACCCTCTATATGAATGAGATTATGGAATTTAAATCATCAATGTAAATTCCAATCTGACCTGGTTGTATTGGATCTTCTATGCAGAGCATGGATGGTCTGTTTCCACTCCCCATGGCTTTGAGCGTTTCTTCCTTGGACAGATAAGCCCCTCCATTCTTCACCCTGATGCCGGTCTTCATGTAATTAAAGTCACGGCCATACAGCTCAAAGAACTCAATCAGCAGGAAGCCCAGGTTGATGTTAGAACGCCGCGTGTCGATCCGAGGGTGTAACTATTGGCAGGACAAGGAGAGCGGATTACATTCACCTCGTAACCAAGTATGGCCTGTCTGAATCAGCTCCCAGATAAACTGCATAACATGAAAATATTTAACTTTTACATCAGTTTGAGAGGGCATCAAGTAACATTCCTTGTGATCTACTTCCAACAGAGTTATAACAAAGCCAAAGCTAATACACTGTGATACTGAAATCAAAGACTTCATGGTATTTACATTCATTGTGATGTGTAGTTATATAAACACCAGCATATAAACTTGCACTGTAAACCCTATCCTCTCATCTTGTGCACAGATGCAACAATTTTGATGCAGCAGGGGATCAGAACGCTAAAATGGAATAAAACATGGAATTACAATATTTTCAGTGTTTTGAATGGACAGGAATGCATTTATTGCAAGTGCAATCATATGTGTACCTGCAGAAAGCTGATGGCCATTAATATAAGGCTGTAAGAGCTGATTCCTCCAGTGAAGACTTCATTCAGATCCCTTTGCAGAAGAAACTGCTTCAGGACAAAGATCAAGGGCGGTAGAACAGTGTACTTCTGCAAGACAGAGACAAATATTTGAAACAACCCCCCCCAAAAAGGGCCACATTTTTTTACAATGTTGTGTCATTCCTCATGAGGCTTACCTTCAGATAAGTTTTGATTAACTGTGCTGCTTTAACAGCAGTCTCTACATTGAAGCTGATGTCCACTTTCACTTCAGTTTCACGGTCAGTAAGCTTGATGATTGGCACCTGAGGACAGGCCAGAGAGTCGATATTTCCTCTCTAATATTCAGTTCTAAATATAACTCTGGGTCACAAAGTCGAAAGCCCCAAATGACTTACTGTAGCTTTGTCCAGGACCTTGATGGGATATGGGCCAGCCACATTGTGTCTCTTCAGGGCTTGTTCCAGTTCCTGCAGTGGGGGGTGGTCCCACTTTCCAAACACCACCAGGTCAATGTCACTAAGAACATGCACACAACATACTTAGTATCTGAAAACAGTTTATTTCTCAAGCATACTGTCCACACACATTGCCTACTGATGATTTGACTGATAAAGAATTTTAGAAGAACAAGTAGGTTGAAGTGGCGGTTTCAGTGAAACAGCATTTTCTGTCTCTTCAAATGAATAGAAATGATTCACCAATCAATGCAGGATTTCCTATATAAAATTGCAAAATAACTGTACATGTATTCACATAGTAACACGCAGTCATTGCAGGAAAGTAAGTTCATGATGTGGTCATCTTTAAGACTATGTTGTTTATCATTAACTTTAAACAATATACTGGTGTTACCATCGTTATTTCAACCTTTCTTTGCCTGCTCACTGACAACACCTCTCTAATCTACCTACTGAAAGGGGGTGAAAACTAGCCAGCAAGGTATGAAAGAGGAAGAGAAACAGTTTTGATTCTTTTGATTGGTGGACCCTTATGAACAGAAGAAATAAACAATCAAGGAATGGAGACTTATTCAGACTCTGACCCCTAATAAGGTAGGGAGTCTGTCTTGTTCATCATGCAGGTAAATTGGTCCTCAAGGTTCCCATAATAGGAACTGCATATAATATAATAATAATAGGAACTGTCATGTCTATATTGACAGAGGTTGAAATACTTTTATTTGTTTGTGATACAAGCAGCTTAGAACTAGCTCAAATGGGCAGCCTTGTGGTTTTTATGAGGTTTTATACATCCAAAAGATCTTCTTTAAAAAGCATGTCTAAATGAGACCTGCGTTTATTCAGTGACATCCAGCCAGTAAGTGTTTAATTGGTCTTCTGGCGAGTCCCAATAAAAACAACCATGGATTACCTTGTTGGAAGATAAAGTCCTGTGCTGAAGCTGCCGAATATCTCCACCTGCAGAATATAAAACAAATGCAAGTCTGGTCCAAGGCCCAATTCATCATTTGAACAATTAACTTGATAACTTATGTCTCAGCTTATTTGCCCTGCAAGAGATGGCAGTTCTGGACACTGAAAAGGGTTTAGATGTTCAGCTCCAAGTCAAAGTTCATCAAATATATCTGCAAGTTTCCTGCCGCACTGTGACAGATCCGAGGGTTTTCTAGAAAAGATCTGCCCTACGCAGCCTCTGATTGACTTACCAGTTTAGATTTTCTCTGCTTGCATTTGTATTTTTCTTACAGCTGGTTCCTAAAACAAACAGCCGGCAGCAGTGGTGATGCAGCAGATTCCCCAGAACAGACTGAAACCTTTGGCTGTAGCACAGTGTCTCTGATGTAGGCAGAGCAGCCATGCAGGACAGGTTGCACCTCCACACACACACTACGAGATTTATTGATGCGTACAGGACTTATGTTACTTATGGTTATGGACAGGCAAGGTCTAGCCAGGCTACTAGCCATTCAGCCTATCCCAAAGAGCAGCAGCAGATTGGACAGAGAGGGCTGTGACAGCCAAAGAGGTTGGCGTGTTTATCGGGAAAACCGCAGCTCATCAGCACCATCATAGGCCGTTTGTTATACAGACCACTCACAAGAAAAACACAGACAACCATTACACATAATACACCCTCTATGCCTGAAACTGTTAACTCGGTCATGACTAATCAATGCAACTCAAGAAGCCCAACCAATCAGAGGCAGAGTAGGGCAAGTCTTGCTAGTACAAAAGTGTGACCAACATCATAGGTCAAAAAGGAATAAAAAGTAGCTAAAATGTTCAGTCATTCTTAATGCTATGGTTCTTCTATGGTTAACTAAACTTGACATTGTAAAAGATAATATTCATTCTAATTAGCTGCCTTAAATCCTCACTAATGATTAGCTTGCTAGCAATTTGCAAATAGTTCGGCTAGCAAAGAATTACTATGTTTATAAATAGCTCTCACAATAATACAGATTAAATACTGCAGATAGCTCCGAGAGGGATAACATGGGAAAATGTGAAATATACATTTTTACGTCATGCTGAAAATTGACTTTGTCAAAGTCAAGCATAGACTGGCTTGTGTGCATGTCGCTCTGTAGAGTCTGTACATGTTAGCTGCAAGTCTCCTATTCTATGAAAAGCTAAATGTTAGGTCAAACCTGACACGGATCTGTGTAGAGCACAGGCAGTGTCATTTTCTGTGTATTGGTATTAGACATTATTACTAACTGTGGTCTTTTGTCTACTTTAAATAATTTTCTGGTCAGTCATCAAAGCCCAAAGGAAATTATACATTTGCACTGCCACAGCTTGGAATAGTAACACAAAATGGTCTTTAGAGAAGAGAGAGAAGTTAAATCCACAGTGCGGCCCTGTGGGACTTCTCTGGGCCATGATTAGCTCAAAATATTTATACTGTTAATTAAGAAAAAAAAAGAAAAGATATTTGCTCGTAAGTACTCTAACATTTTGTTGGCAACTTACAATGGAAAATCATTCACTAATGTTACTTTGGGAGTTCAAGTGACATGAATAATGATCACATCTGGCCAACTCTGGATGTACAGTGTAAACTACGCTGTTGGATAATGTGCAGTAAACTTCCAGACATACTGACTGCAGCATGTTTAACACAGCAACATTGGTTTCGACAGTGCATGGCAGCTTTCCTTGCACAGCAATTGATAGAGCAGTAAACTAAAGTAAATACAAGAAATAAAATGTCTTATTTATTACAAAACCAAGTTTACATATGACAAAACCTGCAAGTGATATTCACTGTGTAAAGCCACAGCGGAGACCTGCTCTCACACACAGGACTTGCAGCTTGAGTTGCCTCTCCAAGGCACGGCACAGGGTCATGTACATATCCTGCTGACACTCACCCGCGCTGTGGGCCACAAGTCTTTAATGACACCTTCTATCCTGTTCACGACATCTCTTCTCATGGCCTCCTCCTCTGGTCGTGGTGAGATGAAGTTGAAAAAGTCCACAATTTCTTCATGGAGCCTGTAAGGAATTAAGGAAATAGAACAACTGGGATCACGGACTGGTGTGAAAGAGGAACAGTAGCCATCACAAACCCTCCCGCCCCCCCCCCCAGGAATTCGTACAAGGAGAAATCGTAGTTGCGAAACTGCTTTCACCCCATTTATTATTTGCCTGATAACACAGTGCATTATAATAAATTTAAAAAAAAGAATTGTAAGAAAAGTCTGATCAGGACACAATGTGAACCTCAATACATGCAAATACAACACAATACAACAGAAATTATAAATAGAAAAAAAGGCACCACTTCTGTGTTGGGTACTGAGAAAATGCTTTTCATATGACAAAAAACATTTCTTTTAATTTATAAAATATCAGAAAGGCAGTTCTTTGAGAAAGAGGTGATTGGATTTGGAGGTAGATCCAGGACAGTGCCCTTCTAGTTGTGAACATTTATAGTGAATAGTGTCCACGTGCCCTTATAATTACTCATTAAACGTTGAACATTGACCACTAACTCTGATGGTTGACCTGGTGGATTAAGGAACTTCGAACCTCACATTGAGCTCCATTTATTTCCTGAAAAATGCAATAAAAAAAAAAAAAAAACTTAAGTCGCCCATTTCCTTACCCATTAATGCCCGGGCTGTAGCGCCTGGTTTTCCACAGGCTACAAGACGAGTCTACATAGTGTCCATTGCAGCCGTAGGAGAGGAGTGGGTTGGTACTGTGGATAGTATTGGCTCTGTTCAGTTGCCTCCTGCGGCCTGTTGAATGTGACTGATGGTGTTGGTGCTTGTTCCCGTGCTGATTTTTCATCCCAGTGGGGGTGTGGCCGAAGGATTGTTGCATGCTGCGACAGTGTTGCTGAACAGTGTGGAGAGGCGGAGGGGGGTGTTGCCGTCTGAGGTTGTTCTCATTCAACTCGTGTTCGCCGTAGTGTAAAAACCGACTGGCCTCCTCTGTGACGTTCATAATGTCGATTTGCAGAGAGGAACCGGAGGGCGAGGAGCTCTCGGCCTCCGAGTCAAGCGAGGAGGAAGACGGCGACAACGAGCCCTTCCTCCGGACACTTCCCCTCTCTCCACCGCCTCGCTCGGGCAGTTTTCCAAATACACCCCCCGGTGGCGGTGCTACATTTGTGTAATACCCGCCGTTCGAGTCCGTGGAGTTTGCATTTTGCGCTGCAAAGTTGCGTTGGTGGTAAATGTGGTTATCGATGCCAGAGTTTACGCGAAATCCCTGAGAGGTTTCCCAAATGTGCATCCACAGGGAATTGGCTGGTCCCTTCTGCTCCGGCTGGATCCAAGCGGTCCCAGGATCCATTGGAGTCGAGTTTAGCGAGAACCTCGTCGAGGAAAAATGGCGAGCAATTCGGCAAATGAAACACTTTGCAGTTAAGGAAACGAACAAAACCCTACCGCGTTGATTTACTAATTATCCTCGAAGTGCTTCATGTCTGGAAACTGGTTAGGTTTATCAAGCGGTTGGTCCAACTCCACTCCCCATGCAAGCCAGCCAATATGGCGCACCCAGCAGCACGGATCAGCATGTGCGCATGTCTGAGGGATTTAAATCTGCTTTGAACACACCCATCAGGATTGAGACGTGCGTCAAGTCCGGCACGTACAGCCCGGAAAAACAGGAAGTTAAACCAACCCACCGAAAATTTAAATCAAACACACCAAACGCAAAATTACAGAGGATTAAATAGATTTGTGCAAAGATACCTTATTCATTGTTCGAATTTACCAACATATTTATTTGTTTCCATATATCGTCCATTTTTAACTGTTGTGTTTATGGTAATTATCCCACAATATTTTACCTTTTTACATTGAATTCTGCACAATTTTAAACAAATTTCCTGCCTATCACAACTGAAGAAAGTGTTTCAAATATTTCAAGAAGTGCTTGCCATCTCTAAAATAACTAGTTAAAAAGAGGATTTCTCTCTTTTATTGATAATATGGGTTCTTGAAGGCACATGCATTATCTTATTTGGTGGATTTATTTGAAATCATAATCTAAAGCCTTTTCTTATTTGGGATTTTCCCTCTTTATATATTTGTACATTTCAGCAATATAGACGCCTTCATGATATCAGGCGGGCTTTTATTTTGAAGGCCATAACCGGAAGCTTTACCGCACAAATCGTACCAAACAGAATGGGATGACTTGAGTTAATTTAACTGGGTCATTGATCCGCGCATTTGTCAGAAGTTTTGCTAATGTTGTTGAGATAAGTTAATGTGAGCTATTAGGTATAAACAGCTGTTTAGTCATATTGCCTATTGGGTTAGTATGTGGATTTCTTGATCCCAAGGCGCAATGTTTTGGCTATGTAATATTCTGCATTGACAGAAATGAGAAAAGAAATTACCAAAATAGATATTGTTTCAATATGTAGAAATTTTAATTTGAAAAATTAAATAACCTCTGAAACATTAAACTGCACTAAAGAACTGTGGCAGTCTTCATTTTCATTAATACAAATAAAATACAAATTGTTACATCACATTTACAAACACTTGGATGATGAAACATTTACATCAGTGCCACCACTAGACCAGAACACACATGTACATTTTTTACAATATTTTAGAGCGTTACCTGAGTATAGCATAAGGCGGGGAATCATGCCAGTACATTCATTACAGGGTGTTTAAAAAAGTACATGTCTAACACAAAGAAAGGAGGAAACATTTGCTACAAAGTCAGACATGTTAATTTTAAAGTAGAAGTGCACATAAAAAACAAAACAAATGTTGCCTGAAACCGTCTTTAACAATAGATTTCAATTTAAGATGTACAACGAACCTTGAGACACCCTGCATTTGGAAGAGAAAGATACCCATTTGTGGTTTAAATGCCTAAATGACAAACAGCTCTGACTCTAACATCAATCAGGAAGTTAAAATTGACTTTGAGGTGCATAGTGGGATTTTCTTTTATGTCTTTATAACACGTACAGACAGACAGACATGTCCACGGGGATGTGTAAAGCATGTGCATCTCTTCCAGCTCTAGACCTGTCTGCAGACAGACGCCAACTGGTTAATGCAGCTGGTTACAGCAGGAGGGACGCCCTGAGAGGTTTCTCCCCTCCATCCTGCAAGGGCATCCAAGGCTTGTTTGGGGTTGCAAGGGGAAAGGTCGTAGATGGAGTAGATGGCTGCTAATTGGACCTCCCATGGGACATCTAGGAAGGAAAGATATAAGATCATCAGAGCATTATATTTTATTAGATTCAATGGCACAGTTTTGACAAATATGCTTATGTACGTAAAACATGCCATAATGACACGTAAATATCAGAATGTACTCAATGACACACAGGTAAGTAATTGTTTGCCCGTACATGAAAACGCTAAAACATGACATTTGTGTTTCAAAAATCACAATCGATGAAAGACAGGTGTAGAAGACCTTGGCAGCATTCTCAGTTCACAAGTGAGGCTGTGTATTAGTTACAGCAACAAGGAATCATTCTGTATTCATCAAGGCTTCTCATGTTTCATACCTTCAGTTGGTCCATGCCTACCAAACGTGTTGATGACATTGGCGACCGTTACCACAGAGGACACACACCTCTCTTTGATTGCCAGCTGACCGAGGAGTCCTATTTAAAAAAAAAAAAACAATCCTCACATGTCCTCTGCTGATAATTAAATTACACATCACTTCAGGTTATAGTTGTTACCAAAGTATATTAAGTAAACATAACTGACCTATGAGGCGGAGTACAGAGGCAACTGTCACATCAGAGATGGGTGCTTTTTGATTTCTGGGCTGTGACACCCAAGTGTTCATTAAAGGCCACAGCTCCTTGCTGTCAAAACAAAATGGAACAGATAAGCACAGGATCATACTATTAAGTACTGCCAGTTCATGTCACAAAAAAGAACATACCCCAATAGATTTTCGTAGGTCCACTTCCACTTCTTGTGTGCACAAAGGAGGTGCAGTGTGAAGACATATTCCCAAGCCTTACTCCCCAGGTCGTCCCCGTGCCGACTGTGTTTCGTGAAAGACAGGTTTGACCCTGATCGAACATCAGACAGTGTGGTGGCGATCAGCTTGTCAATGTCGCAGGGAGGACTCTGCAACCATACAAGGCGATGTGGTCTTAGACGGATACTTATTTTGAGAGTATACAGATGGAAAAGCTGTTAAAGAAGAGATGGTGTGATGAAGACAATGAAGTGACTCTTAACTAAGGTCACACACATTAGTAATCAAGGTGTGCATGAAACAAAAATGCCCCCAAAAGTGTTTTCAAATTTACAAATGGTAATGATTTCACCAGTCACCTCATGTCAGACAAGCTCGATGTGAGAAAAATAAAAGAATGGAAATAACTCAAGTGCTACAAATACTTCACCTTCTCCCAACCAAGGAATGCTGCAAGGCAGCTGAGTAGGTTTTCGTCTGCTTTCAGTTTGGTGACAGCATGTATTGCCTGGCACAGACAACTGCTATGTGAGAGAACGTTGGGCCATGTTGTCACCATGAACAAAATCAGCTTAGCAGCATCGGGGAAATCTGCAGTAGGGACGATAGGAAAGGAAAGGTCTGTATGAAGCTTGAACTTCAGTACCTCAGTACCAAGGGGGTGTCAAAGCCTTTAGACATACAATATGACACAAAGCTACCAACCTTCTGTGAGAATGCTGTAAGCCAGGATGTGAGCCCTCTCCCAGTCTCTCTTCTGTCTACAGATCCCTGTGTAGACTCTGCAGAGGGCCTGCATGTAGTTGCTGCTTAGCTCTCTTTTCTCTGCTTTCAATTTGTTCAGGACAGCGAAAAGCATATCATCTGCCTTAAACTGAAGAGAAAAGTGCGAAACATGCAATTTAATTTCACGTGGGCCCAGACGTCTGAAAACGCACTTCTTTCTCTGAGCTTTTGGCAGATATTCATCTTTACACTTTCAGCAGGGAGGTTACACAAGAACCTCTCGTATGCTTTACTTGAAACATTGATGTCACATCCACATATTTTCTCCGTTCATATAAAAGACTACGCCTAATGATATAAGGGTTTCCCTTTTCTTACACAACCATATGTGTTACCATAGGTTACCAAAAAACAGAGATGTTCACTTTTGCAACAAACGTAATATTGTAAAAAGACAATTGTTTCGATGAGAATACACACGTTTGGAGTTAAATATATTCTTAATCCATTCGGTTTCTCATACCGGAAAAAGCAACAGCAAGTTACCAGAATTAGGTCAGTGGATGAAAAAGGCAATACATTTGACATATAAGCCAAATGAACCACCCATACTCACCAAGCTGCTTTGGCAAATCTCAGAGATAACCTCTTTCTCCTCGCTTCTCAAGACAGGCTTTTTGGGCAGATTACCGACATACAGGTGACTCTGGATCACAGGCAAAAGATCAAAACACTGGTTTTCTATTTTATTTAAAGCGTTAACTATTAGATTTTGATCTGCAGGTTCTCCGATTTCCATAGATGAAGAGGTTGGCTCATTGGTGAGCTGTTGGGGCCTCAGAGTCTGGGGCGCTGTGCTCTCCTCTCCGCTGTTCGAAGAAGAGGAAGGCAGCTGCTTGCGACTGACAGAAGAGGAACAGTTATCCAGCCTGAGACATTTGCTGTTTTTCGGTTCAGGCAAACTGATGGACGGCCTTTTTTGTCCTTTCAGCTCAGTCTTGGTGAAGGCTGTTGAAGTGGAGTTGATAGCTTTAAAGCCAGACATCTGACTGACGGATTTTCCCGGTAATGTTCCACTCTCTGATGAACAAATGCTGAGACTGACATTCCCTTTGAGAATGCTCAGAGTTCGGGCATGGGCAGAGAGTTCTGGGTACATGGTGTCAAGAATCCTCATGGAGTTTTCCTGAGATGGACTGGAGGACAACAATGGGGAGGAAATCATTGCTGTCAAGGGCAGGCGACCTGGGACAGGTACAGCATGTTTTGGAGTGGCAGAGCCGAACTGAAGTGGTGATGAGGGGACACCGTTTGGAAGGACTGGACTGTTAAGAGATGAGGAACTCAGCTGCTGACTATTAGGTGTCAAGGGGGTCTGAATGGGAGTGGTGGACGAAGCCAATGTATCCATGGGTGAGGGAAATGAGAGTTTCCCAATAGCCTGCCTGGGATTGATTGATTTGCCCACCTTTGGAGGTGTGCTCACTGGAGTTAGCAGACGAGGAAGTGGAGGGCCCATTTCAGAGAGAACATGGCCGATGTATTCTGTTTGAGCTGTGGTTGAGCCTTCCACTGAGCTACGCTCTTCTTCTCGGCTCATATGCGGGCTTTGTTTTTCAAGCCTGTTTGTCTGTGATTCCAAACATGTTTTTTGTTCATCTGTGGCAGCATCATTCTGCTTTAATGAGGTAGTAGGACTAACAGTGCCAAATTTGTCTTTGCTCAATTGGAAAATAGCCTTTTTGATGACCAATTCTGCCTCTAAATTGGGCAAAGGCGGTGGAGTTTTATCATCTTTTGAAATAAGTTCGATGTTAGCACCATCATTCAATATTGGGGGGTTTGGGTCCGTTTCCAAAACTTTTAATTTTATAGTTGGAAAAAGACACGAAGGACTTAGTGTCCTGCACAGAGAATGTCTATTTTTGTTCAAAGAGTTTTGATGAGGAGTTTCTGGCTCTTGAGAGTCAGAAGGTGAAGGCTCATGGTCACTGTTCAAATTCTCTATGCCAACGTCATTTTTGGAAGGAGTTCCAACATTTGCTTTCTCAGATTCCTGGTCAGCATGGGATTCGCCATCTTCCATCTTCAAGGATGGAGACTTAAGAGGCGATGGTGGACTATTATCACCAGCTGACTTTGAGTGACAAGTTCTTACAGGAACTGCTCCAGTCTCTTGTGCTTCATTCGTATCTTCCTCCTCAACAGGTTTGATGGATTCAACATTTTTAATCCCCTCTTCAACATTTTCATTGGAGACACTGCTGACATTGTCACTACTGCTTGACAAACAAGGGTTATCTTTTGGCAGCTCTACGTCCTCACCAAGACATCCTTTCTGCTCCTGGGGCGTCAACACTGTGACATCCTGACTGCTCTGTCTCAAACCACAAGAGTCCTGATGAATTTTTCCAATTTCTGAGCAGTTTTCTGTATTTGTAATCTCTGTGTCTCTCGCAGAGTCAAATGTTGAGGATGCAATTTGCTGAACATCTCCAGGTTCCTCAGAGATTGCAGTCATATCATTTCTTCTGGGAGATCCTCCATCATCAGGAGTGTCTGTTTTGGTACCAGTATTACAACTAGAGCTTGTGTCTACTTCTATATTTCTAACAGACTCTGACTGATCTTCCTTTGTTTTTCCTAAAGCATTTTCAACACACGCTAATGACACAACCTCACCCAAAACAGTTATGTCTGACGGGGACGACGATGATGCTGATACTAACTGCACAGTTGTTGGCTCCTGCTCTGCGTCTTTCTCAAGATGCATTTCTACACCATCTGTACTGCTTTTGTCCGTCGTTTCAGTGATGCCCCTCAACTCATTTTGTCCCAAGTCCTTGAAGCGATTTCCACTGGAAACATGTTCTACTTCCTGTGTTGTGACGAATGGCAAGTCCACATTCTCCTCTGCAGAGGATTTTGGACATTGATTTGTCACTGATGTTGTGATGAGTAAGGACTTCTCTTGCTGAGGAGGGGCAGAGTCCTCAGAGAATTTGGAGTGGTTTTCCTTTTCTCCATTATCTGTCTCCATAGTCTCCATCTCTGTTTCCTGACAGAAAGAAAAAAAAACACAGATGTTATGTGAAATAAGATAAGTTTGATCTATACAAAAAAGTTCTTCTGTCTCAATTGATAATTATTTTATTCACAATGGCACACTATCCACGTTATTTTGTTCCATCGTGAATTAGAAAATACTATCAAATAAAGATTTGAAATAAAGGACAAAGTCACCAGGAGTGTCTTGAAATTTGTAACCAAAAAAAAACAGGAAACATGAAAACATAGCTGAATTCTCACCAAATCAGGTAGTGGTGAAATGCAGGGAAGCAGTGGTTTGAAGAATGCAATTATCTCCTCAAAAGATACTTCATGAGTGCCCAAGTCCATAGATGACTCTTCAGTTTTATGTTCTTTGGACAATCGCTTGCTCTTTTTTGGAGTCCCTCTTTTCTTCTTGGCACTTCTTGACTCCAGATTTGCTTGATGCTTGATGGCTGTCAGATCAGGAGACTCTTTTAACTGTGTATAAGTGGCTTTTGTCTGTATGGGATAAGTGTGAGATTCCCTGATCTTGTGAGAAGCCGACTGGGATGTGTTACCCGGTTTGTTTTGAGGAGAAGATGGTATGACTTGCTTGGAATGGGACGCTGAAAAAAAAAAAAAAGAATAAAAGGGAGAACAGCATGCATTTAGAAGACATCTCAAAAAAGACATCACTGGTGTTGTTCGAGAGTTATTATACTTTATGATTTATGTCGGTAATAATACACAGAAACAAGAGGGCTCGATGATGCCTCACCAGGTAAGTGCAAGAGGTTTGCCAAGTGCTGCCGCTGAGGTTCTACACATGCCCATAGGTTCTCAAGCAACATCCTAAACTTTTCTGAAAAAAACAAGATACATACAATCACATGCTGCCCAAGTAAAACAATACAACAATCTGCTTTCAGAGTTAATGCATGTGATTAGTTTGTCAATAAATGGATCAATACATAAATTAGCAAATAAGTGAATCTGCTACCTGCATACCTTTGTCAACTTTAGGCTCCTCAGGAGCACTTGCTTGAGTTGATGTGCTTCTATAGTCTGTCGAGAAATAATTCAGATATTGTTTCAATTTGAACTTTAATTTTAAGTAATAAAGAATGCTGCTGTTTTAGTTAATTAACATTTACAGATGAAAATTAGGTTATATGGTAATGTAATAATAGGACCTTTTAAATCCAACTATGAAACATTTAAAAAGTTTGGTCATTTGAAATAATTTTGTTCACTAAAATGCAAACTTCTTTATAAAACACAATCTCATCATAGCAAAATAAGATTTTATTGTAACACCAAATTTATATGTGCAGCTGTTGCTTGTTTACCTTTAGTCCTTTCTCTTTCCAATCTCAACAGTCTCGCCTGCAAACAAATTTGTATTATACACAAATAAAGGTCAATTAGTATTAAAACATATTAACACTAATTTGCCAGTTATAAAGTCATTACTGCACCTGGAGGTCATCAATGTTTCTCTCAAAAAGGATCTTCTCTTTGGTCACCTCCGATATTTGATTATCCTTTTTGCAAACTGAGTCTGAAATGAACCAGCAAACAAGCAATGCAATATGAGCAAAGATTCAAGACATCCTTATGAACATAAACAAATCGTTGTACTGTGTGAAATCAGAATTTTAAATACCAACCTTCAAGCAGTCTTACTTTATTTTCAAGCTTGTCCTTTCTGTTGATGAGGAACAACATGTAAACTTTTAGCATAAATTCTTTTAAGTGACTTTAAAAAAGAAGACGAACAACATAACATGAATAAATCATAACGTAGCACGTAGTTAAACTCATTAAAAAAAGAAAGACAAAAAGACACACAGAGAGAAAGAGATGATACACAATGATGACCAATTTAAACAGTACATCTCTAAAGCTAGACTGCCGATTGCTTTGGCAACTTAAATCCTTTTTATTTTAGTTACACAGCTTCTTCTCCAAAGATCACATGAGGCAGTGCATTCACTGAATCGTAATGAAATCCTGTAGTATGATGTCCCATTGTTTTCAAATCTTCTAGAGTGTGCTTAAGATTAAAGAGAAGATGATCTGTGGTGATTCTATGTGTGTTATTTGTGTGATGAAACCCAATTTCGTAATCAAGTAGTACTTACATGCTTGACATCGTGGCGTTCTCCTCTATCAGTTTTTCAACTCGATCTGCTTGTGCCTGAGATTTATTCAAAGATGTCTGAAGAGGTGAAAATTTACAAAGATCATAAGGATTCCTGAGCATCATTTGATCAGATGTGTTTAGATCTCCTGAGAGCAATGGCCTGTTCATTGTCAGTAATTAGATCACAGAAAATTCAAATGATGTAACTGAAGTGGATTTGAAGAGCACCTATGTTGCTTACCTGTGTTTTCAGCAAATCATTTTCTACCACAGCCTTTTCCCTCTTCAACTGTGCATTTTCAAGCAACTGTTTTTCTGTCAGCTCTTAAGAGTTTGAAAGAAAATTTAGCAAAAAGTCAGGAAGGTATTTAACAGATATTAACAAATTATTGAACTCTTCACAGGCAAAAGTACAAAATGTGAATGCAAAGTACCTTTCACTTGCTTAAGATGGCCTTCCAGCTTATTATTCCTGATGGATGTAAAAAGTGCAAGTTACCATTTTACCACACAAAAATAATTTTACTATCTTCACCATCATAACATATAGTTATCACTTACTCTGCCATTATCTTGCTGTTTTCCTGCTTCAATGTTTCCATCTCTTCAGAAATCTGTCCATAGGCTTTCAGAGCAGCCTGTAAAAATACGAAATGGGGAAATTTATTCACAGGTTGTCCAATTTTGTCTGTAACACTTAGTGACAGATACATTAATACCATCAGAAAGAACAGTCTTTAAATGGGGTTAAACAGAGAAAGAGCACCTTCTTTTCTTCCAGCTCTCTTTGCAGAGATTCATAATCTGCAGTCTTTTTCTCCAGAGTGACCAATTTGATCTGCAGCTCTTCCAGTTGTTGTTGAAGCCTGATCGAGTCGCTGCATAAAATATGTTAATGGTAAGAATGTGGCAAAACTAGTTACATGAAACATAAAACATGAATAACAGTCTGTTAGCTTTTATTCCCCAATGAAGACACTATGCTGTTAAAGGGGTCTTTGCGCTATATTGGTGGTTGATACTTGGATTTAAAAGATTTGGCTGTCTCTACATTATATTTCAGGATAATACAATTTATTTATACTCAAGACAATTTATCAATACATGTACACTGGAATATATCTGAGATTCTTTAAGTAACCTTTTTCAAAGGCAAGAATGAATTTCCTTTATTAAACATGCCCTTCAGTGTTTTCAATCATTCAAAGATAACACATTAACAAATGTTTTCATTGTTGACTTTATGTGAATGCATATTGAGGACAGAAAAAAGAGCATTGATATCTTGGCTTTTGGAGCTGTCAAAGGAAACAATAACTAGTAACTAACAACTAAAAGAGTTAGCAAACAGTGGGAAGTAAAATATAGGTAAAAGTTTGATTTAATTTACAAGCAATATTCATGCCATCAATGAATGACAACATATAGTGAAGGAATTCAAAATCCAATTGGATCAAAAGTCAAGTAATTCTTAATCTAGTATTATACTCGTACAACTTCCATAAACAACATTTAGGGTTAACTTAATAACTAATACAAACAAATTATTCGCAGTATTATTACAGCTAACTACCTTTAGCTTACACCTAATACCTGCCCTGGGTTCCACTGATATCTCAGCACAAAATGTGTTTCCTGATCGATTACCTTGTTCTTTAAACTAGAACTTATTTTTCACATGTCACGGCTGACGATAGCTGTCTCTAATTTCTTCATATGAAGATGTCACCATAACAAGTGTCATTGATTATTAACACTCACCCTGAAACCGCTATCTTCTGTTTCAGTGCCAGGAACGACGACACATACTCGTTCAGGCTCTGTTACAAGACGGGAGAAACAAAACAAACGGGGTAAATCATGAATGCCGACACTTTGAATTGAGCTAATAGAATAAAAAAGCTGACCTGGTGCAAAACTGAGCAGTTTTGACATTTTCCAAACGCCGTGTCTAAGGCGATTACAGCCGTATTGGACTGACTGTCCCCCGGCATCATGGTAAAAGAAATAACGAAACCCGAAAGCGGTTAATCAATATAAACTTTGCAGACAGCCATGTCCCTGTTGTACATATTTTGAGCAGGTTCAAAACAACTCGACATTTTCGCGTCTCCCACGTTGTACAAGGACCCGAGTCAGGACCCCACGTGGGAGCTTCGTGAAATGCCGGTTATTCTAAAATTACATATTTCTTGCTATGTTAGTAGCACATTAAAATTAAGATATGTATTCAATCAACTATCATCAAGGCAAGCGTTTGAATGTACATGCATTTTTTTGGCGACCGAAATGTGAATTTTCGGTCATTCGTTTTTTCTTCAGGCACTTCATTGTGGCATGTGGGGGCGTTACTGATATAAATATGCTACATCGTGTAATGGCCAATAGGGGTCGCATACGCGTGTAAACCCCCCTTTATAATTGACACTTGGAAAGTGTACTTTGTGATATGACCTTGCACACAGCTGACAAATTATCGAAATAGCATACCTGAACGTCAATATATGTTATTTCATTGTTCAGATAAATCAAATTGTTTCATTTCGTCGCACGGCACAGGTCCCTGGTGGTCTAGTCGTTAGGATTCGGCGCTCTCATCGCCGCGGCCCGGGTTCGATTCCCGGTCAGGGAACACCTTTTAAGAGCTCCCACTTATGTACACCTGAATTAGCAGAGGTACCCAACTATAGAATAAATTTCTGTTCCTGATCAAAGAGAACACAGCAGTAAATATTAATAAACAAATATTATGATTTGTTATGTATACATACACAATCATAGTGACTATGGAGAACAATCCCCCTGAGGAAAACGATAGAGCAGGTGGGGACCGGACACAGATGAAAACCATAAACAATTTTTAGGGAGGGGAAACAGACAAAGGCCGGAAGTGTAAAGCAAGAACACGGAGAGGAAAAATGCACCTTAAAATAAATCAGGAAAGAGGTTGGGGCTGAGCTGGGGAGCTAGACTTGGCAATTACATATCCTGGATTTCACAGACAAATTAGTGATGCTGTGCTTGTTATCCACATCTGAGTGTGTCTCAGATTGTTTTTAATTTGTCAAACAGCATCTTTAAATGTCTTAAAATGTAGTGCGTCTTTACGCATGAGCAGATACGCACACACAGATTCCAGATTTCTGCGGTGGAATAGTTTGTAATAAAGCAGCCCTTAGGGTTGAACCCCATTAGAGATATCAGGACGTTTTTATTTTAAGTAAAATACCATTAATTGTTATTGTTGCGGTTTATTTGGGAAAATAGTGATTAATATGCACACGTTGTTAATGCTGGCTTTGGCCGCTTGTTAATTAAATGTTGTTGGTTTTGTCTTGTGGGGCGAGGGCTGTCATGCGCCCATATTCTGCTAAAGTGCACACACAGCTTGTGTGATGATATTACTTGTAACAAGGATGTTGCTTCAGAAATTAGGTGTTTGTTTTCGCGCTGGCTCTCTCTCCCATGCTGTTTGCTCGTTGCATTGGCTCCAATAGCATTTTACGTAAATATATATATTTAAAAAAGTCATTCACATTTATAGAGGGGTCATGCGCGTTTCCATCAATCCCCCTCCTCTGATAAATAAAAAAACAGCTCTTAACTTAGTCGTCCGCCTTCAATACTCTCGATATTTTTCTAATGAAGAGAAAGTTGTTTGTTGTGTCCGTGACTAACTGAGGAGGTAAATAGTTATTCTTCTGAACGTGTCATAAATAAATAAAGTAAACGGCAACAAACGAGTGTAAGAAATTGAACTTTTATTTTTTGTTAACAATTGATATTTTAATAAAGTTGCGTCAACAAATCGGTTCCGTGATGTTACCATAGTGACGTGTACACTGTCAAGCTGTCAGCTAACAGCAGTTAGCTTACATTAGCTTAGTGTTATATAAAATGTTATTTCTCCTGGAGGATAAAGTTTAAAGCAGGATTATTTTCCCCAAAGGGACTGTAACCGGTAACGGGTTAGAACTAGGTACGTGTTTTTATGTGTGTACAGTCGATAGCCCGTTGTCTTTTCTCATAGAGAAAGTTAGCTAGCTAGCTGCTATGGTAAACAACAGAGACAGTGATAGCCGCACCAGAAAAAATATGCCGACATTTCTTATTCAAAGTAACTATTAGATAGATCTGGTCTATTAATGAGCTACTGAAAAATCACATCTCCCAACTTTTGGGTTAACACCATCTGCCTACTAACACTAACAAGCTCAAAATGTGTATCCACCTTGCTTATCATTAATGGGACAACAGTGTGTGAAAATAATTGGTATTTGAACAAAACTCTCTGTCAGTCTCCACAGGATGTCTTTGTCCCGCATTCAGAGTCTCAGACTGGCAGCTGTACTGGAGGATTGTTCAGACCAGCTGGACATACTGGGACATACTCTGACAATACAGATCAACCGTGATGGAGGACCTGCAGCGGCACAGGTGAACATCACTGTCTATCACCCGCTCATGTCCAGAGGAGCATCTGTCAAGCAACTAATTTGATGTAATGATGATGATGTGACTGTTTTATGTCGTGTTATTTTTAATGTCATGAACTCTGGACAAAAGTGCAAATTTGTTGACTTTAAATGATGTGGTACTGTGACTGTGTGTGCGTTTAGACAGCCATGCTGACCGAGCTGAGAAGTGACTGGTGAGTAGTACAGACAGAGAGTCATTGTGTTGCATCCACATTTGTTCTGCCTGAGTCTGTCAGTCTGTCTCTCTCTGCAGTCAGTGCATCTCACAGCAGGCTTCCCAGCTGCATTTGGAGCTGGAGGAGAAGCAGAGTTTCAGTTCTCTGCAGCAGGCGATGAAGGAAGTGGAGGAGAAGGAGGCTACGGACCTGAGAAGGTTCAGCACTGCATCATTCGGAAACGATATTTGTAACACTTATTTTAATTGTAATAAGACAATGTAATTACAAAAGATAATTCTGTAGAGAGAATTTGTTTTGATTTCTGAGAGCAAAGTTGACTGGTAAAGAGTTGAAGAAAGCAAGAAAAAGGAGGAAAGTCCATATTGTATCAGTAAAGAATGTGTCTTCCCACCCAGACATACAAAGAGAGTGCTGGAGCAGAAAAAACAAACTTTAAAGAGACTGCAAGAGGAGGTCCAACAGAAAAATGAGAAACTGGAGGTGAGAAACTAAGAGCAGCTCCAAAAACCGTCTTCATGAATGGTTGTTTTGGTTTACTGTTGGTATAGCTTTATTAGAGAACAGAATCATTTTAGTCTGAAGGTTGTTGAGTGCAGTATGTCAGAGCCTTGAATACTCTCCTCCCTCAGGACATGGAGCACCTTATCAAAGACCTGACGCATCAGCTGAACGAGCAGTTAACAAAGACTGCCAACAGGGAGAGGATTGTGAAAAAAGAACAAGAGTTGAAGTTCCAGCAGGAACAAAAAGAGAGCATCCAGGCTGAGAAGCTGCTCGACGACCAGTTGGAGGTGGGTACAACAGTCCATCTAGTCCAATCCAATTCTGGGCTAGTCCCAGCTGCCCACCAAGTCCACAGCATGTTATCAGATCATCCATAATCAAAACACAGATGTTCTCTGTTCCCTTTCTGTCCGAAATCAGAGGACACATCCTCTGATTTTTAATACTGCACTCTTCTTCTTAGTCTAAAATATGCATATGATCAGTGTTCTTACATTCCTATGCAAAAAAAAAAAAGAAACGACCACAAACACTCAAACACGTCAGAGTTAAATGTTGTCTAAATCATTTCTTCTTTTATCTCTTTCTCTTTCAGCTGCTGCAGAAACAGCTGACGGAGGGGAAGAGAGCTCATGAGCAGTCAGAGATACTCCAGCAAAATCAACATAAGGTGGGTCCATAATGGTACAGCGATATTACTGTAAACATTTTAATGCTATTACAAATATTGTGGTTTCGTTTAAGTATGAACCAAGTTCCTGTGTCCTGTAGAAACCCCTTAATGCCACTAGAGGTCACTGTACCCAAGGTTCAAGGTAAACCTGTGGCACAGCAGGGTCTGAAGTCATCAAACTTCTAAAACTGAAAATCCCCAATTTTTACTTCTAGTTGCAAAAGTATGATTAAAAGCTGTTTATCTTGTATTAGAAATACTTCAAAACAATGTTAAAATTTTCATTTTCATTTTAATGTCAGAGATTTGTCACAGATTTCTGGGTGGTCTTGAAGACAGGATTACTAGATTATCTCCAGAAAGAGGAAAATCTCTGTTATTGAACAACTGTGGAATGGGACCAGAACCACATGATTGTGTAATCAATTGCCTGCACATGTAATTTAACTCAAAAAAGTTGATTTAGTGTTGTCATGTTTTCCACCAGCAACTAATATTTTTGCTGTTGTTACTGTCATTAAATCTTCTGGTTGTGTTCTGTTCATTTCTGTCATTGTTAATATGATTTAAGTTCTGCAGCAGCGGCTAATCTTCTCGCTGTTGTCTCAGGAGTTGCAGCAGCAGCTGCAGCAGTGGCAGCAGCACAACGAGGAGATGCTTCAACAGAAACAGCAGCAGCTCAACAATGTGTGCTGTAAAAAGACAGTGCTTTTGGACAGACTGGCAGAGATGAAGAAGATGGTGAGCAGCTCCTATTGTTGAATATGGCTCAGTGAACAGCTACCAATGATTAACAGGATGCACAGGGACTTCTAGACAAACATTACTGAGATACTGAGTTGTGTTCAGTTCAGGGAGATGGAGCAGATGGTGATGGAGGACAGGGAGGAGCAGGAGAAACTGTGCCAACAGCAAGCAAAGGCCAGAGCTGCTACCAAGGTAACAACATCCAATCAGAACTCAGATCAAATGTTCTCTTCATTTAGAGTACTGATTCCTAAATCTAACCCAGTCCTGTGACCTTTGACCCTGCAGCTACAGGCCTGGTGGAGAGGCTGCATGGTCCGCCGAGGCCTCGGTACTTTTAAAAAAGCAAAGGAAGAAAAGAAAGGGAAGAAGAAGAAGAAAGGAAAGAAGAAGAAATGAGCTTTCTCCAACACTCCTTTGAGATATTGAAATAATTTTTAGAATTCCATAAAAATAAACAGTAAACAATTCCTGGTTTAAGTCTCTACATATTTTTTGTGCTTTATTTCAAATTGTAAAAACATGTATTGTTTGGAACGAATGAATGAATGAATGAACTTTAGCGGAGTGGTGTGGCTGAAGCAGCGACAACCATGGATGGAAGTGGGCGGCCACCAACAGCTCCATGGGCAGCATGCAGCCCATGGCAAGCTTAACAATCCCCTCAAAATCCAGGGAAGACACACCTTGAGGAGAAGGAATTCATTTTCCCGGTGACAGCGACTTCTTCCAGGAGCTCAGGGATCACCGGATAAGGCTGTCTCACAGTCCATTTGGCCTGGGGCAATTTCTTCTCCTAGTAACGAGGCCAGGAAGACTCCGCTTGCCACGGAGATCCCAGTCTCACTGCAGCACGTTCACACATGCCGTGCATATCCACGCTGGGCTGATGCTGCACAGTCTCACCCACATCCCTGACAGTGGACAGACATGGAGCGCAAGCAGTCTGTGTCTATTTAAAGCAGATTTGCAGTTGTATTTAAGTGTAGTTAGTTACAATAATTAGTTTGCTAGGAGTTGTTAGATAACATGTTCGCTTCAATTTCGCTGATGTGTTAAAGGGAACATTACAGCCTCATCCACATCCCTGACAGTGGACAGACTTGGAGAGCTGGCAATCTGTGTCTTTTTTAAGCGGCTAGGCAACTTTATCCAATCAGGGCTGGCGTAATGGTACAAATGCCTCAGAATATGCGCAAGGAGCGTATCCCATTGTGAGACATCGAAAAGAATGCTAAGAAAGAAAACTACAAAGTAACAAGTAACTACAGCTGCCAGAAAAACATAGTGGTGTAACGGTTGTTTTCCACCACTGATATAATGACTTGTGGATACACAATGTACTTCAGTTTATTAAGTTGTTAACAACCCTGAACAGGGGCGCAGAACTCATTTTGGTCTCAGTTCTCCCTTGTGGGTTCATCTGGTCATAGTTAAATGCTAGGCTTTAATTTTACTTCCACAATTTTATGTGTACTTGAACCCTACCTGCACTTCCTGTCAATCCAGTGATTCTGTGGTCTTTAGATTTGTTCTTTGCTCTAAAGCAGGGGTCTTCAATTACATTTCATTTCATCCTGTGTGTATTGTGAACAGTCATGTATGGAAGGGTAAAAATGCTTTAGATGAGGAGGGTATGGCCTTGCAGCACTGGGATACATGGGTTTTTCTATCCAAACTGGGACCTTCATCATACAGTAAATCATCTCTAGAATTATACAATCATACGCCTTGTGAATGTCAAGGTCCAGTTACAAAATCAACAAGGCTCCCTTGTTAACCTACTCTGGCAGGAGGTCATCTCCAACCTAATGATTCTAATAGCTGAGAGGCAGTAACTTAAGGTGGTGGGAGACTGTGCTGTTGGTGCATCCTGATGGAAAGATAATATCCCCGTAACTTCAGATGAACCATCTTAGTGTACCCTCAAGGCTAAAGAGCCAACTCTGTCCAAACAGATGCAGTCAGAGATAACATAGTTTCTCCAAAGTGGCAAAGGGCATGCTTTCTCTCTTCCTGTCTCTCTCTGACAGATAATCTCTTCAGTTATCTGACATGGGTAAGGTAACACTTTGGATATTGTCAGATTTGATCTCCATCATCTTTGTCATCTACAGGATGCCTTTGTCTGATCACTATCTTTGTATAAACAAATGTTCTTCATCCTCTAAATCCCCGTCTTCTTGTGTGGTTGGATTTCCTCCTCTCCCTTTTTCTTGGTTAAGCAGCTGTAGTGAATTATTCAGAGTGAGGTGGAAACACATTGCTGTGAAATGAAAGTCAACTGGCGAAAGCAATGAGTTCTTTGTCTTTCATTGCATATTTAGGAATAATACAGAAACCGCTCACCAGTCTGTCACAGAGCTAAATAACAGGAACAGAAAAGCACGATCACTTCTGCGTTCAGAGTCTCTAATGCACCTGGACTTATATAACACATGCATTTCAAAAACATATGTATACAGGTAATAGTAATGAGAATATATTGTTATTTCATCATATATGTAAAAATATGAGAGAAAACTCCAGACACAGTTAATAATAATAAAGGTCGACACTGTAGTCATCACAGTTACATGATTGAGACTTTTAGAATACATTTACATGAGACAATAACACTGCTACCCTGGCCTACACTTATTCAGTATAGTAAAATTTATTTATGCACTCAAATGCACCCAGACAGACTAACACAGTGCCCACAGCTGACCGGCTATAAATCAACCTTGGATGTGGTGGTTGACATGGAGGAAAACCCCTTTTTTCTCTCTGTACCTACCTCTCCCTCTGGCTTACTCCCTGTCTTTCTCAGCATTTTTCCATGACAGGATCAAATACATAGATACCCTCCCTCCTCCCCCTTTCCTTCTACTTCATTCCTCCCTCTCTCCTCACACTCTTCCTTTCTCCTCCCTTGCTCTCTCTCTCTCTCTCTCTCTCTCTCCGAAGGCCTTCAGACTATGCCCTGGGGATCATGACGATGGGGATTTTGTTTTGGGAATCAGTGTCTCCTTGACTTGTTGAGAAATGACTTAAAAGTAAAGCCCAGACACAATATGTCATAGGTGTTGAAATGGCTACAAAAAGACTGCATTGGCATTACTGTTAGCCAGGGTGCTGGATTATGTGCTGCACTCCATTGCACACTGAGGACTGCAGCTTAGAATTAAGTTACAGTGTCATTTATTAAACACCAAATCAACATTTGTATGTTTTTTTTGTTTGATCATGCTACAATAAGCTAATGCATCAACTATATAAACGGTTTTAAAAGAACTGCTGCGTGTGGCTCAGTCCAGTAAACCTAACTAAATTGAATGAACATTGAACATAGTTTATTTGTATACCTCACTATCACATATGGGGGCAGTGATTAGCACTGTCACAGCAAGAAGGTTCTGGGTTCTACAGACTTGGGGCCTTTCTGTGCGTTCTCCCCATATCTGTGTAGGTTCCCTCTTGATGACTGAATTGCTCTTAGGTGTGAATGTGAATGGCTGTTTGTCTCTACATGTGTCAGCCCTTTGATGAACTGGCAGCTTGTCCAGGGTGTGCCCTACCTCTCACCCAACGTCAGCTCCCTCCTCCCAAGATATTTCCCCTAGTGGCAGTGGACGACCAGACATGGAGCTTCAAGGTTAAACATATAGTGTTTGGAACATTAAAAAGCAGCAAACAGCTATTTGCTATGAAAAGATATAGTGGAGTAATGCACTATATACAAAAAAAAAAACAGGGAATGACATCACACTCTCAAGTGTGTGTGTTGTAATCAGACCTCCTCTGTTGTTAGTTTTGGGACATCTGTGAATGCATGTTAGTGCATGTGTGTCTCTCTCTGTCCGCCACATGTTCGTTTTCAACACAGCAGCCTGGAGACTTTAGCCTAGCGAAACAAAACACTAAAATCTTGGAAATATTTGAGGTAACAAATGGCTGTGCGGGAACACAATGTTGGTTAATATTTGATCATCACTGCCTTGTTTGATAGTCTGATCAAAAATTGGAAAGATCCCTCTTGAAGCAAAGCACAGATATCTGGCCGTCATGGTGACAAATTTTCTTTTAGCTTAACAATACACAAAATTTGATTGTGAGAAATAGGCTATTAATGCGAATCTTGATTCATATTTGATCAGCGTCTCCTAATTTTAGAATTTGATAGAGTTTTATGAGAGGTTTGTATTCAGATATGCTTCTCTTTCTGTCCAACTTTATTGAGTGATGCTACCTTGGTGAGGTCAAATCCACTCAAACTGACAGGTGAACGAAATAAATAAGCACTCAGGCCACAGCTGAGATGCTGACATGGTACACATTTGTTTATTTGTTCGTTTATGTATTTCATCTACACTGAAAATCACATTGAAATAGCATTTAGTCATCATATGTCATCGCTTTTAAACCATAACCAACATGTAATGCATTTTCTGTGCCATATCAATGCATGCAATGCATTACTTGTGCAACAATGTTGGACAATGTAAAGGAAAAACGGAGCACCGACTCCTCAAACAGCATCAGATCTTTTGTTTCCATTGTTGTTAATGATCATCAATAATTGTTGAGTTGGCCTTTTGACATCAGAATGTTTTTCTTCAAAAATAAATCATTTGAATAAAAAAAGGTGCAATTTGTCAGCATGAAATCTGATGAAACATAATACAAAATGTAAAGGAAATGCGCTTAGGGTAGAGTAATAAAAGGACACATTTATACTGCTCATTAATACAGTCTTCCTGCATTGTAAAGCCAATAAATAAAACAAACAATACTGTACATGGGTCAAACAATTCCTTTGTTCTTTCCTGAAACTTGAGTATTTCACATTGATTTTGTGACAGAAGACGTTGTAGCACCACTGAGTACGAAAGTCAGTTCAGACTGCCTTTACCCATCACAAAATAGTTCTCATATATGATGCATTTACGTTTCTTTCCTTTTTTTCTTTTAGTGTGCATAACAGCAAAAAGCTTCCTGATATTGTCCAGCCATCGAGGAAGCCCTTTTTGATTAGTCCCAGCCTGCTTTTAATCAAGTCTTGGAGTAAAATGATATTTTTTCACTTGTTTATTTAAATCATCCCTTTACATTATCAGGAAAAAGATTTCCTATTGATCAAGAATTGTAGCGCAGACCAGAGAGCGGCACATGTTGTTGTATGGCATTGCCTGAAACCTTGTAAACTCTTTTTTTTTCTCTGTTGGCCTGCCATCATTGGCCTTTGGTTGCCAGGGAGATGTTGGGTGTCCTGGTTACAGATCAGTTCAGTTACGTACAAATCATATTCGCTTTAATCAAGAATCCCATTCTAATAGATTCTCCACATAATTTTCTCCTTTGGACCATCCTGACGACAGGCCTGTGTAGTCCTGTCAGCAGCTAGTTCTTGTATCCAGATGTCCGGCATCACAGGGAGAAGAAAGGGCACTGCAACTCTCTTGCACTTCTGTTGAAATGTCATTTGTTCTTCAGTGCTCACCACACGCTTAAAGCAAAACCACTGTCTTTGCATCGACATCAGATGTGATACCTATCTAACTACTCAGATTGAGTCACTCTGTATGATTATTATAGGTTTGAATTTGAACAGGAATGGCAGCACTGCTTTCCATAGAATTTGTGGTTGCACACTCCATGCTGGGGCACCAGGTAGCACCAGTTGAAGTAATCTTTACATGCAAGGTCTGTAGAAACAAAACATGAAACAATTACAATTGTTTTTATTTTTTTTATTCTAAAGCATATTTTAAGATAACTCTCTTTGAGAAGCACAGTTCTAGTTTTTACACAAGCATGAAAATAGTTGTAAATTATGATATAGTAGTAAGTACCTTTCTTCTCAGGTTGTGGGCAGAAGTTTGTGTTGCAGGCCTGGGACATTAAGGGCTTAAGGTGGAGGGCACAGCCATGAGAAGGCTTTCCCTGCTCCAGACATTGAACTGTCCTGACCTGCACTCCCCCTCCACATGTCACTGTACACTGTAGATTACATGGATGCCATGAAATACGTACAACATTGCCTAAATCAAATGAAATGCAGCCCATCTTCACGAGTCAGCTATAAAATCCTTCTACAAGTTAAAATACCTGAGACCAATGAGACGAGTGCCATTCTGCTTGAGGCGGGGGTTGAGGGAGGGGTTTAGGTGGATAGGTGTGATGATACGTGCTCCACCTTTGGACTGGAGGTGTAGTGCGGATGGGGCACTCAGTCTGAATGCAGGGCCTCTGGAGCTCTACTATGGGCTTGGGGACATGGTGGCACTTCTTGGCAGCGAGCTCTCTGTATTTTCCTGCAGTGTCCTGTATTATGGAAACAGAAAAATACGTCACAATACATCTAACATCAGACCATTTTTTTCAATAAAACTGCACGTATGTGTTTCATATACACAACAGTAAAGAAAAAAAAAACCTAAATTATAACAAATGGGCATTTAAAGTTAGTAATTTAATGACTAGGAATGAACATTTTGCTCAATTTGAGTAAGCACAGCACATAATACACACCTTCTCTGCACACTTGATGAAGCGTGCCTGAGAACCAAGACCGCATGTTACTGAACACTGGACAATCAAAGAAACAGAGAAGAAACAGAGAGAGATGAGCTATTAACATGAGTTAAATGATCATTTCAAATGTTGCATTACTAGTTTTAACTGCTTTTTAATTACCTCTTGCCATGTAGACACAAACCACTGAACTTTGCGTTGTTTCTGGCAGCGTTTGATGAAACAGGATTCTTGACTGGCGGGTTTCGGCAGGCCTGCACACAGACTGTCCGACAGCGTGTGCGTCTGGACACCTGGGTTGGTGCTCGTGCACAGCACTGTCCTCTTCCTCACGCCGTTGCCACACTTACGAGAACACTGCCAAATAAACACAAACACGATGATGATGAAGCTTCAGTCTGTATCTGTCTCTTTACGGCTGTTAATCATCTGATTATGATGCAACAACAGCACCACCACAGTATCGGTAATGAATATCGGATACATTGGTCCATTTTTTCTCCTACATTTAAGGATTTGTGTAAATGAATCCAAGATTTTGCATTTTGCATGACTTTAGCAAAAAAATATGTCCCAACCTAAAGATCTGAGCGAGCCAGCTATGCACAGAAATCACTTCAACATGGCTACCATATATACACATTCTCCACAGTGACTTTTTGTGCTTTACATCCTTAATAATTCTTTTGAGGTTGTCCAAACCCCCCCCCCCCCCCCCCCCCCCCCCACACACACACACACACACACACACACACACACACACACTCTGATCCTTTACGTACATCCTGGGGCACAGCCTAAATCAAAATCTTGAATGTGTTCCATTACACCCGAGAAAACAGGGAGCTGTGACGCACCAAATGGCGTAGCACCGAGGAAGTAAACCGGACACTGTTTGTGGCAGGTAGTTTAGGATGTCTGCTGTAAAATGGCACTTAAAAAACTTAAAACAGTGGAACAAATCACCACGCATAGGGTTTGGACAGAGAACAGAACTAGGGAGGTCTCAGTGAGCACATTCTTGCTTTAAAGAGACTGAGATCATAAAATGTGGTGAAGCCATCAATGCTAGGGTTCACTTAACAACACAGTGCATGAAGCTTTTTTAGGCTGAATGGGCTAATGTGCAGCTTTGAAGTGTTTTTCCTGCTGTGGATAACTACCTCAGCAGTGCGCATTGACAGACTAAATGAAAGCTCTCATTCTTACATGACAGCGAGAGTAGATCACTCTCACACATGCTTACCTGTGACCACGGACCGGCAGTCCAGACTGCTGGACAGCTGTGTGTGTTGCAGGCTTGCCTCCTTGCCGGGGTGGGCTGGGCACAGCGAGAGTCAGCCAGGTCGTCTACGTTAGTCTGGCTGGTTCTCTGGACGCACTGGGCCTTCCGTGTCTGCTCCCCTCCTCCACAGCTCCGACTGCATACCCCCCACTCTCCTACAGACCAGCTGGGACAACACAACACAAGGCCGCTGAGTCAAGACGCGAAGCTCCTCAATCACTTAATCAGTTAACAAATGACACAATAACTGTACAATCATAGCAACTGTAGATGTTGCTGTAACACTTCTCTTCTCCGGCGGCCTCTGCAGCTTATTCTCCTTCAGATCCCTCAAAAGACTGTAAATAAAAATGTAATAGCTCTGAACTTCTTTGCAACATGCATCTTTCGTCATTCTCAGTAGTAAAACACCTTTTCACGGAAAATTTGTGAGACATAAACATAACTGCACAGTTTTCAAACCACAAATTTCCTTAATTCATGCCGTTATCACCACACATTCCTTTCATAATTACCTCCATTTGAACCATACACTTCCATACATGTGTTAGCGATTACAAAAACATGAGTTGTCAAGATATAATAAGCATCCTTCACATGACCCTCTGGCCCCGATGAGTGCTCAGTTTAGGACAGTACACTTTATGTTATTTTTAGTCCATTTTTTTCAACACTGCACCCCAGCACACCAACATGCCGAGCTCCCCTAATCCCCGAGGCCCCCTATTCCTTCAATTTCCTCAAAAGCTTCTTTGCATCCGTCCCTAGTGACCCAAAACACAAGGTACATGCAGCTCCATCCCTCAACACACACTCCGTCATCCTCTCCTTAAATTCACCCCGATGAATCCATCCACCCAGCCTCCTAAGATCTACCACAAACAACCCCCAAAAATATAGCTTTTAGCACACGCAGTTGTATATATTAACGGTCTAAACTTTATTTGTAATAATTTGGTGTATCACTTGCTTGGAATGTTGTATGAAGAGGATGTGACGAGTATAGCTCTAAAGGGCATTATACATGCACGAACGAATCTAAATAAATACGGATGGAGAAATTCCATCTGGTCTTTCACGTGTTATAGCTTGTCAGGAAGAAGGTACACGCTCATGTGTCATGAAAGGATGAGGGGATGTAACATGAGGGCAATGTAGAGATGACAATTTCTATTCAGCTATTTACTTTGATCATTAAAACCGAGTGATCAACGCACATGTAACATATTTAACATGCTGTCACGATATTTATTGGCCCTTGGTGCAGAAATAGGAGCTAAAGCCTCACGGTGTCCTTTTATACATAAATAGATGCAAGCAGAGGATCAACTAAAAGAAATTTTACAGCCACATCGTGTCTTTTAAAAGAAGAGATATATTTGGACACATTAGTTTTGCACTACTGGCTTCGAGAGGACATGGAATTTGTACATCTTAATTCATATTACAACTGCAGGATTTTTATGATGTAGCATGCATGCTTGTGGTTAACCGATCTTGTGAATTTGATCGCAAAACCTTATTTAGGCTCTCTTTCATCACATATTTCCAATTTGTTTTTCCACAAGCTTACTTTTCTTTTAGCTAACATAGTCATCTACCCAACAATCGGACAAACAGTTTTAATGCGGTGGATGATGAAGGCGACACATTCGATCTTTAATTAATACTGAAGTCACAAATGCATCACCTTAGTGACCCCACTGACTTGGCCACAGGCATAAGATGCAGATTAATGCCATATTAAGTAGACCAGCTTGTGATCTTTGTTATGTGTAAGTGTTATTAGATGACGAGTAAGCTCTCTCTGGACAGACACACAGAGGATCACATATCCTGTGGACAGTGTCAGATCGTCTCTGTGGTCCGTCTAGATGCTCACCAGGGGCATTAAATAACCACTGACCTGTGTTTATAGCTATGCCACTGTATTAGTGTGTTTTAAATGCATGCGTCGGTGAGTCGGTTTCTCTGATTATATCGGTGTGCCACTCGGTGAGACAGGATGATATCATGCTCCAAACGCGAGCAAGTATCAGAAACCTTTTTCCATGATGTAATGCCTGTCTTGTCCAACTTACTGGGTGCAGACACAGCAAAATGAATTAACTGCAGGGCCTCAGAATAGCAGGGATGGGATGATGACCACAGCCAGCTTGTCTAGTTTAGCATGCATGTTTTGGTTGGTTCAGCACATATTTTGTCTCAGCTCACAATTTAAAAAGTTGTCCAGATGCTCAGTGAAAAAGGAAACATATGCAAATATACCAAGACAGGACAAAGGCACAACTGAAACTGATTTCATATAAAACAGAACTCTAAGTGCTGTATATAGTAGTCTATTGTGTGGGGCGGACAAATTAATGTAATCAGAAAGATGCATGTTATAAATTATGTATTACGTTGATGATTAAATCTGAGATCCGCATATGTCTCACTGCGAAACTGCAAATAACTGCAGGTGAGCTTTGCCGTGCAGCTCAGCGCTCTCTTCAGGTTCTGTTGGCTTCATCAGTCTGTGACCTTCAGCATGCACTGGAGCGGTTTGCAGCTGAGTGCGAAGCGGCTGTCATGAGAGTCAGCACCTCCAACTCTGAGGCTGTGGTTCTCTGATGGGAATCGGTGGGTTGGGGGTGAGTTGCTGTCTCAAGCAAAGGGGTTTAAATGTCTCGGGTCTTGTTCATGAAATGGGAAAATGAAGTTTGCATCCTCAAGTGAAACTGCTTTACGGCACCGTTGCCTTACTTAAAAGTCCATAGTGGTATTAACATTTTAAGATAACACACACACAAACGCAGGTACACTTAAATAGGATATGAGCCCATGAGAAGAGGGTAAAGAGTTCTGAGATTACTTTACAGCCACTGTTATCACTGCTTCCTCAACTCAGAGTAACTACACACGTGTCCATTAGTGAGTAAATGCTGATAGGGGTGGTGTGGGCAAAACGTTGTAAGTTGTGGAATGTAAAAGAGAGAAGGAGATATTTCTTTCTTCGTGCTGCAGGTAAAGGATCACAGGAACGTGAGAATCATGCGCGGAGTCATCTGATCTTGTATATAAGCTTTTTGAAATCTCACGAGAACACGCGGCGCGTAAAGAAGATGGCACAGCGGACCGATAAACAACAACAACAACATGTCAGAACTGTGTGAAATCAAAGCTTTTCAAGGTCGTCTATTTAACCATGATTATCATAGCATTTTAAATGAACAGACAGATTGCTTACTGGCATTGCTTTGATATTTTTACAGAAAAAAAAGATCATTTTAAGGAAGACTACATGAGCATTTAAGGCTAAATCAGTATTTAGGCAAGAGGACGCACGCTGATATTGAAAGGCCAGCCGGCGCTCCTGTTACCCAGTTTAGAAAAACCCCTGTGAGAGACAGAGAGAATGTGAATTTGAACAAATTTAGAAATTACTTACAGACAGCGAGACGGCCAAACAAGCAGACAGAATGAGTTTGTCATAAAGCCACAAGCCCATAAAGCCCTGCTGATACCAGGGCACAACAACGTTTGAATGACATCTATCTTTAGCTGGCTACTTGGTGGTATCTGTGTATGTATGTATGTGTGTGTGTGTGTGTGTGAGAGAGAGAGAGAGAGAGAGAGACAGGTTGTATGTGTGACAGGACAGGGTTGGACAGGTCAGAGAGAAAAAAAAGACGTCACATCAAAGTATCCAGGCCGTTAGGGTCATATTTACAGCTGGGCCTGAAGCCACCCATATAATGCAGTGGAGGTCTTGCAACAACCAAACCTCTCTCTCCCTCTCTCTCTCTCTCCATCTGTGTGTGTGTGGGGGGTGGATAGATGGGTGAGAGGTTAGACAGAGAGGTTTCACAGCTGACTCCTAAAGGCTTCACCTATGCCTCTGTGTGAGACAGAGAGACAGAGGCAGACATGAGACAGACACGACCCTTGCAAAAATGGATCCATACACGTGTGTGTGTGTGTGTGTGTGTGTGTGTGTGTGTGTGTGTGTGTGTGTGTGTGCGTGTGTGTGTGCAGCGGTTGAGGAGAAAATGGAGCATCTGCTGTACCTCCAGTATCCTGAGGGATGAGTAAGACGTTAAGTACTAACTGTAAGCTGGAATTGAAACAGTCACCGTCTCTGGCTACCAGATAATGCCAGTGTGAGCACAGACTGTAAATGTGCAGCTAAAGAGTGAATTGTTTGGCTTTGTCTGCGTAAACCCACAAACACTGTGAGCATAGAATGTCCTCATGTCCGCCTTGATGCATCCCTTCAATCCTGAAATGTTTAGTCTGCTGATAGATTCACCAACAGGTACATCATATTTTACACTTTGAGTGTGGCATCAAACAGAGCGCCATGCAGTGATTCTTGGTTCAATATTGAACTGACATTCTGGAGTGCTTTATATATATTATATATATATTCTATGTGATTTTCTTTTTGGACAAAATGTTAATTCAAATGTTTTACCAATGTTTTTCCAACAGGAAGTCAAAATATATTTCTGTTATTCCCAAAAGATGTAAAAAATATATGTCATTTCATGTCGACCATGAAATGACATATATTATTAACTCGTAACAAAGTTGGAGTAACTAGACACAAAAGAGCCAAGATACGTTTGATTGAAATTAGAGAGCAGTTCTGTATCTTTCCATGCACATTGGTTTCTGTTGAGTGCAGTGAGTTAAAAATGAAAGTTAACCGCTCCTCAAATAGCCAGAGGTTTTACAAACACAAGGATACCTTACTATATTGACAGTGAACTCCAGAGTACATAGCTTCTTTCTATTTTGAATCACTGCGCATCACCAGTTGGGGTTTGTCTACTTTACAATACATGTTATTTGCTTTCTGAGTAAGTCTTTTTAACCTGGATCTTGATAATCTTGTTCTTGTTTGTTTACTGTTCCCAAATCAGATTCACCGACCTTTTAAGCAGCAGACAATTTGCAAAAAAAAAAAGCAAAAAAAAAAAAAGCACAGGTGACACTAATAGCATAAACAGCAGCTCTATTGGCATTTATTGCATTGCAGCAATTCAGTGATTGGCATGTCAAAATGCCCGTTAATGCTTTTTTTTCTCATATGATGTTGTTATTATTTTGTTACTTGTAAACATTTGGGCACGTGATAACAACTCGACCATCACCGTGACAACTGAGCAACTCTACATGCTCAGGGAGACCACAAGATGGTGTTGAAAGCTTCAGAAACAACATGCAAGTTGGACCTTAAACTGTGTATTTGTTCTCCGTCTGCATGTGCAACAGTGGAATGCCTGTTTATCTTAAATAAAGCAACATTTCATTGGTGGAGGAGGTTCTAATTTACTTAAGATGTGTTTTCATTACCACTATTGGTAACAGTAAGTACCCCAATGCAGCCCTATAGTTAATAATGCAGGTGGAGTAAAGCTGTAACCATCCTAATAATATAACATCTGTTGGACTCACAGCTGTATGAGTGCAGACATTTTTTTAGCCTGAGTGGGAATAAAGTGTAAATCTGGCAGGGGATGCTCTGTCAACAGTACCAGCTTGTCTTGAATACAAGAATGAATACAAATCAGGAGTGACTACATAACATGCTTTATAGCACATTACTGAACACGATGACACAATGAACCGCAAACATGCAATTATTACTTAAAATGTCTGACCTAACAAAGCTGTGGAAGACAAGGCTTCCTTTTCTGTCAACTTTTAATATGTATGTTTTCTGTCAACACCATTATTAGTTGATGTTGGTTAATATGACATAGCTCTGTGGTCATAGTACAGGATTTTCCTAGGATACCTGCTCCAAAACGGGGAACATACACAAAGTGAGCGAGAAGGAACTATTAAGGCACAGACGCTGCTATGGAGAGGAAAAATCCCCTTCAGGGCAGCTGCTAGTTACAATAAAACATGAAATGAAAGGTGTGAAACAATTATTTCAGTACTGAATACATACTGTAATTTTGATGCCCTGTAGAGAACATCAGGTTTTTCTTTCAGCAGGTGTGGGGACACAGATTGAGAAAGAGACTACTTAAAAATCAAGAGAAGACATTATAAAGAAATGCGCCAAGAACAGAAAAGAGGGAGAGATTGAATATGAATATACTTCTGAAAATGTGTGCATCATAACAGATTTTTTTTTTTTTCGTAATTCTTAACTTTGGACTGCTGTGTTCATAGGGTGGGGTGCGTAGTGCAGACATTTAAAATTGTTCCTTGGGAGTCCTGATGAGCGGGTGAGAGAGTTTGGGTGGGAGTGAGCCCAATAGTAATCAGATACCACAACTGTTCCTCTCACGGTAATGATGACCAGTCATTCAGCTCTTGGCAACATGATGGCATCAACAACAACACCATACACCATGACTGTGTGTATCCTGTTTACACTTTATGTGCATTTGAGCACAGACAAGAACTGTTGCAAATACAACAAACATTTGTTGCTGCCAATTTGACGAGGACTCCCGGGAAGAAGAGATCTTGTATCTCAATTGGACCTTCCTGGATAAACAAAGGATGAATAAATAAATAGATAAATAAAAACCTGACCTAAATAATCTCTCACATCACAGCAAACACTTTAGAAGAAAGTGACTCATAGCATTAGAAGAACCAATGTCTCGAAACAAAGATGCAACAAGGCCCATCTGGCATTGGCATTCAAATGTTGGAAAATGACAGTTCTAAACCTATTTTAAAAAGGCTTGACTTGGCAACAGAATATGAAAACAGTTTTTACATGCAGTACAAGTACAAAGTCTCATTCAACAACAAAACCTTTCTAGGCAGCACTGACCAAGATGAAGTCAGTGTCTTAGCTAAACCCCTCTCTGCTCGTAAATCAAAGCACAACTTGTCAGCAGTGTCCACTTCATTTTCAAGAACTTGGCTGATATTTCAGACCATTGCTAAGAGTGTGCATGGGAATACTCAGAATAGAGACACAGAGGAATTGACGCCTCAACAGCAGCTGTCAAAAGTCTCCATATGAAAGCTCTTGTTTTTCCTTGAGAGACAACTGTAGCTGTCCTGCTTTATTTGTGCAGTGGTTTGATACTTATCTGCTGAAAAGAAACTTTTGAGGTTAATTTTAATCTTTGTTTTAAGAACTTGTGAATTTTATCCATTTGGTCTGCAGTTATTGTTCACAGTCTCTATGAGAAAGGTCAAAAGTCATGGTAGGGCCACATGGATCCCTATAGGTTGAACTATGTTTTGTGCATGGTTAATAATTTCAGACATTGAACTAGCGAAAGCAGAGAGGGGGTTACCATGCCAGCAATTACCAAAGCTAATATATAGAGGTAATATATTTTACTTTTTCAAACAAAGTGTACGATAAACCCCTCCTCCTGACCATTGATTGTCCTGTCATAGCTTAGCAACTGTGACTAGACACGGCAGGCATGTCAAGCTTTGGATTTCTGCACATGTTGAGGCAGTTTTTGCTCGGGGCTATGGTAAGAAAGATACTCCACACATGAAAAGTGTGGTAGGCGGTGTCTTTTTCATCTGCCGTAAACAATGGCATGTCTCTCTAAATCACTTACTTATCATCGTAACTTTACACAGCGATACTTCAAAGGAAGTACACTACATTTTAATAATATTTTGCGGGGGGTTGCAGATTATGTTGAAGAAGCCACATTCGTAATAGCACAACATCTGTGTAGTATTTCGCCACTCTGTGGAGGGTAGGCTAACATTAGTAGTTCTATCGTTGTTACATTTGGGAATACACTTGAGCAATCCCATCCTGTGTCTGCTAAACATTTTTCCCATGGATCTTTTCTGTTGTGATGCACAGAAAAAGTGAAACACACTAATGCAAACAATAAACTGTCAATCTAACCAACGCAAAGGGTCTTATTAGAAAGAAATAACGGTGATACGTTTTTTAAATCATACCTATATAACTAGACGAGGGAAGCCGTTTCTTTCCATGTCTTCAACATGATTCATCAATTGGTGAGGATGCTGACTTTTTGCCCTAACATGCTGCTTACACTACACCTCTTGTGTATACACAGTTATTAGCACTAGTGGAAGAAGTAACTTGTTATGCATCTTTTCAGGACCTTGGATTGGCATCCTTCTTTTACAGGACTGATGTAGAGAAATCAGACATCAGGTCTGCGTGACATCTTAAAAGTACAGATGCAGAAAATTCACTAAGGGGAAGTAATACTTCGGACACAGCTGCTGTGTGGAAGAACATGTCCTGTTGGTCACTGCACAAATTTGATTGGTATTTAGAAGTTCTGTGAATAATGGCGTGTTGTAAATGTTATACAGCGTCTATGCTCAAAAAAATGTCCAACAATCAATTTATCTTTTTTATACCGTGTAAATATTTTTCAATGTTTTGCCTTACAAAATGCCATTGTCATCGACAAAATCTCAAGCTCCCCACTAATTTAAACCAGTAATATCCCAGGAATGTCTTTCACTGATTAGTTTTCTGGCCAGGTTTTTACCCATCATGACACTGTCCAGAGCAACACAGACAAGGGAGGGACATTTCCCCTGTGCGTGTCTGAGTGTATACACACATGTCCTGACTGTCAACAGGCGCACCACTCCCTATGATGTCCATAATACTGGACCACGCTGACTGATCTTTGATCCTCTGCCTTGGCCTTATATATCAGGGGTAGACAGAGCCTGAACCAACTGAGCTGAGCCAATATTCCACAGAACCACACCCTGAAACCATAGAATCATTAGTGGGTCTTGCTCCCACTTTCCTTCTGTCTGTTGTCATCATAAATCATATAAAATTTGTTAGTGCCATTCTAAGTGTCAGCAGTTACATTATACAACATTGAGAAAAGCCCTCTTGGCAACAACAACCTGAAAGTGAACCTCAATGAATGGTAAAATTTCAAACTTTGGTTCCCAAATGCAAATGAATCTTGAGCTTATTTCTAGCACAAACCTGTGGGAAAAAAAAAAAAACCTCTCTGAGGGTTTGGATGAACCAATGTGCCCCATCAGTTAAGCTGACAGTGCATTTTACATATTGCAATGTGTCTTAAAATACAAATTCAAATGTCTCTGGTGGCCCTCGATGGAGAACTGGCGTTCTGTTCTGAGTATGTGTCCCAAAGTGATGCTACATTTGAAAAGGGTAACAAGTCCTTGGCCCGCTGTTTTAAACAAACACAGAAGCTAACCATTCCTGACATTTGATGAAGTATCATGCTGAACTGGATTAACATACGGACAGAATATCCACTGGAACTGCCGCACACACATGCTTTGGCCAAAATGTTATTTTTCATTAAATGAGAGGAAAATGTCATCGTTATAGAACAGGTGGTTTACTTGGCCGGGGAAGGGTGGAGAATCCAGTTGGTGCTGCCTGACACCTTTTATTCACTTTATATGAGGAGATAGTGTGGGAAGTTTGGGAGAGTTGACTCAACCAATAAACAGCTCTTTATGACACTACATGTCAAGAAATTACAGAGCAGATGTGTAAGTGTTGTAGATCAGTAACACATGGCAGTCAGGAGGAGGAGGGAACGAGGAGGAAGGTGAAAAGGACAAAAGGTAGAAAAACAAAAGACTAAGGGGCCGTTTACATGACAACGATTCTACCATAAGTTCTGTCAGGGTTTGGCCGTTCATTTAGACGACAACGGCGTTTTGGGGGCCTAAAACGCACCCTTTTGAAAAGAGTATTCTTTTGAAATCGCCACCGTTCATGTCGCCGTGTAAAGTGGAAAAACATAAGTCCTCTGAAAACGATGATGACACAGGCCCAGTTCACACATGCATATTACAGTTCGAGCCTAATAAATGTGTGCAGATAGAATACAATGAAAAGAACAATAAGTGTCCAGTTTTCTGTGTGCTGCAGACTCTGCTGTTTAATGCATCTCCAATGTAGGTCTGCTGCACCACTACTGTGATCTTATTCTGTGGTTTTGATTTTGAAAAGTTACACCGACAGCTACTGGCCTGGCATGCATACTACAGAGTTTCCTTGTGGATCAATGTACTGTACACAAGGATCGTTCCCCAAAAGGTTGTCATCTAAACCCAGAACTTTTTTTAAAATACAAAGGAACAACTTTTCCACTTTTAGCAAAACAATTGAAAAACAGTAAAAAGAACGCGCGGCATGGTGATGTAGTGGGTAGCGCTGTTGCCTCACACCAAGACGGTCCTGGGTTCAAAGCCACCTGAGGTCCTGGGACTTTTCTGTGTGGAGTTTGCATGTTCTCTCCTTGTCTGCATCGGTTCTCTCCGGGTTCTCTGGCTTCCTCCCACCACCAAAAACATGCAACATAGGTGAGTTGGTGACTCTAAATTGACCGTAGGTGTGAATGTGAGTGTTAATGGTTGCTTGTCTTTCTATGTGGTCCTGTGCTGAACTGGCAACTTGCCCAGGGTTTACCCCGCCCAAAGTCAGCTGGGATAGGCTCCAGCCCCCCCGTGACCCTACACAGGATAAGCGGTTACAGAAAATGAATGAATGAAACAATAAAAAGAACATTAGATGGTGGTCCAAAAACTTAATATGCTATCAACAAGAACATCTAGCATATTGAGCTCATATAGCTTAACTATATCAACCTGTTTGACTGGTGGTCCCTGAAACTGTTTGCACAAGATTTAAGCATGAACCTGCACGTAGAGAATGTTGACCTGTACTCACAATGTCTTTTTGGCTATCACGTAGCCTACAGTACCGTACAGAGCGCTTCCACGGTACGTCGACTGAAGGATTGATTAATTGACACATCTTGAAATCTGGAGGTCCAGAAGGGCCAAATATTCAGCCTTTTTCCATCCACAAGTAAGTACCAAGTAAATATGAGGAAATCTCTACACCGATCAAATCCCATGTTTTAATCATGTCCAGATTGAGAGCCATTTAAAAACAGCACAGATATATTTATGAGGTCATACACAAATGTTTGAACCCACAGATTATCACGGACATTACAGAGGTTTGAGTTGAATGACCTGTGATTTTTCATCCGTCGTAGAAACTCTTTTCTTAACATGGGTCTACAGCCATGCTAGCAGCCCTGTAAGGCTGTAGGCCTACCGTGGCACAGCGGCCCTTGTTAACATGCTCACAATGACAATGCAAGCATACTAAAATGCTATCATGTTAACTGCATTCACCATCTTAGTTTAGCACGTTGGCACGCCAACATTTGTTGATTAGCGCAAAAACGCCAAATGCAGTGGAGGCTGATGGGAATGTCTTCAAGTATCAAAGCCTTGGACAAACTTAAAGTTGGTGCAGGGTGATTAAATCACTAAATAAAACGTTACTAGATCAACAAAGTCATTAGGTTTTATCTCCTGGGAACTGTGAATGTCTGTACCAAAATCTGTGGCAATCCAATGTGGTGTTGTGACATTTAAAACAATCACCTTAATAGAAATCATTAATTCCAAGAAAACAAAAAACAGTTATTTAAATGCATTTGCATCACTTAGCATCACTGCTATGACTAGCAAACACAACGTTGACATAAGAAAGAGCAGAGGGTCTGACCTGGCAGGACATGGTTGGGTGTTGCAGGGCATCAGTCCAGTAGCCGGTCTCGATCTGGGATTACAGTAGGATGTGTTCACCTGCACTCTCAAGTCTTTGTAGCACGCTGATTTGGTGGTCATCTGGCCTGTATTGGTCATATAAATTCAAGTATCATCATTAAAGAACAATATCATTTCACTTTGAGTTAAAATAAGTGGGTAAGTTTCTAAGTGGGTAATTTAAAAAAATAAGTGCCCTGTGTTTTGTGCTGGTTCGTTCTGGCACAAATACAGATCCGACAGCGTTGCTTTATTCATGTGAAACCTGAATCCCAGCTTCACAGATACCATGGTATAGGTATTTGGCCTTAGGCATGGTTAATCTGCACATCTCAACACATACAGGTCAGTTAGTCAGTCACACTCTTTAATAAAGCAAACGACCCCAAACCCATCATGGCCTACAATCAGTACACAAAGAGGTGGAGGTGGTTAGGGTGGACTGCCACAGACCATGGGGGGCGGGGGACTTAAGTCTGCACTGTCAATCAATAGAAACTCTACACTGGGGGCTTTGTTCACACCTACACACATATAATCTCTGGCAAAAAGAAATGTGTATGAGTAAACACACATGACTGCTCACACACCACCTCTCTCATGCACACATTGTTGTTCACTGACCCCCTGCCTCAAATCAAGCCAGGGTCTACCCAGGGCTTTGCGCGTGTGTGTGTATGTGCTAATTTCATATTAGTCCACTGGTGGGACAAAGGCCACAGGTTGAAGTCCTGCATGTGTGTGCTTGTTTGCTTTAGCATTTCTGTGTGTGTGTGTGTGTGCATGTAATAGCAGGTCTCCATTTGAACAAGAGGAAGTCCCACCAGTCTCAAACAAGAGCTACTAATGTGCCCTCACTAACGATGGGAAAGCTCCCCCTCTTCATTTAACCTGCAGCTAAAAGCCTTATTATAGATCACAGAGGTCAGACTGAGCCTTAGATGCTGACCCAGGTTGAAGATCTAAAGGTGATCTGTCCTTTTTCATCAACACAATGGACTTTGAAATAATCTTAGAATTATATCTTGGCAAACAACACACAAAAAGGGTATCGGAAAACGAACAAAAGAACATTTACCTGCACAAAAGATTTTATGAGACAGGGAAGATGAAAAGGACGTAACTAAACTTTGATTACATCTCTTGACCTGAGTGCTATATGTTATTGTTGTTCATGGCTACACTCACCTCCGGCACAAGTTGCGGAGCACTGGGAGCGTATGATGGCCCATGTAAAATTGTGTTTGATGTGATTTCTCTTCTCATCAGCTTTCTTCAGAGTGTATTCCCAACGTACACCTGGGTTCCAGCCCTGCAACAATATCTACAGGAGAAAGATCGTGGTAAGAACAATGTGACGAAGGACAACAAATCAAGTACCACAAACATATAAACATGCAAATCACTCTGTGTCCACTGATGTCTTACCTCTATGACCAGAGTCTCATTAGTGGGGCCAGTTGATATGAGGCTCTCTGGTCTGTTGTAGGGTCTCTTGTACTCAAAAATGGCTCCAGCGATGGGATGTCTGCCCGGCCAGTCGACTGTCCACTGTCCATTGAGGTAGTAGCGTCTCTGGGTGTCCCTGACAACCAGGTAGGAGCTGGATGTATTCAGTTCCATGACACGGATACTCCGAGCCCCCGCTGGGATGGTTACCACCCCATAGTACTCTGAGAAAGAGTACAAAACTTTTAAAAGGCAGCAAAAGATGAAAAAAAAACAACAATCACAACTAAAATAAGAAAATAATTTTAATAATATTATCTATGACACCAAGCAAAACACATTTTGTATCTTTATATGAGCTTCAAAATGATAAAAGACAGGAAAATGCAGTCTCAGTACAAGGGATAAGAAACAAATCTTTGAAATATCTTATCAAAACCAATTAACTCAGCTTACGGTTCGTATAATGCTGCTTAGTGTACTGTCCTTTGTAGATCTTACAGGTGGAGTTGTCTCCTTTACAAACCCCGCAAGCATCAGGCCCAGCTGTCGAGCCCAGCACATGGTCACAGCCCACTCTCTGCAAGAGAAAAACATCATTCCTTTCCACACTAATGTAGATCATACACATATATGAAATAAATTATAACAGTTGAGAATTGCAATTCTCTATCCCTTAAGTGGTGACAGATGAACAGTAATTTTTCATGACAGTTGGGGTGTCTTTACTGCTAAATCCCTTCACAAAATTTATAGCTCAACTTCAAAGACTTCACATATGATATCATCTTCGAAATAAATCTAGCACTGAAATCCAGCCTCGGTCAAACGATACTGTGTCGCTGCATGACATTCTTAAGTATTACCTCACATAGTCCGTCAATGCAGACATTGGAACTGTCCTGTGAGCAGAGTGTCCCATCCTTAACTTTGCTGGCCAGAGCAAAGAAGAAATCATAGCCTTCAGCAAAGCAGTACAGTTTGCATATGTCTTGGTCTGGGAAAATAAAACCACAGGGACAAAATGTTTACTTCCTTGGCTAGTTGGCAAAAAGGTTTCCCGCCGAAAGTTCTCTTGTGCAAATTTCTCTTTCTCCTAAATTTTAAATAGCATTTTCCCTACAAATAAAAAAGAAAGAAAATGCCATAAACATATGACTTTTTTTTGCTACAGGCCAAAATTGAAACTTATGCACAGGCAGCACTTTTGGTCTCACCATCCACTCTGGTGTATGGCCTCCAGGTGTAGTACCATCCTCTGAACTGTTTGCTGTTGAACTCTGCGCACTGCTGTGCTCTGTAGTCAATGGTGTTGGGGGGACAATCCTCTGTGTTACAAAGTTTGTAGGACCTGGAGGAGCCCTCGCAGAACTTCCCTCCATATGCAGGTCTGTAGAGAAGGAATGAATAACATGTTGTTAAAGCTCACTCTGTATTTCATTAGAATTGTTTTCTTAATGTCCTGATTTCATCTCGTGACCCATCAACATTTGAGCAATTTTTGGCCATGCCCCTTTTTCTCCAATGGGAAATGAGGCTGCATAGAGTTTTGTAATAATTGCCTGTGTTTTTCATGAAATGAAAACAAGTGATAGGGGATCATATTAAACCCAGTAAAATAAAAGGTATTTTAAAACCAAAATTCCACATGTATATCAAATGTATAATAGCTCTTAACTGTCTACATCTAATGACTCTTCATTTTCAAAAAGGCCAACTTATTCTGAAAAAGAAAATGTGCAATGGAGCCATATTTGAAGGTGAAAGGAGACTTTGGCGAGGACAGGAAAAAATGAAAAACAATGTGTGAGTGAGGATAAGTCACGCAGGTAATATCAGATTGTGATGTATGAATATGAAGTTCTGTAGTCTCAGTATTGACTTGACTAATAAGTGAGTAATCTTGCCTGTGTATGTGGCTGTGTGTGAGAGAGCCTTTGTGAAGTCTTCTCCAATCACAGCTGCATATCCCCAGGCCATGTTCCTTAAAATCCCTATAGAACAATTACACCTTCTATAAGCCCTCCAATCACATTGTCACTTATCTCTCCATTGCTCCTAGTTTCTCTCCTTTGATATCTCTGCATTTCATCTTTCCTCTTCTAAATCCCTTTTCTGTCATCACCCCCCCTCCTTGCCTGTCTGTGCCTTGCTTACCAGACACCACCATCTTACCTCCCTCCCCGCTCTGTCTAATTTAGCTCACCACTTGTCAGGATCTTGGCATGGCATGATAAAGAGGAGGCATATGGGATAGGGCCCCCCTACTGATTGGCAGTGTAAATAATCCTGAGTGACTGATGAGTGGGGGCTGCGTGAACAGATAAGTGATGAAGCAACAGACCCATGTGAGTGTTCATCACTATTTCAATCATGTGTTTTAATACACTTGAGTCAAGGCCTTAAGTGAAAGAAACACGAGCAGTATAGTCCATCTCCATACTAAAGCGTGGTCACATGGAAAATCTTCTTTATCAAATTATCTTAAATATCGTTGATGCTATTCTAATGCTTGCTCAAGTAGTCAACAATGACGGAGAGCACATACCTCAAGCCAAGCAAATTTACGAATCTCACTATGGTGGCACCATGCCCGCCCTACTCCTCCTCTGATTGGCTTGGTATGACAATAATGTTTGTCACTTAGTTGAAGTTACTTGAAATACATTGCAGGGGCTGCTTCTTCCAAATTTTCTAGCAGATATTATGGAGACACGTTGCCCATATCAGATCATAATGTTTATCACCTCTGGTGGCTGTACCAGTTTTGGTGGTTTCTGAGCAACCCTGGCCTTTCAACAACTTCCTGTTTAATGGCAAAAATCAACAGTCACTGTGATGCCGTTTGATGAAAACTAACAATATTCGCATTAAAGCTTCATCAAGGTGTTAAGGCTCTTCTCTCACAATAATCAATAATGTTGTAGCACAGTGACACACCGTCATTGTTAGCATCTTCTGTAAGCATTCATCATCTTGCTGCTGCCTTTTTAAATATGATTCTCTCTCCATCCCCAGTTCTCTCATGCTGCTGTTGTTTGCGCCTTCTACTTCTCCATCACTGCCCATGTCTTTATGCAGATTCACCAACTTCGTAATTTCATCAGGCTCATTAGTCTCAGAAGAGTCATTAGCCACCACCACCACCACTATAGGGCAGATTCACTTCGATCATAATCTCCCTGACGAGTCTAAGCACCAAAGAGATTCTGACAGACTAATTATAGAGTACCATCTGCTGCAACACAGAAAATGTGAGTAATGTTGGAGGGAAGAAGTTCAGTCAAATATGTGATGTTGACAGAGTTATTTCGGAATAATTGGAAATATGCGTAGACACTTTTTTGCTGAGTGCTAGAGAAGAAGATTGATATCAATCACATGTCTCTGTGTTAAGTAGCCAATGGAATGACAGCCAGGAGGTGGTTAGCTTAGTTTTCCATAAAGACTTAAGCAGGAGGAAACAGCAAGCTTGGCTCTGTCAAAGATAAAAAATTTTCCATACTAGTGACTCTAAAACGTATTAATTAAGACAAACAAAAATGTAAAATTAACAATTTTTGATTTTATTTGTAGGAATATGCTAATTTACTACTTTTTCTTAGCAAACAAGTGGCAATGCTCCAGAAAGTGACATTGATCATATTATTTAACCCTTGGTATCTATTTCTCTCAAACTGATTGATGATATTAACACTTTTGTGCTGTTCTAATATCCCCTAACATGCACAGGTCTACTTGGGCTGTAATTGTGAATATCTCTACCTGGGGTTGTTGCATTGCCTCTCTCGGTAGGTGACTCCGCTCTCACAGCTCCGCGAGCATGCAGACCAGGATGACCACTCTGACCAGTGGCCATGTTGAGGCCTTGGGCCCTCATCACCCTTTTTAACACACTGGCCCCTACGACACCACTGGAGAAAGAAAGAAAGAGAGGGATCATAAGTGGGAGAGAGGGAGAAAGGGGAAGATGGGCGCATACAGGCAAAGTATCATTAAAGTGTCAGAAACATACAGACTTTCCAATGGACACTGAGCTTTATCTTCTTTATGATGACTGTCAAACTATGGGGGAGTTCTGTAAGAGAAAGCTCTCTGGTTTAACTGCCGTCAAAAAGGTTGTGGTCTATTCCCATGGTTATAGGCTCACAATGTATCAGTGAAACTTTTGGGACAACTTCTACCTTGAGCTGTCATCAACTAGAATTAACAGAGCTACGCTAAACACAACCAAAATGTGGAAAAACTGTCTCATACCTGATATGGATATTCTCCCAAACTAACCATTGTTTTGAACATCCATGCATCTCATGTTGCCATATGCTGTATTTAACCATTGGTTGTTTTTTAGTTTTTTAAATAAAATAATTTATCTGCCAATGTGAAACAAGTTGCTGTTTCTAACAAGGCAGAAATCAACATGCTAATGTTTCTCAATGTTGGAAATATCCTTAAAACAATTCAGGTTCTAAACAAAATGAATATCTGGAAAAGGACTGAGATTTATTTCCAGAGCAAATCAACTGTATGACTTTGTGATTTGCTTATAAACATTTATTAATATTGTGTCAAAAGGAAGTAAACCATAACAGATTTTTTTAATAAATTTTCTACACTTTTATTGGGGGAGTATGCAGTGAACCGTGTACACACACAAAGCCAACAGCTGCTCCTTTTCACTCTAAGGAGATGAGCTTCATTGGTGTTCACAATTACTTATTCAAACACCACCAGCCCTCTGCACAGGGGCCAGCCTGACCAAGTGGCTTTCCACCCATGAACATTTCCAAATGTCTTCCATGAGGCAACCATTCAAGGCAAAAGAGGAATATTAAACTAAATGGCAAGCTATGTGAATACAGTTTGTCTATACAGTGTATTGCATGAGATAGTGGATAAGCCGCGTGACACACATGCCTCACACTCCTGAAGGTTATTTACTGTATGTGCCTCAAAAAGGCTGTCATTAAACTACCAGCCAGTCACGTGTTCCAAAATGAGCAGTACTTCACTCATAATCCCTAAAAGTAATGTGAGAATACTTTGCGAAATCTAGACTCCCTTAAAGCAACATTATGTCACAAGCTGTTTCCTGGCACAAGACTGAACTGGACTTGTACATGCCAAGATTAAATCAGTCACAATATACTCAACTGCTCGCCTTGGAGTGTTCTCAAGAACTGTTGCAAGAACACACACACTCTGCACACACAACCTGCTCATGCATTAGTATTAATAGAAGAGCATAGATTCAGCTGTTGCTATTCTCACTGTGTGTTCATGCCTGCAAATGGGCCAACAGAGACACACACACACGCACACGCACCCCTTGACAATCCCGTGGTTCTTGACTAAGAACTAGAACAGCTGATTTCCCCTCAGTTTTCCCCCTGTGGCTGAGTGCCACGGATTCCTAAGTGAGCCTGTCATTGTTTATGCTCAGTTAATTGTCCTGTGGAGAGGGAGGGCGGTATTACACCATCAAGTTCAATATATTGAGAGGCAATTGTTGATGAGGGTCTGTCAGGGGAGTGAGGGTAAGAGAGAGCAAACCTTGGGGGAGAATCATCTTTAAAGAAATAAGGAAAGAATCAAAGAATAAATAAAGAGCACAAATTGCTTTTGGGCCCTAACCCCAATATAATATTTTTGCCAAGTCAGCAACAAATGGATTGCAGCTGGTCCTTGAGGTAAGGACAGTGTGGTACCTCTATCAAAAAGAGAGATTTTATTGACACTGCACTCATATGAACTCAAATGTAAAACTCACTGTTTACAAGTTAATTTAACAGCTCTGGAACACACTGGTGTGTAAAACGATGCCGTTAAAAGTGCAGTATCTCTCAATTCAAGGCCTTTTGTCTTGAGATTGCAAAACGGAGTGGGAGTATGGGCTCTGCGGTATCCCTTGGAGGAGGAATCCACACGCGCTTCTGTGTGTGAGACATCTCTTTACAAGCTGTAGCCCTTTTATACTGTCATACAGCTGATAACACAAAGCAGCGCACTAAAAATTACCAGGCCAGCTGACGCTTGAAAGGAAAAATCCACTCTGAAGATGGATTCACTTATTTCACTGGTTTTGCAGGGGTCAGTCTGTTGCTGTACAGACAAATCTGTTGTTCTCGCTTCAATTGTGTTGTTATGTTGGAGGGCGCAATTTCAAGGAAACTGCAAAGAAATGTTTATGAGAGGCTCTTGTTGTTGCCTTTCCTTTGTAGGTTTATTTGGTATTTATGTTGCCATGGCGCAGCGTACTAGCCAGAGTCAAGTTAAAAACAAAACAAACAAACAAAAAAAACTCCCTCTCACTCTACCCCCTTATTATCTAATATTAGAAAAATATGACTAATGACAACCTGAAGAAAGAGCTACCAAGCGCCATTTCCCATGCCATTTATGTTATATCACTCTTGAGGCGACAAAGCTTGTGAACATATCACTCACCCCTTCCACCTTTATCTCTCTCTCTCTCTCTCTCTCTCTCTCTCACACACACACACACACACACACAAAAAACACGTGTTAAGTCACCATATCAGGGCCACAGGCAGAGCCTTCAGCAGCTGGCATGAACTTGGTCTCACACTTCCTCCCAACACGGTGGCACCACAGAGCCTTGCAGATATCCTGGAACATCATGAGAGAAAAGCAAAGAGTAAGTTCCAACATGTGTTCCTCCTCCTGATTTCAGAAGTGGGATGATCAGTATCCCTCACACAACAGCTGCAAACAACCCATGAGAATGATAATAAATGGTGATTTTGTCACTGGTCAAATTTCCCTGGGCCGTCAGAACTCTTAATTCCAACAAATAAACATCTATATACATACATTATAAGTGCAATATTCACCATGTGCAATAACTGATAGAAAACACATTGCTTCTATTTTTATAGTATTGATTTTGTGTATTTATTGGATGTGTCTGGTCGTCTACAGTATGTCTGTCTGCTTTGAATCAGATGTAGCACTCCTCTTCGTACAGTGACAATAAAGGATTTCTATTCTATTCTAGAGAGCTATTAAAATATGTTGATGGAAACTTGCTGAAATAGACTGAGTAATGATCTTTTGACAAACTGTCAGAGTGCAGCAACCTTGTATCTCTCCTACATTTATGTGTCAGTAGCTTTAGGATAACAACATTTTGGAGAGAAAAAAAGAAGAAAAACACACATGCACATGGGTCCGTGCATCAGTCAACTCATCAGTGATGATAAAATGCATATTCATTGTGTCCGCAGGAGAACAACAAAGCTGGGATCAGTAATGTACCGTACATCTTTCTGTCAGACAAATCGATACATAAGAGATAAACATGAGGACAAAGAGATAAATCTATGCAACAACATGCACTCAAAGGACACAATTACCTTATCAATCTTAAATGATGTCATGGCTGTGTTTCGCAGCAGTGATCTGAAAGACTCAGATGGGAGTTTCCCTGCTCACATTGCCTGAGAAACATGGCCTTGCACTTCGTAACGTGTCCACTCTATTACTTTCTGAATGATTATATCAGATTTTGACAACTCAGTGCAGATGCTGATAGGAACCTCAGGATACGGCTGGCTGCTGCCAAGAGCCACCATGGAATTCATCCAATTCCAATTTGTCCAGCTGTTTTGCCTGCTTAGACCTTTTGCAGCAGTAAAAATTACATATTTTTGGGGTCGGTGCACCTTGTTGCTATCAGGTGCATGAGCATAGACAGTGCAGGAGCAAAAACAAAACTAAGAGAGAGGGAATCTCTAATATTGTATGACAAATTCAGATGTAAAACTTGAAATCTCGCTCAGTAGAGCACAGGCATCTGCCAAGGCTGCACAGTCTGACACGTTTGTTTAGCTCGCCTGGCCCATGCTCCACCCCACACCAACAAAGTGTCATGCAGAGCTCAGTATGCCCAAGTATCTCCTTGGCAGGCAATCCATCGCTCTCATGCTCTTCCATCCTGTATCCTCATGCTGCCGTTCTTCTTCTTCAGTGACTTCTCTCCACGATGTTACAGACAATGTCCTGCCACAAACATTCTGCCACCCACTTTTCCACTTCACACACCCCAGTGGTTTTGCCGACAGTCGAGGTTACTAAAATCTTTATTTCTAAGAACGATTAAAAAATATAGGCGATTTAAGGGGATATATTTAAATGGAAGGCCAGCAAGAGAGAAGAATAACATAGGGGACAATCCTGGGGAAATAGGAGGGTTCAGAGGCATGAAAAGGGTGGACAGATGCATAATTTAAATCACATATGAAAATAAAGTACATAATAACAGTGGGTGGCAGACAGGTCAACATTTTCACTGTTAATGGCAACTCAAATTGCCACAAGACACTCAAACACCAGGCAAATTGTATACTGTGGTCTGAATCTCATTTCAGGGCCACTGGGCAATATTGTCCCGGTTACTTAAAATACAAAAAAAAAAAAAATTGCTATGGGCCCCTATTGACTCCCCACATCCAACAATAAAAATGTGTTTCAGAATATGCTGTGAGTAAGAATAATAAAATGAGCATTAAACATATATTTGGACCGAGGATCCCTCTGCAAATACAGCATCAAGATCATCAAAAGTCCATCCATCCATCCATCCATCCATGAGGTTCGGGTGGTGTTATCAAATTTGGACCCCCAAGAGGATGTCTCTGATCTCGATGCAAACAAAGCAAATGTACGCATTTACTGTCCCATTAGTCACTGAAGTAATCTAAACCCCTATCTCAAACAGTAACATCAGCAGTGATGAGACAATGGGAGAGCAACGACGAGAGATTCCCATTGGCAACACTCCAGAGTATATTTAGTCATCCATCCCAGTGAGGATTCTATGGGCAGCATTATAACTCTCACTGTTTCATTGTGTATGTGTGTGTATGTTTTCGTGTGTGTGTGTGTGTGTGTGTGTGTGTGCATATGCACTTAAGGGCATTCAACCATACTTGGTTTCTCTCTTCCTTCCTTTTTCCTTTATTCTTCCTTTTTTCCTCTACCTCATTCCCCCATCCCACTCTTGATTTCTTTCTCTGTTTTTCCAAAGACACAATTGCCACCAGATTGTTTTAAACTACATAAGCGTTCAAGTTTGAGTGGTTGTGCTGAGAAAACCCCTTGAGAATTTTAGCATGGCAAGGCATTTTTTTTAACTTGATTTTAAATTCAAATTGAATGGCATAATTGAGTCATAATCAATTTACCTTCTTAAAGTCGAGGGTGCAGAGTTTGGCCTTCTCCCCAAATTGCCATTTGCACTGTGTGTCTGCATCGTACAGTTCGCCGGGCAGCTGCTCAGGGTATTGATACTCCTTGACTGCTCTGGGTTCATCTGATAAGCACAGAGCCTGGGCAGAACTGGAGGGGAGGAGAGGAGTATAAAGTAGGAGGTAATGGAAGAAAAAAGAAAGAGGGGAGATCAGAAAAGTGGAAGGAGAGGAGCAGAGAGGGGAGTGGAAGTACAGAAAGTATGGAATAAGGGAGTAAGGTGAAGAATAATACATAAATCTTTAAACAACGGTGCTGATATACATGCCGAAATTAACAGCCCGACAGACGTGCTTTTATAAATCTATGGCTAGTATATAGAGCTCCATGTTATCCACACAGAGAGCATCAGCCCTTGATGTTCCATTGTTTCCCACTTTGGAGAGTCCTGTAAAGTGTTGCCGTAGAGACATAACAAGCTGCCAAACTCAAACCTTGGGAGTAATGGCTTTAATGCATCAGACACTCAAATGTGACAGACGTAAAATATCCTTGCACATTTGCTCATATACCAACACCAGCAGGGGGTTTCCACTGTTAACTGATATTACTGGTTACTATGCAGAAATGTTTTACAGCTTATACACTGCAGTCAGGGGAACGTAATACAAAAATATGGAGTAAAGAGCATGAAAGGACAAAATATGTTGGAAGGGTTGAATCGAGCAAAAGAGTGGTCCTGATTGCTTTAGCAGAGTGTATGTGAGATCTTCTATTGCTTCAAGAGGCCTGTATATCTATGAGAACAATGTCTGTTCACTCAGGTATTCTTCATTTTTCTCGGTTTCTGAAAAATACATGACGTTTACAGTTTACATCAGCAGGCGTACAAGTAAGGTCAGGGTCAGTGATCACTGCACACCACGAGACTTTCGTCAGCTGGGGCTAAAATAAATGAATAAAATAAATGAGAAAAGCATCCATTACTTTAAAAAAAAAACAGATTTCTTGCCGTTCTCCTGACTCATCTCTTCATCTTTTATTCATCATGGTATGGTATTCATCATGGTATGGTACATGAAGCACAAAGACAACCAAATGATGTAATGTGGCAAGTGAAGACATCGCAAAAGTCTTAATGACATGTCAATTACAGGACTGGCAAGAGGAACGGTAGTCACAGATTACTGAACCAGAGTATCTGCTTAGCATCACTAAAATGACAGCTTCCTCTTTGTCCCTGTTCCTGCCTTCCCCTGCCTTGTCTCTGTGTGTCTGTCTGTCCGTGTCCTTATATGTCCCTGGGTAGAATATGGAATGCTGTGTTTACTCTCCCATATAAAAATGTGCTATCAAACAAAATCAAATAATTTCTTTTTAAGTTCTTACATAAAAATTATCCCCTAAACTCCATCCTTTCTAAATATATCCCCAACATAGAAGACAGATGCTCTTTTTGCAACAATGTGGGGGAAAACAGTGGAGCATGTCTTTGTTCAATGTGCACATGTGTCTGTATTTTAGGCTGACTTTATGTTAGACCTTAAGAAATTCTTGGGTAAAAACATTCTCCTCAAAGAAAATGATATACTAATGATATTCAACAACATCAAATTCTGCAGCAATGATCGTTTCATTACCAGTCCAACCAATCTGCTTATTATCTTAGCTAAATTTTGTATCCACAAAGTGGAATCTTTGAAAAAAACTCCATCATACAATTTTTTTCAAACAGATCTGAAAATATATTTTCAAACATCACTAAACTTAAACACCAATAATTAAAAAAATTGGCCAAAACCTTCAACATCTCAATCAACTAAACCTAAATTTTCTTTTGTTTAATTTTTCCTTACCTTGCACAAATTTGTTCGTTATATGATATATGTCATCGATATCTGTCAATGTATTCACTGTTTCTGTTATGACAACTGATTGTACTTGTTTGCACAATACAGTGTGAAGAATTACAGATCAAGATAAGATTAAGTACAAAGAGCTTCCTTAGAATTGTATTTAAGGCAATTGTTTGACAATTTGGGAAATGCACTTATTCACTTTGTTACAGAGAGTTAGAAGAGATACCAATGTCAAGTCCGTAGTGTATGTAGCTGGAGCTTAGCTTAGCATAATGACAGGGAAGGCAGCTAGCCTGGCCCATGCCAAAGGTTACAAAATTTGCCTATCAGCACCTCTTATGCACACTAATTAGTCACATCTGTGTGGATCCATGCAAAAACCGAACTGTGTAAAAACATTTCTCAGCCTGAATCAGTAACTTCCTGCTAACTATCAAGGAAAATGTCTACTCCATTTTTTAGGCTAGCTTTTTCCCCTTGATTCCAGCCTTTATGCTAAGCTAAGTTAACCTGCTGCTGGCTCTAGCTAAATACTTATCATACAGGCTTGGCAGCTATATTGGTCTCTTCATCTGATTCTTGGCAATAATTCCCATAATATCCAGAAAGGGGCGTCTTCGAAGAACATCTAGCTGCATTCTCAGGTGTTAGCTATAAGGTGACCAATAAGTCAATAAGACCAATAAGCCGAACTGCGTTCTTCATGGTGTGTTTCTTTTGGCCCTCAAGAGCAACTTTCATGTATCGCTGACTTTTTGATGGGGTTCTCAAGCGCTCATGCAAACAAAAACAACTTCAAGTGGGTTTTAAGGGGATTTTGCTTCCCCTACCGTGGAAGTTGTCCATCCATTTCTAGCACGACAAAGAGATCAGACAAAGCCTCTGACTATACAGTACAGCGTTGGCACAGAGCTCTCTGTCATAGCTGAGCGAGGAGAGGCTGAGTTGGAGTGAGTGTGATGTATACCGTGTTGGATAAAACAACACCCCTGTCCAAAGCAGATGAAGGTAGAAGCATTTAGGAGTCTCCGTTAAGTCAGTCAGACACACATTCGTCCAAAACCATTTAAACATCATAACATTCTGTTGATTGCAATTAGGAAAACATACAGAATTTCAGCATTTTTATCATTCAGTGATTATACAGGAAGCCGACCCTTGGTTGTTTCAGTGGTGCAGAGATCCCCTCCGCATGGCCTCAGGGGGGTGATGGGAGTTTAATATAAGGCTGACAGGACTAACAAGGGTGAGGTCACCCCAGCTCTAATAACTCAGTGAGGAAATACACTGTCTGTCTCCACCACTTTGAGTGGGGAGACCTGACAGTTCACTTAACACACTGGTAAATTTAGTGGAGGGTACAGGGTCTGTGTTATCCGGTTTCAAGCAAACACACATGCTCAGACACATAGTAACAAAGCCAGACACATGCACGCTGTCTGCGATGCCTGTTTTCTTAACTTGGATGAGAAGGCTGTATACATGAAAATGCTGTTATTGCACAAACACACATAACTTTCTCCCCCACACACTCTCCCTCATGTGCAGCCTGACACATTATACCTGCAGTATGCAGTCTGCAAAACAAAACCAGCTCCACATATCACTTAAGTTGCCATGTCAACTATATATTTTAGCCTCTCTCACACTCGAGTAAGCCTGGTTGTCCTTGCTTTTGCAAAATAAAGCAAATCCAGTAATGATTGTGACATAAGATCAGTTTTCCACTTGGCAGCCTTGTAACTGATACATCATCTGCTGACATATTTTTTCTACAACACGTTAATCTATCAGTAACACATCTTGGAGTAGAAGGGCACTCAGGGAGTGCATACCACTGTCAAGGCCAATAGTCCATTCTTCTACAATAGGCAAATATGTGCATGCAACTAATAAATGTGTGAATATATTACCAAAAGTATTATGTCACAATATCCTCTCAATCATCACTTATAAGCCACTAGAAGTGTGTGGCGGAGGGTCTGCAGAGGCTGTGTCTATGCTGCTGTTTACTTGTTGTTAATATTCTTCTTCTGCTATGTTAGGGATGTTTCTTTGGGTAGTGGGTTTGTAGGCCCCAGACAATAATAAAGAAAATAATAAAGTAGGGTGTGAGTTTGGACTAAAGGCTAAAAACATAGCAACCACGTTAGATCACTGTCTGTCTCCGCAGCTCTGTCTGTGTCACAGATGTTTAAAGAGCTGCAGTGTGTTTGACGAGCGCTTTGTCTAAATTCACACAAAATCCAGCAATGGTGCACCTTCCAGCAGGGGTGTGTGGTGGTGTGAAAGGGCTTATCTGTGCTTTAGGATGTAACCGCTGTGAAACCACCAGAAAATAAGTTAGTCTTTAGTCTCAATAACATTGCTCCCTCTCTTCATACACTGGCAAACTCGCACGGCCACTGCCACTCATTCAAGCTGCAGAGGAGGGACCAGCCCACAACTAAATCCTATTCATTACAAGTGAAAAATAAGTCATGTATCCACCCTATAAATTGGATCCACTCTAAAACTTTTTAAGTTCTTTCTTGGCCCATGGTGCACTCTTTCAAGTTTCATGAAAATCAGTCCAGTAGTCTTTCTGTAAGTCTGCTGACAAACAGATAAACCACACTGAAAACATAACCTCTTTGGTAAAAGTAATTTTTTCTAAACACAATACATATTCAAAGTGGCTATTGCCAGATGGAAAGTTGACATAATAATTCTGCTTTATAAATTGATACAGGGCTTTATGTCTTTGTTGCATGATCAGTGCCGGTTGAGTGTTCAACAATATGCAATATAGATATGCTCTTATGTTCTGAAAACGTTTAAGACAGCTGAAGCAGTGATACTCATGAATGTCATTATCAACAATAAGTACTTCTTAAAACAATTATTTTAGCATTGATCACCACAACTGAAGTGTAGCAGTTATAGTAAAAGGAGCTCAGGAGGTAGAGCGGTCGTTCACGGAACGAAAAGGTCTGTGGTTCGATCCCCTGCAAGTCTACAAGTCGAAGTATCCTTGAGCAAGATACTGAACCCCAATTTGCTCCCCGGGCGCTGTTAATGTAATGGCAGCCCACTGCTCCTCAGGGATGGGCCAAATGCAGAGAAAGAATTTCCCCTTGTGGGATGAAAAAAAAAAAAAAAAATATGGCTGCTTACTTGAGGAAGCGGCTGAGGTACTGGCGGCTGCAGGCAGACCAGGAGAAGACACCATTGTGACCGGCTAACGTGGGGGACATGATGTTGCCCTCTGATTTCTTGCAAACATTCCCTTCGCCATCATGGACCATTCCAAAACTGTGGAATGAAAAAAGGTACTGTGTATGTATGTTTGTAGCAAGGATGAGCAAGCAGAAACCACAACATCGCATTACTATGGGTACGTAAACATCAGGACCAGATTTTGTATTTTTGCACCCGGGAATTTAGGAAAAGCCTAAAAACGTCTTTTGCTGTCCACGCTTAAATCGTACACATCACGGTGTCATGCATCTACTAAACATATTATACATTCTCAACACATATTTATACACACAAGGCAAAAGATGGAGAATGACATGCTACAGTACACAGGCCCCACCAGACATCCCATAGTTACAGGAAGGATGTTGTGGTTCCTGGTCGAAACGTTGACAGCAGACATAATTTTCAGTTCTTATTTGGGTATTCGTGTAATCATTAGAGGAGTGGAAAATCTTACTTGTGTCCGGATTCATGGGCGATGGTGAATGCCAGACCCAGGCCTGTGTCCTCATTAATGGTACAGCTCCGGTACTTGCTGCACATCCCACTAATGGGAGCAAAACCTGCAAAACCAGTGATACAATTTTTAGAGTTCAATGACTTCACCAGTTGTGTAACGTCTAACTTTAATTAATTGATTACAATAACCACTGTTAAGCAGTGCTGACATATATTTAGCAAAAGTGGGCTTTTTAGTTTTGAATGCATCGTCAGCGCAAAAACCGAGAGGATTCTCTCAAACGGGAAGCAGAAAATTCACCATAGTCGGAGCTAGCTAGTCGTGGACTGCATAAGTGAGGAATATCCAACACAGCATAAGTGCGTTAAACCTCCTCCATATGTTAAAAGATGGGATTCTGTGAGAGCATTAGATCAACCTCTTTCACTTAACTGTCTCTCATCCGTCATTCTCTATAAAACTCCCTTTTAACCTCCCTTTTCACACGTGCACCCCTGGCACTGAATCAAAAAGGATAATACCCACGAGAGTCTCCCTCAGTGTTTTTGTCTCAGTGTCTCAGGGAGAACGTAACCTTGTTCTTTTGTTATTTTACATCTCTAAGTCATTTGCCATGGAGAACAAAACACCTAAAGTAATGCTCTCATGTACATAACTAATGGGAATAATATTGAACTTAACCAGGCAGATTGAATGCGAGAAGTGCTATTTAGTTCCTTTTTTTTGTTGGATCGAGCCAGATCATCCATATTGTGTTGTGGTTTCGAAATATGAAGGAAAACATGAGGGACAGGACTGAAAAGTGATGCAAATAAAGTGTTATGTACTGTCTGGTAGCAGGAATAGTCATTTTGACCTGTACCTTTAGGAATTAGTCAGAACTTAGTGTTTTTTTGACCGTGTGCATACTCAGAAACACGCAGACCTTTGAACTGGGCTTTCATAGCAACGATTAGAGCTAATACTATAGCCTCAACACTTTGAAGTCAAACGTCTGTGGTTTGAAGACGGTGTGTGTTTGTTTGGACGTGTGTGTTAGAGTGTGTGTCAATCTGTGTTTCTCTGGGACTCACAAAGGAAGTTTTTTCTCACAGTGCGGAAGACAACAATGTGTTAGCGTGGTCATTACCACGAAGAAGCTGTTGTTAGATGGTTAGATGGTGTATACACTCATGATGACTGTGTGTGTGTGTGTGTGTGTGTGTGTGTGTGTGTGTGCTTGAAGTAGCTGACTTGGTTTGTTTTTCATTTTCTGTGATTTTAGTGAAAACAAGATTTGCTTGTTTCATTCTCTGGTCTTATAGGTCATATTGTTCTGTGTCTGTAATAAATTGTGTTATATCACATTTTATTTAAAAAAAAACTATGTCTAACTATTAACTTGTTTAAGTTCATTACAGTAATGATTTATTTCCTTTTATCTGCTGTTAAACTTCACGCTTTTCCACATTACTATTGCACAGTGTGTGATACTGTCGGCCTGAAAGCTGCCGATTTTTTTTGACATCTGGTTTGTCTGACGGGACCCTCTGTCACATCGTGTGACAGAGGACAGGGGCACCTTCCCAGAGAAAGACACACAGCAAGAGAGAATATCTTTTTTTTATATAAAGATCAAAAAACAAAAATAGGGTCAGATTGAATTCACGTCATTTTGTCAAATTGAATGAATGTCACAAAAAAAAACCCATTCCTCACTTTGTCACAGACTTATTTTTACATTTGATTCAGTAGTTGTTCTATTGTACATTCATGAAATTCATATTGTCCCAAATGCCACTTTCAGGCCTTCTGTAGCTGCAGAATCTGTTTCTCAATGCTGAAGATTTACCAAGAGTGTCACAGGGTTCGTTCTTCCACGAGCAGATGTCGAGTCCTGTGAGGAGGATGGCGTGGTCGTGGTGTCGGCCCTCTCTGCCTCCCAGTGTAGACTGCCAGTGGCAGAAGCTGTTCAGTGTGTGGTCTGCATGGTGGTTGATCACCAGGCCGTCCTGTGAGATAAAGCAGATAAAGGAGACAGGGAGAGACACAATGTTGTCTTTATTGGAAGGACCCTCTGAGCACAAAGTGCTGGATATAAATGGGAAAAATGCAACTCTAATGAAATGACATTACCCTGCCCTTTCCCTCTACTTAGACAATTACCAATGAACCCACCTCATAACCTCATAGGATGAGTGAAAGCAATGCTTTTTTTGGTCTTTACAATGATTACCACGGTTTGCATAGTAAAGGCCACATCAGGATGTGAGAGGGGACACTGATAAGTGTTGCTGGTAGGAAGAACAATGTCTGGGACATTTTTGGCATGCCTCTCAGTAATAATTTCCACTTAAGGAAGATTGAGATCTATTCACATCACAGGTGGATGGAAACCGGAGTCCGTTCTACTGGGCCTGCTTTGCCCCGCTTCTCTGACACCACCTGTTTCTCTCTGCTTCTGTCCCTCTTTCTTTTTCTCTTGTACTCAAGCTGTCCATTCATATCCTGCATTTTATCAGAATTTCTCTCTTCAACCTGGCAAATGTCCAAGGAAATTTCGACCAATTATTAATTAACCACTATAAAGGTCTTTGGGAAATCTCTGAGAGACATTAGAGATCTGGACCTTCAGGCATAAAGACAGATGAACAAACAAATGGTTTGTGTTTTGCAGTTGTTGTTGTTTTTTTTGCTGTATTCCTTTATGTGTGCTGTTTACAAAACCCTCATTTTGTAAATATGAGGGTTTTAACTTTACACAGTTCCCAGGCTTTGTGATGCTCACCTGCTCTTCATCCAGAAGTACGAGGCCCACAATCACTATGTTGATGTTCCCCCCGATTGTTCCGTCTTTGAAGAGACTGGAGACCTAGAAAGTACACAAACAAATTTTATTGCATATCGGTAACTTTACCGAAAATTCTCAGATCTGTCCACATCTGCTTTTTATTAAAGTCCTGTCACAATGACAGCATTTGTGGCAAGTTATCCATCCATCCCTTTTCTATAAATCCTTTGCAGGGTGACGGCGGGGGCTGGAGCCTATCCTAGTTGACATTGGGTGAGAGGATGGGTTCACCCTGAACTAGTCGCCAGTTCATCACAGTACAAACAACCGCTGACGCTCACAATCATGCCTACAGGCAATTGAGAGTCACCAGTTCACCAGTATTTCATGTGTTTGGACTGTGGGAGGAAGCCTCTGCATTCAGAGGGAACCCACCCAGACATGGGGAGTAACTTTGCCAACAGGTAGAGGTTCACATTTTTTAATTTGCCTGAAACTATAGGTTTACTCATATACCCATATATTCATTCATTGTTTCTCCTGCCCATGCTGTCTATGATTAAATCCCTTCCGCATGTTGAGCTGAGTATTTTTGAAAAGTTACAGTCTTTTTGTTTGTTTCTCTACATGCAATTCTTTTTTGTTTCTCAGAGAGCTTTGGATGGCTTGATTAGGTTAATAAAGTGGCCTTTTAGGTTTTATTCTGTTGTCAGACGTACAGGATAAGTCATTAAAATAATCAGAATAAAGTTGATCATTAAAAATTATCTGTAATGACACAACTTTAGTTTGATCCAAAGTAAACATGTCGTGTATTGTGTCAAAAAAGCTTCTAGTTGCTCCACTGCAAGATTACAGCTAATCACTGTTCCCCTTCATTTGATATGAAAATCGTCCTTAGCCTACTATCATGAGATCATTATATTTTTGTCTATGGATCCAGCTTACTAACACTACTTTAAATCTTTTGAATCATAAATTCTTGCACCATGTAGGCACATTAAATCGAGAGATCTGTGTGTCACCTTTCATTACTGCAGAAATAACAATCCCCTTTTGATGGTATCGGTGAGGTATGACAGCCACAACTGCTGTTTCCAATTCAGCTTCTTATACTCACAGGGATATCTGACCATCAAACATAACAGCTCTGGCTTTGAAAGTGGACTCCTTTCTGGTTCTTGTTCCCTCTCTGTCTTTCTCCCAGGTCCTGTGAATACCTCAGGTGCCACTCACTAAGACTTCTCTACGCCTTCAGGAACACTCTCATTCATTCCTTATGTTCCTGATGTTTGGTCTTCCTCTGGACTGACTCATGGGAAGACCCATGGCTGTGTTTTTTTTTTTCTGAGACAATCACCACTTACAATACTTATACTAAGATCTCCTGGAACACCAGTGTTTGACAGAGTTTCAGCTTTGCACAAGTCAACAGATACAGTGAATCACTGCTTTTCTACTGCCTCATAAAGGAAACAATCACCAGTTTCCATAGAGCTCCAGTGTTGTCGTACATAATATGCACATGTGTTTTTTTTTGTTTTGTTTTTTTAAAATCAATGATTGCAAAACGTTTTTGAAGTCCTTCCACGCTGCCGCTAAGAAAACATCAATACTGGAATGACATATCACATTTAATTTTCAACAAATATTAAATAACCTTTTAAGACCTATGAGAGCTGGCAGGTGGGGTTGGGGGTTGGGTGTTTTCTATGAAACTCCATACTCTATTTAGGTGACTCCTCTGAGGCCGGCTGTGACTGCTCCAACTTGGTTTCTTCTTAAGGGGACCATGTTTTCAAAATAGACAGATTATCTTTGGATTTGTCAGTCAGTCATTAAGTAGCAAAACGAGCATGACGGAATTTGCTTGCAGATCAGCTGAGAGGGACGGGGGGGGGGGGACGACACTGATCTCACCCACATATCAGTTTCATGTTTTCAGATGTGCTTTGTCGGATAAGTGAGAATGGGAGACAGAAGTGTGAAGCTGAGGGAAAAGCTGAGGGAAACTTTATAATGACAAAACAAATAAGAACAATTGTAAAATCAGGCTAAGGTTTGGCAAGTGTATAAAACACCATGTCAGCGGTAACTAAGGCTTTGTTGTAGCTACTGTTGTTAAATCCCCTTATACAGATTTATAAAAACACATCTTACGTCACATTTGTCAAGAAAATAAACGGCTCTTTGCAGCTGTGCGAAATGCATGAAACAAAACATTCACAATAACAATCCTAACATGCTGATGTTTAGCGGGTATGTGTTTCATGTTCACCATCTTAGTCTTGTGTGTTTGCAACATTTGCAAATGAAAACTAAACACAAAGTACAGCTGGGCCTGATTTACCAAGTATCAGTCATCAAACCAAGTATTGGAAAAATCTGCAGTTTGATCTGATGGTTGCTCTGGATCACCTAAGTGATTGCATTTGATCTGTATCACAATAAATAACAAATGTGGCGCGACAGAAAAACTCAGTGAATCTCTGAAATCACTAGGAAGCATAATCTGGGAACCATGACTGTCTACAAAATTTGGTGCCAGTCCCTCCGGAGAATGTTGAAAGAAGTTATAGGAGAAGTGAAAACACTGAAACATCAGGGAATCACCGAAGTCATTAGGTTTCATTCTCGAGGAACCAATTTCTTGCAGACCATCAAATAGTTGTTGAGATACCGTACCAAAGTGACGGACCAAATAACGGTCTGACATTTCTGTCTCTAGAGCCAGGCTGCTAATGTAATAAATGAGCTGCCTTACACAAACAGTAAAACACCACACCTCCAGCAAAATGTATAACATTACATTTTTTTAGCTGTACTTCATTTGGTTTCCCCTTACCATATTGAGCACAGTGAGAACATATGTGGTAATGTTCTCGTGGCCGTGGTTGTCCATCATCTTCCTGTCCACCACCACCAGCATCTCCACGTTGAGCTTCTGGTTGTGCTGGTTCGTCATTAGCGCAGCTCTTTTGTTCCTGGGAATGAACTTGTACTCATCTGGAAGGATAAAGACATCCTCTCCTGGAGGTTTGGGCATGTCTGAACAAAGCAGGATAAAGGATTGTGTGAATGAAATTTTAATAAGCAATAACTAATGTTTGTTCTGAAGAAAAAAAAAAAACAACAGACAAAAAAAAAAAAAAAGCGACACCTGTAGAACAAAATGAATGAAAGTCAATCATTCACACTGTGGCTGCTGAGCCAAGGAATGAAAAGTGCATATAATGGTCATTTAATAGCAGTTATGAAGTCCATCACAACAAATACAACCCTTGCTTCTCAAACTTGAAAAATATTTAAATTTACTTACAGCGACTAGTTTTTTTTTTCTGGCAAGTATCTGACAACCATTCTGGATGATTAACTATACTCTCACTGGACCTGATGTCATGGATAAACGGAGCTTTTCTTTTCTCTCTGGCAGTGTTACGCTACCATTAAGTAAAGTGTGAAATCACATTATGTGCGTTATACATTAGCAACAGCTAGACATAGTCGAATGTTCTGCATTTATAACAGTTAAAATGACAGCTTTACGTACTGAAATAAAATTCATGTTGCTGTCGGAGACCAGGGCTTTTTGAATGATGTCCAACATTCAGACAGTGTGTCAAAGAAAAGGTAAGCTTTTTCCCCAAAAGTGAACCTATATGAATAACCTGATGACACAAGCTTATTGTGAAAACCTGTGCTTTGTTAACTCAGACATCCTATGGCCAGCTCTATCCTGTGTTGAACTCTCATTTTGAAGCAGGGTCTCCTTAGGTAAAAAACGCCTCACATCCATTCTTACTTCTACACCATGAAATGAGGTCAATGGTACTGATGAGTCACAGCAACATGGACCTAATGTAGCTTGTGAAATATGACCTCACATGTATACTTATATGTTTTAAGGTTACCTAAACGTTCACCGATCACTGGCTGGCTGTGATAAACTATATAGGCTAGAAAGTTTGCTTATATAGGTGGACAGCAGGTGAGCGACCAAAGTGCCTTTTTGACTAAAACATGGCACAGGTGTTCAGTGATGTCATCCTATTGGAATGTAAACATCTGTGTGTTTTCACAAGGGACAGACAGCTGGGGTTCTGTGGGATAATAGTGGTGGTACCAGTCCAATCCCTGCCTGCCCTGTTCAAACTGACCCCCGTGACATCAGCGATGTTAACTGATCCTGTGGTAATTTGTTGAGAGCCAACATTTGTCACAGCGTAAAGTGAATATAAAAGATTTCCCTTCACCCTTCGCAGGTCAAGTCGCTGATGTCGCCAAAAATGTCCACACGAATCGAGATAATTTTCTTCAGAGGAAACATTTGTCATCACATGAAATACAAATCAAAACCTTCCCTGAAAGTTCACTGCCCTCAGGATGATTATCCAAAGAAATGCACGATTTGCCAGGGTGATCAAACGCTACAACTGGCAGACAAGTCAAAATGCATGCAGTCACTGCATGTCTGAATTCATGCTCCACCCTGTTGTTAAGTCAGTAAAAGCACAAATCTTTTCTCTCTTCATAACAAAACAGGAACTAATGATGTGTTCAAGACAGCACACGTTAGCACAGAATGTTTTACTTTTAATGTGGTGTTACAAAGTGATGCACTATGTGTTGCTCGAATTATGGGATCATACACAGGAATCTTGCAGCACTTAGTAAATATATATTTTTGCATCGATTGCCATAACATTCCAAAGTGGTGTCTCTGTGATCCTTTTACATCAACCGCAACCTTTGGAGGCCAACTGCTTACAGAGTTAACCAGAAATATCAACAAACAGAATTAGTATTTTCTTTTCTCCATGACATTGCTAAGTCCTCAAAATGTGGTTTAACCATGGGGTTCAAACCACTAACTTAATAATCATTGGAAATTTAAGCTTATTTTGTCAGTTCCTAAAATGTCAAATCTGAGACCTATTTTAAGTGGGAACATTCTCATTCTAGTGTCATATGTTAAACAATTTCCTATGAGGAACTGAAATGAGCAAATTCATGCGATTTTCCACAACAAAACCCATGTCATGATCTAATTTTATGAATTGCAGTGAAAACAAAACAAAGATAAAATATCCCGTAGGTGGGAGAATATAAGTGAGATTAAACTCATTTTAAAATCTCATGCATCTTGTAACGTTAATCCAGAAAAGATTCATGCTGTGTTTTTTTTTTCTTCTTCAGAATTTAGACAGAAATCTAAAGACGTTTGTATCCCCTATACTCTGCCTCTCTGTGAACTTTATACATGCATGAGAATCAGGAACGTTACATTCATCTCAACATGACGTCGGTGGCGGTTTATCATAATGCTGCGTGTGTGGGGATTAGAATGAGAAATTGCCCTTACATACATTTCTTCCGTCTCCCGCAGAAGTGTTGCCTCTGCTTCTCCCCATGTCTGTGGTCATTGTGATGGCTGTTGCGATGATGGCCACCGCCATGATGCTTCATCTGGTCCCTGTGAGTGTTGGTGTTGTTATCGTTGTCTGTGTGACTGTGTGATGTGTGATGAGATGAATCTGTGGATCTCTTCTGAAGCACCCGAGGATCGTGGTTGGTCTGTTCCGTCCAGGAGGCCCCATTGCTCTTGTAGAGGATGTGCGGCTGGTGGCTGGAGGGTGCTGTGAAATTCTCTCTTTGGGCAAAGCTGTGGGACACAGGTCTCAGGAAGTACTCTGCATCCGGTGTTCTGATCAAACCTGACTAGAGGCATAACAGAAAGTCTCATTAGCTTTGCAGCAACCAATCTATACCCCCCAAAAAAAATTTGTGCATTCACTTTTATTTTGAAATAATGTGTAATGTTTGCCCAGGCTTCCTTTAGCTACAATAATGTAATAAAATATTTGAAGGTGACTTGTAGAGTAGCTTCTTTTAATGTCAAACACCCCAGAAGATAGCCAAAAAGTCACAGCCATTTAGTACAAACAAACAAAAAAACAAACTTCTCCAGTTTTACGTTTAGCATCCCAAGTCTGCCCCTGCAGGCAATTTGTCAAACCTTGACCCTGCGAACGTGACCCCCCCCTTAACCCCTATGTGGTCCATTTCTTCATGTTCAACATCTGCTTTGCCATTCAGGGTCAGATGTTATCTCAGCTAAATCTAGAGAGAGCTGAGTTTCAAACAATACGGCTGCTGTGAGGATTGAAGGAGGAGGTATCTCTCTTTTAAACCATGCATAAGCTGACTGATCTCCAGTGTTGGGCATTTCTTATTTGTTTATATTTACACTCATTAGGCATCAAGCAAACAGAAGTAAAGTATTATCTGATTATAATATGTAAGAGATGCTTTTTAAAAACATGTTCTGAGATGTTCTGCATATTTCTGACTCTTAAACTGCTGTTATGAGGGTTCCACCAGAGCCTTATGCTTTTGATTTCAGGGAATAAGTTATGGGAAAGCCCGTCATAAATCTCTACAGGTTCAGCATAGCTTTTCTTTTATCCTTATTCTCTCTATCCCAGTCTATCTATTTGTTTTCCGAAGAGACAGCGACATTTTCATTTTCTTAATCCATTTTCAACCAACACAGCCAATACAGACACATGGAGATTCCTTTCTCTGCCTCTCTATTTGTCTGTCTCAGTCTCTCCAAACACACACCACATCTGTGTTGACAGTCAGCTGGCATGTGTTTGGAGTGTAAGTGTTCTTGGCAGAAATAACTGTTTCTTTAAAATACAGTATGTTTAATTGTCTAAGCCTTTAACTGTGAGTGGAGTGTGAGATCCTTTGTCACTGCAGCTGCCCCACTGTCAGAAACGCACTAATACCGTGGCGGTGCTGGGGCTGTGATGGTCCAGGGTCAGTGTGTATGACAGCCTGAGTGCAGTAGAAGGTGGATGTGTGTATGCGGGACAAAAAAAAACCTAAAATGTTGAGCTTGAAAGGTGGAGAGGCAGAGATTATACATATGCAAGTGAATGTCTGCTGCATGAAGCCCACCTCTATTAGTAGTAGTTTGATTTCCCCCATTTTATCACCTAAATTGGGCCTCTACCTCCGCCAGTCTATTGACCATAGATCTGGGAATGCTGCAAATGAAAATTTGAAAATGCTGAACTCTGGTTTAATCTGACAAAATGCTAACAAAATATGAATGCTCAAAGTCTGCATAATCTAACAGCAAAAAGAGAAGAAAAAAAAAAAGATCTGAAGTGCAAGGATTTCATTGCAGTCCTTGTGAAATAGGCTCCCATGTCGGGAACACTTCGCTCAAATCCCACTGTTAACTTTTATGCCCTGGCGACAAGTCAGTGGAGAGCGGTTGTTGTTTACAGGTGTTTCTGTGTCAGGTAATGAGCATTTCCCACCGTATAGTAACTGGTATTTGACAGGAAAAAAAAAACATAAACAGTGACACAAAAATGTATTTGGAGACATATTTACAGGTCGGAAACGTTTTTTTTTACCCAGTAGTTATTGAGATGATTATGATCTTTTAGGCAGGCAAAAAACAAAAAAACAAAAAACAATGGATGCTTCATAATTAAGTCATCAAGTCTCAGACAGTGCACGTTGCTTCATCCGCTACTCATAAGCATTGTCATTTCATTCTCTGTGTTCCTCAAGATTCATGACAAAGTTGCACTGACTGATGACGGCGGATCCTGATATACATGCCAGTTTCCATTAAGGAATAAGACGGGAGAGCGTGGATAATCTATTGTTCAGGAAAAAAAAGAGAGAGAGGCTTGCAAAGCATTTCCACCTTCCTCTGTACTGTAGCTTGCCTGCCAATGGTCAAGAAATAATCCTTGCTGGGAACCCAAGCCAGGATCATTGGCTAAAATCACATGTGACAACCGGTGCGTGATCCTGTCATCTGCATGGCGGTCGCCCCAGCGCTCACAGGCGATTGTCATAATTCGGTTCCAAGTCAGGCCTCTGACCTGAACTGCCCTGCATCAACCTGGAAAATTTCTCATGCAAAGTACTTATCCTGTCTAGGTGGGTGGTTTGTGTGCGTTGTGTGAGGGACTGGTACATTATTGTGGCACTAAAGCCGCTCCCTAAGGAAAGTGTGTGCCTTGTAGTATTTCACAAAAGGGTTTCTGGTGAGATGTATCTATCAGTGAAGAGATGAAGCTTCAGGTGCAGAGAAATAAAGGGACATTTTCTTTTTTACAATGTTTTTGTCATCAGGGGCTGTTTTTGGTCGGATCATCCCGATGGCAGTAAAAGATGGGACACATAAAGGAATCAGTGATGGAAAGATGTGATCATGGGACTTACACATACAATCTCTGGGCTTAACTGTTTAGTTAGGATTTGTTATACAAACTGTCATATTCAGATATATATCAAAGAGTACCCTGGAGTTAGGAGGTCATCTGGCTGATGTTCAGTCTTAAGAAAAATGGTGCGTTTACTGTACAAAGTGAGCTTGTTATTCTGCCAACTCCATCTAACTCATGCAGTAAGAAAATGTCCAAACATGGCTTTTCTGTCACTGTTGTTTACATATGCATGTGACGCTGCACTATTCAGAGCAGTATGCAGATATGTTCATACATACAGCGAACAATTTAAAAGTAGTTTCATGCAAAGGTAGTAATAAAAAAAAATAATAAAAAATCCAACATTATTCAAAGTCCATTTAACAATTAGAATTGAGGCATGTCAACCCTTTAATTCTGGTGGGAATGATGATGATGTCAACGCATTTCCTGTATATCCACTTTGGTGTCTTTTCAACATTAATGCTCAGGCTTTTAGGCTTTTCTGCTGTCCTTATGATTGGAGAAAAACTAGATTCACTGGCTCTGTTATACCGTATGTCAAAATGTTTCATGTGATATGTTACACAGATATTCCAAGAAAATGGCTCTGGAGACTTGGTTCCTGATGAGGTTCGAATACCAGACTACCTCAGCAAAATAAGCGATTTATGGAGATCACTCTTTAAGGTTATTTTCAACTGCATGCTGTAAACCCTCTCTACATTATATGCATGCACTATAAATACATAGTGGACATAGGGATGTACAAGGTGTAGATAGGGATTTACTGTAGTTAAATCTAACTTGATAATTTGCAGTATGACTTTATTAAACTTAAAATTAAGGGTTTTCATGACTTCATGTTTATGTACCTTTTTAAACAGAGTTAGGGATGAGCTACCGGTATGGCTTGTGTTTGAGGCTCCATCATCACAACAAGTAAAGCCGATCTCCAAGCTCTTATTTCCTCTCATGTACGTCTGCTGTCAAACTGGCTGGATGAATTGTTCCTCCTCCAGATAGACCAATTACCTTTGTACTTTCATGAATACTGCCTTTGTGTTTTCTGTCCTTTGCATAAGATATTCAATCCAGATATCGATTTTATATTGTAAGCTCATGTTGGTATGTATGCTCTCTGCTCTTCTAAATCATGCTAATTATTATAAATAGTGTGCAGATTAAGCTTTTATTTGTAATACTGCCTTTGTGTTTTTTTATGCTTTCTTTCATTTATTCAATCCAGATGTTGATGTTGTATTGTTAACTTGTGTTGGTATGATTTATGTTCTTCTAAATCATGCTAATTATTAAAAAAAGGTGTGCAGATTAAGCTTTGATTCGCAAGCAGAGACGAAACTAAAACTTGCTCAGAAAACCATATGTAATAGCGATAATCTACGCAAAACTTTCTATTTTAAACCAAAAAATATGCATTGTCTTTGTCTCCCTAAGCATAACAGGCAACATGTAATCCACATGTAATCTTTTCATTCAAATGTATTCAGATAAGTTCATTTTAAGATGAACCATCTCCTTTTCGAGGGGTCCCAAAACAATCGGTACATAATTAAAAAATCACATTGTCTTTAGTCTATAAATTCTGCAGTCTCCAAGTCTAAGCCTGACCTTATAAAAAAAACAACATGCATCCACCACTTCGTCACAACATGTGTGTATGAAAGCCACTATGTAAGGAGATTAGGTCAGCTGGTGCCTCTCCTAAATAGTCAAAGTCATCAGATTACACACTGCGCTCTACGAGGTGCAAATAGCAGTCATAAAATGCTGAAACACTACTTGGGAGGGCACAAACAGCTGGACTCTCTGGAGTCAGATGCATCCAGGCAAGCAGTGACAGGAATGAGAGAGGGGGCGGGAAAAAAAGGTAGGAAAACGGAACTGAGGGTTGAAGCATTCAGTGCATTACAAGGTGCACCTGACTGTGAGCAGTATATAGTTCTCCCCTTCATTCTGTCTACCCCTCTGAAATCTGCTATAGCTAATGCAGACCAAAAGACGCCAAAGGCTCACTTAGGCCTTTAATTTATTACTTAGGTGATTGGTCCAAATTTGTGTTTGATTTTAGTCCAAGCATATGAGAAATATTGTATATATAATAGCTTAGAGAGTTTAATAACCAGCACCACTATAATTTATTATCACATCTTTTCCTCAATAGCATTCCAACAATAAACCTTAAATTTCCAAGCATTTATTTTGACAGTGCAGCACATTTGTTTCATGCAAACCATTTCCATGAAGGCTACATCTCTAGCATTTGAAGGCACGGGCTTATTGGAATGATATTGCTCTAAATCAATTAGCTGTTTCACTTCAAACAGTGCCTCAGTCATCTGTTGGCTAGCTGTCCAGAGCACATCAAACAAACTGGGGGTCTATTAATTTGGAAAGAAAATATTCCAAAATGACTTCCAGCCTGGACAAGACTTCTTACCTAATCTGCTTTGTGTAGCTGAGAAAACCTTAAATGATCTTAGCAAATAGTAAAAGTAGTAACATTCTATTAAAATCGTTTCATTGATCTAAATATTCGTTTGGAAAATCAATGATATAGCAACATGGCAAGACCACACTGCCTGCTTTTCAAAGCTTCATCACATCAATCGACCATTCCTCGTATATTGTTGGAAATCCCAGCGGGTGGGACGAGTGTGCAGCATTCTATTATTACTACTACTACAAGGCCCGAGGCAAGGAACACACCCATCCTTTTACAAGAGGAAATACAGGACCTCCAAGTGATTTGTAGTGGGAGGAAACTTAGCATTTCCCTTTGGTACAAAAGAAAGGTGTATATTAGAAGTCTGGGTAAAATTAGATTAGACGGATGATGTACGTATGTGAAGCTCAAGGGTAACGAAGTCGATTTTAGAGGTAGAAATAGACAGAAGCAGAGCTAGAAGTGTCCCTTATTGGTCTTAAGTATATTACAGTGTGAGAGATAGTTATGTAATATTTGTAAAGGAAATTTTCTGAGACATTACATTTTGAATATACACACACACACACAAAAAAAAGGAAAATTGTCTTTGGGAGAGGCATTCAAGCTGTATAGGACTCAGCTGTTACTGCATTCTGTTCTATATTACCATCAACCTAAACCATGTGTACTGTATGTGTACAGAAAAATGTTCTGTCAAATATGTAACTGAAGCAAGCAGGTAACTGTTTCCAGTTTGTGGTAGCACGACAGACTACTCTCCAAGTTCACAACACAAAGACTCTACAGTCACGCTAGCGGCTTTGCGAGGCTGTACTAAAGCACAGCAGATTTTTCAGATAAATACTGACATCAGCGTATTAACATTCTCACAATTACAAGGCGAACATGCTAACGTTAAGGAAATTCATTGGCTTCCACATTTGCTAACTTAATCAGCATATTATCATCTTAATTTAGCACGCTAGCATGAAAGTCGTATTCATTTAGTAATACCAGTATTTATCCTCAGGGGATTTTGAATCTCTTTGCAAAATGTTCGTTCTTAATCTACGCAATAGATGTTGAGATATTTCAGTCTGGAGCAAAGAGGTGGTGAAAGAGGTGGGCCGACAGACAGACCTGGCTATCCCAAGAACCATATGGCAAAATAAATCCCACATACAGGGAAAAAGTAATGATTCATTCACCGCCCCCCCCCCCTAACTCTCTCACCCTGATAAAAGCCAGACTAAAGAGGATTACGCTCCAGCATTAAGTCAGCATGGAGGAGGACTGGTTTTATGATCTCCTCCTCCATGTGTGTCACTGTGCAGATTCTAAAAACTGAATGGCAGGTCAGCAGAGTCAGAGGGATCGGTCTGCTTCTTATATTCCACCGAATCTTCTTCTAAGAATGAGATGTTTATGGTTGAACTCCCTGCTAACACCAAAGCGAGGTTAACCACTGTATGGGTTGCCAGAGTAAGGGGTGTTTAAAAGACAACTCATAAATAAGCATCACAAATGTTACCTTACAATGAGGTAACGCTTTGTGCCAGGGAGGGAACAATGATCATCATCTCCTTCATTCTCTGTCAGTCTCTCTGCATCCCTCAGCCAGACTGAGAAAACACTAACATACCGGCTGTGTGAGGCACTCTGAAATAAACGAATAACATTAAATTTCAACATTTACAACAAGGATCTCCAGTAAAACAAATTGAAACACAGAAACAAAAAAAACAACATCCTGCATGTAGAAATACACAAAAAACGGTATTACGATAAAGAAAGTCTTCTAGGAAATATCAAAATCAACCAATCAATATCTTCTAGCTGAATCATTCCTTCGTCGTTACACTGACTAACCTCTGCTCCCTCCCATATTTGTATACTGCCATGGTAAATATACGAGTAAGCTTTTAATATGTTATCTACCTAAAGGAGCTTTAGCGTAGCCTCTGCTACATGTGATTTCTATCAGGCTCAATTGTGAAAAACATAATTGCCTTATCATGTCACATTTTTCAAAAAAACAAAATAAGCGTAATGGAATGATTCCATCTAAGCAGTACCACGGTGCATTTGAAGCCAGGTACTCTCACTGATACTGCTATTGATTTTAGTTCCTCCGGTCAATATTTACTTGCCCCCTGGCAAATAGGAATCTGACCGAAGTGCAAGGTCTCCTATGAGTTCTCAGGTGGCCTATAGTGAACTTTGTTGCTAAGTTTTGACCGGTCATAGAGGTAAGCATATAATCTGGAACATCAACACACAAAACATATTATAATATGCAATAAGTGAACTGCTGCTCTTATTATTATTATTATTATTATTATTATTATTATTATTATTATTATTATTATCATTATATGCATGCCTTTGTGTTCTTTTTGTGTGCTTGAATTGTGTCATGCTGCTGATCTAAGAGCTGCTCTGCAACAATGACAATAAAGCTCTCTATTCTATTTTCTATATGTTTATGAGTGCATGGCTATATCACATCTTATATTCAGTATTTAGGTCACATTGTAAAAACTAGTAAAATGCGGTTGAGATCATGATAAGTGTTCGGATTTTATGAGAAACAAACTATCTTTGGCTTTCCCCGGGAGTCTTTCTGCATGCCGATCTAACTTTGCAGTTTCATAATTCACAATGAAAAAAAGGCACATTCTCATTGATGCACTGACCCAGTCCATCCTCCCCAGCCTCAGTCGTGAGAACCACATTTACAGTCTCTACAATCCAAGACCTTCTTTTATTGGGATCTAGTCTGAAATGCGCGCACGCACACGCACACACACACACACACACACACACACACACACACACACACACACACACACACACACACACACACACACATACACACACACAACATCCCTGGAGATGTGTCATTCTCTGTCTGTGGTTTAAGAGGGCAAAGCTCCGACACAGCAGTAGCTCTCTACAATGAAAATAAAAATAGAAAACCAACAAAGTGCAGGCCTGAACTGTGTTATGATTAAAAGCACTGAAAAAGTCATGCTGAAGTTGTTTGGCTAAAACTGTGTGAAAACAGTAAAACTGAATGACTGAATTCCTTTTTCTTTTCTACTGCAGTCCTCAAGATGTAAAGCTTTTACGACCACAAGCATGCATGCTCTCAAGGGATGAAATGCAAGACCGCACTTACATATACATTTATTATGGAATACTACTGCCTGGTGACTCCAGTGATTGTTGAGTTCTAATTGAACATGTGTGTACGTGAGTTCAAGACTGAGAGGATTAGTGTGTATTCATAAAGCCTTTTGTTCTCCAGTCCAGCCTGCTTAGAGGGCCAGTATAACAACTGGGGTTTTACTGGAGTGGAGCGGCTTCACTTTGGCTTAATGTCATCCTACAGTAATGTTTCCTTTATTTCCATGCAGAAGAAGAGGACCACCAAGGCAAGAATTAAATTCAGACAATGTTCACAGAGCAAACATAAAGCCAGGGGCTCTACTTAGAATTTGTGCATTTAGTAATTTGGCCTACATCTTATGATAATGACTTTCGTCTGGGACAAACTGAATGTAGAAGATGAAAAGAGGAAGAAACAAACACTGAAATTGCCTCCCAAACACATAAAAACACATTGAACTGTTATCAACTGATCATTTCAACACCAATAAATCTGTTCTGTTTTGGATTTAGAGATCGCCTTATTAGCTGTGTGGTTTTTAATGTGCTGCATCTAATATGAACATCACCTCAAAGGGTAGTTTGCTGAATATTCTATCTAATGTGTTTCACACACAGTCAGTTCCTTCAGGTGCCAGCTGTGGTAGATCTGCAAATATTATTTCTCTTGAGTCGAGAACCTCATAAAATCCATGCAAAAGACATCAGTTAGGGTTAAGAAATGTTGAAAAATGCATAACCATCTGCGTGTGTTGCCATAGAAGCTGGTCAAACACATTACTAAATATGAAAGATGAAATGTACAGACGAAACATCATTCTGGTATGCATGTCTTGGGGATTTTCTTGGTTGATTGCCCAAACTGAATGACTAGAACTGATGAACATTAGATGATTGTAATATGCATGAAATGAGCTGGAACTGCTGATGAATGGCAGACTGGAGGAAGAAATCCCTACACATACAGTAACCAGTGGGTTTGTAAGTCTACTTTAGTCACGTACTGTACAGGCCCATGGCCTGACCAGACCAGACAAGGCTCTGACTCACTCTTTTTTAAATTTTCATCTCAGTGTCTAATTGTTCCCTCCATCAACGAGGTTATGCCTCATATGTTTGTTTGTTCGTCTCTCTGTCTGCCTGTTAGACAACAGAGAGCAACAATCCATTAGTTTTTGGTGGTGATCCAGAACAAAGAGGCAGAGGTGTATATATAGGTATATATACTTTCAGTCGTTTACATCATACCATACTAAGGCTATGCTTTAATTCAGTGTTCAAAACTGATCAGGATCTGTCTCTTTCTTTTGCTCTCTTCGGATTCAGCATGACCAGAACACTGATGCTTTATTTATATTATCAGGGGTTACAGGAGGTGTTAAATTTCTTAAATTTGGCTCTCAGGCTCACTATTGCTTCTTTGTCAGTGAGTGCAATTACAATTTTCCTTTGGCAGATCAATCCAAATGCTAAAAAATGTCAAATATAAAATGAAAATATCAGACACTGCTTTCAAAGTGACTGAAAGTAACTGAACCTGAAGTCCTTTTCACTGATGGAAACACACACCAATCCATATCGGACTTATCCAGTCCCTCTGTTTTAGGCACATCCTACCACAGACTGACTCTGTGCATGCTCAGACTCACCATCCCCATGCATGTGGACAGTGCCACAGAGGAGTTGACCTTTGACCTCAGCAACCCCTGGTAAAAGCAGAGGTCATCCTGGTGGTAGGCCCTCAGGCTCTTGGTGCCATTCTTTCCCAGGACCTGGATGGTGAAGCCAGGTGCAATCAGGCTCTCTGAGGCCTCCCTCAGCTCCATATGGAAATCCTGCCCCAAGCCACTCAGACGGAAGTGGACCGTTTTGCTGCTATCAGCGTTTGATGAGTCTGTGTCTGGGCTCAGGGACCGGCGTCGCCTTCTGCGCTGGTGGTGGGCAACTTCGTGAGAGATGTAAACACCTTGGTGGTTGACCTCATATGGAGATACAATCTCATATTCTAGATGAGACAAAAAAAGCATAGAAGAGGAGAGAAAAATTGAAAAATTGAGTGTCTGGGTGTGTAAAATTTGTGCAAAATTGAAAGAGAACTATATTTTGCAGATGACCTGGCAAAAAAACAAAACAACACATTGTGGTCATTATGGTGAGTTCTCACTAATTTGATCTGTAAACATCGTTTACTGAGATAGCACATGTTGAATCAGCAGGCAAAAACGATAACTTTTTCCCTTCCTTTGTCAATTTTCCTTGACCTGCCTCATATATTTTTGCTGCAGGGTCAAGAAAGAGTTACAAGAAAAGGAAGAGTTTTAGACAATTCCAACACAGGCCCTTTAGCGGAGAGTGAATCATGTTTGACCTCGTATTTTACTACAGTTTTTACTACAGCTGAGGCTGGATAACTGCAGGTCATAAAGGTAGTTGGTGGCAGGTCACAGGCCCGGCCTCTTAGATCAGTTAAATGTCTAATGGCACCGCAACCACAAAGACGGGCTCTCCTCCGAAGGTCGAACTGAAAGAGTATAGCGGACTCCTCGAGCTGCACCAAAATTGGTTTTCCAGAAGAAATCATGTCAGTATAGATGTCCATCCTCTGAGTAAGAATGGGCTTACCTACTAGAGGAGAGCATCATGTATAAGGAATGAAGCGTGTCATTGGATAGATTACGGGGCGTTGGAGGCCATGCATCTTGAATTAAGAAAAAAAAAGTATAAAATGCAACAGAACATGTTGAATTATTTCCAGTTTAAGTTATGCAGGGATTGTTTTACAATAACTTTTGTGACTGTGGCCGGACCTTAGTGGTTATAGTGGAAACCTGCTACCATAAGTCGTGTGATGGCTCATGGTAGCATAAAAACATAATGTACTTTCTCCACTTTGGGTGTGTGAGTAATCACAAAACAAACAATTAAAACTACGTCATTGTTGATTTTGTGACAATGTTGTACTGTACTGGCCATTGCTAATGTGTTCAGCCTTGCCATGGGAAACTGATACTTAAGCTTAAGTGCACAGAAATAACAGCAACCTTGGACTTACAGTGAACGAGAGCCATGTCTCAGTTACTGTACAGTAGGCCCATGACCTGCTTTGGCAAACCAGAATGATGAGTAAATATAGCACAGAGACAGACTTGTTTTGGCAGAGGGGGCAACATGCAGGGTGACAGACGGTGTGTCATCACTGGCAAGCGCGAATGCTCGAGGTTTGAACTTCGCTATTTGGTGCATCTGACTAACAGCCCCACAACACGACAAATACTTATCAGCTGGTCCATTTATTTAAAGCATTCCATTTTAAACCTTGCATTGCCGCGGCTGCATATGTATTGGCTTGGAAGGGTCACAGCGGGAAGTAAATCTCGGATGCTTGAAGAGTTACAGGACTGCAAAGAGCAAACACATATTTCAAGTGTCAAGCCATTTCGGTGCAGACACTGAGGAAGAACCAGAGAGTGGTCTTCTCCATCTTTGTCGTTTTTGTCCACCGACCCCCAACACACACAGTTACACCCAGTCAACTGTGTTTGTTCCGCCCTAACTCAAAAACCAGCTGCAGTGACCCATGTCTGACAGTATACAAACAAAGAGTCTGCGGGAACGGTGCACAGACACACACACACACACACATATCTTGTCTGATGGACTGAGACAAAATCTTGTGTTGGGTAGTTTGTTGGTTTAGTGGCTCCTGAGTGCCATTAGCACTGATAGGGGCTCCAACCAATGGGCGCCTTGGCTTAAACTTAACAAAAGATTGAACATGTGAACTCTTTCCTCACTCAACATGGCTGTATGACTGTTAAACACATTAACACTGAGCAATAGCTTTTTAAAATGCTAGCTGGGAGATGATCTGAAACAGAACTAAGGGCTTAACTTCACTTCTGTTTCAGATCATCTCCACATGTCCCCAGAGAAAGTCTTGATATTTGTTTATTTGTTTACGGATCTGGTTTTCCTGGTAACTAAAAAAAATAAAAGAATGAAAGAATTTGTTGGAGATTGCAGTGCCAAACATTTGCTGATTCAGCACACCACGTGGGGTTAGATCCTCAAACTAAGACCAGATGAAGGTCTGGCACTTACTTCATGCACTAATTACTGTATTGACAGCGCAGCTATGGCACGAATCGGTACATCTTCATTGGAGGCTCTGGCGACTCCCCAATTAAAAAATCATAAAAAAAAGTGTTGACATGAGGAGGCCATCTTCATTAAGCAATTGCTTTAATGCCACATATTGATGCTATTATCTAAAATGCTTATTGTTCAAGAAGGGCTCCAGAAATAATTCAGTTAGTATGCAAAAGCCACAGTTGCTATATTTTGCTGTGGAACCTAATTGAACTCCACTGGAGCAGCCTGCACAGATTTGTGTCAGGCTGCAGGCTGCCCCCTAGCGGTGAAGAGAGGTAACACATATAGAGCAGGTGAGCGGCGTTTGATGCTGGCATTTAGTTGGATCCAGTGGATGGCTGCATTTTTAATGTTAATGTATCGAAAAAGAAAGCATAGACGGATCATGATGTACATTGAAAAATGTCACCGCAGTGGCAGAAACACCAATGACTGGTTTGTTCAACACTCAACATACCTGTGTGTTGAGGTAAATTGAGGAATCGGAGCAGAGCAGATGCGTCTCGGTGAGATTCAGCACTGTCATCAGCATTGTCTAACAGTACACTCTGCAAAGGAGGGAAATGTAATCGTGGATTACGCATCCTGCGGAATATCATGGAAAATAACTGGCACTCATGTGAAGTGTTGACAACTTTATATGCATGCAGGGACGGCAGATACAGTAAAATTCAACTGACTTACTTTGCTCAATGTGAAAAAGCAAAAGACATGGAAAAGGAGCAACGTCCTGTTCCTCCACTCCGCGCAAATCTGCAGGAAAGCCATCTCTGTGGGTCAACTTTACGCAAAAGCTGCAGCCTAAATCACACAGCCACTTTCCGGCAATCCCAAGAGCTCCAATAAACCAGTCCAGCAGCAGCAGCAACAGCAGCAGCAGCAGCGCACTTTTGCAGGGCCTGAGATGAATGGAACATCCACGAGTCTCAGATGCAGGCTTCTTCACTTTGTGCCACTTTGGTTCCCATTCAGCTCCAAGCGTTACCGGACGCGGTAACTCGCTTGAACCCAAGTTCTGTCTCCCGGCGAGTCATTTTCCTTTATTCCACTCAGACAATCCGACCAGTATCCAGCGTCTCTCTCTCTCTCTCTCTCTCTCTTTTCTCTCTCTCTCTCTCTCTCTCTCTCTCTCTCTATCTCTCTCTCTCACTCTCTGACACATATATGCTCACTCTGCCTCTCCCTCTCTATCTACCCAGTGACCCCCGCGGACCATTTTGACTCCCAGTGAAATCATGTGGCTGTCTTAAATAGGCCGCGTCTCGTCTTGGCAGTCACAGACTTCTAGGAAAGTCGCTCTGACTCCAACTCTGTTTTCCCCCCCGGGAGCCTGCCACAGGAGCAATGAACACAAGGCTGCTGAGGACTGTGTGAGTTTTGAGGAGGGGGTGTGTGGGTGGGAGGTGGTGGTACAGCCTGCAGCCAATCACATCTGACACCTGTGCTGAGAGATGAGGTCTGTATCCATCTCTCAGGTTGCAGGAGGATGAGTGTGACGAGAAAATGGGCTGACTGTTCTGTTTGCTTGCAGGGTAATGAAGCCGCTCCACTTCCTATAGTTATTCTGAGGAGACTGTAATAACATCTGTTATGTTTGGCCCCCATCATTTTAAATAATCTATTTAAAAGTGTGATGTAAGGAAGGAAATAAAAAATATTACAATCCAGTATTCTGGATTTTGTAGCCCAAACACGCTCTGGAGATTATACCCCGAGACAGGTTATCAGTAATTTGTGATGGATTACTGTTTGAAAAGTAACCTTTGACTGTGTTTAATCCTCTCGTCAGTCTCCCATCTCTCCTGTATTCCGCAGCTGCACTGATAGGCAGCATGCCAACATTTCTAAACTCCCCACAATCATTCATGGAAGTGCTTAGCAGTGTGGGAGCCAAGGGATTGGGAGCGCTTGTTTCATATTCCTGCAGCATTTTATCCTCTCTAAAAGAAAACCAGATGAGCTCTCTGCTTTGCTGCAGACGAAATAAACGTGCCACAGTTAACAGTGTAATCTTTCGGCACCAAGTCAGAATATCAGAGAAAGGAATAAAACGTGATTGTAAGCAGGCAGGCTAATGAAGTTCACTCCTTTTCTCTTTAACGACAGCCTCTGCTCCTCAAGTGTCAGTGTGCAACATGTTTATGTACTCAAACATGCAGAAGGCAGTTTTATTTCTTTATCTTAAGCTAAATGGAATCAAATGTGAGGAACATTTTAATAAATTAAAAGTGATTGCGTTAACAACATCTCTCAAGCGCTGACATCTTTGTATGCAGGACATAAAGCTGAAATGTAGCACAGTAGCTGATAATTATTAAGTTTCAGATATACAAAATAAGCCAATATCATATTTCAGCGTTTTAGAGAGAGTGATGAGTAGAAGACCTCTATGATAAATCACAATGAGCAAAGGCAACACCCAAAAGCTGGACATATACTTCAGCTCTCGATGACACTCTGTCCTTCGGGTTTGTGCGAGATGTTTAATGCATCCTCTAAATGGTCTGAGCCATGTTAGAGATATTGTCAGACATGAAGGATCAATTTATTTTGAAAATCAGCAAGGGAATAAATGGGATGATAAACGAAACCTCATTGCAACTGATACACATACAATACTTACTTCCAGATTTTTGCCTAACTTTGCCGATTCTGGATTTAATCAGCGATAAAAGACAATCTCTACCATATGTTTGGAGGCTCAGGTCTCTTTACAGTGTCAGTTGCTGCTGAAATTATATCGCCCCTTCCATCGCCCTGCGTTAAGACACACACACACACACACACACACACACACACCCTATGCTCGCACTGATGTGTGCGCACGCTGCAATTCAATACTCGCTGTTATGCTGTAAATTAAAACATATTGCTTGCATATCAAATCTTAAGCAAATGCACACAGCTGACAGGACAGCTTCCAAAGCTTTGACCTGATGCTGTAAGGATAGGAGACAGTCTGACAGTCTTATGCTTCACTGTGTGGGGTGTGCAGGTAAAGCAGATTGAGAAATAAAGACGTCGTAATGTTTAAAGAAGTCGAGCATAAAAGAAAAAAAAAACTCCTGTGGTTCAAAGTGAGCTGGCTGCTTTGAGTGATTTGACCTCTGAACTTCTGAGCTCATGCCTCTCTGTCTGTCTGCCTGCCTGTCTGACTGTCTGTTTGTCTCCCTGCCTGTAGCTCAACCGTTTGCCTGCCTGGCTGTTTTCAATATCATCTGTGGATGTAGAAAGACAAAGAGCTGGAGTATAAAAGGATCTCATTCCCTCTCATGAATGTCTGCACACTGACGCATGTAGTGTCACACATATAGTTTGTCAGTTTACGTTAGGCAAGTTGCACACAGAGGAGTTTGATCTCTACAGTATTGCTGGTCTTAAATGAGGAATAGATGAACTAAAACAAGTATCTTTTTTTTCACATACATCAGCAGCAATTTAAATCTTTGTGCAAGACTCTGGCCTCAGTTTCCTATATGGATTGAACAAAGATACCTAATAAATAGTGAGCATGCTGCTAGGTGGATTTTCTCACCTTTGGACAGGCTAGTTGTTTCCTGAATCTGATCTATATGCTAAGAAAAGTTAGCTGGCTGCTGACAGTAGCTTCATATTCACCATAAAGATACGAAAGTGCTGTTGATTTTCTTATCTAAGTTTGAGCAAGACGGTAAATATGTGTGTTTCCCAAAATGTCAAAAACAATCCCTTTAAATCTTAAAGTTTTTTTCTGCTTCAGTCTCTCCAGGTAGTTTTCACTCCATAATTAGCTGTCTAAAAACTGCAGTGAAGGCAACATATGTGCAAGAGTGCATGCGAGTGTATGCTTGCGGTGAGAATATGTGCGTTTGTGCGCATGCTCTTATGTGATTTATGTGCCTGTCTTGGTGCGTTAGTGTGAGCACGTACATGTATCTGCGCATGTGCTTGTGTTATGGTCATTGTGTGTGTGTGTGTGTGTGTGTGTGTGTGTGTGTGTGCGTGCGTGTGAATAGTAAGCTGACAGCAGCTGTAAAATTCCTCTCTGAGCATCACAGAGGGGAGGCTGATGGGAGCTGACAGGGAGCAGGAGTGAAGGGAGGTGGGAGAGGAAGATGAAGGTGGAGGAGAGACGGTGGTTGCCAGCTAGTTTGATGATTGAAGGTTCAGTCAGGCTTTGCAGAAATTCTGTACTGCTGTCGAAGAATACTGATGCCTTTACTGTTATTGTCTTGACCTTATTGAGTGCAATGCATTCATGCACCTTGGATGTATCAGCTCAGAGTGAAAAAAACATTTTTCCCTAAATATTTGCAGATGGTGCTGAAGACTGATTTTTTTTTCTCTTCTTTTTTTCTTCTTTTGTTTTTAAAAAATATATATATTTAGCCACCTCTGGAACTGCTCCCTGCTATCCATTTATCTATCTTACCTTACATTGTAGAGGACTATTTGTATTATTTTATTTTAAAATACAGGTCATGTAAATAAATAAAATAAATAAGGATACAAAAGAAATGTGTAAAGTTACTAGTAAACAACAGTGTCTTTGAAACATTTCACAATAATGATTTGGGAATAAAACTATGCAATAATTGAAGCTACACAGGTCCTATTTGTTTGAGTTGGATAGCAGAACATGGAATATTGTTCACAAATAAAACATACATTTCCACTTTCATGAAATAAGAGGCATATTTAAACTTTTAAAGTTAAAAAAAAAGTGAAAAGTGGAAAGAAGGGCAGTGCCAGGTAGAAGAATAGACGGTGCGTGAGCTTGCCTGTAGCATTGTGACTGCAGCCAAATTGGATAAACTACATGTGAGTATTAACACAAATTAGGATGTGTGAAGGAGTCGGACAGTAAGGACAGTTTCTCTCTTCAAAACCAGAAGTAAAATCTAAATCAGAGTTTGCCTTGTTGGCCAGCATACAAAGAGGAGGATGAACAGAAATAAACACATTACGTAGTTTATATAGGCACAGTGGATGTTTATGTGGTGGATGCACAGTGATTATTTTATGACATGATTTGACTGAAAAGAAACTGTTCTTATGTGTGGTTGTTTTAGCACACAGTGCTCTGCAGCGCCTACCAGAGGGGAGAAGTTAGAACAAGTTGAGTCCAGGGCGTTTTGGGTCAGCAACAATGTTCCCTGCCTCCTCAGATACTTTTTGAGCTACATTTGAGATGCTGTAAATGCTGATGACATGCCGTTTTCCTTCAGAAAACAATTGTACCAACATATTGTTTTGCAAGTTTAATTGTCTGGCCCTTTTAAGTACTAAATAAGTTGATTTAAAATCTTCTGAAACAATACTACTGTGGATGCATTACCCTGAACCAGTTGTGAATTAGGCCAGTTCTATTTGTGGGCTAACAGCAATAAGTAAAATCACAGGACTTTGGTAGTGTCAGTAATTTGGCACAAAAAAAGCACATGGTTGGTTCATAGGTTCACTCCAGTGGAATGTTGCACTTGAAATACTTTACTGTACTGCTTCACCCCCTCCTTCAAACAGCTTCTACTGAACTAGGTAATGTATTGGACATGGTTGAGTGAGCCAAGCATTAGTCTTCATAATAACCACTGATTAGTGAAGCTATTGTGCTGATGTCAGTGCTCTACATCTGAGAAACGTTGCAGTTTGGGAGGTCTTGTTCTGACCCTGTTTGATCATGTGAGCAGTGATAGTTCACTTTGGGACATGACACTGGATGAAGCTGACATATTCCTGATTAATCTGATTGATAGTGATAATCTTTTGCTGTCCAAGCAGTGGTTTAGGCTATTAATCCAATCAGTGGCTTATTATTCTCTGCAACAAGTGTCCTATGAAAATACTGGTTATGCTTTGAGTGCGTGATGTTCCTTTACTATGAGGATAGCAGAGTTAATGGCTCACGTCACAGTTTCCTTCCTGCAAGCAATTATGCTATTATTATGAAATTTACTTTTATTTTATGATATAAACTGAAGGAACCCATAACTGCAACTTAGAGGCATACAGTCGATTCTTTATTTTCACAGTCATTCTTGTGCACTTGTACATTTTAAGACGAAAAGTTAGCCACTTGCTAACACAACACCTCTCTGTGGGTTTGAGAGCCCAAGATAAAAATGAAGGGCTGAAGAATTGCGTTAATTATTGGTAGTCATCTGTATTTGATCACTGGGGCAGAAAGAGCATCTCTGGAGGGGTGAAACCTAAAAACAAAGTGGCTAGTCTTATGACACTCGGCAGGGGTGAGAGCCTGCTAAAGTTCACCACCTCTGTATTGTGTAAGCAGTCCTGTTATAATACCTTCATCTTGGACGGGAACCGCTGAGCTGATTTCAATGATTTTTTGAATCAGAGCTGGATAAAAGAAAAAAAACTTACATGCCTTACATGATTAATACATGTGTAAAATGTGCAGACAAAATGACCCAGAAACTGTGCTTTAATCTTGCACAAATCTAGAATAAATGTTATGTTAGTCTCAGTGGCACTGCCAGGCTCAGCTTCAGTACTGTACAGTAGATCTATTTTACACTGCCAGGCCTGGAGGAAGGAGTCTCTCAAACATTTGCATGTCTGGAAACTGGTACCGGGGCCCACACAACCCACCAGTGTCCATAGTACAGTATGGTGTGGGACTGGACCTGCTGGCAGGAAGATGAGGGAAAGAGCAGCAGTCCTCATTTGGGTCTAGGCTATGTGTGAATGTTCATACCGCAAAATTCTTGCTGAGTCAAATAGAATTCACAAAACCTTTCAATTTGCCAGTTTCTTTATTGTAATGCAATGAAACGCACTGCATGTTTTCTGTTTCATTGGTATTAAAATCTAGATTCTATGCAGGGAACGAGGAATCAAACAAGACACTGACCTCTGTTCTCTCCCTTTGTATGATAAAATAATAGAGAATCTCCATAAAGAATTAAATCAGCATCAGATAACCTCTGTCTATATACTGTACTTGATAGACTTGCTGTGCTCCTGCTTCACAGCTGATTCACCTCCCAGACAAATTATACTGAAAAAACTGTAATAGAGAGGACATGGAGGCTGTGTGGGCTTACACAGTGGCTACCACAGTAACTTCCTCCACAGTGGTCCCAGGAATTTACCAATGTGGGAATGGAAAGGGCCAAAGACCAAGTTTTTACAGTGTTAAATGAAATAACTCTAACAGATTATCATAGTCGACACTGAAATATGATTTTTAATAATAGTTTGAAAGAAAAGACCTTCTAAAATTAAGGATTTATTCAGTGCATTTACCAACATTTTCCTGGTGTTAATTCCTGACGAGGGGTCTTGGCGTATTTTATGCTCGTTACCATCTCCACCATACATTTTAACAAATGAGTTGCACCACAGCTGCACTATTTTAAGCTGCACCGACTGAACTTGGTGACATGGATTAAAATTTCCCTCATTGTAAATTAATGCTCACAGACATTACAGTTCAGCACCAGTCACCAAACCAACAACCTCCTCAACCCCCCCCCTGTGAGTACATAGAAATCTGCACAGACCACCCACGAACACACACACAGGGACACAGTCCTACACAGGCACTGCGTGGTTGCAGACGCAGATTGCTCTGCTGAATGTGAAGCTGTATTTTTCCACAAACTCCTGTGCAATCATCAAAAGCTCAAGACTAAAATATCAGATTAATGGTGGAAAATACTTCAGTTTCATCAAACTTGCCGAGCACACACAACTGACGTGCACAGATGTTTTGCACGGTGGTACAATGTCCTAATTGACAATGAAATTATCCTCCACCTGGACACTAAGCCTTTTTTGTCTCGTCCACAGCACATTTTCAGCCACAATTAAAGGGAATACCTTACGTCGTTTCACGAGCCCTCAGGATCCCTCAGGGCCTACTTTGTTCTTGCTTAGTATCTTCAAAGTGCAGACAAGCTAAAGAGCATTATACTAACAGGTTTACTCACAGCAATGAATAAATGTCCATGAATGAGCCTGTAAGAAATCCAGCCGGTGAATAATGAGGCCATGAAGGAGGACATTTGATTAATATTGATGACGGTGATATGATTTCCTTTGACTGAACTATTGGCAGCACTTTTTAAAATATCACAAAGCAGCTTGTATTCACAACAATACAACTTATATTTGATGATACATATTATTTGTAGTTATGTTATGGTTTGGTAACTGTGTTCATGTACACACTGTCATCTTTTGAAGTATAAGGAATTCATATTTTGGATGAATTGTGAGAATTTACCAAATGTGAATACAGGCCAGGTTGGTTTGTAACTGCAATAGAAAATCTGGCAAAACTCCTTAGAAGAAAATTGCTTATAAATTTGTCAGTCCTTTAAGGTCAATTTGAATGCAAAAGCATCCTCTGCATAGGATGCTTCACATAGGTCTTGCAAGCTTAATGCTGGAAGAACAGTGGTCTGATGCTTAAAAAATGCATCACAAATCTGTGCAGGATAAGTGTAGAGTAGCACTAAGGTGCCCTTGACCAAGGCACTTAATCTCCTTCACCTTCTTCCCAGTGGCTCATGCAGTCTCTTAACAGCAACTTCCACTTATCTCTTTCTCTCTCTCTCTCTCTCTCTCTCGCACACACACTTTGAGAAACAACAACTCTCTCCATGAAACAGACAATGATCACAGGTCGCCACCCCTGTCAGCATGTGTCCCCGTCAGTGACAGAATAGGTGACCATCTGTAGCGGGAGCAAAGCTTTATTTTGGTTGTGAGGTTCAAAGGTCCTGAGATGCAAGTTGACAGTTGCTGTCATGGCTGCCTGAGTGGCTGTGTCAGTGAACCTGAAAATATTTGTTTGGAAGCATCAAGCACCGAGAGAAACCCGCAGGTGAAAACTATGGCTGCAGAATGAAGGGAAATGATACCTTTAACAATTATCTTTCCAAATCGTTTGGGTGCACATCGTGACACTGAATGACTTTCTCCCCCTCCCATCAGTTCCTTACCATCAGACCTCATAAATACTTTTTAATTACTTTTTAAAAATTAGGCATTTCTACAACCTATAAGATTTTATTGCGCCCATCTTTCTGAAGTTTATCATAAATATTAGAATTAGTCTGCATCACAATGGGCTATGAAACCATCATCCATAAGTTCAGTTTGAATATATTCCTGCTGTCACTATTATGACTTTAAAACAGGGCCTCCTTTGGAATGTGGTGCGGCCTTTGACCCCACAGTGCAGGGAGTTTACATATCCATGTCTCCACTAGTAAAAACTACATTCCTACCTTCGATCTGGGTCAGAGATAAAAGATGACAGAGATCTGACGCTGACAAGCGAGACAGATCTTACATTCAGACACACACATTTTTGAGGACTTAGGCATAAGACTGCAATAAAATATAACCACATATTATGACACACAGATGTCAAGTAATTTATTGCACCAACTTTGATCTGTGCTTCCTTGAACTAGTCCTTTATAACGGTGCATTTGTTGATTTCCAACTATTTTTGGACATCCTCCTGTTTCTCACCTTAATCGATTTCTGTGGGGAACATTTACAATCATCAATAATGCTGGTTGTTGATTCTAGTACACAATCGCATTGGACAAGAGATGGTGAGAGTGCAATGCTCTTCCTTGATTTAGGGAAACCTGTGTGAGCAGAAATGCCAGAGGCTCAAAATTGACTGCAGTAGACCACTTTGCTAGCATAGCTAATGACGTTATCTAACAGAGATCTGAGGTGCTGTCCTCCTTTCAGGCAAGTTTTTCTTCATTCTGACAAAATGTGCATAGAGGGCTTTGTTTATCAGACTTTCTGAAAAGCCATTACTCAGACCACCTGCATGGGCGTATTTCACTATATTTCACTGTTCATGGATAAATGCCACTGTATCTAAAATTTAAAAACACACCAGTACCACAGTATCAGATCCTTGTGTGGATGAAGCTCAATGTTCAGACAAAAGAAGAGAACAAATCTCACAAATCATTCTGGCATCATATATATATATATATATATATATATATATATATATATATATATATATATATATATATAGAGAGAGAGAGAGAGAGAGAGAGAGAGAGAGAGAGAGAGAGAGTATATGTCCGCCAAGGTCCAACTGTCCCTTTTAATTGAATTAAACCCTAATCCAATGTCCAGTTAATTTAACCGTTAGACAGAAAATTACAGGAGGAATGATAAGCAACTGGACTTGGACTGGTGACTTTGCATTTTATGGACAGGTGTAGTTTTTAGTCTTGCTTTTTCTAGGAAGTGACTTTAATGGGAATTAAATGGGATGAAGTTCCCATTTCATGGAGTCTTTATTTCTACATGCTGAAGAATTATTATTCTTAAACATGTTCTAACAAAGATGCCCATTCACTGATTGAGTAGGGGACAATCTGGTTCTTAATTAACCAACCAGCCAATTCCTTTTTTGCATTAAATATATGATTTTTTTTATTTTTTTTATTTTAAAATGCGAAGACCCACATATGTTTTCAGTAAATCTACAGCAGAGAAAGAAAGGCAGCTTTGGAGTGTTTTTGATTACTGTTGTTTCTGATAGATCGGAAAATTGTCTCATGGTCTCACAAATGTTTTTTTTTTCGTTTTTTCAAGACAGTGTGAACAGCACAGATCACATGGAACCATCTCTTTTCAATTTGTATTTGAGTCACTTTCATGTGTTTTCCTAAACCAGATAAATGTCTGATTCCCGCTGATGTGACAACAGGAGTGTGAACAGTCAGATCAGAATTCATGTGGCTTTTGTCCCACTGGGCATGCTCACGTCAATGTTTTGTCAGCAATAGTGGACAAAGGCAAATATGGAGGATAAAAGAAACAACAGCTGGGAGACATTAGGTTACAAATTTATATATAAATAGGAAAATGCTTCATTCAAATCCTGTTTTTGCCTTTTTGCCCTCAGCCTAAAAAACTTGGTAAGCAGGACATGGCAACTATTTTGTCAGAAGAGCACTTAGAGTAGATTCCAACAGTATTTTACTTGCATTAATCTTGATTTGAATGTTGGTCACAGCCATTAATGGATTTTTCCAATAGTGACACAGTGCAAACAACACACAGTCAAACCAGACAGGAACCAGACAACCAGTCAGTCAACCAAGCCAGTGGCAAATCAATTTGCTCTACCACAAGCCTGTCCTCGTGTGAATGGCACACAGTATTTTTGTGTGGCCAGTCCCCAAGTTGTTGTCACTAAAAGCCCATTATTTGAAAATGGCAGACTATCAGTCTCTTGGCACGAAGAGCCTTTCACTACAGATCCAACATAAAGAAAGTCTGCAGATTCAGCAATGGGAGAGGTGGGAAAAAATTAGACCTTTAACATGGCTGGGAAAAAAGGACGAGTGGGAGGGGGGAAAAGACAAGGAATAAATCTGTCATGTGTTTGAGTCTGTGACAAAACAGAGAGATGATAAAATGCTCCGCTACACTGTTGAATCTCAAGGCAAAGCTCCATAAGAGTCAGGTTTGCCCCAAAGGTCAAATAGACTAGTTTGTCTGTCCTGAAAATATGAGTTATTGTGATTCTATACCATCTCTGGTCCAGTGAACGGAACAATGAAAACACCTGCACTCTTTGTAGTGGGACAAATATCCATTTCACTTGTAAAACAGGCAACAATAGAGCAAATGCAGGATATCGAGAAAAAAAATGTTTTAAGCCCTCTGTCTGCATATTTCTACTTGTTTGTGGTCTCAGGTAAAAGTGTTTTGCTTCTATTTCATGATCCAACTGTGTGCTTGTGTAAATTGTGCACTTTTGTGAAGATATGCATGTGTTTTTCTGTTTCAGGAAGACTCCTGTGCCCCCATGCCTCTCACTTATCCACTGGCAACTGGTTTTCACTAATCCCTTTCATTGGAAACAGCCTCCCTTGGTAGCAGCTGCCTCGAATATGTTGCAGCAGAGGCACGTTAGCCTTTGTCCAGTCCAATTTAGAGTCCGATATTAGTTTGTCATGAGCGTGTAACTATGCAGAATGTAGACCTAGCTGATGCCAAATGAGTAGAGATGACCCGAGGTCAACAAAAACAATAATGTAGACTTTTCTGGAGATGCTCTCCCATATATGCTATAGTACAATAATTATATAAGGTTGCCATGTTGTGAAACTAACAAATCAAATTTTCATTCTTATGTGGACAGAAGCTGAGGCTTGTCATGAATTTTTCAAAGTGGTTCAAGTGTCCCAGTGCATTATGATGGTAGGTACCTGAGAAATAGAAGAAAGGAGCAGCTGTACCTCTATTATAAGATTTGGAGAAGCTAATGTGTGCATCCCCACTTTTTTATCATAGCACTTTTCTATTTTCATACATTTGATCAGGTTTGGATCTAAATAGTTATATCTGGCCCTTTCATAAATGAATTAAAAATTAGATTTCCTGTACCTAGGCTATATAGCTGGAGAACATCGCAAAATGCAGCAGCTACATTATAAGTTCTAAACATCTGTCTGCTTGGTTTTCAGTCATTGTGCCATACTTTGGGCAAGTTAAGACTGATGTTAGTCACTCTGACTCTGTTGCCAAAGGCTACAGATGAATCATCAAAGTTTGTTGATTTCTTTTTTTCTGCAGAGCAAGAGGGCAGGCATGATGATGCCGAAGAACAGGTAATGAGATTGGATGGATGTCAGAGAGAGAGCCAACTGAAGCTATGTAGTTTAGTGTTTCCAGAGCAAAATCTTTGTAAAGTGGTCAGTGGTCAGTTTTTTATTGTTTTTATTTTCAACTAAAATGTTTAATATCGGAAGATCGGTGTGCCCTCTCCTGCAGTGAACAGTTAGTCGCAAACTGATAGTTATAGGGATCCGCGGGTACACCATCATCTATCTATATATGTTCAACCTACTCAATTATCTGTATCCATTTCCATACTTGGACTGGGCAGTAAATGGACAGGATCAAGTTGTGTTATTTACAATTCATAATAAAACTACATACAGAACATAATTATGATTCGCATCAATGTTTTTGATCGTAAGATTAAGATATCTCTTTTTTTTTTTTTTTAGAGATTATGGAACTATTTACAAAGTAACCTGGAGTTTTCAGCCAAATTACAACTGTATGTGAAAGTCCAGCCTTCACTTTGCTGTTTCGTTCATTTTTCCTCCCTGATTATTCCTCAGCTTCTCTCTCTTTCACCTTGGGGCAAGTGTGAGAAGCTCTGGATAGTAGCATGTATTGCCAGGGCATGCCATCTGAGTGAGAATGTCATTATTTAATTAGAAGAAGGCATGCCCACAGAGGATGGGCATGACAAAGACACACAGAAGGAAAGAGGGAGAGAAATAGAGAGGGCGCAGCCTGTCTGGCCACAGCCGTAACCTTGCCATGGCAGGGTGGGGGACCCAGTCCCCAGCATGACCTGCTCAAACTAGGGAGGCAAGGTGCCTGTTTAAAGCCAGACTTTCCACTCCAGACAAAGTATCCCCCAGGGGACCAGCCTCAGGACTTCAGCCAGGCCCCGTCCCCACCCCTCCATCTGCTGCCAAAGAATGAGTAAGGAAGGGGTGGGAGCTGAGCTGCACCCCCTGGCCGCAGATGGTGAGGAGGAGGAGGTGGATGGTACAAGCGTTGAGGTGGAATCCCTGTCCCAAGATACAGATGAAGGAGACCCTCCCCTCTTGTTAGCCTTTGACAGCCACAGAGGCTCCTGTTTCCAGCCACCCTGGGTGGCTCAGGGTGTGGACTCTTGGGTAGTTTTGACCATATCACAGGGCTTCTGCCTTCACTTTTCTCAAACCTCCCCTCGTGGCAGTTTCAATGACAGCCTTGTCTTTGTCAGACCCGCAGCATGAGGCGAGGATACGAGCCGTTTTCTTTTACCCTCTTGGCAAAGGAAAAATAGAGTGTTAGTCTTAACCAGTTTCTTCGGCCCCTGTGGTTTAAGGTATTGGTTCACAGGGTGACGCAGGCATTCTTATAAGGGGAATAGTTCACCTCCATATACCTAAAGGATGCCTGCCTTCAGATTCCTATCTGGAGAGGTCACAGGCTGTTCCTGAGGTCTACATGCAAGGACAGTGTCTTCGAAATCCGTGTCATGCCCTTTGAGATCTCACTGACACCTTCTACTTTTGCTTGGTGCACGAACATGGTCCTCAGTCCTCTGCAGCGACGGTTAAATATGTGGCATGGCCAATCTCCTGGAGCATATTAGAGCCTGACTTCACCTATGCCAGGAGGAGAGCAGGCTGGGACCCTGCCTGTCACATTTTTTCCCTGGGACATGGTCTCCCAGAGGCTGTGCATGCGATTCTTGGGCTGGTGGCAGCAATGGTTGAAATAGTTCCATTGACCACCTTTACATGCAGCCAGTGGAGATGCCTCCTCAGCCTAGCAAGGGCAGAGGGACCGGTGCGAAGCAAACCAATCTGACCCACTCACACGTGAGGCTCAGGAGACCTTGCTGTTACTGCAGGCTCAGTTGCATAGGGGACCTCTCCATCAACCTCAAAGGTATAGTGGCTGCCAATAATGCAGCCCATGTAGGGCAGTGCAGGCACTTGGTGGATTGTGATATACGCATTGCCCAATTTTGGGGAGATTCCTTGAGACTCAGGGCTAATATGTTAGAGCCCCTACTGTGCAACCTTGAGACCTGGAGTTGGTCCTGAACTTTCTGCAGTCTGCCCTTGGAGCCCCTTGAGTCTGTGAGCTTCAAGTGGCTGTCCCTCATGACAGTATTTCTTTTGGCAGTGACATCTGCATGGAGAGTAGGGGAAATGCAAGTCCTGTTAATACACAAGGAGCTTTGCAGGTTTAGTCCAGCTGATATGGGAGTAATGCTACATCCCACTCTGGCTTTTCTCCTTAAGATTGTAACAATGCCCAACTTAATGGAACAGATGAGTTTTATTCCCCATCCTCTCTCCACAAGCAGAGGGAGATCGGAGGCAGAGACAGTCTCCACTTTGCCCTGTTAGGACACTTGTGTCGTATATCTAGGCCACCCAGGCTTTTGAGCCAGATCTGATTACAGATTTAAATTCTGGATGGCTTTTTTTCACATTCTCTAACAATGCAAGATTAGGCCTTTATTTTTTTTTAAATGTTTCCCCAATATTATGAAAATTTATAAAAAGTTAGATACAAAAAACAAAATAAAAACACCAAGGCATGGAGAAAATATGATGTTCTACCTCTTAGCGAAATTAGATCCAGATCATATTATGGATCTTGGAGATTAAAATATCATTATAGCAAATGTGACTTGCTGAAAGGGGTTTATGGTTAGCTCTACCATCAAAAAGAGATCAAACATACCCATTTGGTCCAAACACGTCAAGGCCTACATGAAAATCCTGACCTAAAAGGAGTGAGGAGGAATAATTAACATTCATAATATCATTTTTTTATGTTTTACAAAATTTTAACAAATGAATAAAGCCCCCTTTTATAGTCAAGGCTCGACAGTAGATGAGTAAATTATATTACATAAAAAATCAAAAATAAAGAGGACTAAATTCAGAAACTCTTTTAAAACATTATGTGCAAATTCAACACTTTGAAAATTTAACTTTGCTCATGGCTATTTGACCTTAAATTGGAACTTTCCCAATGGGAGTTTGGTATTGCAGTTAGCGTGAGGTAAGCAGGAGTAGAAGATAACATGCTGGTGGGAGTAGCAATATTAGACTTTGATTAACTCACTGCTAAGAGTATTTGTACTGAGGAATGAAAAGCATTATTTTTTTTGAAAAATGGGCATTGGGTCCTGCAACCAGCAACACACCAACCAACCTCCTGTGAATGGTGTGTCAGTGCAGACTCAAGGAGGACGGAAAAAGCCAGGGAGTCTCGTGTGGTGGAAATGTCTGTGAGGTCAAAAGAGAAGGATAACATCACAAATTAAATTCAAAAATTGTGCTTTGGCAGATATTTGGGGTATCATCTTTTATAAAAATATTCTGCATGGATAAGTAGAATCCATTTTGTGCCAGACATATACCAAAGCCAAGGTGTAACAGGCTGCAGCATCTATTTCCCAGATTTGCTTACAGCAAAAAAAACCAACCAAAAAAACATGGTTCTGGTCTTGAGATTGTGATTCTGCCACGTAGTTACAGTTGACACTGTATGTATTAATCATTATAAAATGAATTTACTCATGGGTCAACAAATGATCTATTTTGCACAACCAGTTGACAAACCTTTATTTGACTCTTTCTTGAAGCATCCTATATTGCATGACTATTTTTTTTTCTCAAGACTGTGGCTGTCGCTAAAACATGACTTCCAGGTTGTAGATTTGATACAGGCATCAGTTCAACAGATGTATTAAAGGAGGAACGGGTTTTGCTGTGATGTATTACACACTCAATTTACACTTCAGTTTACCAAATGACATCAATCCTCCTACCAGTTTTTTTTTCCCCAACTGTCTGAATTACCTCATTACATGTCTTTGCTATTTGGGAGAAGAACAGAGCCAAGTGAAAAAGTTTAGACTAGACACCTGTTATGATGATTAAAGCCACATGACACCTACCAAAGTGAATCCCTTGACTGAACAGGTGTTTTCTCAAGTTATCCTTATCGCTGTTCTGTTCAGGAGGTTGATTTAAGAGCCATGGATCTTTTTTCTTTGAGATATGTCGGATGTCGATTTTGCTCACAAACATAGATGATCTTTTCAGATGTTTTAAGAGATGATTGGTGGCTATGGAGCAGTGGGTGATTTCTGCATCAGCCAGACACTTGTGCTTGAAACCATATCAATTTAAGATTTCAGGGGTGTTAAACTGCAGCAAGGTATTATTCATTCATTGGATGACATGAACAAATATTTCAAGTCTTAAATCTTCAAGTTATTTTCCACCATGGTTACTTTAAACGCTGTCATCCCTACACTTCCAAACTTTTTATTGCAGCCAATCCGGCAATGCTTCAGTTCTATTATACTATCAGAATTGATGCACACACATATTTACCCTAAACAGACTGAGTTGTGTCTGTGTTTTATAAACCATTGTGCATGTTTCTTATGTCAATGATGAATTACAACCAGAGAGTGAGACACATGCTCGATATGCTTCGAAATCCCTTCTTTTCACGCAATCTGTCTTTGTAAGTGGTACTTCACATGGAACTTTTCCCCTAATCTCACATCGTTGCCTCTGAGTGACCCTTGCATAGTCTTCCACAACCATGCTTTCCATTTTAGCTGCATGGGATCCAACTTGACTGTTCCAGATTTCGTGAATATCCACCAACTTCATCTATCAGACAATGGCTGGCATTGTCCAGGCAAAGACCCCTCTATGACTGGCAAGGACTGTGGGAAGTGCTACTGTGAAACAGGGGTGATGGGAGAGTGTTACATTTATGCATGTTTGTGTGAGAGTATCTTTATATGTGTAAATAGTCAGGGCATTGGGGAACCCCCATGGAAAGTTATTTAATGACCCTCAGAGAGGAAGAAAGAGGAGATTGTGAAACAGAGAAATAGAGAGATGCTGAGAACCGACTGTAGGCTCAAATGGTTTTCCAAACATCTCGTCAACGGTTCTTACACTGTTTAGGTCCACACTCTACAGCTCATAAGTCAGTTGATTGAAAACATCATTAAACGAAGCTGATTAGAAATCAGGGAAGGGTGTCTGAGATAGACTTTTGCAGTCATTCATTCATTCATTCTCTAACCAAGGCTTTGTACTTCAACTATTTCTTAGGATATACAGTATCTTAATAATATTAGAATATCTCTTCACTTTGCATAAATAGCCACCTCCAGAAATCTGTCTATTGTAGCGAGCAGATGATCTAAAGTAATCATTTGAACATGTGCTCAATGAAATCAATAATAGTTTGATGTTGATTATCTACCGATCGACAGAGGTGGAGATGCTGAGCTGCATTTGATTTACTTGCAGACAGTTGAATGTTGAATGGGGTAACAGAAACAAGCTTGCCAGAACAACACAGGCCTCAGTGTCTGTTGTTAGCCAACAGAAACATTGAGTTTCAAGTTTTTTACATGAAAAATGTTTTTTTTTTGCAGATTTGGCAGGGAATTAGTATGCTTGCTCCTGTAACATCCAGGACTATTCTTTTCTTTTTACCTAATAAAAAGAAAACCTTGTTGGCTTTGAACGACTTTCAGTTGACTCAAAGTGAACCATACATTAATATTTCATTGGTAGGTTACCACTGATGGATTTGTATCCTCTCTTGATTCACTCGTGAGATCTATGATTGGAAGCATGTTTTCCAATGTGTTCCATGAATGATAATTACTACTCTGATGATGATTTGAACATAGTCTTAAAACTGGTGCCGAGAGAAAAGAAACCAGACAAAACAGGACTTCAAGCAAATTAGTGGTGTTTATTTTTTGGGTCAATATCAGCAACTATGAATGCAGCTCACTAGTATAGTTATGGTGATTTATTTCCCTCAAGGGGAGTTAATAGATTTAATGTAGGGATACATTATACTTTATACTGCTTTAGATGGTTTCTTGTAGTTTGATTACCTCTATATATGAAAAAGAGCAGATGGGGAAACAAGAACGCTCGGAAAGCGCAAACCTCCGCCAAGGCCCAACAATCCTTGACATAATTGTTATTCCAGCAGAAAAAAAAATCCTGGATCCAGATCCTGATCTGGATCATCACCAAAATTTAATCACCTCTAGGATATGCTATAGGGTCCATCTTTGGTGAAAACTTCATGCAAATCCGTCCATTAGTTTTTGCATAATCCTGCTAACAAACCAACAAACAAACTGACAAACAAACCAAACCAATCACATAACCTCCTTGGCGGAGGTGAAAATGAAGTATGCAGTTCGTTTAGCTTCTTTATTTTGAGAGACTGAATGAATATTTTGGAAGAACAACACTTCATTCCTTTCATTCTACAACAAACAATGTCTGTCTAATGAGTTGAAACATTTGTACGATAATCCAAGAGAGCATTGAAATCAACCTAATTAGGATGGTAATGTATCTAGGGCCAATCTCTTTTTGTGTGCTTATTTCTTCAGTTCAAGAAATGGATGTGTGCACACCTGCACCCCCCTCCACATACACACACACACACACACACACACACATAGAGCCATAGCTGCATTCCATTATAATTGAAAAAGAGAGCGCGTCTGTAATTTTGTTTTCAAAGGATGAAATATTGCTCTGTGATTGTAGGATAATTAGAGCTGCTGTTCTTTAAGAAGATGAATGACTGGCACCTGCTCAGATGTTTGGCATGTGAGCAGTGTAAGCACAATATTTGCATGTGTAATTTGGAGATAATATGATAATGCACGGTACATGACCTTGGTGTAAACTCATCAGTTAAAACATTTTGACTCTGGCATTCAAACATAGTCCTGGTCATGCATTATTGATGAGGTTTTGATATTTGAGCCAAATTGAGGGCAAGTCAACACCTGCCGCTGGCTGCTGAGCACCAGTTACATATGAGCAATTTTTCTGTGTATGTTGCACGTGCAACCCTCTATTTTTTACACAATGTTAACATGTGTTTATTATACACTATTGGGCCACCAGAGGGTGTAAAGTAAATACTGAGAATATATTTGTCCTGAATGATGAGATAAATATTTGTTTCTGGCATTTGAAAGCCTTTATGTTTACATGTTTCTTCCTTTGGTCAAACATTTGTTTCATGATCGTCTCACAGGAAGTAGGCTGTTGGTATCAGCATGTCATCAGCCAACTATTTCAGGGGGTACTTTACTCCCCTTTAGCTATCTGTGTGGTACTGTTTAAAGTCCCTGTCACTGTGTGAAACAATATCAACAACCTTAAAGCTACCACATGACTGAAACTTGTTGGAAAAGTTAAGTTTTGATGAAAATTTGGATTGTGGATCTTTTAAAAAATTACCGTAACAGCGTTGTAAGAGTAGCAGTGGTAATCAACTATGGGTATTAGTGAGATTTGCAAGCAGTCATAGTTGGAAAAATGAAGGGATTTAGTCCAAAAGCAAGTATTAGCTTAGCCCGGGAGGAAAAGACAAATCACGTTTGCTTCTCCTTGACTAAGATCTGGAAACGCAGCAGGAAAGGCTAACAGTCGAAACATTTCTTTTTGTTTGTTATGTAAATGTAATCAAGGTGCTGTTTGTAATGATCAGATTATTTTGTGTGTATCAATCATGTTGTGAATTTTTGAAAAATCTTGTTTCCAACTGATTTTGACTTTTAGACTTTACAACAAATGTTCGAATGAGCGGGAAAAAAAAAAAATCCTACCAAGCCACCTGAATTTAATTGTATAAAAAGTATGGACCAGTGACATTAGTATAGCTTAACCTTTATATACTGGGTTTAAACAGAATAAATGCAAATGTCATCATTAACAAACAAAGAGATGGCAGACAGATGCCCAAGATGCCTGTGATTGGTTGAAAGAAATACAAACAAGCCAAAACAAGTGTTTTTTAAATCCAACACCAGAATAATAATGATTTAATCTGGACTTCCTCGACCAATGACACAGTGCAAAAACAAAGTGTGAAGATATAGGTCTGGCTTGTTTCATTTACAACAAGTGATCATCCACAATTCCCCAATTCAAAATATCAAAATTCACTTTGGCTGAGTTTCCTTGGGCTCTATTTGTTATTTCTTTTTAACTTTTATTCGGTTAATGTCAGGTCAGGATCTACAGTAATATCCTGTATTACATCACAGCAAAGCTATACTCACTGTTCACAGGTGGCAGGGTAGGTTAATCTGTCGGTAATATCAAACTCCCCCAAGGAACCAGGAGAAAGCCAAAAAAATGATTTGAGCTGAATGGGGGAAATCCCTGAACCCTGTGTGTGACACATGCTTGTTCCATGAGGTGAAAGTTGCAGGGGAAAGATGCCTCCCATTTCTGCTATAGATCCTGTGAACAGCTGGTCAGGGGTTGCTCTTACACTGAGAGCCCCCTGGAGCCACATATGGCTCCCTGTGGATGCACATAAAGCTGCATCTACAGAAATTTAAGACTTACTACGGATATTCTTGCAATCTATCTCAGGTCATTAAAGTTTGAAATATGTCGACAATTGCGCTGCCACTTCTTGCGCACCAATCATCAGATGCCAGGAAAGGTCCTTTACAGAGCTACAGGAGAGTATGTGCTCTGGTATTTTATTGAATTTTAAAAGTATAAAGATTATATCTAAAATGAAATTCATTGAATTGAGAGCAAATCATTTTTTCCACTACAACCTGTCTATCTACATAAACTGTAGCTCCTAATTGAGCAAACTGGTGCTGTGTGTGTTTTGTTGGACTTGGGGCTATGTTTACATTGCCTGGTGGAGTTATGTTTCCTATAGAGGGGGTAAGGACTACAAAAAAGACCTTGGATGACTTCAGGGGTCACCTGACACTTCGTGTAAACCGTCACTGAACTCTGCTTGACCCTGAAACCAATGAGAATATGGGTCAACCCAAGAGAACCATGAGTGACTCTGTTCCCCTTCTCTATTTCACTCTTTTCTCCTGCTTTCTGTCGCTCTAAAATATCTTTTTCTCAAATGACAACACCCACAGCGGGACACGATCGCTGTCTTCAAATACACATTGTCATTCACAGAAGGTGAGAGGTTTGCCACCTTATTAAAAGTGATCGTTCATAGAATGGCTGTAATTCAGTTCTTCCTGGAAGTGTTTATGAATCATGTCAGGCTATGCTCCGGCTAAGTAATCACCCAGCAGGGGACCATATTATAAAGCTCATTCTTTCAATTAGCATTGATAACGACAAAGGGGATTAACACTCCTCCCTCAGGCTTCCCTTATTTTCCCTCAAAAGATTTTTTTTTTCTTCCAGCGTGTCTGTGTGTTTGTGTTCGCTCATACATGTGTATTAAAAATGCGTGTGGCCTGTACAGTAAGTGTGTGTCAGTCCCGATTTATGCAAGTGCATATGAACATGTGTGCATGTTTGGTGGAGCTTGCACTCCATTGTCCTATCCTGTCTTTGTGTGCATACTATATGGGTGTGTTCTTTTATGTATTTGCACTCTGTGAGTGTGAGTGTGAGTGTGTGTGTGTGTGTGTGTGTGTATAAATAATCTTGAGCAGGCGGGTGCCAGCTTTGTTCAAGACAAGTGTTGCCTGAAACTTTGACAGAGGTTCACTTCCCCCCTCATGGGGAACAACGGCAACACTAACGCATGAATCTGACCTGCCACACAACACGACTGATTTTTAACTTAATGAGTTTGAGCTGAGAGTGAATAATTGATTTAACATTGTCAAAATTAACAAGGCAACCAACAAAACAAGGAAATATATTGTTACAGCCCGACTCAAGATAGCAACAAAAAATTGGGAGACACTTGGTTAAACTAAATCAACAAATCAATTATCAACAAAAACTGTATAAGAAAGTATAAGCAAACAAATAGGAAACTGTAAAGCCTGTGAGCATAGGGAGGGTATGAGTGAAAATGTGCATGGGTGTTGTTAAAGAAAAACATCTGACATCTGAAAATGAAATATCTCCCATGCCCTGTAAAAATTTGTACAACAAATGCATCAGTATATGATTATCCTCCATTCCTTTGGTGAGCCAAGAGGAAAGTGTATTGTTTTGGATTTATGTTATGGAGAAGATGACCACCAGAGTCACCATCAAATATTTTTTTTCATGGAGTAACTCAAAAAATATGATTTGCGGGAGAATAAAAATATTAAAAAGGTACAACTACTGCTCTTGGTTAATATAGGTGTAAAGTTAGGTGAAGCTGGAATGTATAGTTTGACAGATATGCTCCAAAAATTTTTTTTATCACAGACAGACACACTGATGACTATACTGTATGGCCATTATCTTTTATAAAAGGAAACCAAAGCACAAAAGTGTGCCTGAGGAGGGGGAAGGGAGGAGCTCTCAGTCAGACTGGCCGCTGCTCTGGCCTATATGCATGGGGCTCACCGGGCCCAGGTGTGTCCCATTCCACTGATTAAGCTTCTAATTGGTCTGCAGCCCTGCAGAGACAAAGCCCAGCCATAGGGGAGTGACCCAAGCAGAGGGGCAAAAGTAAAAAAAAAAAAAATTAAGTGTAACTAATTGACAACCCTAACCTTAAAATTAATAGTTAAATAATTTTTTTTTTATCATTCATTAGCAACTGTGATTTCAAGATTCATGCATGCACGTATACACAGGGACACAGTGGGACTCACACATCACTGCTTTCCTTCAGTCTAGCAACAAAATCCTTACAGCAAACTTAACAGACTCAAAAAGCAAACAGTGATCGATGAATGCTATCAATAAAAGTGCAATATGTACGCAGACCTCCACCATAGAATCTGTCATCTTTCAAAGAGTATTTGCATGAGAAATAAAAGTAAAAAGAGTTTATATAGTCAAATTTCTCCCTCTAGTGGACATTTGCTGGTAATGCCTTTTCAACAGCAGGTTAAACACATGACCGGAGGAGACCTGTCTGTCAATGCTAAATAATGGTCAATAATGTTTTTGTTTTTTTAACATTGTGAATAGCAACAAGTCAACACAAATTCTCATGAAATTCTTCTTTATCACAACACATTGTTGTTTATGAAATCGTAGTCATAAGAAATCAATTCTAAATAAATAAATGCAGTTGAAATTAATTCACTGTGATAAGCATGTATGCTGGATTATTATCATCAACTTGACAGGATAATATCCAAACATTTCCTGTCAAAAGCCATCATCATCACCTCCCCATGGATGAAGACAGCACAGTTTACTCCGTAGGTCCAAATTGTTACAGTGCATCAGTGATCCCTGCTCCCCTCACAAGACTTGAGAAAGAGAGCATCTGTCTGTCTACATTATAATGTTTGACAGTGGTGGTGAGATGGTAAGTGGCCCCTGATGGAGAGAGAGATCCACATGAAGCAGAAACGCCTGTCAGAACGCCCAGAGGGAATCCTGCCTCTTTGACCATGCTAGAGTTTCTCAATCAATTCCTCTCTGCTTCCTTTGACCCAGATCAATAGCATTCATTGGAGAAGAAGAGATAAAAGAGAAGAATGAGATCATCTGCTATAAAATCACAGGGGAAATTGTGTCGTCTTGGAAGTCTACCCTTTTTTTTTGCAGATGGTAGTCATTTTATTAAAAAATGAAAATTTATGGAACATACTTCTAGGAATGAAATCCCCCATAATGAGATTTCTTTAATCCGACAATTTACAAATACACACAATGTGCACATGCGTACACACAGACAACAACATACATTCCTCCTCCTTCCTCACTCTGTCTCTTCCCATTCCAAACAAGAGGACAAATCCATCTCATATGTGTTCTAATATATGTGCCTCTGACAAACAGATGATCACTACTTTACCTCACGATGAATATTCAATGATGCACACGCCCTCAAAAGTATGAAAAATGAAAACTGATAGAAAGGCAGCGACAGAATGGGGTAAAAGGGAAGATACAAAGCGCTTAAGCCTCCTCGTCATTACGATGGCCCCTGGTACTCAGGGCCACCAAGGAATCCCTTAATTCCTCCAGCATTATGCGCTTCAGACTCTTTCATGTCCTCCGTATGGGAGACGGCGGATGGGGATGGGGGGTTTGCTGAAAAAAAATTCTAATATGTCTCTTGCTATGAAAAAATATGCACATACATTTAGCATTTAGATTCTCCAAGGGCAGAAGAGAGGAGATGGGCACATGTCAGGCACCATATTGTGCTTGTGTGTTTGTTTTTGTGTCTGCATGTGCATGCCTGTCCTTATGCATATGTGAATGCACATATGTTTGTGTGAATAGGCCATCCTTAAATGGCTCAGTGTTTATTTATCCCCACTTGGTATCTCTGCCCTGCGGTTACCTCAGTAATATTAATGATTTGGCTCCTTCTCTCTGGAAGTGAGAAAGGTCATGTGTGTTATCCAACCCCGCTTAATAGACAATGTGCTAAACTGACAGGTAGGGTTTTGGTTAAAATGACGGGGTGGTTGACTCATTGGCAGGGGTTAACTGGTTTCCCGTCTGGCTGCCTGAGTGACTGAGTGGTTATTTGAAGTCTAGACTGGCTGCTGGTTCGGCAGCAGTGACGGAGCAAATTAAATGACTGGTAGACATGTTGGCATGTTGACTGGTTAACCCGATGAGTGGCAAGCTGGTTGGATAGCTGACTTGACTTATTGACTGACTAAAGGCTTAGCTGAGTGTCTGATTGACCTGTTGTTGGAATGACTGTCAATCTGACTGACTGCTCAGTTGCTGGTGTAGGTGGCTTGTTGGTCTGATTGGTGGCTGCTGTTGTGTCTCACAGATCTTAAAACTGAGTTGGTTGGTGGCTTGTTTGTTTCCTCATTGTTTTGCCAGCTTGCAGAACTAAATTCACCAGCAAAACAACAGACCCTTCTATATAATATCTAGCTACATTTCCTTTAAATATTGTCAGCTTAACGATCTCTCAACAGCAGTCGCGTCATTTCTTTTTTTTGTTCATAATGCCTGCACAAATCTAGCAGCTCTAGCTGTAATTAAGATTAAAAGAATAGCCTCTCCTTAATAATGTTTCTCTTTATCCAACAATCCTCAGAAGATTCCTTTGCCATATGTATACTACAGTATATTACTGCTCTTTGTAGTTCTAATAATTACGTGTTAGAATTTGTTTTAGAATCTGTGTTAGAATTTCCCCAAGGCCAACTCATTTTTAATTATAAAAGCGGCATCATAATCTCTACATTTTATTAAAGAATTGGCTGGCATTTCATTGTGAACAGTTGACATGCCTCTATTAAATATTGGCTTTAAATGTATGTCAATTAAAATGTCTCACAATCACCTTATTGTCGTGATTTGATGGGGTAATACGGCATTTCTTTTCACCCTGAAAAATAGTTTTTGATATAACTCAATGATGAACTTTCATTACAGGATAATAGATTTCAGAGTGACTCCAATTACTGCAGGCTCAGAGGGAGAAGTGGGACAGGCAATATATCACCGCTGTGGCCACTGGAGGGCACAGCAGGCTCATCTCTCACCCTGCTGCTTGAAGAGGATGGAAACAACTCAAAAGGATGAACCATCTTGATCCCTCGCCTCCTTCTCCTCTCCCTCTCATTCCGCATGTGTCTCAAGTCTTTATTGAAATCTCTTTATTCAGATGTGCCATAATTAAATCCACAATTTGGGATCATTATTCACAGATATACACACATAGCTGTGTTCCTCACCACAGCTGAAGACTTCATTATCTGTGGAACCTGCCTCTCAGATTCTCCCCAGGCTTACTGAGCTTGCCTCATCAAAAGTCTTTAAACAATCACTGTCTATTCAATAATACTGACCTGCTCTTTTCTCAGCAAGTGATCACTGATTATGAGAGCATCCACTTTAATTGACTACATTATGCTGAAGCAGCTTTAAACAGTGAATGATGTGTTGATTCTGTCAAATGAAAATGTGACAACAAATTTGTCACATGATTTGTCACAACAATTCATGTATTTTCAGAACAATTAAGATGTTTTCCTAATGCCTCTTTGAATGTATATGAAGCAGTTATTCTTTATGCCAATACCATAATAAATCTTATAGCATGGTATGATCGAAGAGAATATTAAAAGCATCTCTTTATTTGATCTATGGATACATTCAAACAAAACAGGAAGACAACCGTGTGACTGCTGTTATAATAAAGTGAATACACAGCCAAGCACAGCAGTAGTTAATTGTGAAATAATAAGGTAAAACAGACTTACACGATGCAGCTTGTCAGTTAACATTAAAATTCATTTTGCATCCTCGGGCAGTTACGTTCAAGAGATTTATCCTGGCAACCAATATCAGTCTTTTTCATAGCAAGCTTGACTGCGTGCCAGTACAATTATACTGTAGTAATTTAATTGACATCAGGGGCAGAGTTAAGGTGGCTAAACATATTCACACACCTGTTACTGTGGCTGAACAGAATATACCTCAAAATCTAAATCGTACAATCTCAGTTAATGCTTCACAATATAAAAGCATTTTTAAAGGTGAGAATTAATGCGAAACTTTTATTTCATCTCTTGCAACAAGACTGTGCAGGAGAAATGTAATATCTACTTTTGTGGGGAAATATGTATTGATAGGTATACTGTACTTTGAAGAAAAAAAATGGTGGTTCAAATTGTATTAATTGTTGCCTCTTTCCCTAAGATGTTTGTGTTTTCTTTGATGAATATATTTAGGAAATGCAGCCTCAGTAATTGATGTTGTGTAAGTAAGTGGTGGAGTGTGTTGTAACCTAAATAACAACAACAAAGGATATTCATTCTATTACAACGGATGCAGAGTGGTTAAATATCCGTACAGCTTATGTTCACATACATCCAGATTACACATAAATCCTTTCATCTAGCCATCAACTATTGATGTAGAGAATAGGACTTAGTTTTAAGGATTTCCCTGGATTGTTATAAAAAAAAAATGCGATAGCTAAACCTGCAATGACAAAATGGGTTTAATAAATTTATCACAGAGCTTTACACCAAGAACTATTGCTACTATTACACTATATACAAATAAATACACATCATTCAGTTTTTGTGCAACATACAAAATGCTGCAACTACTAATTAAATGTAACTTGAAATGAGGGAACAACTGCAAGAAAAGTGTTCCACAAAAGTGTTGTTAACCTACTTCCACAACTCTTGTCTTCAGACACAACTTAATTATAATGTGATTAATTTTGTTAACAATAATTACATTTTTCATTACAGCATTTTAAGTAAGGGAAGATGCAAAACATTATCATAGCACTCCTTATTAAATTGTTTGTGTCTGTTTGTTTATTCAATTAAATATTAACAGCCTGCAATGAAAACTGATTAGCAGTTAATTCTCACTCACAAGTGGTCTCACAGATCTGGAGGATAAAACAACCCAAACATGTCAATTGAGGAAAAACAACCACATCGTGAGCTTGTCAGAGTGGGGACAGTGTTTGTATTCACTTCAAATAAATCCCTCAGACCCTCTGTGTTTTTACAGGATAATCTTCACTGTATGATGAATTAGAGTAGATTTTTGTTTAATGTCACACAGCTTCTAAACACATTGTAAACAGTGTATCTGGTGCTGTCTTTACTATAGTACCTTGATTGCTAAGGTTTAATTTGTGCATTGGGAAACTCATGTTTCATACAATCCTACTAGTAGGTCATGTTGTAACCATCATTCTCTGAGTGAAGAGACTATCTCTCTACCCAGCAACATCATTCGTTGCTGAACTGGCTTGCACACACAGTCCATGAAAGGCACCGGTTTGCGTCATCACTTGATGATCAACACCGGATTCTGAGCTACCTCAAGGTAGAGAGTCTCTTCACTCGGAGAACAGTGGTTACAACGTAACCTATAGTTCTCTATTGTATCGAGACTATCTCACCACCCAGCCACATATTCCATATGTACAAGGTTTCTGTAAGACACCTCGCAAAGAAGCAGAGCAGTCACAGGACCACAGAATCAACTGCAGTCCTGGCTGAGCTGGTGGGACAGCCAGATGCTGTCAGCTGCCACTGTGTGCTCATGCACAAGATGCTACCCAGAGCCTCACAGGACCTAAAGACGTGGATGCCAGCGACCATAGGGGTAAAAGGGTCGCTGAAGCTAGCCTGCTAGATGCCAGGCTAAATGAGGGTATACAGTAGCACCCAAGCACGGGACGAACATAGTCAGGTCACTGGTCCTGTCAGTGGAATATGGACACCAGCCGCCGAGTAGCACGTAAAACTGACTGCATAAAGGGCGCAGATGCCGCCCTATTCAGCCAAGTCAATGTAGACAGGTAGCTGGTCTGTAACATTGTGGCCTGTGTGGCTCAGATCTGTGACACAAGTGCCTTAACAGGGCAACGGGGGAACTGTCTCCACCTTTGATCTCCTGTAGAGAGAATGAGGGAGTCTTCGATTGGGCTGGGTATCCAAGACAACCTTAGGGAGAAAGGCTGGATTGGGAAGTAGAGCTACTCCCCTATTAGCTTGACTAAACCTGCAAAGCTCTTTGTGTATTGACAGGGCTTGCATTTCCATTACTATCGGTCTGCCACATACTGCCTTAGGGCCACTGAGGGGGTGTCTGCACCAAAGTGAGGGATGTCCCTCCCCAGGGAGAAGACCAAGGGGCGGTGTTCCTGGTTGACTCTCTGGAGGCAAAAGGGTCTGCGACCACAGTCTGAAGGTGTTGCCAGATCTCTGTCCCCACGACTGGGTAGAGCCTCCATTCTCTTGGGCATGGACCTCTTCTCGACCAGGGACCTGTACCGGTTTGTGTGTAGCGAGGGCCACATTCATGGCTCGAGCTCAAGTCTTTGAGGGCATGAGGAGCCAAGGTCCCCCTTTCTGCCGAAAGCATGTAGTATGCCTGCACCACTGCACTTTCCGTCCTCAGCATCACATGGTGACCTTGACGGTTTGGCAAGTAGGGCAAGTCGAGCAGCTTTGCTGTTCCAGTGGCCCCTGGTCCCTCTGCCGTTCCCAGGTGGTGAGGTACCTCCACTGACCACATGTAAAGGAGGGTAGATGGGACTATTTTGAACATCACTGCCACCGGGAGACCCTGCCCGGGTGCAACAATGCACCAGGCAGGCTTCCAGACTTTTCCATCTGGGCTGAAGGCCAAGGCCATATGGTCCAGGTCACATCAAATGTAGACCAGTTGTCCAAATAGTTTACAACTCTCAGTCGTTATCCCTGTATGTAGAGGCCCAAGGATCTTGTCCATGCACCATGATGAAGGTGAAAGGGGCTAGCGGTATCTTATAAGGGAGAACACAGAATTCAGAGACCGTGTCCTCGCAGGCAGACCTTACGAACACCCTGTGACCTTACCAGATATGAATCCGAAGGTGGGCATTCTTTATATCTATGGAGGTGAGTGCACTTACTAATGCACTTAGCTGCTGCTTAGATGGCAAAGTGCCTGTACCTATACACTTAACACACTTAACAAAACACAGAGGTGGCAGAGGCTACCGTGCAAGGTGCCATCAGTTCCCTTATTATTTATTTATTTATTAATTTATTTTGTGGGAGCATTCGTGTGTGTCTCTGAGTGGGTACATGTGTTTGTGGGCCCAGGACACACAGTGTCACACACATGTTTCAACATACAAAACTTGGAGCTTTATCAGAGAGGGGGAAGTGAGGGGCCACGGGTGGAATCGAACCAATGTTTGCCACATAGCCTCTGAATATGGGTGCCTGCTGCACCAACTCAGCTCAACTGCAGGCCTTATGTGATCTTAGTATGTTACTGGTTTTATGTGTACTGCATTGTGTCAAATACTGAATGCGAAAGCCCAGGGACACTTCCCCTGGCTCCTTTAGTGTTCTTTGCGCTGTGCTTTCCCTTAATGTTTCGCGTTACAGGGCTAAAAACAACCAATGTGAAAGTGAGCCTTCACCATCTGTGTCAATGCAATGCTTCCTTGCTACACAGGGAAATGCCAAAGACGAAGTAAGTGTGTTGTTTCACTTCCCAGACCCCAGCGTTCTGTCCACTGACAATGCCAATTTAAAACAGGATTATTTATTGTTCTTGGCTTTCTTTTTTGGATTCTGGCTCTTAGCACCGTCTGTAGTTTCCCCAACACAGGGTTTTCGCTATAGATCTACAGTGAAGATGCGTAAGCTGATACAGCAATATACTTCCAATGTGTTCCACACTGGGCTGGGGAATAATCCCCGTACATATGGAATATGTTGCCATGGGTGGAGAGATGGTCTCAATATGATATGCATTAGACTATGCAAAAAAAGGCCATGTGCAAATATTATTCTCACAAGAGAGAGCTCATAAACATTTGCACCAAGCACGATGCAATAAATTTCAAAATGCCTGACCTATCTTTTCATGACACTGCTACAAATGTGATATAAAAGCCAGCGTAACTGAAGTCACATGGCTCCCTCATGAAACTGGTGATGTATTTGGTTGACAGTCAAACAAACTGGCCTTCACCATACATTTGATATGCACATAGAAGTATGCAAGGGAGCCGGACTATTGCAAATAGTGCTCTAAAGGTCTAGAAAGTTGTCTTCTGCAAACATGGTACATGCATATCTGATTGCCACACTTCTCAGACTCAGGCTGAACTTAATGTGGTGGTACAGCTGAACATCATCCTTTGCATACATTATTAGCCTGTCCTCATAAACCAGTAGGGGTTTTTAGTTTAATCTAGGTAAGCAGATTTTATTTATGGGTATGAATAATTGACTATCTGTTAGAATATGTCTCACTCATACATTAATGGAAGTACACTTTAATATTTTAAAATATTAGTGAGACCTGGCTTTACAAGTCTTCTGCCGATGTAATTTAAAAGTCCATTTTTCCTGACAGGTCAGCCTAATGTCACTTTAAAACAAGCATTTGAATGACTATGGTGAAAAAACATGAGTGAACTCACTTCCTTTACATGACATCCATTTTATTTCCAAAGTTTAATCATCCGTTTCATTCACCATGGGGACATGCATGTAGCATCTCAGAAATCCTCCTTTTCTCAGTGGTATTTTTCGAAAGCGAAATATCATGAATTTAGCTGAATATTCTTCTCTTTTGCAAAAGGACATGTTGTCTGGTCATCTATTTAATGATTGGTGACTATTTTCCAAATGCAGATTGCATAGTGACACATAATTCTGGAGTTTGATAACAGAAGAAAAAAAAAACAGCCGAAAAATTCTGCCAAATAAGAGTTACTTTTACTTTTGTACTGCAAAGGAATAAGTAACACATGCAGGACTGCCACCCTGATGACTAATTTTTGGAGATGAACATCAATGAGAAGAGGTGGTCCTGTTAAGACAAGCATGTTCCACCAATGAACATCAAGCAGTTGCCACTTAATGTACTGTGAATGAACCAATGAAGGTTATTCCCCATAGTTAAATAAAGTACACATTTCACATGAAGATCACAACATTTGATGAGTTTGCAACAGGATGTCTTTGTAGACATACATGGTGGAATTCTCATGTATATTTTTGGGGGGGTGCTGAAGGAATTGTTAGAAATTAAAAAAGAAAAAAAAAGCACTAACTCAGGTTAAAGTAAAGGTCGATTGAAGAAATATTATAAATAGTCAACTTCTTTGTCCAAAATGCTAATTAAATGCAATACAGTGTATTCTTTTTACTGTTTTAAGTTTGTATGATCAATTTTCCGCTCATTGTTTTTTCTTTTGAAGCATCAGTATGTCAATAATGTAAAACATTATATAGTGATACTTATATATACTTCTGTAAAAATACTGTGACAAGTCTGGAATTTAAAATTCTACTCACGCATACCTCTGCAAAAACGATCCTAAATATGTCTGTTTACTGTTCATGGAAGTCAATTTATCTACCAATGTTAAAGAAAGTGTAGCCTCCAACCAAATCTGTGTTCTCTGTCCTCTGTCAACTCAGACTGCAAGAGTTTCTTGAGGATGTGTTTCAAGTGAAGTCTTAAAGACCATGCCACCCTGGAACAGCTGCAAAAGCATCCCTGGATCAATCAGAAACGAACGAACCTGCAACAGATGTGTCGAAGAAAGGCAGAAGTTATTGAAGCACTCCCTGTTAATTGCAATTGTTGTTAATTGCATATCAGAATGTTACATTTTTTTATAAATGAGATAATAATTAATTAATACATGAAATGCTTAAAATTCCCAAATCATTCAAAAGGCCCATTAAGTGGAAGACGTGTACATAAAGTTTAACAAAGAACAGACAAGACCAGTGCTTGGTCAAAATAATCAATGGAACTACATAAATACCAACTGATATTTTACAATGAAACCAGGTTATTTAACGGACAAATGACTGTTTAAAGTAAAAGAGCCGCGATAAAAGACAAGAGGAAATGAAAAAAAACAAACTATGATTTGAACCAGAGGTATTGTTTATGTCTAAAAGTTATTGGTCCCTAAGACATCAACCCTTCACATGAGCAAGAGTTCTCCAATCTAGACAGAGTCAGACCCGGCACCAGATCGAATCAGTAGTGTCTCGCATAAATTTAAACCTATTAATAAAATAAAAAAAGTACTTTCAAACAACAAAAACAATCTCTCAAATGTCTGTCTGTCCCTTTATTTCCGCATGCCTGCATGTGCATGATTACAAGAGGAAAAGTGTGATTTCAAGCCTTTGTGTGTGTGATTGTTTGTGTGCATGCATATATTCCTGTCTTTATTTGCGTATGTGCGGAGGATGGCAGCTGCTGTCATCCAGTGGGGCTGACAGTAGTTAAAGACAGTAAAGCTGCGTGTGTAACAGGCCTGCTATCCCTTCCCTCCCTGTCTTATTTTACTTCTCTCTAATGGGCTTTATTTCATTGTCAGCTGGCAGTCCTCCTGATCCTTTTCCTCTTTCTTTTCCTCCCTCTATTCCCTCCTTCCTCATTTTCTCTCTCCTGACACATTACAGGCTGCCTTTGCAGAACAGCAGAGGGCCAGAGACACCCTGCCAGCCATAATAATGTGGTAAAACAAGCCGACAGGTAGAGTGTGCATGAGCGTGTGCATGGATGTGTGCACATCTACATTTGTTTAAGTTTGTGAGTTCACAATCATGCATGTGTTCATCAACGTGTGTCCAGTCTTGATGTCCATGCCATCCATATGTCTTCCTTTGTGTGGCTTTTTCTGTGTCCTGAAAAAAACTATCAAAGTGCTTCCCTTTAAAAAACCTTCCGTGGCACATTTTTAGCCCCCGTTACAAGGGCAATCTATCGAAGCTCAAACTAAAGGAGAAGGAGAGGCGAGGGTTGGACATTGGAGTGGTGGGGGAGAATCCTGTCAGCTCAGAGAACATTAGCTGTCCCAGAGCGCTTGTAGTCGCAGCAGGTGTGCTGACCCACCAAGACCCATCAACCCCCTGCTTCTCTCTTCTCTCTCTCTTACCAACACACACCTACACACACCCACACACACAGACTTTTACTGTATGTCTTAACTGGGGAAGCACAAACACAAAGACTTTCTGACTGCACGTACACACACAAATGTAAACCTACACATGTGCATGAATAACAGACACACACATATACACAAAGACAAAAAACAACAAAACAATAAAAAACAATACCACCCACTGAGACAATAGCTCTCTAAATCTGAAGTGAGGCAAACTTATTGCGTTAATAAGAGTGCGGTCTCGTATCGGTAACGTATGAGATGAAAAAAAGCACCAAGGAGTAGAAATGCCTTATTAGTGGATGTGGACCACACCTGATGTCTGAGAACTAAAGGGTCTTGAATATGGATGTGTGGTTCCTGAAGACACATACTCTTGTTTGATCATGTGAGGAATAAAATTGGTGCATAAAGTATAACCTGACTGGATTTTGAACGGTAATTTACAGGGATTCAAAAAAAAGTTTGCCCAAAAAAAAAAAGAATAAAATCCAAAAAGTGATTTCAAGAGGAGTCAATTAAGGATAAATTGTTCTTGATGGTAGAATCAGAGGTCACACAATGAAAATCTGAGAGTTCATTTGATGGAAATCATCATGATGAAACTTTGACACTGTAAACCCCATCCGTCTTTGCATTAGCCTATACTGTATATCCCTGTGATTTTACCGTTACATGCTGTTTCTAATATAAACCCGACTAACGGTGGGTGTCTTCCACTAAGATATCCTCATTTTTCAACCTTAAAAGTCTGATAATAAATCTTGCAAATCTTCTGAGTGGTTTCCAAGATCGTACTCCGATGTAAAGCTACAGCACAAGGGTTTGTCACAACCTGAGATTTAAAAAATGAACAACACACAGAGACACAAATGGACATTTCCTGTGTTAATGAATTATTTGGTGCATGGCGCTCATATTCACCTTGACTGCACTCTGCACAGCTCATATTTACCACATCCCTTTGCCTTTACAGCTTTCTGTCTGACCGACTCATTTGCTTTGAAAAAGGCCTGAAATGGACAGCATAGAAAAGGTTGGGCTCTTTCTCCAGAATTCCTTTTGTATTGCTATTTAAGTGATTTTTTTTTTCATGGCACTTCATTAGCCCAGCTTTTACTGTCTGCAACCACTGGCAGATTCTGAAGAAAAGGGAGAGAGAGAGAGAGAGATAGATAGAGAGAGGTGGGGTGGATTGAGACAGAGGGGAGGTTGTGAGGGGTGAGAGATGGATGTAAATGTGGAATAATGTAGCAGGAGTGAATTTGCATGGTCAAATGTCAAAAAAATGAAGCCTTCCCCTGAGCCTTGTCAGGAAAAATAACATAAGTGGCACGCTCCAGCAGTGGCATGCCATTAGCAGTTAGTTCTGCCTGTCATCAGTCACTGAGAAGGAGAAATGGCCGTCATTATCTCCAAAAAATGGACTGGGAAAGATGGATACACCCCCCTTCTCTCTGTGACAAAGAGCCATGTGCACATACAGTATGTGAATCAAGACACATATAAGCACACAAAGGAAGAGACACAGCTCCGTGTGTGTGTGGTATTGTATGACTGTGCACATCAAGCAAAGATAAAAAAAAAGGTTTGTATACAGTATGCTGTAATGCAACAAAGATGTACACACAAACATGTGCATGTAAAATACAGGTGTCTACATAGAGACCAGAAAACAAACAAACAAACAATTTCTCAAGCATAATATTGTCATTGAGAGGAGATGGCGAAGCGTATTTGTGAATATCTGCACACGCGGTATGTTTGTATGTGCACACATGTGCGTGTTTGAAACTTCAAGGTTGAGTTTGAATCCCTGTCTCCCACCCCTCTAATGTTATTAGTCCTTAAGCTGTTTGCAGCTGAAGGTGTTAATGCTCAGTCTGGAATAATAGCTTAATTTATACTAATGTAATGTCCATTAATATGCTACTGTATCCCAACAGCTGTGAACAGCAGACAGGCCACATAATTAAATTCGCGACTAGCGGAGAATTAGGAAGGGATGCTGAATGAGGTTGAGTACAAATGTGAATAAGAAAAATCTCACACATCTTTTGATATGCACACACACGAACATGCACGCATGCACACTCATTATGGATCAGCTCACTGCAGGAAAGAGGCTCTGGCAAGCAATTGTATAATAAGCTTAAAGACCATAAAATCTGCAGTAGCAAGGACAATTAGCCGTTACATCCCATGCTACTGATAGCCACACATTAGTTTTTGAAGGCAAAAAAAAAAAGATCTTCTCACTGTAACATTGTCTGGACACCATGTTGAATTGCCTTAACAAGCTCCAACAATTCAATTATTCTCATTTTTTTAAAAATTATTTGTTCATTAAGAGACAATAGTTATATCTGAATTTGCATATTGTTACAATCATCGGCACACATTCAAATAAATCTAAGACAAGTTAACTTTGTTATGCAGCAGCGTTGTGCCATCTCTTTAATTTGTCCTTGAAAATACAGCTCTTGACATTCAAGAATGCAATTTCCATTTGCCGATGCACGGCGGGTAACAATACTGGAAAACTGAATATAGGCATGTATTGAGAAGTCCATGAATTTTAAGACAGGGAATATATTGAGAAGCCTGCCACCAGACAATGAGAGAGAGAGATAGAGAGAGTGAGAGAGACAGGGAACAACCGAGCAAGAGATCAGCATGGCAGCTAATGTAATGAATAATATCTCAAGTGTAAATCCAGCCAATTGAACCTAGGGCTGCCTTCTCCCTCTAGCTAGGCTAAATGAGTTTCCATGGGAATGTGGATGAAAGGCGCGCTGACGTCTAGGTCAGGCATATTGGAGAGGAAGAGGCAGAGAGGAGCCGGGAGTATGAAATAGAGTCCTCAGGGTCTGGTTTGGAGAGATTTGCACTTGTGCTAAGCCACTTCAGATGTGAGTGGAGGGTCTAACAGCCTTAGACTTGAGCATCAAGGTATGTGTGTAGGTCTGTTGTTGAGCTGTGTAAGCACTGAGGGCAGAATATGCCCCAGAAGGGTGAGAGAATTGCATACAAGCTATGCATTCTCTGTGTTCAATTCAACATATTGTTGGTGGAGTGTGGCGGTGCTGAGCATAGAATATGGTCGCTGTCGAATCAAGAAAGTGAGACAAGCCTATGTACGTGTACACTGCATACAGAGATCCACCATCACAGATGTTATGCCACACAATGGAAGGGTTTCAGCTCTTCCTCTTGCATTTCCTCCCTCTCGATATTGTTCTCCATGCTTGATTTAATTGAAAATCCTCACCGTCTCCCCTGCTAGGAACCTGTCTGTGGTCCTTTTAGAAGCTGTAGTGACTAGGTTCAAAGTGACACATCTAGGACATGTGAGCTGCACATTACCTTGACACAGTCGAGCTGTAGAAATTAGCTGCTGTCTGAATTATTAAAATAACAAGGGACATTTCATGTGATTGGGCAGGGAGATATACCCAACCCCCCTGCAATTCTAATTGTCCACTTTAACTAGTTTCTTTGAGCCTTCAGCATCAGTCAATGTAAAGTACTGGTTTGCAGATTTCCTCGCTCCCATTAGGAAAGAGGATCGAGGCATGGCTGTCCACTAAGCCCACCTCATTTATTATAATGACCTGCCAGGCACAGACATGAACATGTTTAAGTTATAGGAGAGTGGGACATGACAGGTGCACACAACCTTGTCAGATCTGTGTTGGTCTAGTTAGAGCATACAGATCCTCCACTCTGAAAAGACCGACAGGCAGATAGGATGCCAGCATGTGTGTCACTGCAATGATAAGGATCTGGCTGACTTATTGCCAAATTCATAATAGTGTAAGGATAGGTTTGAAAAAATGTTGTTTTTGTTAAATTCGTAAGATTCTAAATTAGTGTCTAGAGCCAACTCTCTTCATTTCTAAATGTGATGCAGCATGTTTCCTTTTTATGAGACTAACACAATAAATTATTACAGCATATTATTAAAACTATATATTGGCCAAAGTATGGCAATGTCGTAATACATTTAATAGAAGTGCAGGACAAATTATGTAGAGATAACAGCTCAGTAAAGGGAAACTTATACTTTCATCCAGCTTCATACTAGAACAAAAGGTTTGAGTGTTTAATGGAGTCGCAGCAAACAGTTCTGCATCCCTATGAGGTCTAAGTAAACAAATGTAGGTCCTCTCCTTCTGCTCACTGCCTGTACATTCACCCTTGGTCTCTCACTACTCTTATCCGTTAAGGCCATAATGACATGCAAAAGAAACACAAATACAAGAGCACTGTGATTTCTTTGCTCCCAGAACTAACGTCCAAACTGGACTCTGTAATCCTCTGCCATTCTTTTAATCATCTGACACCCAGAGAGGGCAATATCTATTTTCATCTGGTCCTGATAGGATCTCTTTAGGATTTAAAGAGGGGCCTCAGCATGCTGCACCCAGCAGCTCAGCTGTGATCTGGGGCTTTGGGGAGTTCTCATTAGACGTTAGCGGCCCGCAGATCGAAGAAACCCAGTTCTGGCTAGTGGATTTTTAATCCTCCCATGGCCTGTGTTGGGAGATGGAGTTATTTAGGGCCCTTTGATTAGCCTCACAGCTTCACTTTGATTAAGAGAACTTCTAAAGATCGAGCTGCCGGGCCGCAATTTGAAGGTGGAGGAGGACGTATGTGGAGGAGGTGGTGCAATTATTTATGTTGTGTATGTGTGTGAAAATGGCTGAGAAGGAGTGTTTCATGAAGGTACATTCAGTGGTACATGTGGGTATTCACATAGAATGGAGGTGACCTTTCCCTATTTGTGTGTGAAGGTAAGGTAAGGTTTGTTTATGAATTAAAAGGGAGAACTGCTTCTGCAATGACCTTCTTAAAACTGAAAGCCATGACAGACATCAGCAGGGGTAGAAGGACAGATTGACAAAGAGAAAGAGACAGAGGACGACACAGATGTGAGGTGTGGACAAGACCAAAAAGTTTACTGCCCACGGCAATTTGATATTTTGTGTCTCCTCTGTTCAGCTCAGGTTCAAACCACCAGGTAATAAAAGGCAAGTCGCCCTGTCAGTGTTGGGTTGAGCGTGGTACCATCTAGGACCAAGGCTGTCCTTCAGATGTAATGGGGGGATTGAGCCCTGCTTTGTATTTCTATGGTTCCCTGGGCCTTTTAAAGGGACTGCACTAAGATCAATGGAAAAATAGAAAGCTGGATTAATGAAAACTCGTGTTTGATAAACTGACACATCTTTGACTGAGGTTTGGCTGGAGAATAGAGAATAATACAAATGTGCACACAGGTATCCATAATCATGCCTGCACACTTACATGCATACACACAGGAAAGTTGAGAGTTGTCACTGTTGAATATTATGATACATGAACTAATGCATGTTTCTGAAAACTACATACGAATTGTTGCAATTAAAGGCTGACACCTTAGGAGCCCGTTTTGATAATACCTACATGATAACCTTTTCTTTGGAATTACAAGTGGTCGTTCTAAGGTCATTCTAAGGTGGGGACATTTTCAAATAAATTACCCATCAATCAAGTATCTCTGAGCAATAGTGCAACAGTTGAGATGTGGTAAAACAGCAGTATGGTTTGGGAAATGGCTTTCAAAAATAAGAAGACAAATTGTTTGTAGCCTATGAAATGGGTGCTGGTATGATGTTTTAAACAGAAGGATTACGGGAGATGCATGTTGGATTGAATTCCTCTCAGCACATAATCCTTTTTTTCTCTTTGTGAAATGTTCTTTATTCTGTAACTGGATATGAAGTTCAAGGTTTTTCCTGATCTCTTCCCCATGTGAGGCACTTCAGTTAGCAAACTATGCATAATTAACTAATTATGCAAAGTAATTATGCAAATTGTTTGTGTCTCTTTCAAACTCGATCCAAGCATAAAACATCCTGCTTTCATGTTACTAAATTTTGGCCACAACAAAGGCCAGAATAACAAGGTCACAGAGTGGAAAGAACATCAGGACAAAAGGATTCTAAATATAGAAAAAAGCAACACAATGTTGACATTGTGTGTCGTCAAAACGTTCAAATTCAAAGATGAACATATTGTGTTTCAGAATCACCATAGTTGTATAGGTGGCACTCACTGCCTTCCCAGGGTTGGAAGTCAAGAGACACTTTGGTTTGTAGCGCAGGGATGTCACTGTTGTGGAGATATGAGGTAAAGCAGTGAGAAGGCCCTGCCACCTTAGCTTTGATTCCAGGGCTAAGTATGTACAGATATCTAAGGTGTTGACACTTCGCCCTCTAAGCCCTATTGCTTTTCCCTGGGATCAGTGAGGCTCACTGATAGCAGATTATCTCTGCTGCATTTTGTGGCCCAGTTGGCACCCTCATTTGTTATCTGTTCCCAGATACACTGAGGTACAGTCAGTGCGGGGTAGAGAGAAATGTCAGAATAAAACACCTTGGACATATTCCCTCCTTTTCTCTTTATTATGTATTGTGTTGATGCCTGTGATGTAATAAAGTCCAACAGACTGAAAATCTGTACATCAGTGAAATACAGCGGTGGCAACATTTCCAAAGGGTTCAGATGATGGAACTAGATTAAGAGAGTAAAAGGCTGTCATATATTCTCTAGGTTGTTATGACTTTTTTGAGACCTTGTTTCTGATAAACCAGATAATCTACTACATACATGTCAACAGACACCAACTGTGGCCACTAATTCTTATGCATATAATGATGAAAGTGGCTTGGTGCCCCAAAATGTTGTGTTGTTCATGACGCGATCACAACTAATAACGGCCATTGAAAGGGCTGATAACATCCGAAGCAGGTGATTGATGTCGTGTACCAGGAGTTAACATTTAAATCTTCTACTGTAACATTTTTTTTTATGCTCCTGACATTTATTCAACATTAAAACAGCTGCCACAGATGGATTCAACCAATGTTTTTCCCATCTATCAATGCATGCATCCATCTATCCAGAACAGCTTAAGCTCTGGTCTCATTTTCCCTACCAAGCCTCCTTAGGTATATCTGGGGATGTTGGAAGAGCTCCTAGGCTCGCTATGTAATGTAATCTCATCATTGTGTCCTGAATCTGCCCTGTGGTGTCGCCCGAGCTCATTCTTTTGGGATGCTTTCAAATGGAGGCACAAAGAGGAAGGGGCAACGACACAAGGTGCCCGATTCGCCTCAACTGCCACATTTAAATGATGGGTCACTGTACATTTGAATTGCCACTTCATCCTATTAGGGTTACAGCAGCCACTGTGACTGTTTTTTCTACCATCATGTTAGCTATTAGCCATATAGAAGCTTGTGATGATATGAAGACTGGACTAAATGTTGATCTATAAGGTTTTTTTTTAATCATCAGCCTTAGAAGACCTTTTTGTGATTCAAACAATTGTACTGCACATCAGATAATACAGTTTAGAGACAACATTGTTATTATTGTCAATTACTTTCTTGATTTGCTGGGTTATAAAGTAGTTTATGTAATCTTAAAAATTGTGAAAACATTCATGCAAGTTTAGCAACATAGCATCTTCAAATGTCTCGTTTTGTCCGACTGACAGATAGATATTCAGTACAGTTGTATAAGACTGAGAAAACCAAGAAATCTGCCCATTAAGTTTATGTATTGACTCATCTATTAATGGAGTCATTGTTAAAACTCTACTCATATCACTGAAATGGACTCGTCAGAGCTGATTTAGATTTAGGTTTCATTTTGTTATTATCAGACTATTCTTCAGATATTTTTCTTGCATCCAAGGATGCACACTGTTTCACATAATCAACATACAACATTTATTCTAACAGCACAACAAACACTACAGCATGCATCAGATATTTAAAAAGAATGAGCGCAGCCTGTCGATTTCACCACTCCCTTTAAACATTCTTTTAGTCCACACAGGAATAAAGAGTCCTACTTCGAACCCAAGCTCTCAGTTGACAGTTTGACAGACGAGGAACAAAAAAGTTCAGCAGTCTGTTCGGTCGAGTCTGTGGGGATAAGGCGCAACGTTGTGAAATATCAATGTCTGCTTTTAATATACGTGTCTTAATGCTAATATAATGAACCCAGCTCCCCAAAATCACATATACTGTACACCCCAAACTACCACAAACTATAATAGGCACCTTAATCTTAAAGCTTTCCCCGATTCAGGAAAACACTTGAAGACTAAATTACATTCCCAGAACTCTTAAATCATAATTGAGGAACTTACAATTGAATCCACAGTTCCTCGACCAGGAACAACACTGTTGTATTTTTTTTTCAAAGGATATATACGCCATGACTTTGGCAAATGCACCTACACCCTGGAAGTAGCTCCTAGTACATCTTGATCAAGCACACCCACTGCACCCGAACTCTTTACTGTGTCTGAACATTTTGTAATCTTTGATTTAGTCACTCTCTGGAGTTTGTATTCTATATTTTTCACAACTTCCTCTGTGAAGGGTGAACAGCATGTTTGTACATCGGTAAAGTTAGTTCAAGATGAGAAACATGTCAGACCCAATTAAAAGGCAAGCCTGGGTGTCGCCTGACAAAAAGTGACAGAATTCAGATCCAGTAAACAAAAATAAGAGCATCCAAACATCCCAAAGTAGTTCATGCTAAATGTGTTATCTTTTTTCCCCCCACTCACGCTCTGTTCGATGTGTCTTCCTGCTCCTGTGTTACTTTGATATATGTGGTTGACTCTCTGGAGTGCTGACGAGCCTTTGATACTAGAAGGGCACAAACTAATATCTTCCCTTTGAAAAACAATTTCAGGGAGAGGGATCAGTATAAATAGGCCTTTTTATGTGCACCAGGGGCCGATGAGAATCTGATGGGGAACTTGTGATAGGCTTTTTTAAATGGCAATGCAAAATTGATGAGTGGAGGGGCCTGGGCTGTTGTCGTGTGGATGGAGATGTGACTGCATAAGGACATCAAGGCCTGACACACACACACATGCACGCACACACAGACACATAGGGATGTGCATATGCATGCAAATGTGGGCGACTGCACAAAAACACACACACAGAGACCCAAATGTGCTGGCAAACGTACGCAGCCACACACACACACACACACACACACACACACAGACACACAAACACATATGCACAAAGGCAAATATACACACACTCTCTATCGGATTTACGCTTACACTCCAGTCGGCGCTGAAGGCTTAATCGAGATATAGAAAGAGCGCTCTCGAGGAGAAGAGAAGATGGTCTGACCAGTCATCTGCCATTCTCTCCTCACTTCATCCCTCCATCCCTCCCTCTACAAGAGCCTGCTATCCCTGCTATCTGTTATCTCCACATGGCTGCACCGCTCTCCACCTTGTCCCCTCCCCGCCCACCACCACCACCACCACCAACACTGCCACCACCTCTTCCAATCTTGATGGGTATTGGGGAATGTAAGAGTAGAGTTTCCTGATAAAGCTGTCTAATGAACATACAGGAACTTTAGTAAGTTAAGCATCAAAACATCGAAGGCTGTTTGAACTTTGACTCCCCCTGCATTAGCGCAGAGTCCTTATCAGGCCTCTCGAGTGAGAGATTAGCCACTTCCTAATGAAGTGGTGAAATCGTAAAGGTCTTACTCCAAGGCAGAGTGGATTGCTTCCAACATTTTTCACTCTGTTATCTCCCATACCCAGATTGCCACTGGAAAAAAAAAAAAAAAAAGGTAAGGGTCCTCCCTCTCTCCTCCTTCCCCTTCTCGGGTTTCAGGTCACATACACAAAAATATGACATCAGATCATGCACATACCTGCCAGACGTAAACAATTATATCAAACACAGAGGCGGAGAAAATAACGTATTTACTCTACTTTCTGGGACACCATGTCTGCCTCTATAGCTGCAGCTGTCATTGCAGACATCTTTTACTTTTTGACCCTATAAGCAGCTGTTAGGAGTGGGGATGCATTATCTAAATGATCCCCTGTGTTTTAGTCAATCAGGGGGCTGCAGACGACTTATAAATCTTACATGCCTCCTCTGCTGTACCCAGTGAGGTCAGACACACATTGCATATTCAAAACCTGCATTAAGATACCCGCCCCCTTCTCCCATTCCCTGCTCCTTTCGCAGCCCCAATCAAAACACACACAGTTTTCATCAGCCATCAGATTATCATACAAATAGGCGAGATTGTGATATATGCAAATGAACAGAATACGGGACGATGAACTCTCTGCATAATGAACGCTGTGTTTGTGAAACGGTCATCAGGTTTACCACTGTTTACATCTGTACCATTGTTGATGGACATGAGGATGTGATGCTGATATTCTTGACTGACTTGCATGCCTTATCAATATTCTTGGCAGGCCAGCCTGTTTTAACCTTAATCAGGAGATGTAACTGTATACATTATGCTTGAGTGTTGAATTAGTATAATTGTAATATAAGTATTTAAAGCTATAACGTGATGATTAATGAACCTCTAAGCTTTAGCAGTTTGTTGTTTATAGTGTTGACATTATATGTGGCATTCACACACCATGAAAACACAGAGAACTCTGAACTTTTATCACTTAAAGAACAGAATGACTGATGTACATAACTATCAAATGTAATTGTATTCCAGTAAGTGATAGCAAAAAGCAAACATGTAGAGTGAGAAACCTTTCTAATGTATCGTCCCACTTGCTTGAACTTTTTAGTATAATGCATAATGCGACCGATGCATTATTCACAAATTAAGAGGCAGGAACTTTGGTTTCCACCTTAAAATCAAGCCCTTCAAACAGACGGGAGAGGGAGAGTACGAGAAGTGTTGTCAGCTCCGGCCAGTGTACAACATGCATTTCAATCCCTGTAATAGCAGTCCTTATTCTGACATGTGTTAATAATTGATTGTTAAGTGATAAGCCTCGCTCAAGCATGAGAAATAGCCAGGGTCCAGGAATAAATATGAAAACCCATCACAGTATAATTCATAAGGTTGTGTCCGATCAGTGTAAGCGTCTCTCAGGGTTCTCCATTATTCATAAAACAGCCTAATATGCTTCGTACTTCCTCTTTCTGACTTTAGTCATTATGGCCTCCTCTCTTATGGTTGGATTCAAAGACGATGATTTGATTGACAATAACATTTTTTTTTTAAAAGTGACCCTGAATGCCCCGCTGTGATAGCTCAAGTCAAAATTTAAACTCATCAATTTGCTTTAATGGGGGAAAAGAAACCTAATTTGTTTGAAGTGGTGCCCCATTCCTCCACGCTAATCTTTCCTATCATCATGCTGTCTGTGTGTCTGTCTGTCTAACTTATGTTACGTTTATGTTGACAAGGACTTGTTGTCTCACTGTGTCATTAACATGACATGGACCAAACATCCTGCTGGCATATGTCTTGAAAAGGCAGGGTTTTTTTTCTTTTTTTTCCCAAAGACATGCTACTTATCACTACTCATTACACCAATCCTCAGGAGGGCCTCTAAGTTTGATTTGTATCCAATATCAGGAGGTGAACTCTTAATGAGATTTTTATGGACTTTTCCATCTAACTTCATTAGGTTTTTATGAATGAGGGGTGGGCTCCTTGTGGAATCCCCACATGCATCAAGGAGCAAAGGAGAAGGGTTGGGATGGAGATAGCGAGCGATAGATGGTGCAGGAGAGAAAACAAGAATTTTTCGTGGCAGTGGAGAAGCTCTCTCAAGAGACTCTCACAGATAGCCCGGCGAGAGGCTCCCATCAGGCAGAAGCCGAGAAGCCTTAAGTGTTTCATATGAATTCAATACGGCGGTTAAAAATACCAGAGGGAATATCACATTCATATCTCTGTCGCTCGCCTCACTTAATGCTGGGATGGTTGACTGGGTGGATGGAAACGAGGAGGAGACAAACAGGGAGGAGAAGGGTTTCATTTGGCCCTCTCTCTGCCTCTGCTGAGGAGGTGGCAGTTAATTCTTGATGTCGCAGTCAGCAGCTGCTGGGTAACTCCTTTTTACACAGGCTCTTTATATAATGAACGCCGTCCCACCAAACGCAATTACATTAGGGCCCGTTTAAGACTGTAACCGAGACAATGTAGTTATTTTTTCACAGCAATTTGCTTAATTATGACATCCATCATAGTTCAGCAGTTGGAAAATAATTTCTATGTCACTTTGGTCCCTTTTCATGTTTTAAATTCTTCGTATATTCTTGAGCTAATACAGCGACGTCTCACATACAGCAGAGAAAGAAGCTAATATTCACAAAGGGATGGGTTGAAAAATGTGCTTTAAATTCTATGTGCAATTAGTCCAATATTTCTGTTGTGCAATAGACACTGCTACCATGTTTGTTTGTGGGTTTGGCAGGACCGATGGTGAACTGCTGACTGGTTGCTGAGGTGTATTGTTATATTAAGTGTTATGCTTGTGCCATGGAACAGATTCTTAAATATACACATCTCCGGTTTAAAAAAGACTCCCGTAAATCATTTGTTGAGCAAATCTAAGGTATGAAGAAGACAGTTATTAGCCTATAATTTACTTTTAAAACATATATTATCATCGCCATTAAGTGCTGTGCAAAACTGTCAGAATTGTTGCATGAATCTGAAACAGGTGCAGAGAAAGAAGGAGATCGATTGGAGATACCTCCAGCTTTTAAGTACAGGTCTTTGTTTGTGTTTGTGTGTTTATTCATGAGAGAGTGATCAAATACACTCAGAATCATTGCGGATTGCCTGGATGCCTCACTTTGCTTTGTTTAACTCCATCTATGGCGATTACACAAAAAGAAATGTAATCGGTCTGCAAGCATTGTGCCATTGTTTGGCTTTATCAATTAAATTAAGCACCATTGCAAATCCTCCCATTGTGCACGCAGAGCGACTCTTATCAGCAACTGTATCATGGCAGTCAGGAGAAAATGAGCATTTCCTTCAGTTTTTCAACAATCTAATCGTGAAACAATGCAAAAGATACTGCATTTCTCTTTTTTCCAGGCACTCTCTTCTCTTTCTCCATGGCCCATGCACATATATGTCTTCTTTCCATTCTTCTTCTTCTCCTCCCTCTTCTCTGCTAAAACTGCTCTTGGCTGCTCTCCAGTCTCACTTAAACCCATTAGCTCTATTACTGAAATTATTTTCCTCCCCGGCCATGTCTTTGTGCAGAGGGAGTGAATTTCACAGTTATCAGAAGCTGTGGAGAATAGGGAGGAATGGCTGTGAGCCACTGCAGACATGTGTGTGTGTGTGTGTGTGTGTGTGTGTGTGTGTGTGTTTCGTCTGTGGGCATTATGCTCCTTGGCTGCTCATGGTTGCTTCTTAATTAATGCTTCTTTGTCCTGGAGGAGCTATAAGGAGAGTGGCAGGGATGGGTTGAAACAGTTGTATGCATTGACCTCATTGCACCATTTGAGGGCAGTGCAGTCTCAGAGTTTTGGGGATACAGCGCACACCTTGCTTAGAATTAACAAAGGGATCGATGTAAAAGTTTTGTTCGTCGTTCCCATTTTTAGAATGTGCTGTTTATGGATGTGTCACATGTAAGGTTGTCAGATAATTCTTAATAACCTGAGAATATTAAAGTTTGTGTCATTGTTTGTATTTGGCACAAACTCCTTGATTTAAATTATTTCAGTAATGCAAGTTATTGGTTATAAAATTGGTCATGAAATTTATTTTTGTCGTTCAACATTAAATATGATAACAAATTCAAAATAAAAGATTTCTGGATTTGATTTCAAAATATTTAAACACATAAAGTTCGAGTCTTCTCAGCAGAAATAAAATATTCATTGATTTACCATCCAAAACTGTACCGTCAACATACAATACATATATAATATTGAAAAAGAATGGAATAAAGTACTGAAATATAATGACCGTCTGGATTTAAAAATAAAAAAGGTAATGTAAAGTCATATTATTCTTTATGCCTTCGCCGCTTGCTATATTTAACACAGTGGTTTGCTCATAGAGATTTCAAAGGATGTGATTTAGTGACATGTTGTGAGCACATGTGCAAAGTTGGATCCATTTTCTCTTGACAAGATGCTCTTTGTTTTTTTGTTTTTAAATTTGTACCCCTCGGTTAAACAGAAATATGGGCAAACATTTTGATTTAATAAACAACAAGTACATTTTCTGTCTCTATATCCATCCTTCTATGACATCGGCGGGGGATCTGTACCAGTTCGGTCTATGGGAAACGAAGGCAAATGAACTGGTCCAGAGGCCCTCACAAAAAGTAAGTAAGTTGTATAACTTTCACACACGTGTCAGCTTATAGCATCACAATGAAACGTGTTTTTTTTCCTGCGGTAGCCTGCACATGCGGAAGCTTCTTGATAACAGTTATTTTCATTCCATGGAACCACGCTTTGGATCTTTTATGAAAAAAAAGAGATGACATGTTGCCACTCTAAGTGGTGTTTTGATATACTCACGAAGAGAATCAGGGGTTCTGTGGATGTAACCATTGCACCGAGTAAAGGGTTTTTTAACATGGGGACGGCCCTGCTGCTGCACTGTTGCACCGCGAGTGTTCGAACAACTTCGGAGGAGGCTTCTGTGTCGTCCTTTACTAAATCTGATGAAAGGGCAACAAGATCTTACGCTCTTGTCACGGCAGTTATATTTTCATAATTGTGGTTGAAGTATACATAACAATACAAACACATAAAGTGGCCTTCTTTATGCGTTGTAATTGCTTTACCAGGATGCTTCAGGCTGAGGCTGTGGCTGCATTTATTGGACCGCAAAACACACATTGAGAGAAGAAGAGAGAGAGAGAGAAGAGAACCAACTGCAGCACACACACACACACACACACATACTGACACACACATAGTATATACTGCATCTGTCATTGTACAGCACTGTATGATTGATAATGTGATCTAGTGATCCCTCCTGAGTAGAGACGCAGGGCTCAACAGCAGCAGTGGCTCCATGCTTACTCAACCATAACACACTCTGCTCTCACTGGGGCGCTTCTGCATGTCTGCGAAGGATTGTGTTTGTTCGTGTTTCCAAGGGAGATAGTTGTTGACATCATTGCATTTTTGTTGAAATGCGATTACAACCTTATACAGGTGCGATATCAGTCAAAACTCTCAGTTTTTATTTTTCCAATTTTTTTATTTTTTTTACATATGCATGGCGAATTCCCTTTTAGCCATTTTCCTGCCACTGTTGCCCTGAACCTTTGCCCTACAGAGAATGCTTCCATGTGCGTGTAAGAGACAGAACGAGCACACCAATTCCAGGCACCTCCTTATCATTGTCGTGTTTTGAAGATCACCTCCCTCCTTTCTGTCCACCCTCCCCACCCTCTTCTCCACTCTTTCTCCTTCCTGCTGCTTGTTTCCTGTGACAGGGGAAGTGGCAGCTCCTGGTGACCCTTGAGCCCTGGCTGGTCACTTAGGCAGATACGTGGGACGTTGAGGACTTTGTTGGAGGGCGGTAAAGGACTCTGAGAAATCCAGTCCTAATCAGATGAAGGAGGAAAGCAGAGGAGGAAGAAGTTGGTTGTTGTTGAGACTTCGGATGGTGGAAAAAAAACTTCTTTTATACAATCAGATTAGGAGCCAACCACAAGTCGAAGGGTGTCTGCGAAGACTGTATAAAAGATGAAATCTTCAAATTACTTTCACTTCCCAGGTGAAACAGGTGATTTAAATATACAGTATATAGTGAGATCAATAAACCAATATAGTATAAAAATAGTTATAGATAAAAATGCTGTAAAAATAGTGTGTGACAATAATGCTTTCCTGGAGGATGGACATCTGTATAGATTGAAATCTGGAAAAAATACAGCAGTACAGAAATTATGATGACCCAAATTGAGCAATATAATTATTCTAATTGTTTTTTAAAATAAGCATATATCTTTGTTAATATATTTGTTGAAAAAAAAATGTAATATCAAATTTAAAATGAACAACAATTAACAAATCAGCTTTAATTTTGCTTGTCATTTATTCCTTCATCACAGTCTAACATACTCTACACACAATATTCCTCTGTCACTCACAGATGAGATTTTATTCACAAGTACAGTACAGTCCCAGCGTACTATCTACTCAAACACCACTAACAGGATGCAGAACAACAGTTCACAGTACACACACAACACACCCCATATCATCAAAAACCCTCCTTTGCCTTCTTCCCTCATATTGTTGTTGTTTTCCACGGGTCCATGTTGTCTCAAAGGCTCAGTTAATGAATTCCAGACAATTAGTGGGATTGAAATTTATTGACAGAACAGCAACGAGCCAGCCTGCCTTCCTGCCCGGCTGCGTGGCTCTCATTGTCCAGAGTGTTCAGAGCATATGCTATTGAGCTGCGCTGCTTGCTTGACAGCAAAGGGCTGGTTCAATTACATCAATTGCTTGATGACTGAGGAGAGAGCAGTGGGGCCATGCATGCTAGTTTGTGATAAGAGGGAAACTCTGCTGCGCCATGGCCCTCATTATGCAAGGCTGACAGTAACGTAGAAAACCTAGGAAATTGTACATAATGCAACGCATATGTTTCTTGTTTCTGTTAGGGAGGAAAATTGATTCCAAGAGAGTGAGGACGTAGGCAGTGTGGGGCTGACCAAAGCACTCTGACACAGACTGCTGTACTGTTTTGGGGTGCATGGGTGGTGTATTCATGCCAGTCAGTATTTCTTTTTAAGCCAGCTGCATATTCACATGCTGTCCTGGGTGAATTAAAAATGGAAGCATATGCAGCAAGTCACCCGCATAATGACTACTTTGGGGTTTTATTGTTTGCAGTAATTGATGATTTTATATAAACTTGTAGACAAAATGTCACAACTTACCGCTAAGTTTTCAAGACGTTTTTCTCCACTGGTTTCGGATGTGGCGGCTGAACAGCAAATTAAAAAGAGACAACTGTAAGAATGTAGCTTGCTGAAATATTTAACTTAATAAGAAATGACGTTACATTATGCAGGTCAGTGAGTCAGTTTAGAGAGCCACACTTTCTCATTCTGTTCTTGTATACAATTTTGTGTATATTATATATATTATAGGTTATTTTTGTCCCAGAACAACCTATCTTTGTCTTCTATCCTTTGTTCCCAGACAAAGACACAACACTGTGACATTCAGTATTATTTATGGCAGGCTTTGAATTGACTCCTCAGCCCAACGAACTGCAGTTAGCTAGTTAGCTGGGAGCATTCTGTTTGTGTCAACAGCCCTCTTTGTGTGTCTGGAGTGATTTATTATGTAAAAGAGGGTTGGTCGGGGGGGGAGCAGGGAGGGTGACACTGACCTTCCTTTAATTAACACTGATGGAGACCAAGGTGAGAGGCAAGATGATGAAGATTGATCTTCCCACATAAATCATCCTTCCTCCAGGCTGGCATGTTTGTCTAAGTGTATGTGTGTGAGTGTAAGTGTGTGTAAACGCCATTTCTAACAGAAATAACCTTGTGGTTCACAGGTTAAATGAACGTTTGGGTAGGTGCAGAACCTCCATTATTTACCGCCAACAGGCTCCCCTTTGTGGTTATTTACTCAACAGTTTAATTGATTAACCCCCCCCCCCCTCACACACACACTCCGTTCAATATTTTTGCAATATTTCTAATGCACTTTTTTCAGTTCTCCTTTGGCATAGAAAAAGAGTCAGGCAATTTAAATGATGATCACATTGCTGCAAGCAGCATGGGTTTGTATAGCACTGAGACAGTAATATGTCTTGTACAGCATGATAAAGGGCTGCTTCTGCACCACCCGCGGTCTACATACTGCAGGAACAATCACATTTATTCAGTTTTTAATTTGTTTTGAAGGTGCATATATATATAAAAGTAAATCATACAAGAGGCTGAAAGGAAGAAGTTGCAACACGCTTTTTAAAATGACTCCCACTACACGTCCACATGCAGCTCAAAACCCTTGATGTTTCATCTGGACAATGCAAGATATACCTAATAACTTACATGGTGTGGCGCTATTGACATTTTTAGACTTGACTCACTATCCGCTCAGATACTATTTGGAAACCAAACAACGATTCATCTTTTCAGGAGGCCACCCTCGGCTGGCATATTCAGATAAACCAATGTGTAATTATTTAAATTATCAATCCTGTAGCAGTTTAAAGGCAAATAAAAGCCTTATGTGACCGTACCATCTGTATGTAACGTTAAACATTGTTTTCTTAGGCAGGTAGCGACTGCCTCGCCTCAAGTCCCACCTCAAGCCACGATCTGCTGTCATGTTAGCACTCATCCAGGACATTTCCTCACGAGTCATATTATAACAAATATATGTTAAATACATGTATGCAATTACCAACATCACTGCAGTGCAACTTAAACATCTTATTTCTTCACTTTTACAAATTCCATTCCATGTTAATAGGTATCAAATTATGCGTTAATATTATTATAACAAACATGTCACATACAGAAACGTGAAATCTGGTGCTGCAGTTGGTCAACTTGTTGGTTTGTGTTTATTCGTTTCACATTTTCATAAATTTCCTCAGGGCAATTAGTCACCACGCTGTAAGCTGGTTGTTGAAGTTGTCACATTGTCAGTATAATTGTCAGAAATGAAATAATTGAAATGTTTCCATCTTCATCATCACCATCAACATATTTCGAGTCTTTTATGACATGCGTTAGTGTGGTCCATTATTTTGATTGAGACTTTGTGTAAGCAAATGAGCACAACATATGCTCCAATGTGCATATGCTAATCAGTTTGTTTATCAGTCAGGCAGTTGGTCGGCACTCGCCACTCTGAGTGTCATTTTGCCTCTCTTGACATTTCCACAGCGTAAAAATGTTTTATGCATTTTTATCGTTGTTTTCTTTTTTTTCGCTGTTCTTTTTCTTCTTGGTCTTCTTCTACCACCACTAGCCCACAATTCATAAATAATGTATTTATTTATCATGAAAATCTGTTTTGGAATTAGACACTAGCCCCACTTCAAAGACAGGAAACCTTTGATATGTTTGATTCTCGAAGAGTATCCGTTGGATTTATTCAATTTATGCAAAGCACCTCTGGGGTAATAAAGGTGGCATTTGAATACATTTGACTGGACTAAATCATATAATGAGGACAGTTCCTGCCCCATATCACAACAGAGAAGAGACCTTAATATTAATGGATCATTTGGCGCAGGAAAAATGTTTCACATGGTGAACTGACAACAGCGGACAGCAGCGATTAACTTAAGTCTGCATGGATAATAATTTATTGCTAAAAAGAGTACAGTTTGTGTGACCCTACTGCCATCGTAAAAAGAGATGAGTGTCTTAGGGGAATAAAATAATTATTTTCTCTTCAAAACATCTGATAATTAATTAGACATGACAACATACCAGTGATGGGCTTGAATGAGCATCGGAGGTGGTGTCTGTTTTTGAATGTGGACCTTTATGCCTGTGTGAGTGTAAGAGAAAGGATTTATATGTATTTGAATTGGACACAAATGATTGTTGATAATCATTAATTAGCATTCTGGCAAATTGGAAAAAGGGACTGAAGTAATTAAAAAACCTTGCAGTATTTAGATTTTTGTCATGTGCCACCTTTCAAACACACACACACACACACACACACACGGAGAGAGAGAGAGAGAGAACTCACCTGAATTAGAAAGGTTTCCATTTTGTTATAGTTCAGTTATTTTTGTCCAACACACTTTGCGTCTCCTAGGATTGAAAAGTACTTGATTAATTCTTAATTTGCAATCAGGTTTACTTTTAGATTGATTAATTTTCCACTTATGTCTTGTGTCTGTACTACAAATTATAACGTATCGAAAAAAGTGACAAAAAAAAAATCTTAGATGAAAAATGCCGACATGAGCTGCTGACACAGCACTTAAGGATTTTCAAAAAGTTACTTCAAATTGAAGCCTTTTCAAATAACACAAAAGAAAAACAACAACAACCAGGGTGTGTTATCAATTAGGTAAACTAAACTAAAATGTGTGTCCCCCTTTTTTCGTTGCACGCTACCTAGCCTCTCTGGGACAGTAATGTTTACACTGGACAGCTAATTATCTGGTCAACAATACACCCCAGATGGTGCATGCATCAAGTTAGCATGATCATCAATCTGACATCTCCTTGCATAATTAAGAGAATAAATGCAATGTTCGTCCTGCATGGCCAGTGTCAGTCTAAATTATAGAATCAGCATACTGTAGCATTTGGCCTGGTTGGGACAAAAGAATCTAATGTTGATTCCCTGACACATTTTGGACTTTGTTTGGGATTAAAGATATCTTACAAGGTCCCCCTCCTGTCCACTCCCTGTGGAAGAGTGATGTTTCCTCTGTGGACAACTAATTATCTGGGTCTGACCCTCAGCTGTCTGAATGCAGGATCCTATTAGGCAGCTAGCAGGTTGAAATCACCAAAACCGACCCACTCCAATCTCTTTCCGTCGTATATATTTATTTCCCTTCACTTCCTGCTTCTTAATATTAAGAATAGATTTTTACATGTATATGTGTGTGGATGGGATGGGATTGATGGTGGTGGAGGGAGGAGGGCACGGGGGGGTATACACCGCTGATGGGTGAATGGCGGGCCTGGAAATGACGAGCGGGCTGACTGAATGCTTGTCCATCACTCCCCATTCTCTTGGTTACAGGTGGTCTCTCATTTTCTCGAATGGCGCATATCTGCCTGCCTTTATATGACAGCCGGGGCTCGCCAATTTGCATGTACGACAGACAACAAACGGGCCTGTGCATGTCAAAATAGGTGGCGGTGCGTGACAGTTTCTACACAATGCTGTCTCCTTTTGGCTTGACCCTCGACCTCGTGCCATGTCTCCTTTCATAATCAGGGAAAGGGGAAGACGGGGCGAAGAAATCATCCAACCTTCCTTCCTGCCTCCCTCTGCTGCTGCTGCTTTGGAATAAATCTGATACCAATGCCATTAGCTATGCTTTCCCCCTCTCACTTCTCTTATTCTTAGTCGGTTTTGTTCCATCTTGCTGACTGTCTGTCTTTCTCTCCCCTGTTTGTGTTGTGGCATAAAAGCACTCAAATTTAAAGAGCAGCTCATCTCAGTTTGCCTGTTGTTTCGATATATTCAGCTTTTTCCAGAGATAATGAGATCTGTCTTCTCTTGTTGTGACCAAATCAGTGCCAACAATTGGAGTCATTATTGTTTGACGCTTCCTTGTTTATGTTCGCATTTTGAGTTGGCTACCTTGATAAAGCTGCAAAAATATATATATATATATATCCATCAATTAAAACTCCTCACATTAAAGAAGTCCTGTAGGAGGATCTACCTGATTTCATCTTATCAAAAATCATCAAATGTTCATCAAACTTGTTGTGCAGCAAGGCAGCCACAGGATTTCTCATTATTCATTGTATCTCATCTTTCATGAGAGCAATATCTACTATGGAATACATGATAATGAGCTTCATATCAATAGTTTCATCACTCTGATTAACACTGTGATAGCACAGGGTGTCTAATTGCCTTTTAACAGCTGTGACATTTCCCTCTTTCACTTCACTTTAATGATGTTCAATATCTCAACATAAAATTTGAGACTTTGTGACTGAGGAAAAGTGCGCTGACTTCTGCAGTTTGCACATGAACTTTCTTCCCCTTGTTCCAGTGGATAAAGTTGATTTAAAATGGATCATCATGTAGAACTGCATATCCAGGAGTGGGGTTATCAGATTTAAGGCATAATCACACTGCTGGGTTTGATTAAGTGTTATACTTTACATATTTAAGTAGACAGTTACATCATTAGCTGTTGCTGAATGGAGCGGTGTTAAAAGTCAGAGTAGTATCAGGGAGAGGTTAACAGAGAAGAGGGCAAGAGCTATTGAGGAGGGCACTCTGTCATCAGCATACAGTAGAAATAATCCTGAATTATATGCTAATCAGCAGTACTGAAATGCCATATCTCAGTGCAAGTACTTATGTTAAAGTACCTCATGATCAGAGTATGCTGGTACAGTACTTGGTGTAGGCCTTTGTTAAGTTTTTTCTTGCTCTACACGGCTTTGCTGCCCCATACGGTTGGGATATTTGTAATGTAATATCCTATTTACTTGTAATGTATGCCTTTCCATTATGTACTGTACATCTCAGGAATCATTAGCTACATATATGTACATCCCCCCTATTCCCACATTTTTGAAGTGGCTGCCAATTTAATTCTTCAACAAAAGAAAAGGCGATAGCTGCAAGGCCACACAACCGTTAAACTGTAATCTTTGCTTAAACCCTTTGAGGTGGCTTGCGGTTATGGGCGTGATGATAATTTTCACTCTTTTCATCATAAAATGTCAACCTATTTAATATTAGCAGTGTAAACAGTTCTGTTCCTGCTGTGCTTGGGAACCTTCAGGACACCGATAAAGATAAAGACATCGAGTGCCGTACTCTCTGTTTTTTTTTTGTTTTTTTCTTCGAGAAGCAGTGTCTGACTCCCGGGATTACTTTTAATGTTGCGTTAATCCATCCCATGGAGCACTGAGTGTTCTTCCATCGCAGGGATCATTCTTTGATATCAAACGGTGAAAAACTCTAAAACCACTTCAGATCCCTCTTGTGAAATGTGTTGTCAAAACACAGGTGGAATGTGAATGTTGAAACTGCAGTGTGTTTCAACCGGTCTCTGTCTCTGCCTCTACAGTCCCAGAGTGTGGATTCATGAAGCAGTGAGTCTCAGAGATACAAGGGGACATAGACAGGTACAAAGGCATGAAAGGAGAAAAGACACACACAAAGATCTAAGACGATGTGTATCGATAGAATTTTCTCACTGGCTTTAAATTTTAGTCGCTACTAAACCAAAGAAAATGTAGTCAGTGATAGAGAAGCCTCTGTTGATTGGAAGCGGCATGCAAACCAGATTTCCTTGCAAAAATTACAAACTGCATACCTAAAATGATGTGGTATACATTTAAAATGTGATGACCATAGTGTTAAAAGCTCAGTTACAAAAGCACCATGCTTTCAAAAAAAAAAAAAAAAAAAAAAAATTTGCTCATCTCACATTTGTGAAATGCTTTTCTCACCCAGAGCACACAACAAGCAATAATTCATAATCATAATTCATAATAATAACTCACTACTTTTTTCTTAATCGCTTAAAAAAAAAGAAAGAAAGAAGAAATTTAAGTTGCAATTTTATACGTACACACTGAATTCTAACCTTATTGTAATCTACTGTGTTTTAATCTAGTAATGGTTCAATTTAGCATAATGTGACAATAACGTATACGTAAAAAAATCTAATTTTAATATTAGGAATTACATATTACTCTACTGGACCAGGAAAAATATAGAAAATAGGAGGGTACTGTTGTCGGCATTTTAATCACTGCACTGAAAGATAGAACCAGAAACAAACAATGAACAATGAGAGAGAAGATAATGTTATTCAATTGTCTTTGTGGATCTCCATCAGCAAGCTCCTGTCCTTACATCACAGACACACGCTCTCATTAGCAGTGACAGCTAAACATCATTGAGTGTGTGTATATGTCTGTGTACTGTTGTCGCCTTTGAGTATGACCATCATTCAAATGTAACTTTACTCCGTTTGTTCCTCCCCTCATCCTCTCTCCTTCTCAGTTTTATGAGCCTGTTATTTATCTCCCTCATTAGCGGTTGTTTCTTTCCATTAGAAAGCGACTCTTCGTGCCAGCGCTTTCCTCGGGGAGAGTGGAGGGTCCTGTGTTCTTCTTGGCAAGAGGAGCTTCCTTTTTAACCCTCTTAAATAGAGTTGAAACAATCCTCTTCCCTCTACCATCTCCATATCTTCAGGAGCCAAAGGACGGTGCTATCGGGGGGGGGGGGGTTATGTGTGTGTCTGAGAGGTGCAGTCGTATGAAAATGAAGATTTGATCACCTGTACTGACGTTCTTGTGAGTTTGAGGCCACCCCTTCACACCTCCCCCACCCCAGCACATACACACTCATAAAAAAAAAAAAAACCTTCACTGGTACACACAGGAATTTCCAGACCCCAAAGAAAACACAAAGGGCCCTCCGACATATTTGCCGTCATCCTCTTATTAACTCTCCTCGTTTGAACAGAGGCACATCAAAAGTAGGCAAAACACATAATTACTGGGATTAATATAACAAGCTCTTGGAGATAAGCCACTCACCTAAGCCCACAGCCCCCAACTCCCATACTTGGAGAGCATGGAGGAGGGGTACAGACGGTGGAAGGTAGAGCGCCCCTTCAATTAAGTGAGCTGTTCAACCAACATGAACAAACATATTTAGCAGATAATTAGAAGATAATTTTGCAGGTATGTCTGGCACGGTCTACAAAAGGCAGTTTTAAGGAAAATAGCAGGGAGGGAGTCAAAGGAGGGAGGCTTGTGGGATGTGCAAAATGCCCTGTGGCTCTGATAGACTCTTAACAGTCATTAACAATGAAGAAAGAACACACACACACACACACACACACACACACGCACACATGCAAAGCACACGCGCACACACACACAAACACCATCTTCCCACCTTTACACAAGCCCTCGTCTTTGCTCCATCTCTCTCTGCCCTCCTCCTTCCCACCTCTTGCTTGTTCTTCCCGTTCTCCGAGGAGCCCTAGTTTTCTGTATGATGAGCTCCTGGGGGGCTTCAGTGTTTGGCAGGAGGCTTTGTCTCTCATATGAGATAAAAAAAAAAAAAGAAAAAAAGAAAAAAGAAAGACAGAGAGAAAAGGAGAAGATGGAGAAGGAGGGTGAAAACTTGAGACCCCTGGGGGCACTTCTCTTCACAATGTGAGGATTTGCCTAACAGCTTCACAAGAGGGTTTACATCTTCCTCTGAACACGAGGGGTATAATCACAGATCAAAACAAATTACCTATCTGTAGTCAGTAGAGGTGTCTGCCTGTCAAAAGCATGGAGTTACATAAGATTTAAGTCAGTGCTAACTGAGCCTCTAATTTGGGGCACGGGGTGAATTCTTACTTTGAAACATTAGTGTTACAAGGGCCCAGTGGTAAGACGGCGACGGTGCCTCTCACACAAACCAAAGATTTGCTTTTTTAATTAAATGCACTCTTCCAAAGTGACATTGTCATGACTTTCGATTAACCTGAAGCCATGAATTGAATACATTTTTGTGGGTTTGCCTCAATGCATGAAGACCACGTCAATGCAGTCCACAACAGAACTATTTAAAAACACCTATCAGTTCATGCCAACAACAGTTACAGCTGAATTGTCTTCTTGAACATTGACGTGACATGCTGGCGGTCTCTTTTCAAAGATCTGCACGGCAGCATCTGAAGCCGCCTGGACGAAATCGAGTTTTCAGAAATTTCTTCAAAGACACCGCCAACTTCATTACTTTAACTCGTGTGTGATACATTGTTACTGGCAAATTGCTGATGCAACCGCGGCTGTGTGAAAGTTTTGCACATTATGGGGAAGAGCATGAGAGAATAGATAGGGACAAAAAGCTGAGATACCACAATATCAATTACAGCTTCAGAAAACTGTATCTTAGAAGGTCTATAGGGGAATCCGGAACTGCAGGGAAACACATTAGTGGGAAATGATGGACTCTGTCATAGTACCTGTAAAAGAATACATGGATGATTATCCTATTAAAAGGAGTTTTGCCTGTTTTTGTTTCAGCAGATGTGTATTATATACCATATTTTTAAACTATCTTGCCCATCTAAGCTCCTGCCACCACTTGGGAGTAGCTCTACAATCTGTTATTTATGTTTACTGGTGACCCTGTGGCCAAGAGGTGGGCTTTTACTTCACACAAGTTATTAGGCCCCTGGATAGAAGCAAGGCAGGAGGAAAACACATTTCTTTTCTAAATGGTGTCGTCAGCTTTCTGTGGCCAAAACATTTTCACACATTTATTACATTCCAGAACCAATTCTTTCCTGTGGAATCTTTAAACTTATATCATGATGTCACTGAGGACAGATAGAAATGGTGCAGCCACAGGGGCCGCAAGTTTGCAACGGCAAAACTATCCTTGCTTAAAAAGTTCGGACAAACACCTAACAAATCGGAGTCATGGCTGTTCGGACATCAGGAATTATTAAAGTCTGCAATGATCTCATGGGATTTCTAATCTTGGTAGAGCCATAATGAAATGTGCAAGATATTTTATGATACTTTAAGATTAATGCCCTTAGCAAGAAAGGAAGGGATCGCTCTGACAGAGAACTCCGTAAAGCCCTGATCTGAAGAGTAACATTGGCAACAGAGAGTCACCCAAGGCATCTAAGGTTAGATGACGTGTCCTAAAGGCAATGTCTACATAAACAATGTCTTTGTAGGGACATCCAGGGTTATTGTTAAAGGATTAAGGCCTTGTCTTTCATGTTTAAGTCAGCTCCTAATGCCAGTGTCACCTCCTAGTGCTGCAATAGCAAGGGGTTGTGGGAATTGCTGGGACAGACAGCTGGGGACATGCCTACAGATCTCTCTGGTCTCAGGTAGGTATCAAGGCTTATGTCAGCTTGGGATAGCTTATAATTACCCCGCTATTACGCACAATTTGCTGCAAATCGACTCACTAATGCCATTGACACCTCACTACTGAGCAGCGTTAGCCAGGGCGTGTTGTGACAGTAATTCTTTCAGGTGTCAAACACAATTAAACTGCTAGTTTTTCTCAAAGTCAAAGAGGTGATGTGTTAAACTTACTGCCTTTTTTTCATGATTCATGTAATTAGAAGACTATACAGATTCTCAGGAATACAGTATAATTATTAAATCAAATAAAGAAGAAGCCAGTTCGTGGTTTTATGCATTTTTTACAGTCTTTATATTTTGTTCATAAATCATCTATATGCAATGTTGAAGTAAAAAAGAAGAAGAAAAGAAGTACCACCTGAATTTGAGATGCTGTACAGCGTTACACCTTCAGTTTTGGAAATCTAACCCCTCAAATCCTAGATTAGTGGATCACAGGATCTCAGGTGCTATAGTGAAAACAGCCACGTCTGGCGATGACTCAGAATTGTTATAAAACAGACTTGAATGAAAACCTCATTAGTTTTATCTTTGAGCTGGAATCAGGGGTGCTGTCTGGCATGGATTCCCAGCAGTCAAAACAGAAAACAAGAGCTCACTGTGTGCTCTTTGAGACATCAAGGTGTCTGATCTGAATTGCTTTAGCTTGGAGGGAGAATGGCTTTACCGTCTCTGTGAAACTGATCCGTGGAGTGGATTAGGGACGGTTCTTCTTTCACTCAAAACAACACAGCTTGAGGAGTTTGACAAGGAGGTAGATGAAGCTCTGTGTGTTTGAGAGGGCAGCCGTTAAAACCATACTCACAAATATATGTTTATCCTGCTATTTTACAAATGACTGAATGATTTAAAGGCTGTCTGTCCACACTGGAAACTATTAATAACTTTACAGACATGACACAATTCCTTGGAGAATTAGCAGTAGACTTACTCCAAGTAGGTTACACATCCCACTTAATACTGTTGGACTATTAAGGGCTCTATCACTCAAATACAGAAAAGTTGGATATGCTCAGTGAATCATTTCGCCACAAGCTATGAACAGACTAGTAAAATGGACAAAAACACATTAAACATGATTCATTTTATTACCATGTCTCACAAAGTAAAGTAATGATAGCAGGGGTTCTGTCTGTCTTTGAGAACAAACATAACTGCTTTATAGCTCCATTAGAATATTTTTGGAAAGCAGTATGTAGTTACCAAGGGTTTAGCGGCGGGATGGGGGTCAGACTGTGAGCACACACACACACACACAAACACACACACACACAAACACACGCACAGAGTTTGTCCTTGGCCTGGCACCTCTTTTGGCAAGGTGGCAATATGGCTCCATAACAAATGAGGGACACCCTAGCTATGCCAGTAGTCGCAGTCCTTTGGCAGACTCCACAGAATCATCTTTTCTGCCCAGGAGTTGTGACTCTAGAGGGTTGATCATTAGTCAGAAATCACAGAAACACAGACACACAGTCATCAAATGCCACTCAGGTCATAACTAATCTGACCGCCATGACCAAAGACAACAAATCACTGCAGATGCATGAAAAAAAAAACAAAAAAAAACTTTTGAGGATTTTAGGTTATCTCAGTCAAGTAAATTGTTATTCTCTCTAATGTGTAAGCCACTGTACATGGATGGTAGAGCCCATTAAAAATTAACAAAAGAAACACAGCATTCACTGAAAAATGCTATGAGACTGTAATGCAATGGTATCACCTGCCTCGGGGAAAATGTTGAAAGCAAAACCCTATTTTCACCACAAATCAGGTGTAGTGAGCTCGCACTGCCAAAAGGCTATTTTTTATTTTTTATTTTTTTTTTTGGGTGTAAGTGAATTTGTCCTGTCCTGTTTCCATTTGGTATCTTCATGTCTTGCCATGACATTTTACTGTGGTGGCAAACAGATTTTGTGCTAAAACATATTTGCATATCTTGCTGTAGGCACGCCCTCTTCAAAGTCATATGAAAGACTTTTTGTAGCCTGTCTAATGCAATGAGAGAGACAGTACTGAATTACTCATTCAATGAGTTCCATTTTATGAAGTGGAGTAAAATCATAAAACAGGAACAAGCACTAAACCATGCTTTTAGAGCCCTTAAGACACTCTCTCAAGAATAATTTGCTACTGCCTTACAGGAAGGCCTTGGTATACTATGTCCCCTTATCAGTTGAGGGCATTGTTTACTCCACTGATTTAGAATTGAATTCCTTTAACACTGTCAAAATCGATTGCACCACATCTCTTATATTTCATATAATCTTCTTCCTTATCAAAACCTGGTACCAACATTACCCACAATGCAATGGTTGGAGATTCGGGCGTGTTATGTTAGATGGTGATGTAGTCTCACGGTGAGATGAGAAGTGGGCTACAGAGGTTTACATTTTAATCTTCAGCCTCAACCCACACTGACGCAGGAGACATCATTTGAGACAACTTAGTAGGTAACTCCCTCTTGAGCCACAATAGGCCTTATATTTCTTCTTTTCACAGAGGCTGAAGTACTTTCCAAGACCTGTAAAGACTGATAAGGTAAGGTCTTCATCTCATTTTGCAAGCTGCTTCCTGTGTAAATTGTTCCAAGAACAAGAGTGTGGATGTTGACATCCTTAGGAAGCACTGGTGAAGCACATGAAACACCTCAATCCAGATTTGTGTCACTGTATATCACTCCCTGAGGTTCAAGTTTACTCTGTGGCCAAAACCCTCTGGTTCGCTTTAGTTTCATGAGTCATCACGTCCTTTCCAAGATCCCCAAAAAGCAGCGGCTAGCGTTTGCACAGAATGGAGTAAACAACTTGGTGTGGTGAAGATATGGTTGCACATGTTTTGGTCACATTTGATAGAGACAGAAGATGCTGGTGTATAATCATAAAAACAGAGATTCACAGTTCAGCTTTAAAGTAAAAATAAGCACTGTAACTTATTGATGTCATTACAGTAATGTACGAGGGATATCATCGTCTTCGCCTGCTGTTGGTGATATGCATTAATGGCTCTGTATATTCTTAATTCGAGTGCCGCATACGTGCACCTTTCAGCTCTGCTACCCTTGTCTACCCCTGCAGATATCTGATGAGGAGTGCATTGCCCAAGATGAGTTCATTTGAATGGGCTTCAACCCTTGCTTTATTTGCGTGCTGCTCGTCGCATAGAGCAGATATAGCATCTTTTGGTCTCATACATGCACGATCAGCTTATCACAGAAATGTCGTCTTTGAACTGTACCCAAATGTTGTTTCATGTGAGCCAACGGGAGTGTCTCTTTAATCGTGTCAGGTCCGTGTAAGACAAAAAGAAAATATTTTTATTCCTCTCACGTAACTGATGAATGTGTGTCCTTATTGCTTTCACGACATCAACCTTGTCAAGTTAAAGTAATCAGAAAAACAATCAAAAAGATTGGTTTGGCAGACTGGATTCTAACTTTGCAGCTGGGACTGTGTAATTCTTCATGCAGAAATACCGGCGGGTGAATGTAATGTGTTAGCTGGTACACCTGGGCTAGAATTTCAGTGCTCAGAGGTGAATTGAAACACACACAGCAATGACACGATTGGGGTGCTGACACATTCATTAGCACATAGGCAGATTTGACACAGCTGGAAGATGTAGCGAGGAGCTGCTGTCAAGGTCTTGGAATGCTGCAAGACTGGCACAAACTAAGGGTTGGATGCTCATCGCCATGTCATAAGAGACCTGGCGCTGTCTCGTCTGTTTTAAAAAAAAAATATTTTATTTATTTTCCTCCATCCTTGTATGGTTGCAACACACTGAGTGTCATCATTTGCATGAGTTTGACACCCCAATGTCTAGCTTCTTTGTCCTCACTCCAACTTGTTTCCTCTCTGTCCGTCTCTTTCTCTCTCTGTCTCCCCCTCTGTTCATCTCAATATCCCTCTCCCCCCTTTCTCTTGCTCTCCCTCCCTCTTTTTCTCTCTCTCTCTCTCTCTGTGCCTCTCCTCTTTCTGCTGATGGTGGCGGTGCCATCCATGCCAATTATGGCAGTCAAGCAGGTGGCTCCTTGCAGGTGGTAGAGGATTAATCCCTGTAAAGACTTCACTTCATTAGGAAATCCGTTTAATGTGGCCAGTTGATTGATAAATCTCCCGGACCTCTCTCAGAGTCCCCCGATTACTGCCAAGTTCGTCTATTATATGCTATGTTGACCCTGATGTCAGAGACAGGGAGAAGGAGCGATGGGGAGAGAAAGAAAGACAAACAGTGTTTGTCGTGTCTTTCCAGCTGAAGTTGGTTTATAGGACTGCCTTCCTTCTGTCTGCGATGAATCATCTCACTTTTATGTAAGTGATTGGAAACTGTGCAAACTCCAAAGTCCAAAATTCCAAAGGCTGTTTGACATTAAAGGTTATTATAAACCAAGTGGCAGGTTTAGCAATGCAGGTTTAGCTAATTCGAAAAGCACAAGCAAATTTCACCACCTCTGTAGCTGTGGGCAAAGAAAGAATAAAGGTTTTGCTTATTAATACCATAAAGCATGTAAGTGCTGCACTTATCACAGCATTTAAGAATGAGCTGCAAGAACTTGCCCTCCTACTGTAGTCTCAGACCACCCACACTCTCCACACTGTGTCAAACGTCTGCATTTAACTCGAATCACCCCTCTATAATTTTCCATCCCAGTATTATCACAATTACCCTATGAGCCAGGAGGGGAGGGAACTCCCTGCTGCTCCTGACTGTCTATGTGCCTCCCGCGGGCTTGTGGTCTGGTCGGATTTGTGAAACACTGACAGACAACCCCTTCATCAAGCCTGTCAAACAACGATGACAAATGCGTCTCCACATCCCCAAGATGCCTACAATATTTAAAGCCATGGGAGAATGGCGAAGCCGACAGAGAATAGCCCCTCCTGGCAGATGCAAAGTTCAAGCAGCGTCAGACTGTATCATTCTCAAATTCGGAGGAGAGACTCCAAGTTGAACCTGATGGCATGTTGACTTAAAGATTCTGACAGAGCATATATGGTGTCTATCTCAGGTTTCTACAAGACAGTGAAGTAAAGTCGACCTAAAGAGGGTTTTGGTTACAATAATGCATATCAAACGTGGATATGATTAGTTTACAATTGAAATGTGTCTCATCACAAAACTCTCTTTTTAAATGATCATATTCACACAAATAAAATAAAATAAAACACAGCGGCACCGAGAACAATTTCACATAACAGAAAAGTACATGCACAGCCTGCCATACACACATCTTTGATCGCTATCACCAAAAACAATAGCTCGGAGATACAGCCTGGCTATCAAGCAATCAAACATACAGTCATTCTTCTTCCAGCTGCTACCAACCATGTAACTATATTGCTTTGCCCGTTGCTCGGAGCCTTGTCAAAATATGACAGAAGATCACACCTTTTTTCCCTGGGTGAGTGCTTTAATTACAGGGTTGCTTCTAGCCTTACACATCTGTACAAATGTCAGTCCAAAGTTCACCGCTCTTTCTGGAAGAGAGTTGCTCCAAAAGAACAAACAAACAAAAATAAATATAGACACACACATATATATATATATATATATATATATATATATATATATATATATATATATTATATAGAGAGATCTATTGTGCTCATTGTCAAGTAACAGGATATTGTTATTCAGAACCTTTACATTTGAGGTCATCCACTGCCTTCATTTATTTTTGTATAAGACAAGTCATGTGTGCCGTCATTACTCATGCTCGCTATCACATTTCTTTAACAGTCCCTGGCATCAGCACTTTGATATCCAATATTTTAATAGCTGCGGGGTCATACATCTCGCTGCCCTTTGCAACAAGAAAAGGCTTGTGAAACAACAATAATAATAAGTAGGCGTTTGGGATAGAATCTGCGTTAAAGTTCACCCATCAGGTCCACAACGGACATAAGACACTCCACATGAATCCCAACTGGTATTAATATGCATTTGGGTTTTCTTCATGTAGAATAATTTCGTGAATATATAAGGTAATAAATGCATTGGAATGGTAATTTAAACAGATTTTTTTTATAAAATGTGTGACATGGCTTGTGCAATTTTGCAAATATTTAAAGGTGTACTACAAAATGTTCCCGTAACAATGTACTGAGTCACACAGAAATCATTTATGATCCACTAGTAGTGTGTGGCAGTGTTTGCATCTGCAGGGCTTTGTCTGTATTTTATTATTTTCACAACATTTTGCTGTGTTCTGGATTTATCTGGGTGTAAACATTACTGAACTAAGATAGTCGATTGTTGAGAGTCATCCTCAGGATTTCAAATACTGATATTTCTGGTTGGTGGCTTTTCGATGACATGGGAATGAGACTCAACAGGCAACTCCAGACCCCCTTATTGGTGTGCGTACAAATAACAGCTTACAAATCCTGCATAGTATGCTTTTTAAATACATTCCTATAATATGGGACCTTGATCGTGTAAATTACTCAATTGAGTATTCTTCAAATATTCATAGATTTTCTTCTAATCCAGCAAGAGCAAATAATGTAAGAGTATTAGAGTTCACATTTTATATACAACACATAAACACAACTTCTTGTTTCAGTTTGTAGCCTCAGATCAGGTTCATATTTTAATGGTAATCCTGCATGACTTTTTTAGTGTGTAACTTACTGTCCTGCTAGTTATTCCCGTCAGCAGCCCCTGTGTCTTTGTTCGTGCCCGGAGCTGCAGGTGGCAGCATAGTCTTAGAGGACATGAGAGGCGAAATTCCTTCAAAGATACACACACACGCACATACACACACCACTTAGCCCCGTTGAGCTTTTCCTTATTCCCCTGAAGTACACACTTTGACCTTTAGATATTTGTTACCCAGAGAAAGTGACATTGGGAGTCAGCCAGTGGCTCTTTGCTTAACTCGACTGTCTCTGTTCATAAGGGGGGGGGGGAATAATTAGCAAGTCTTCAGCCTGTGATATTTAATGTCCCTAATTTGGCTGAGACAGAATCTGTGTTTGTGCTACGTGATACTGCCTGCATTTCTAAAGTGGTTTAGATGAAGAAGCACAAAGCTGAGGCAGGTTTTACACACCATTTTGCATTTCATTACCATTGGTGAGGGACAGTGGGCTGTTTATGATTTCAAAACAGGGACAGGAGGTTGAAGTATTTTGGCTGCAGGGAAGAACGTTTTTTACACTGATTTACCAGACTTGGAGGCTTGCATCTTATTATTTAAACTATTCTTTAACCTCGGCTGTTCAATTGTGTGAGACTGGCTTGTTTACGACCTACGTGGGCAAGGTTTCCCAGGGGTGTGAGGGCCAGGTAGGAGGGTAGGCAGGATTGTTGATAAGAATTCCCAAGTAACAGATAAAGAAAATCTTATTAGTAAGTTATTTATCTAAAATTGTATTGGTTTGTTGTCATTATATGATTTTTGATTGTAACTATTACTATATTTTTTAAGGAATTACTAATTGTTTCATTCCCCTTACAAATACAAACACAGACCCCCAAAGCTTGATTGACTAAAAAAAAAAAAAAATTCTGCTATAAATATTTTATGGTTCTCAAAATTTAACTGATTTATAAATAACTAATTTTAAAAAAAAGACACTATTGAAGACAAAGATATACTTTAATTATTTTTACCTGAAATATCTCACAACATAATGTCATTGATTTCTAATAAAGGCAAATGGCTTAAAAATATCTCAGCTCAGTAGCTCAACAATTCACTGAGCAATGACTGGGGCACCTAATTGTGTCAGCTCTACTGAATAAATACAAGTCCAAATGTCTTAAGGCTGTACATTGTCATTCATATAGAAATAATGTGATTCCTTACTGGTGGTGACCCCACATCTGGCAGAACTGTTAACCTTTTAGTTTTGTGGCTTTGAGGTGAGTGTAGGCCCCCCCCCCCTCACCCACCCGTGGATTTCACCTCTTTGGAGCTGGAGCAGTGTTACAGTGCAGAGTGGGAGCCCTCACGCAGCTGAAAGGTGTGTGTGTGTGTGTGTGTGTATGAGACGGGGTGTTTGAGGCTGCCCATTTGGGAACGGACCCTTGGTACTAAACACTAAGGAGCTGGAGGAGAGGACTCTGTCAGCTTGGAGGACATAGCACAGCCAGCACATAGGTCACACACACACACACACACACACACACACACACACACACACAAACACAAATGCACTCATGCATACACACTGTCACTGTCCCTCTCTTTCCTCCATATATATACAATCTCTTTCTCTCCTCTCTCACAGGTTCGATGTCTCTCACAAAAACACACACAACCCCTCTCGTCCTTTATCCTGTCAAAACTCCACCGAGGGGTCAGTAAAGCTGTGGTTAGGGGGATAATAGGAAAACAGCTCAAAAAGGGAACTGTTGTCACATTACGAGGAAGTAAAGGGTGAAGACCCGTTAACTACCTGCAGCCTTCAGCAAAATAACATTTTCATTAAATTCCCATGATAAATACATAGTTAAAAATGTCAACATGTCACCTTTTTAAATTTATTTAAAAAAATTATAAAAAATAAGAAATTATAAGAAATTTATATTAAAAAAATGAAATGCAAGTCCCTTATATGTTTTAACAAAAAAAAATGTATGTATGTATCAAAACATTGTGTCTTTGAAAAATCTTATTTGTAAAAAACAAAAAAGAAAAAGAAAAAGAAAAATCATCAAATGACTAATGAAGGATTAGGGAGAAAAATCCCTTGCTTATGTAAAAAAAACATTTGTTCCACTCCAATACAGCCAAAAGACACTCATTAACTATTTTAAACTATTCTGATTTGCATCGTGTGAACAAGTCAATGAGTATAGCGCATAAAACGTAGAAATGTAACACCGCAACATTTCTGCAGTCAAAGTGTATTAGCGCTGGAGGCTAAGAGTAATGATTATTCTGAAACAAAGCGACTCTAGTTGACTTGTCAGCCTGAGATGGCTTCATATACCATCCATTACTTTTATGTCTTGCCTTTCACATAAAGGGCCCTTGCATATTCACCACGGGACCTACTAGTGCATCCTGGGGGAGATGACACAGACACAGAAACACACACACACACAGACACACACAAACATGCACCGTCAAAGGTTGGCCGAGTTTGATTTACAGCCTGGGACCATCACCTGTGACTGAGAGCCTCTGAAATTAGTCACAAATAGCATATTAGGGCAGCTAATCAGGCACGCTTGAGCACTTGGCTTTCTTTATGTGGTCATAAAGGGGAGAGTATATGGGCGCCCTCAGGCCTTGGGGTGAATGATCGTCCTGACCTCCAGTGAACCAGAAGCCACACACAGCTGAGGAGGGATGGGATGTAGGTTGGGGTACTCCCACAAAATTAGTCTTTGATACACAGAGGAAGATGACTACGTATGCTGCATCAGGAAGGGATTTCTTTTGGTATTACAGCTGCTCTAATTGAAATTGTGTAAAATATAGCTATCTTTGTCCAAACCCATATATGGTTCTCTAATACAGCAGGAAATGTTATTGAAATTGCTATATATCTACCTTCAAAAATGTTTTTCTCATAGAAAACTTTAAATAACATGTTTTCACCTCATAATAGATACAGTATATCGTAATATCCATGTATTTTGCTATATGCTCTCTTTACACATCAGTCTCATGGTACCTTCTCACGAGCGAACAGACTCTGCTGGACACAGAAAAACTCTGGCACTGCCACGCCACCTCACACCTTCATCAAATAGTAAAGCTATCTCTTGCTCTATGCCTCATGTCTGTTGAGCGAACAGGAGAGGGCACGAGGGTTGAGGAATGCATAAAAGAAAAGTAGGTGGCAGGAATCAAGGAGGAAGAGCAGAGAGATGGAGGGAGGGAGGGAAGGAGGGAGAGGAATGAGGACAAGAACTGTAGAGACAGGAGGGAAGAAAATCACTCCTCGTTCCCCACTGGAGCAATTTCATGTTTTCATATCAGTGATTGTTAGACAGTCAGATCCAATATGGTGATTCAGTAACTACTTGAACAGAGCTCACATATTCTGCCCCTAATTGACTTGGTGTGGCCCTACTAAATCACAGTCTTTATTTAAAATAGCTCTCTGATAAAAAAAAAATGAGTCGCTCTCATTCTCTCCCTCTGTCCTCTCTCTCCCCCCATCTTTCTCTCGTTCCCATCTCTCTCTCTCTCCTTTGTGATTTACCATTGAGGAGATGAATTTGAAATTTCAATCACAGAGTTGTTAAATATTGATGGGTCTTCTAAGTCGTTAACGAGGTCTCGGCAAGGACGGGGGGAATCAGCCCCTCCGTTCGCTGGCCTCAGCTTTGCCGCAGCTCAGCCATCTAGAGGGATCCAGCCAGGTCAGGGGGTCACTGTACCCAACCATAATCTCCTAACTTCTGTGAGATCTTTTAATGTCCCGCCAAGGCTATTCTCCCTAACATCTGCTCTTATCATACATTACCATACGCAAGAAAAGTCAAAAAACTTTCTAATTATGCATTATGTTGAGCAGCCTTTATTCACTGTTCGAGACGTGTCAATTATAATGAAAGCACTGGTGTGTGAATTGATATGATAATAGAAATCTTTAACTGGGTCTCAGCAGACCTCTTGTGTGTCAGGGCTGATCACTGTTGGAAAAAAAAAATAAGCGCCTCCAGGCCACCGTAGAGCAAGGCAGCACTCAGATGGTTCAATATGCTACACCGTAAAACGAAGATGAGACTTCTTTTATTATTGCTGCCGCCGGAGCAGACTCCTGCCATCCAATCAAACGTTATAGACTTTGAGATGTGATCATTACATCTTACAAACGATGTCCCACCAAAGAGGGTCACGTTAATGGCTTGTTCCCGTGTTGGTTCTGACTTTAGACGCGTAAACACTGACTGATAGCAGAGGCTGCAGGTACAGTTACATTGATCACAATCCCTCTCTGAAGTGTAATAAGTTTTTTTCGAAGGCTCTGTGTTTCATATTCACTTTGTCTTACTACTGTCTATAAATGTAAACCATTTATGTCAGTAAAATATACACACAATATATCCGATTTCAGTTTGTTTGCTGTACTAAAATAGCAAAAAATAACTTCATATTTTCAGAGGCTTGGTACTTTTTGTTTGTTCTCATGTGTTACAGCTTGAAAAATATATATTTTATCCACTGCTAAAGCTGGGAACTGTGAGTGCCGTAGACGTCAATGATGATAATGTAATAAAAAGCATTTTGGAGGTATCTCCTCTTCTGCACTTATCCTCCTGGCAGTGGTTTGATCAAGACGGAATAAGCTTGTGACTTTTCAATTTCAGCCATAATTTGTTTCGATATTACATCTCCTGGATCGAGCAAGTGATGGAATTTTTCCTATCCAAGACTAAGGCAGTGGGGAAGCTGACGATGTCCCATAATAGGTTATCACCAACCATATCTTTTGCAAAATAGAAACCCAACACATGTACATCTGTGGCCTAGTGTCAGAGCCTTAAATATACATCAGAAATGCATTAAATTTGCTGATTGGTATTCTTTTCCAACAGCGTGTCGAGCCCCAAATTTATTTTTGTTACGTCGCTTCCCGATTACTTTGAATTGCCAGCGGTTTCTCTTGACATTGACGGCTGTGGAAGAAGTGACAACATTAAATTTATTTTCTGGGTGCATTAATGTGTGTGTGTCTCTGTATGACTGGGCGATGTATCAGTGTTTTCTCTTAGATTGTTTGAGGTAAATCATCGAGAGCCGAGCCCTTTCATATTGTATGTAATTTACTGGAACCACATACAGTATATCATTGGTAATGGAACACTGATCAGATCTCTGAAACACAGTTGCTTCTCTCAGGAAATATATCTGACACATAGTAAAAGCTCTATTTGATTGTGCTTCCAAAGGAATATCCGTGTTTAATCTAGCACCCCGCCGACCCAAAATCCTACCTCTCAATCACCTGCTGTCGTGTGTGTCTCTTCCAAAATGTAGACGTGTGGGATTTCCACACAACGCTGAGTCAAGGGTCTTTCAAGTGTTGCAAATAAGTCTCACGGTTTTCAGCTTGGTTTTCACGCATACAGTCGAAACAATATGAGGACATGTGAATTTATCTTAAAATATAAGGAGAGTTCCAAGAGAGATAGTACAATTCAGACAGCATAATTACAGACAGCAATGGGGAAAAAGAAAAGACAGTGAAACACAAAATGTTTCATTATGTGTAAATCTATTTCCATGAGACATCAACTCAGATGTAAAAGGAAGACCAGTTGAGGTAATACGGTTTGAAACAACCTACAACCAGGTATTCTGTGTATTCTTCCCTGTTGTGCAAAACAGATGGAAAAAAGACTGGTTGAATGATTTGGCTTAATTTGGACCGAGGCGTCAGTCTATTGACCTCTCTTGGGGCTGAGAGGAGTGAGCACTTTCACATGTTACTGTCTATAAATTTTAACCGTCGACACGGCACCCTATTTCATCAGGGGCCAGGCTGACGTGCCCTTCGGATTGATGTCCCTCCTGCCCATTTGTCTGTTTTACACTCCTTAGTGTCTTTGTGCTCTGCTAGATCTGCATCTCTTTGCTGTGATTGTGTATTGACAACAGATCAAAGGGGGATAATATATGATGATGTTTGCCAGGATCCCAACAAGACAAGATAGTTGTACGGCCAGCCCGGCTGGTTTACATGTGTTCTCTGTGAATGTCAGAGAGGCTGCATATCGATTCCCCACCAGACAAAGAGTCATTCTTCTTCTAGTGGCCAATACCTAGTTTAGTTAAAAGTGTGACAATGAAGAGGGCTGGGGGCACTGAATTCAGAATTAAGCCATAGTTAACATGCAATGAAAGACCCCTTTCTGTGGAGGGGGCTCTTCATGACTTAAGTAATAGACTGGGAATGCAGTTATTGCTTAGCCTTCAGAATTCCTTTGCTTGCGAGGTAATGTGTATATCAGAAAAGTTTGTTTTCTGCCCCTCAGGCCTACTCAATAAATGAACATAACAGCAGGTCCCTCTCTCTCCCTCTCTGTCACACACACAGTCTCTCACAAACACACACTCGCCGAGCATCTTTGAAATGGGTTTTGTATTGATTTTTGTAACTACCCTGTTAGATGACGTTGTGCCTTAGCGTGTCATTTCTAGATGGCCCTGCCCCGAGCAGGTCATTGAGGTGCTAACTGTCATTTGGAGGGACAGAAAAGCAATCATAGCTTTTTCATTACTTACTGTTTTCCCTCCCCCCCTTTCTCCCTGTTTTCACTCTCTTTTTACCCCCAGTCGTGGAATCGTCTGACATATTATGGCTTCTGTGATTTAACTGCACTCTTAAATTAAGTGCTGGAATATCAAGCTGTAGCTTTAGAAAAATAAACTCTGTGTCAAGGGATCAAATACCCTGGAGGTCAAAGTCATGAACTTGTAGTGGTGCACTCATCAATTTCAAACTTGTATGGGCTTGTTCACTTTTAGGTGTACAAAAGAGGAGGTGGTTGTGGGTTGATTATAGTTATGTATACAATGTTTTCATTTCATTCTGTAATATCTACACATAATCCAGTGCAATACCGACTCAAGGAATTCTGGAAAATGCGCACAAGCATGTATAGATTTTTAATTTCTTCACCTGGATTCGGATTAGATGACAATACTAATGAATGCATTTTTTTTTTTCTTGGCTGGGGTTTAGTGGTCATTGCTGTGGTTTGGTGAAATCATCTGTAACTCTGTTATTTCAAGATTTGGAAATGTTTGAATTAGTAAAACCCTAACTATTAGTGGAAAGTTCCAAGTTGTAAAGCTCACAGTGAACTGACCTCAGAGCTGCCACACCCAAGTGTATCATTAACTCATCATGTATTTGCTTTCCATGGCATTTGTTAAGGGCCAGTTTTAGATCTGGACCCACAAGCGGGCTCAGAGACAAGGTGATAAGATTTAGAAGTGAGTTTATTAACCTTTTGGTAGTAGAGGAGGCTGCTAAGGGAAAAGGCCTCAACGACGAGTTTTGGTGCGTAGCTTGAATTCTCTGCAGATTGAGGCTGTTGAAGCGTGGGTGGTGAAGACTGGAACAGATGGCTGGTGAAGGGGTCCTGAATTGATTGGCATAGAGAAGCTTCTAGAAAGTAGACAGAGAGAAAATACTGGACACTAGAAATAACTAAGGCGAACATAGCTACCGCAGAATAAGATGAATAATCTGGTGGCTAATTGAAGGAGAGCAGGGGTTTATATACTGCTGCTCGATGAGTAAATTGAGATCAGGTGTGGCGCCAAGCCATGGGCCAGGTGTGTGGAGCCACGCCCACAACACATACACACACAAAGAAGAGGGGAGGAGAGACAGGGAAAACACAGGGAAGCGCTAGGAGATTCTGTGTCACAGGAAAGCCACCACCACCACCATCACACACACACACAAACCCAACCTCCTGGCGCCTTACCAGGCTTGTCTGTGTGCCCTCTGTAGAAGTCTCTGAGGAGGGTGGCATCCATAATAAAACTGCAGGGGATCCAGGAATGTTCCTCCAGGCTGTAGCCCTGCCAGTCTACCAGTTATATGAATCACCAGCAATGCCAGACATCCAAAATCTGCTGGACAGTGTAAGCAACATGACCGTCAATGACTCAGAGGGGTGGAGGAGGTCCAGCTGAAGGGCATGATGGGCTGGAAGAAACAGGTTTGAGTAGTGAAACATGAAAGGTGTTCATATACTGCTGCCAGGGGCCAGGTGTGTGGAGCCACGCCTGTGTCACACGTACATAGGGTAGATGGAAGGAGACACAGGGAGAGACGTGGAAAACACAGGGAAGCACCAGGAGATTCTGAGTCACAGGCAAACCATGGCAACACTGTGCTTATTTGACTACATCTTGGAAAACTAGATTCATTTTATTTTTGAATATTTGGTCTTGATTTGTCTTTGTCAAACCCTTATATGTATCAACAAAACCCCCTCTGTCATCATCTCTAAATTATTTAATCATCTTTAATTATATAGCATGCATTTGGCTTGCATATCTCATTTATTAAAAACAAAATTACTGTAAAAATTCTGTGTTGATTGAGCGTTAGCATTTATATAAACACATGAAAAAAAAATCCAACAGTAAATGTCCAATAAATGACTTTCATATTTGATCATGATGCAATATAATATTGTATCAACATTGTCAAAAAAGGAACCAGGGCTTTACAGAATTGCTATGAACCCATAGTCTTGTCGGATGACATTACCTCCTTGCACAGGGGAGTCATGATACGTTTCATCCCTGAAGTTGAGGAGTGCCATGTATAGGCAGCAGCTGCCACAGAGAAGCAGACTGATGGAGGAGACAATAGGCAAAGGAGGACGAGATCAAAGACAAATCATGTGTACCAGTTACTGCGAGTGGTACTACCGCCTCTGCACTGTGCTGAAGGCTCTCGTTTGGCTTTAATCAATGAGCCTGCTCAATGCTGCGGCCTTGCACTGGCTCCCATCTCTTTATAGGGAACTTAATCACCTGGGTCGTTTTGAATTCACTAGAAGAAGAAATGAGGGTGACGTCACTGCTTCCTTGGGTTACAGTAAGAACGTGGGAAGCTGGCCAGGGGAGAATAGTCACAAATGACTTGTGTGAGCCTCATTCATTTATTTCGGCGAGAAAGCTCATTTACTTTGAGTGCAAACCAAAAAGAACATTCGTATTATTCATAAGATGCAGTTTCGTGATAATTTATTGCAAATACACTTGTGGTTATGGATAAATATGAAAGTTATGCACCTTTGACAAATTAATCACCTCTTTTTCATTTAGAAACCGATATGAGAGTCTATAAAAATGGAATGCTCACTTCTTATTGACCTCACTCACTTCCTTCTTGCATGGGTCACCTTCAGCTTGGCATTACACTAATAATGACTACAGATAATGACAGTGTTAGGGATGAGGAACAAAGAGATTAGACTGAGACTCACGCTCCCCCCCCCCCCCATCCAGTCAAAATATTGTTCTTGTTATACATTAAGTGGGAAAGAAGAATTGTGCTGCCAGATTCATAATGTCATTAACAGTTAGGCATAAGGTTAGACTTTACATCATATGCTCAATGTGACCCCATTACTCTCCATCAACTCATCCATCCAGACATCTCGGGGACCTGGGCTATGGCCCTGCACACCCCCTGTAAGCCTTCCAGAAGCTGGCGAAGCCTGCTTGCTTGCCCACCCGCCCCACCTCGCCACAGGTCCCTCACACATGCACAAACACACACACACACACACACACACACACACAAAACCTCGTGTACATACACACATGCACGGATGTCATGTAAGTTTGCAAAAGGTGTCTATGCGCACTAGGGGACGACAAACTCATACACAAACAAACAAATACATGTAGACATGCACACGCCTGCTTGCCACCCTGCTCGTCCATCGTGGCACTGGAAGATTGCGCTCCATTCCACTGAAGGCGTTATGGGCTGTTATCAGCAAGACCATTCCATGGATGGCTGCCCTAATTGAGAATAATGAGGGTCACATTGAACATATGGTCGCTGTTGTGTCCCCTTTCCCCCCTTCCTCTCTCCTTTTCTCTCTCACACTTTGTCTTCCTCTCTCTCTCTCTCTCCCCAACTCCCTCAAACAAAAGGTTTAGTCAAAGTTTGCCGTAGCCGAGCAAAGATCTGCGCGGCAAGTAGAAAACAGGAAGGACATTCTCAAAGTTGTTCTTTTTTTTTTTCTTCTCTCCTCTGACAAGTTAATGTCCACACACTCAGTGAGAAGGGCAGTGACCAGCCAGTCAGTCAGAGGCAAAATGCTAACCCCGCTGAGACGAGCAGCGGTGGAAATACTGGCCTAAGCATTGTGCTGATATCAAGCTCCTTTGTTCTTCCTGCGAGCACGGACATTTGCTCTTAGTTACCAAGGTCCCTTCTGTCATTAAGAGGTGAAGAACAGAAGTGCCAGCATTTTTTAACACCATTCACCGCACAGATGGACGGTCACCAATAATAATAGAGCTAGCATGTTTATTATAAAAAAAAAAAATTAAATGTTGTGACCTAACATCAACATGCATTGACTGCATTTTTTTTTTTGCGTATATGAGACAGAGCTGCAGGAAGGACATGATTCAAGGGTGGATTCAATGTGAATGTCAGTTGGAGTCGGGGACTAAGTTTACTTTTCTCAAAGCCGTCATGTGATATGGTTGTATTTCAGAATAAATCTTAGTCGCCTGCCACTATCATGTCATGTCTTTCGTCATTTAATATGTCTGCAGAGGACATATCTAATGTACACAGTTAAATCTGCCTAACTTGTGTTGCACAGGTAGATTCATGTCCCCCACTCTGAGTACTTTATCAACGCAGTCTCATGGTGAAACAGAAATCCTAGAGCTGTTCCCGGTAATAACACCGTTGCGACTACGACAAATTAATCTACTGAGACATCTCTCTTGCTTTCTTTCCCGCTGGTAAAATTGTCTGCCCTTTCCTCACTCAAGGAAGCATACGAGCACTTCATTAATTGTACGGACACTGAAGTTTTATGTTTTCCAAGAAGTTGTGGTGCCTCCAGTGCTCCCTAGGATCCGTCTGCACTTGGTCAAAATAAAGTTAGCAACTGTCAAAACACACGGCCTGCAGATCAGCAGCGCACAACACAATGAAACCATTAGATTAACGTTTGCTAATGTTAAACAATTGCCTGCTTGTTTATGTGAAACACCCCTGTTGCAATGTCATCTGCAGGAAGTGCCTTTACATGAAATAATGCACTTCTCTGTTTACATAGGAATCATGCTGATTGGATTTAGATGAGCTCGTAAAGACGTTTTATGAGTCCGCTAGCAAACTGTGAATTGATTTGCTGGCATCTCAGTTTCTTGTGTAATATCCTGAGGAGGTTGGATTTATGACTATCTGTGACCCACTTGCATTGTCACCACGCCGCGTAGCCCCTGGATGCAGGCATGGGTCTCCGGTTTCATGTAGAGACAGGTGTAGTCTCGATGTCTGATGATATGTGTAACATGTGTGTGTACAATGTAGACATATGCCTTAATGTACTGACATCGTAGAATGTTAACGCGTATAGCCCCTGCACCGACATACACGATATGTGCAACATATGTGTGTATGACATTGAAATATACTTTCATGCCTGATGATGGAGGATATATCACTTACTATATGGACACACATGATACGTGCAGCCATATGTGTTTGGTGTATCGAAAATCCCATCTTGTAAGGTGGTGGAAATTTAAGAATGTAAATAGTGTATATGGGAACATATCATTTGTTGAACATTCGGTTCTTTTTGCAGATGACGTGTGGGTTTACATGTATTACACACAATTTCATGAACATAGCTGTCAACAAATATGTCTTAAATAATGCTTTGACTGCTTATGTTTCATTTGAAGCACAGTACATAATTAACCTCTAGTTGATTGTTGGCTTGCCCTCCTGTTTTTATTCTTTAAAGAGAATTCTAAAGATGGTAGGCTCCCTACAACACAAACCAAGACATACAGTACACAAACAAAGCTATAAAGCCTCTGTGCCATAAGATAAATGCAGGCACTTAATCCATAAAATATTGCTACTGTACATTAGGGGTGTATTGAGAAAATTCTGTCTTCATTTGTTTGACCGTTGAAATATAAATGTCCATACAGGCCCCCCGACCGCTGCAGGAGCCAGCCGTTGACATTTCTCCACTGTGAAAACACAATGAAATCTGAATATTGCCTTGACTGAGCAGATGCCCGTAGGGAAATAATCGGGGTTCTCTGAATAGTCCCTAATTGAATTGTCTTTTACTAAATAGAGTTTGCTCTAATGCATTCTCTCATCGGAGAATATGACAGCCGGTGATGCTTCTCATATCTGCCTAAAAGAGCCCCCAGATCCAAGGACCTATTAACCGTTTTACCCAAACCAATATCCCTGCCTAAACGCATTACCCTGAACCCATTGTGTATTTTTGTCACTACATCTTTGCTCAAAATCCGAATCAGCCCGTGATGGATGCTTAACAAGACTACACTTTTATCACATATTCTGCTGACCTTCAACAAATTGCTTTGCAAGTTTGCTTCCAAGATTAATGTGACAGAGCTGTTTTTTTTAAACGCAGGATTCAGGGTGCAGAGGGGGGGGGGCGGCGTAGGCCCACTGTTTTAGTTTCTCCACGCTCACAGGCCCTAACCTTCATATGAACTCATGCGATCCATCTGATGCTGTTTCTGTGAGTTAGAATGTTCATTTCCCTCATAGTGCTCATAGTCCTGCAACTGGAAAATCATAAAGATAGTTTGGTCAATTAGCCAAAGTTGAAAATAAACAAATGTCTGCCTACTCCCTGAAGAAGAATGGAGGTTTTCCAGGCAAGGCTTGACATGGAACAGGTTAAATACCTGTGTTGTTGTTTCTGGATAAGGCATGACGCTAGTAAAAAGTTCATAGAAATGATAAATCTTTACACCCCACAACCTCCCATAGCTCCAGTTCACCCTCACATGAGCCAAAGGTGTAAATCACTGCAACCTGGAAAATCCCCCAACAATATGTAGCAAAACATAACGCATTGCATTTTCCTACCAAAGTATAAATATCACTGTTCCAACAGACAGGAGAATCATCTCTACCCTTAAGTTCGAATTGTTATGTCTGAGACGTCTGTGTTACTGAAGTTACACAGCTAAGTTTAAAAGAGAGCCCAAACCTCCTCTCTATTACTGAATATTGACTTAGCAACAGACCTTAGCTCAAGGGTATGATGTACTGTAGAAGTGGATACAGGGATTATACATAGTGCAGCGTCTTTTGGGGATCATGGCACTTAAAAATCGAATATTCTATTAAAGAAAACCTGTATTTACCCCAAAGTACCACCGTTCTAATAAAAATGGTTAGGTTGTGGTGTCATTTAAAGCAACACAGACAATGGACTCATCTCAATCCAGCAGGTTTCTTGCAGAAACTGCACTCTGTAAGTATTGGTTAGCTTTGGAGAGCTTTTCCTTCGCTTTATCAGTGAGGACTTGTGTCTTATCATGACTAATGCTGGAAATTCCTCCCTGAGATAAGTAAAGGAGCTTAGGATTACCCTCTTGACTGAACATTGGAAAAGAGAGGGAGAGACAGTGTATGTGCCACATGTTTGTCTGTATGTGCATGTGTTGTTGTGTGTGCATGTGTGTGTGTGTGTGTGTGTGTGTGTGTGAGAGAGAGAGAGGGAAAGAGAGCGTGTCTAAAGACGAGAGAGGAAGAGAACTGAGGGGGTTCAGCTGGCTCCTCTGTATATTTTCTCAGTGGTGAGGCAACCTCACCATTAGTGTCAGACACTCAGATTATCCAACCAACAGAACAGGGATAAGTGGATTGATGAGGTGCTTCCATAGTCCCTGGCTGCTACAATGGAAACCGGCCTCATACTCCTGAAGCAGCTATTTTCCTCAAGGAAGGGCAAAAATAATGAGCTACTTAACCAGACCGTTCACTGCATTCTTGTCATATTACAGCTGGCTTGTTTGTTTATCCCAGACAGATCTATATTTCACTTTTTTAATTGAATTACTTTGATACAGACTAAAAGCCCTCAGCCTAATAACATGCCAATTACAATGAAGACCTACTTAAAGTAAATATGAATATAATTCAGCAATTTATTGCTTTAAATAAAGGGAGGCCCTGCCTCCCTTGACACCCATTGATTAATAATTGGTGCCGCGGTCTTAAAGGGCAATTAAGGAAAGCAATTTCAGATCTTCACTTCAAGTTAAAATGCCATTTATCAGAGAGACTAGGTACTCCTTACCTCTGTAGCTCTAGATCAACAACTAAATCAAATAGATATTCCATGACATAACATATGCCCATGATTAAGATATTGGACATCATGATTTTTGAATTGATAGACCAGCGCAGTTCAATGGAAATGTTTGTGGTGTGCCCTGTAATTACCTTCTGGCAATCTAGTTTGAGCACTCAGCTTGATGCTGCCACGCATTTGCATTTCTTTGTCATTTGCATGGATATGTTCTTAAAATCCATACAGTAATGAATCCTCACATTCTCAATTTATTAATGGAGCTTGGCTTTTGCAGCTTGTCCAAATCTAGTAACATATGTTCTCGAACTACCTATTGATTTATTTTGTCTTAGATAAATTATTCTCAAAAAGCAAAGTCTGTGCTTTGGCTACTTAAGTAATGACCTGTCTACAGTAAAGTATTCACTCAGTGGCTACTCGTAAACATAACATATCGGTAACCATATGGACCGATGACTGTAACTCTATTAGAAACATTGGATTTAGTTTGTTTGCTATAGCAAAACAGTCTTTTTGAACATGGTGTTTTGATTGAAAAAGAAGTCATATCAGCTAATACAGGTTTGTCACTTTAGATCTAAAAATCCACACGTTCCAATAAGTGAACAAAATAAGCTGTAAAACGGTTGGTTTGCACTGTATCTTTCATATATTAAATAAATGAGTTGTTTCCAGTCACAGATCTTCGGATCCATTTCAAAAAATGCTTCATCATTTCATTCTAGCTGACGATGAAGTAATGTTTCATATGAGGTCAGTTATTCCAGAAAACAAAAGAACACTTCTTTTTCTTTTTTCTTTTTTACCCCATCTTGTCCCTGGCAGTGGATATATTGGCAAGGATTTAGGAAATTTATGTCTTATAAATAAAATTCAACCATTTGGAAAAATATGGTTGGCCGGTTTACACAATGAGCATTATAAATACAAGAGTTAATCATTCTTCTGCTGCAGTCAGTAGTTTGTTTAAGGCTCGCCTCATTCACAGCATGTTAGAGATAGAAGCAATAACAATTTTATTGGCTCTCAACAGTTAACAGCTCCCTTGTCCTCGAGCTACGGAGAATGAAGGAGACGAACTCTGCAAAAACTACCAAAGTGCATATAAAAGTTAACCACTTAACTTCTATAAATAGTAAACTTGTCCTGCTTTTCTCACACCGGTTGTGAACTTGGAAACCTCTAAAGAGGGTAATTTATTCTTCATGAGTTAACAGCAAAGTAAACGGTATTGCAAGCTCCATTTTGTCCCGAAAAAATAACCCCATATAAGAAAGGTTGGCCTTCATTATGTGACTCAAGTGTGGAGTTCATGACCAAATGAATGATCTAATCAGAGAAACGGCATTCACAGCAAACATTGCACATTCGGAGTGAAGGTTTTATATCAGCAGTGAAAAGTTCCTTCATGAATAAATGAATTCACATTTCAAAATGCAAAATCATGGACAACATTTGACAACACCTCACACTTGTATTCATCAGCTGTGCACAGTATGGTATTTGAGCTGTACATACTGTAAGGTCATATTGCACACCACCTACAATATAATGTGTTGCTGAAGAATCTTTTTTAATCAAAATGTCAGTGTTTAATAATATGAATCATTACATACACCCAACAACATCTTTTTGTTTAGATGATTTAGGAGGAATAGATAGCAATACTAAATAGGAGTCAATGCAAATGTTCTGTAATGCTGAATTACATAGTTTTGATGTCTGATCGTCATCTATGGACCCACCCATAAACATCTTAAAACATGGCATCTCTAAGGTCACTATTTCAAGAAATTAAAGCTTCACTGTGTATTAAAATTTTATTTGTCTTTTTTGCTATACAGTGGATGCTTTAAGCATTAATTTCAGTAGTGTCACGTCATCTCAGGCTCACATGTGCTGAGAATATTCTTGTCATAGTTGACATAAAAGTCATGCCACAGATTGTGATACCTAACCATTCCATTGCCCCAACCTCAGTAGCAGTAAATGGATCCCTCTCCTTGTTCCTCTGACCTTGTGTTTTGACCCACTAGGCTCAGCTGTTAAACCCAACACCGATTGGATATCACACAAGTCCTTAACAACCTTCCCAATGCCATGATGGGAGAATTATCATGCACATAACCGTAATTCTGATTCCATTGTTCAGCGCAGTGTTGTGGTTTAGCAGGTGGGTGTGAGATGTTTGACCTTGTTTAAACCCATAAATCTAATCTCATCATCCATCATCCAGTCAATTATTTGTCATTTGTGTTGTGATCAACTGCTCTAGGGGATGAGTTGTGTCCCAGGTTTACCCAACAGTCAATCTCAGCTTTCTCTGTGGGGACTTAGTTGTTGCCCTCAGCTCTGTCAGCTTACTGTTGTGACATACACTCTTTGTCCCTACTGGACAGTGCTGCCATAATCAAGTTGGAACTGCAAATACAACATTAAAATCAATGGTTTCAATAATATCTACTCAAAACTGAAACCAGGAGCAATTCATCTTAATATGTTTTCTTATTGTATTTAAAAAATGGAGTAAATATAAAAATGTATCTTAATCAGGATCCCCGGTTCTCCAGTTCTCCAAAAACTTTTTGTCTCCAGTTCCAAAATGATTTGCTGCTGTAGTGCAGTAGCTTGAAGCTTGATGGAAACAAGGTATTAAGGATAGAATACAAACTGAATTGTTCTAATGCTCTGGTGTAAGATAGGGTAAGTTATACAAATGCTTAGGTTGAGTTCGGTTTTCCTCTTTAATTCCACCTTTATCTTTGTTCTTCCCGGACTGCCTCTCAGCTTCCCGTCTGTCACAGTGAAGGGTAATAATGGGCCTGAGAAGATCAACCCATCTAAAGAGGGATTTGAAACCTTTCACCTTAGAGAAATCCAGGCTGGCAGAATCTCCGGGGTTCATAAATGTGCAGAAGTGCACATTTACACCGAGGCGTTAATACCCTTACCTGGTCTTGTCTTGAAAACCTCATGAAAATGTAAAAGGAGGGAACAGATTCAGTTTTCTTTTTGGAATTTAAAACTATGTCTGATTCAAAGTGCAAATAATATATGGTATGCAGCCTCAACAATAAGGCTAGTTTGGAAAATTGGTTAACATTGCATGGCTTCTTATTAGATTACTTTTAACAAGGCTTTTATTGAATATTTTGTCAATTTAATCAGACGGGCTGTGATACACTCTTTCAGTAGAGAATTGGTCTCCTATTCTTTTTCAGTGCGGTAAAATCCATAAAGCCGATAGTAAAGCTGAAGGCATGAGTGCCTTAAAAACATTACCAGAATCAGATTGTGGCGGAGAACCTACATGGGGAATGGTGTTATGTTATGAAGGATTGATCAGTGTGTTGCTTGAAATAATTAGCAATGATTTATGCACACATGCACGGTGTGTGTCTGCACGCATGTTTGTGCCATTGCACCTCGCATGAATGTGTTTACCTCTTCTTATTGGCCTCATGGCGTTTGAAAATGTGTATTAGCTCTGACGGTGCTTCCAGGCAGATAATATTGCTAATAATACTTTTCATTTGTGTGAATAAATAAACATTTTCGCCTTTTTAAAAGAAAATAGTTTTTAGCCACTGCCTTTCTGTATACGTTTTACCACACTAAACCTTCCTTTTCATCATTCCAAATGCACTTATATAAAAGTAAGGACATTATGTGACCTTACTTTTATGCATTCCTGCTATAGATAATGGGTAAATATGCACCATGTTCTCATTAATTTTAGCAAAACCTTGTTGTGCTTTAGGATTCCATCCGCATAGATATATCAGAATTTACAAAACCGTGCTCCAATGGGAATAGCACCGTGCATATACACGGTATATCTGTGCGTGTGTGTGTGTTTATGTGATTAAAGCTGAAGAAGCTATGATACTGACAACCATTAATCACTATATATACTAATTACCAGAAGATCCTTTCATGTTCCGCTCAAAGATGTTGGAAAATGAACTCCCTTGTCATTTGCAGGAATGTTCAAGGCAAGGGACAAACAAACGCTAATAAGGTCTGTCCCTCTCAAAGAGGACAAGCCGTGTAAACACACTGCACTGCTTCCTACTAGGTGCAAGGACCATTTAGTGATATTGAGCTGTATATATTAAGGAGGAAATATGCCTAATTACTAGGTTACCTATCCTCTGTCAGCATCCTTTCTTTAATATCACCGTGGTTTGAACTCAAATGAAGAAATCTCTACAATAGTGCATGGGGGGAAAAAAAATCATGTATTGTGAGAAGTGCTCTATCTGTGTTAATGATAACCTCACTCATATTGTGTGACATTCTGTAGTGAGTGAGTGGTACACATACCTGAATAAATCTGATCTTTCTTTGTCTGATGCAATAGGCTGGGCAAATGCATTTATGAAATAAGCCCTGATTTGTTGGATGCATTTGGCAGATAGCCAAAGGCAACAAAGCAACATAAGCAAAGGTCGTAATGTTGTTTACTGAGACTCAATCAAATAAGAAATGACAAACCGCACTGTCGGATGCTAAAAATTACACTGAACAGTACTGTTAAATTGTCTTTATTGTTTGTTGGAGTTCCTTCTTTGTGGTTTGGAGTTTTGTTTTTGTTTTTTTCACTATGGGCAGAGGCAGCAACATGTTTGTTCATGGCCCAAAGCATCTTTGTTTTTCTTTATAATTTGAGGCAGATGAAATAAGTGTTGTTGAGTGAGAGGTTAAGAGTGGTAGGAATCCAGTAGCATAAAAAAACTGTTTTGTGTTTGTAAAAATGATTCACACATTGTCTACGTCATAATTTGAGCCTTCCCCTTGTCAAAGCTGATACATGAGTCATTTTCCTCTGAGCGTTGTGAAAACATCTTGTGTTTTTGAAAAGATAACAGAGTTACGAGACACAATGCGGAGAACATAAGATTTAACCTTGGTGCTAACACAGTATCATCCAGGCTTTGGTGTGAACAACAATAGCGGGGCCTCCACAATATCAAATTTTAGAATCAGGAGTTTATGAGCACTGCTTTCGGTGGACAAGAGGACCTCAGGGCCTTATAGCCCGAAGAAAGGCAATTACTTGTATAGGTATTATTGTGTGATGGATCCTATTTGTTGGTGTCCTGAAAAACATGCAGTACAATACACAATGCAGGTGGAAGCTAGTAGACATAGTGGTGAAGCAGTGCTTTTTGTTATCAGAATGCAGTTTGGGAAAGAATAATGATCAAGCAAAAGGCAAAAAAACAACACAAAAAAAACGTATGCTAATGATGTTAGCATGTTAGTAATGATGCTGAAAAGCAATGTGAAGAGAGCTTACACGGGGGCAATAAGATTAATTTAATTTTGAGATTAACTCAGTGACCTGAAGACCTGTGTTGTGCAAAATTTCCTGCGCTGCACTTTGCATGCAAATAACACATAGATAACTCAGAAAACACACAATCTCAATGAAAAGACAAAAAAAACAACAACAACACATTGGCACGAGGCAAATGTGTAATAGCGCTATCTGCTCAGATTCAGCTATGCTACATTGCCGCTCTCAACATTATAACTTGAGCAGGAATAAAAGTCAAAGAAATTACACCAGTGGGAGCATTTGAACCTCCCAAATCTGAAATAAATCTGTAATATGGCCTGCACTTTATTGCAAAAGGCTGCAACATAGCTTGCAAAGGCAATTCAGTTTTAGTGATCCATTACAGCTCTTAATTAAAAGTAGCATTTTAGGCAATTAAATAATCAAAAGGGTGAGTGTTAATACGCAGGTCATTTATGAACCATTACATGGAGATATCAAATGAGCCAGGAAATCAATAGCCAAAATTTGTTTAATAACACTGCTGGAAGTTGAAGGTGGAGATGCAGAGCAGATGGAGGTAATAACCAAGAAAGCAGAGCAACAGCTGAAACAAACCAGAGACATCTTGCCGGAGAGCTGCCGTCACTTTTCAACACATTGGATCAGGCAAGACAAGGGCAGCCCCACAGGGGGGCCTAATGCTTACTCCTCTTGTGAACCTTTCATTTCTCTTCATCACGAGGCAGGGAGCACTGGTTTCTGTCATGCAGATGGTTGTTTATTCTATTGTATCATGCTCCGCAGCAGTTAGCAGCCAAATGTAAATGATCCACTTGAATGCTAAGACTTTCAGGATATAACAGAATATGATGAGTGGATATGGGATCATTCTTTTTCAGATACTATAGCAACTAGTTTAGTATTTTAATGATATATTTCTTTTATTGGCTATATATGAGATTTAATTACTAGATCCCTATTTGTTACCCACTATACCCTGCTGCCCCTGCTGAATATCAATACACACTGTTCTCCCTGTGGCTTTCAAATGAACTGTAAAATATATTCAGCCATAAATCCACAGAACTACCTCTTCTTACACAATAATTTATAATCTGCAAGCCGTCTTGAGATTTCTACGAGAGCAGACAAGTGCATCCTTCTCTCTGTCAAATGTTTTACACCACCTTTTCCCCAACCAGTCAATCCAGTTTCATCCAGGGCCATCTGTGTCATTGTACAGTGTATGTAATATGTCCCAGCAGAGCACCTGGAGAAGTGGCCACGCTGACACCTGGGACACACACACACACACACACACACACACACACACACATAGATTCTCCCATCAGCTCTTGAGGTCCTGCTGAATAGATAGAATAACACCCTGTGGAGCTGCTCTGACACCACCTGGGTCCCTTCTCTCTCTCTCACTCTCTCTTCCTGTACCATCTCTCAGCAACATGGTCGTGTCACTGCCAATCAGGCCTTCCTGTCACAGCACTGTGGTGCGCGTGTATGTAAGGCAATTGCACTGCCTCACCCCTGGAGTGGACACGGAGAGGCAGAGAGTGATGGAGGCTGCCACCTAACAGCCTCTAATAGCACCTGACACAGCGTTACACACGGCGTTACACACAGCTACGATCTCTGTGCCGCCCAGCTGAATTTGGGTTACAGCATGGGGGTTGGGTGGGGCATGAAGACGGGGTTTTGGGTGGGGTGTGTGTGCCTAAGGACAGACGGCGTTGAATATGAGAATAGTAGATGTCAGAGATTGTGCACATCCCTGATATTAATACTCTTTCATTGCTCCTCATAATTTTTATTTGAAAATACGGTAGCATTATAAAGGGGTTAGAATGAAAAATTTACAATCTGGAACACAACAGGATTTTCCCACATTTAGCCCTTCTTTATTGCACCCTGGTGATATTATTTATACAGCTTCAATTATACTCAATTCTTTCTTTAATTCCACTGGATATTTTGTGTTCTTCACTCCCACTATGCGTCCACATGAGAGGATTACCCCCCTGATCCATCCCCAAACCCTAACCCTAACTCTCCCTAACTCGAATAATTCATTTAATCCTGTGTGACTTTTTCTAACATATTCAAACTTTCTCTTTCCTGCTTCCTGAAACCATTCGTCCTGTACACTTTAAACGGGGGGAGGATGCAGGGCTTAAGTGAAGATGATCCATGCCGCCTATCTTTCTATGCCAACTGACACTGCTGGTGACCCCCGAGCAGATGTTCCTTGTAATAATCTGCAGTTGAGAGAGGCATGCACGCCAGGTGGAGATCCCGGGGTCCACTCCCAAACGATTTCCTCCTCATAAAACAAAAGGAGCTTTGAGGTATCGGCTTTCGGCGACACAAAGATCGGGGTGTAAGGGCTAGCAAAGGGGAGTACTTTTAATACAATTAAAGGTCTTTAGAGACAGGCAGCAGGCCCAGGCAGGCAAACAGGGCACTGGCTGACTGACCGACTGCCTATAGCTGACTTGGCAATGCAAAGATATGGATGTTTAGATGGGTGCAAACAGGCTTTTAAAAACGACACAAGGTGCACTGCTGTAGCTGGTGTTGAGGTAAGAGGAAATAAAGAGGCGGAAATGAGAAGATAATATGCCATAATATCTGTAAAACTATCTGGATCTGGATCTAGTTTGGGAGGGTGGGGAGAAAAAGGGTGGGGGTAGGCTCAGGCAGAGGAAGAGAGTCAGTAAGTCAAAGACAGCAGAGAGAGAGAGACTAGGGGACTGGAGCCGCCTGAGCCAAAGTCCCCGAAGCAAGGGCACAGCTCCTGTTACCGCCTGCTAATGGAGTGGGGCTATTTCAGTAGCATTGATTGACTGCTTTCTTCCTCTGAGCGAGCAACTTTCTCATATCTGGGGGAAAATGGATCATAAGCACCCTGGCAGATGAGAGCAAGCTGGTGGAGAGAGGAGGATGACGTTGGTGGCACGAACACCCCTCTGTCTTCCCCTCAACCTCACTCTCCCTCTCCTATCTCTGTTTGACTGTCTGGTAGCTTAGCGGTGGAGACGGGGGCTGGACGGGGGCTGGAGGTGTAGGGGAGCCGCTGTGAAATCCCTCCTAAGACCTTTAGGGGGTGCAGTCATTCCACCGTGAAACCTACCAAGCCACCCTCTGCTTTGTCATAACTGTCAAACGCAAATTCTTCCTGGTTGATTGTTTTCATTGCGTGGAGAAGGAGGTAAGGCTGACAGATTTCCTGAATAAGAAATGGGACAGGATATGAGAATTTATCTGACAGGTATACACGGCTGATTTGATACCAGTGCGGAGCTGGATAAGCAGGTCACAGCCAGTCTTGGTACCAAATTAATGATGGGTACTAATTAATTTGACAGAGTGGGATGAGCAAGGGAAACATCATGCACTACTTCGCTGCTGATGATAAAAGGATGGCCTCTGTCTTTATTAGAGTTTCTCTCAAAAAGAACAAATAGCTGACACCCATATTTTTGCGGTACTGAAACAAATTCATCTTCAGCTCGTTTTGAAGCCCAAATTTGCGTTCTTTACATTTTTTTTTCCTCTGTTGAAAAAGGACAAAAATGAGATCCGAATAAAACGCCTTACATCCTATTTCTAAAGCCACTGACATTCAATTTTAAATAGATTCCAGCTCCTAAAAAACAAAACAGAACCTTATATTGGATTATTACACAAACACACACGAGCCTCAGCCCTCACTACTGTCTTTAAACATCTGCTAATCCGCTGTCATCAGCTCTCCCAGCCCGGGGCATGCAGCTGAATGTGTGTGTGCGTCTATGGGAAGATCTGTGTTGAATGCCTAATTATCTGATTATATATGTTTATTCTAATACATCTCTCCGGAGGACTGTGCGAGGCACGGAGAAACCAGGCACCAGACGCGGCAGCTATAAGTGGCATGGGGAACTCCCCTCACCTCTTCACTCACCGTTTCGTTCTCCACATAACATCCGCTCGCCCATTCATAACCTGTCATTTAAGTCATAATACATGTATCTATTACAGTCCGTTTGACCTTTGAATAAGCTGAATAAGAAAGTTCAAGATGCATTTTATTGGAGATAGTAAATGCTATACCTTGAATATTATGAGGTGTATGTTTAACAAGGCATGCATTTGATGTGTATTTGTGCTGTAAAGCTGATGATTATTCCAAAACAAAATTATTTTCTTCATTGACAGAAATCCTGATGTATCATTCTACTACACTGTCTCCTGTTTTTCTTTTTGGTCATAATACTTTCAGGCATTCTAACAGGAAAAAAAAAAAAGGAACTGCGATTAAGTTTCAACAATATGTAGCGGAGATCAGGAATAATAAACTCTCAAAATGAAAGCAGTCGGTGAACTTTTTAAAAATGTGACTGAAAATCCATCAAAAACATTTCCCTGAAGTTGAAATTGCATTTTTATAAGCTCAGACAACCACAGCAAATAGCTGTGGTGATTTTAATAAACCAGTTAGCAAGTGTGGATCGGGCCGTTCAACATTTCAAAAGGTGTGTCTTTGAATTCAGGCCTTTACCCTTTCAGAAAACTTTCCTCTTTATTTCCCCCTTTCACTTTTTTCTATTAGGCATTCATGTTTTCAGAAAAGTATACATTTTGGTTTGAATGGCTGTAGCTTTTAAATATAGGCCCCTCTGAATATGCGGTGTTCTTATCCTGCACATTTGAGAGGGACGTGCTTAATAGGCTTCTACTACTATTGCCTTTGATCAAGTTTAAAGAGGAGCAAAAAGGGCTCTGTAGCTAATGCTGATCCCCATGGCTTTCACACCCTGGTGTGCTCTTTCTCCTGTACATGCATACACACAGACTCACACACACAAACACACACACACACACACACCCACACACACACACACACACAGAGAGAGACGCAACCCACCTCATCCCTCACACAGGAGCACTCTCTTCCACACACATATAACCCTACCAACCGTGAGGCTACAAATAGCTGACCAAGGTGACTCTATCGATCTCCAAACAACAGCCAGAGAGAGAGAGAGAGAGAGAGACTGAGAGAGAGAGAGAAAGAGACTGAAAAAAGGAAAGAAAATATGTTTTAAAGTAGAGTCATAGGTTAACTTTTGAAATTAATAAGGTGAAATACTGTCCTTGAATGGAATTTTTTTTTAAAGCCTCTGTTTAGCAAAGGCAGAAATTAGACCTAAAGTAAATTGTGTAATTACCACATTTGGAATATTCCGACTCAACTCAATAAATCAGATTAATAAAACATGTAATTTTATTTTATGTCACTAACGTTATTCCTTCTTTAGCTCACAAGGATATTCTGAAATTCAACTATGAAGATACAAGCTGCTGGTCATTAGGTCAGTGTTTGCTTTATCTCTTCGTTTATGTTTCATCGAGTTCAATACACAATCAACATAATAAAGAAAGCACTGCCCCCCCCCCCCCTGACTAAATAGCCATTTTGTCAATTTGAGTCCACATTATACAACAACCCTCAGACAAAAATACAAGACATCCTGCTCATCTGGGAGTAAATCAATAGTAACCTGCTCTTCCCTGGACATACTTTAGTTTAGGTCAGCACTTGATTCTTCAAACATGTAAATTGATTGTCTGTTGGACATTGAAAATTGCTTTAATGGTCCTCTTTACAAACATGGTTTGTATTGATTGCATTAGATTTTGAATTGCACCCAAGAATTTTTTTTTTTCCTTTTCTGAAAACCACAGATCATTACTGGGAATATGCTGACCAAATGTGCAGTGTAGTGTAGGAACTTTTGTTTTGATATTACATGTGTATTCATGTCAGAAATATTTGTTTCAAGTTTACAGTTTTACCTTTGACTGATTTTATAAAAATATTCATCATCGTTTTGGTGATGACCTTTGGAATATTTTAAAATAATGTACCTTAAATTTGGTACTTTCCCAGTCTTAAATCTGGCTTTCTGAAAGTCAAGTTAGTCAACATTTTATTTTATTATTTTCATTTTGAAGCTTTTGTCTCTCGTTCTTCATTCCTCTCCCTAAACAAAACTTGACTTTGTCATCCACTAAATTCTACTCTGGTCTGAGGTTTGACTCTGTTATCAAATCATCGCAGTGATTTTAAACCTTTTCATTTGAAACACTGTTATATATATTTGCTGGTCCATTTTATGAAGTTTTATCCTTATCAGAATAGTCCTTTTCAATAAAGTAGAAATGACTCTCGTGCCAACGGAAAGTTGTCATAAATCAACAAGCCATTTATAAATAAAAGGAAAATAAAAGGAAAGAGTTTTACCGCACCAGGATTTCATGGTTTGTGTCATGTGTTTTCTCTCCTCATACTCTGGTCTCTTCCATCCTCCACTCTTCTATTTAAAGTGCTTTGCTCTGTACTGGTTGTACTCTACTGGCTTGTTGATCTTTGCTGCTTAGTTGTGTGCTGCTCTATTCTGAATCATTCCATGAGATGGAAACGGAGGAAGAGAGACACAGAGCGAGAAAAGAGAGCGAGTGATGGGGTGAGAGGGAGAGTCTCCAGGGGAAGTGAATGGTTGGAATGTGCGTTGAGGCTCGGTGAATGAGCTGCACGCTGGTTTGGGGGGAACTGGAGGTATTGTGTTGAGGCAGCAGGGGTCACAGTGGCTGTGACTGACACCAAAACAACATTTCACGGCAGACGACGCTGGTTAAAAGCCGCAGTCAGGCCTCCACCGACCGACCACACCTTGAGTATCGAGAACCATTTCTTTATTATGGTAAATTATCTGTCATTGTTTTGTTTGTTTTTTTAAAGTATTTTTCCTCTTAGCTTGGAACAAAAGTAGAAATTTTGAAAATGCATGTTCATTGTTAAAAAAGAGTTTTCCTCCAGTCTTGAAGAGCTGGTCAAATAGAAGTGCAGTACAAGTTTATTGCATCTCTGCTGCATCCCTCCAGAAGCACTCAGCATTTATTGCATCTAGGATAAAAAAATAGATAAATGTAGGGCATAACTTCAGTGATTCTGCATTTTCACAGTATCCAAACTGGAAAATGTACAATAGTATAGACCTACTACAAAGAAATACTTAAGTTATACTTTATGACCACGGGAATCATGTTGCGCTGCCTATTAGCCTCAATAAAATGCCGTGTTGATATGCCTGTCACCTAACAAATCATCTGGAAGCGAACTGCATGTCTGGAAGCAGACCATGATGTAAGGATGCAACGGACAAGTAACTCTCTGCACATCCCAGGCTGTCTGTGTCTCAAGTTTTCATCGCTTCCTATACACTTATCAGTCCCCTTTAATAGTGAGCTAGCTGGACGATAGCATGATTAGGCAGCTAACATCTCTTTTAGGAGTCTATTGAGCATTGTAATTAGCAGCAGATTAATGGGCAGTGAAGGCTCAGCTCCACACCACCAACAGCAGCGACCCACTGGTACCTTCAGCTGCGCACCGCCCAGGGGCGAGGAAGAGGGGCGAAGTGGGGGTTGCGGCGAGTGTGAGTGTGTGTCTGTGTACGTGTGTTTGGGGGTTGAAGGTGAATGTGGTGTTTGAGGGTTTTTGATATTGTTTAAATAGTTGGCACTGAGAAAGGAAGGGTTTGAGGGCCTGTGTGTGAGGTGTACAGAATGAGGTTAGGTCAAGGATTGTGTGTGTGTGTCTGTGTGTGTGTGTGTGTGCATGAATGAGTGTGTGTGTTTTGCAGAGAGTCTACCTCCAGGTCCTTTACAGACATTGTGAGGCATTGAAAGTCTCGCCCTAGGGGTGCCCGAGCACTAATTCTAATTATCACCAGATTACAGAGATAATGGGAGACCCCGCTGTCAAGAATCTAACGCCTCTCTCTCAGAATCTTTCTCTCCCGCTCTTTCTCCCTCATATGGCCATTTTACAGCCCAGCAGTCACAAGGGTTGCCTGGTAAACGTGAGGGACAGAGAGTGTTCAGGGAGAGAATGAGGTGCAGAGAGAGTCGTTTTCAGAGTATTAGAGAGGGAGAGCGGGTGAGGAGATTGAAAGAGCACCAAAATCACCAGACAGGAGGGTGAACGTGAGTGAAAGGGAGTTAAAGAGAGAGTTAGAAAGAGATAGAGAGCGATTTAGTCAAGAAGAGAGACAGCAAGGTGAGAGGGGTAGGAGGCAGTGGAGACAGGAGAGGAGAAATCTCACTCTTCTGCCTCTCTAACTTAACTGTGGGCAGATCCGAATGTCAGTCAGTGGGTGCCATTAGCAGTTCTCTTCTTTTACCACTATTGTTAGTCCTCTCTGTCATCACTCACCACTGTCACCCACACTTAATGCAACCCGATTTAAGTTATATACAAGATGGAAAGGTGATCCTCAGAATTACTTATTCTAATGAGTCATTGGTTCTTTTTCAATAAGTGTGGCAAGGAATGTTTAGCACAAAGTGCTGGATGGGACGGTCTAAAAGTGGTAGAACGCCACTTTTTGACTGTTTTGTAGATTGCAAACAGGACCTTTACCTACCAATGCCTCAAGGTACTATAACCACTTCTTGATATGCCTGATATTTCCTTATTACAGAAGTGCAATCTTGTTTGTGAATCCATGTCAGTCCCTTGACAAGATAACTGTCAGCTCGTAGTTTCCAAAATAGTTATAAATAATAGCTATCTAAAATATCCATGCATAAAAATATTAATAGAAATTGAAACTTTTCAAATACTTACATTTTAGCAAGAATATGAGACTTTTCTTCTCTGAATACACAACATTTATTGCCTCTTACCTTTTTGCGTGACATGTATGATTGAAATAAGTGGATGTGGCTCAGCAATGTGAACAAATCTTTAATAAAATAATGTGATTATCTTATCTTTAGTCTCAAATACAATCTGCAAAACCTGGTTATGGTGTGACATAAGACATAAGCTTTTGAATGCATTTAAATAAACAGAGAGTATATGACTAAAAGGGAATGTTTTAAAAAAAATGTTTTATTCTTTTGCAAAAACATAGAGAGACTGTGAGGGATAAGGTCAGAGAGTCTCTCCCCATGGAGCAGCAAGTGAACTGTAGTCTGTGCCAAATGGCCTACACCACACTGTTCTGCCAATCTGTTGGAGCTTGGCTCTAAAACGCACCTGTGGACACCCTGAGGCCTGTGGTTGGGGTGGTTTATCATTGCTAAATACCGCACATCAATGGATTCTGGAAACTTTTCAAAGGGGTGTCAAATTTTCCACGTCCTGTTTTGTATGAGCAAAAACTAATATTAACTTATTGGTTGCCATGTGTGAAAAACAAACAAAGAAAATGGTGACAATTATTTCTGACTTACTACTGCAAACATTCTACAGTGCATGCACTGGCATGGCAGCCCACTTTCATGCTCTACAGAAAGTATAGGATGTACAGCGAGGACCTGTTCAAATAGAATAACTGAACACATAAAGTCAAATGTGAGCAGTTGTGCTCTCACTTTAAATGACTGTTCATCACACTGATGGATTTACTGGGAGGGGGAATCCTGTTTTTATTCTCAAATGAATCTGTTCAGGACTCTGATGGGGGCCATAAAGAATGGCATATTTATCTTCAGGCTAGGTGGTTTGACAAGGACAGCCACGGTGAGTTATTATAGCACACAGGATGGGGGCGTCAGTGAAGACCTGGCCTCACTGCACTGTCTCGTAGCATTACTCTGCTGTAAAATCTATGGTGCCTTAATAGGGAAATGATAATGTATGTTTGGATTTGATGTTGTGGTTGCATTGAAGAAAACAGACAAATATCCAAACAAAACTTATTCTCATAATAACAGCAGAGATCAGATTATTTTCCTCAAGTGATCAGTTTCACAAGCACTCTGCTCTCTAATGCTGACACCATTATCAAACTGTACACACTGCACTCTCCTCCCCTATAAGCCCTTATTAATAACAAGCACCATTAAAATTTACCCCTCACCATTTTATTGAAACCTCTATCATAAATAATATTGATGGTGGTGTGTTATTATTATGGTTATATTTTATCATCATTTTCCTCACAGGGCGCAGTTGTACTGTCTGACCTGCTATAAATCAGTCCTGCTTAATTAGCTGAGCTGCACAACAACTATCAATCGCATTTAGAGAATTAAATATTGACTATTTATGTTGTATCATGTTATTGAAATTCCAGGCCCAGTCAATGTCCAGTAAATGTATTCCATTAGATAAAAAAAAAGCACAATGCTCAATGAGATGCAAACATAAGATACATTGATGAATTCTACTTCCTCTGTAAAATATGATATAATATAATATATTTTTAATACAGTCTTATTAAACGAGACATTTACTTATTTAATGCAGACATATTGATGTTACTAAAAAAATAGACTAGAACTTTATTTGGCAGAGCCAAGAAACATTATGTTCTGCAATGTGAGACCTGCACGTAAATCATCGGTTTTATGTTTTAAGATTTAATTAAATTGGTTTAAAATCCAAGATTACAGTGAAATAACAAAATGTGCACTTCACAAGACATAATACAGCATCTGTGCTGTATTGCAGTCAGCACGCCTTCATTAACCATTGTGCAGTGACTTGTTCTGCCATATTCCCTGTACAGTACATAAACCTGTAATTGCTGCCACATAACTAAGTCTGCCTCTCATAACAGAGAAGAGGGAGAGAGAGAGAGATGTGGAAATGGACTTTCCCAATGTGCCTCATGCTTCAGAATAATGGTACGTTTGTCATTTATGTATATATTTCAAAGGACTACTCCTGTAAAGCAATCCACTAGCATTCTTTCCCCCCTCGGTGTGTTCTGTGGGACCGCTGTGTTGTCTGCTGTGGCATGTGGAGCTGGAGCTGGGGAGTTAAATGGATTAATTACCTTTAAGGTCCTTTTGCGTCTTTCATTTCACAGACAGTCTCACTGGGGGCTTTTGAAACGCACACACGCACTCCTATTCCTAATGACATAATCACATAATTAGGTGATTTTCAAATGGAATCGCCACATAAGTAGGGGGTTAATTTCCCTCCTGGTCTATTCATCAGATTTTCTGGTGTCTTAGGTACCAGTTCCTGTGTTCAGAAAGAGACTAAAGGAGGTAGCATGACAAAACCTTAGGAAAATACAGAAATTTGACTGTAGAAAAATACCTGATGTGGTATAATAATTATTATTGGGTATAAAATTTGATGTGTCAAACATTTGAGAAGTTACATCACTTTGTCAGTGTGTTACGCAAACAGTTTTTGATCTGCTCGATGTCCACTTTCATAGAGAACAGTATCCTGGTTCAGACATTCAGCCACTATCAATGGGAAAGAAAGTAGGAGGTAATGCCTGGTCTCCAGAGCAACATTTCTCAAATAAAGATTTCCTCCTTCTCTTGGAAATTCTGTGGTGACACGGCTGAAATGCTCTCCTCATTGACTCTGAACACAGGTCCAGTGCTCACAAACACTTGGGCCTGTGTGGAGCAGTCTAATATGTGATGTGAGACAAGAAGGTGTCCTTTCACTCAGTCCACTGTGGGCTTTAGTGAGAACAATCAACAGCTCTCCACAGCAAGGAGGCGTGAGGAGCAATTCTTTTCTCCTCCCAGCCACGGGAGAAGAAGAAATCAGATAATTAAATGTGAGAAACAGCGTAGAAAGAGAGAAAGGGGGCTGGACCTTTCTGCACGGCTACCTTCCTGAGGCTACCTGCTCAGGCGTAGAGCTAGCGAGTGAGCTAGCCATGGTGGTATATAGCGAGGGCCCTGCAGCGTGGAAACGGTAATAGCGTAGACCGTGACAAAAAGGACGGCACGGCCCCTCAATGCTCCACCTGGCAAACACAGACGGTTGTCAGGGACTGGCAAGTCAGGCATGTCCTCTTCAAGTGGCACCACGTCCATCAGAGCATATTCTGAATGGGAGCCTCTCGCTGTTTGCGTGGCCTGAGCTCCAATGATATGCCTCACTCGCCTCTGGAACTCCACAGACTGGTTTCACCGTCACAGCAATGGGACGAGAGGTGTTGAGCCAAGGCTATTGTTGGAGACAGATAATGGGATGGAGGGGAAAGTGTTAAAAATGATTGTGTCTCTGTTGGGGCTCTGTGTAGAGATCTGTGGACTGAATCACATCATAATAAGGAAGTGAAGCGGAGCAAGTCCCCCTTTTTTTTTTATTCTCCTTCAACAAGACATGACATGGCGGCAATGTTTGCTCTCCTGGTCAAATATGCTGCCACTGGTGGATTAAGTAACCTATTGTTGGGAAACAAATAGGTCATAAAAAATAATACATGTGTGCAGTGCATTTTCCATCAAAAATCCAATAGAGATTCGTTACAAAAAGGTTTAAAAGCTAAAGGGGAAATTAAAGACAAAGCTTGAACAATTTTCTATATTATCATCAATGAGATACAAAGCAAAACAATGAAAAAAATAAACCAAAGAAATGCTCATAGAATAATAATAATAAATACTAACACTGTAAATGTATTTCCAAAAAAGACTAATACATGTGATGATCAGTCTAACGTTGGTTGGATTCAATGAATGTAAATTACAAATTAAAGTAAATTAAGTAATAATTTACTTTAATTAAAATAATTTAAAAAAATAAGTAAATGGAGGGGGATGGAAACTACTTTAAATGCTTTTGTGTTTTAGGCATTATCATTTGAAATTAATTGTTTTTCAGTGGCACCAAATATCCCAAATCTCTTTTTTTTTCCCTATCTGTGTGTGTTACATGTGTTTGTGTGCATTGTGTTGTATTCGCTCCTGGGTCTCACATGAATACAAATACCTCTGTTAAGGGCCGGTGAGAGCAGAGCTTTCTTCACTCTATTGACTGGAAATCTAGTTGTCTCATCTCTCTAAGCAGATGTCTTTCCCCAAGCATCTGTTTGTATTAGTACTGTAATTGCTGGTGATAATAAGCCCATTGATTCAGTATCTAAGGAAATAGTCAATCAGGGCAGCTCATTTGTCTTACTTTTCCTGACATTTTCCCCCTCTAGCTAAACAGACAGTGCCAGGGCCCAGGCTTTGTTGACTGGATTGGAATAGCAGACTGTGGTGGGTTAGGAATGGCCGGCCTGTCGACTCTGAGTGAGTGATGGGATTGGTGCAAACGCACCAGTGACCCAATGGCCCTTACAGCAGGCCCTCTGTGATAGATGTGTTGATTTGTTTATAGACGCCTAAGCCCATTCTCTGCTCTTTCTGTCTATTCTCTTTCTCTCTTGGAATCTATCCATTTTCCGCTTCTCTGTATTCTCTATCCTCCACCTCTTCAACTCCTGCTCGCTATACTGCTAAGGCGGTTTTCACGTTAACTGAACTACGTATGCAGCCGAACCTTAAGAGTAAAATAAATAGGCTTTAGCTAAGGCTGAGTCCATTTGTTAGAAAAATCTTAAATCAATGAAATGAACAATCTATCTTATAAGATATGTGCAAGAAAATGCTAAATTTGTCCCATTTGTAAAAACAAACCGAATTTATTCTATTTACTGTGGCTGCAAATCCCTGCCTCTCAACCAAGACATTTGAATTGATATGCACAGTGAAGAAGCATATTTTTTTTGTTTTGTGGTTTGAGGAATGAAGTCACTCTCCACTGTTGGCGACAGAGGCAGGATTACTTTTCTGTAAAGCACTAATTGTTTCAGTTTCCTGATTCTTGAGCAACAACATCCTATTCTGTTAATATATTTAAACATCTCTTAACAGTCAACCACAGAGTGAGAACACATTATTTGGACCACAGTCCGTGTAGTCCCATTAGTTTCTCTCCATAAACCAGTAGCAATCTGAGAGGTGAGTGAATTCTAAATACCTTCACAGAGTGGAATGAGAGTAAAAGTGCACCGTGTCCTGCCTTGTTAATGATTGTCCCATTCAATGTCCAATGTGTCCAACTCTATGACTTCAGAAGCCGTAATATTGTCAGAAATAAATCACTGAGCGCCGGCCTAAACTAAATGTGTTCATTGGCTGGGGTTAAAGGGCAGAGTCACCCATTACTCTATACTGCCAAAGGGTCATTATTGCCATGTCAGTGATGTTACAAATGAGACTTTGTGATGTATCTTTTCCCAGCACTTCAAATGTGTTGGGTTGAACTGAAGCTTATAAATGGGTGCAGACTCAAGATAGAGAAATCTTCTGTGACACAGTTGGTTGCTTATTGTGCTATCAGTGGTGTCACTCCAGAGTTTTTAAAAGTGATTTAAAGTGTGGAAAGAAGTTGTTGACAACAGAGAAAAAAAACAAACAAGAGAAAACAATCACCAATTACAGAAAATGTTACCCTTTTTGAATATGTATATGTATAAATGTTTTGTCTTATGCAAGATGAAATAATAATAAAAAATATTACCAATGAAAAAATACTCTGACACACCCACACATGTATACACCTCTACACACACACACACACACACACACACACACACACACACACACACACACACACACACACACATGTATACACCTCTACACACACACACACACACACACACACACACATGTATACACCTCTACACACACACACACACACACACACATGTATACACCTCTACACACACACACACACACACACACACACACATGTATACACCTCTACACACACACACACACACACACACACACAACCTCAGGAGAGTAAAAAGGAGAGTAGAATTCTTTACGGCCTGTCACAGTGTCAGAAGCAAGTTCACGGTGAGCGTGTCTTATTATGCACGGCATCCGAAAACTGCGGTAAATTAGCAAAACATATGGCGACTTAATGATATCAATGAAGTGGCCATGAGGGCTGCCTAGGAGCAGCAAATCTGTTAGATGCGGAGTGTTGTTGCTCACCGTGCCCCACTGTTTCCCTCTGACTGATAGAACAAGCCAACGCCACGTCCATTAAGATCAATACGCCAGCCATTAAGATAGTAAAAAGCACATTTACCAGGGTTGTCAGGCTCATTATTGCAAGCAGATGGCAGTCCTTGCACTTACAATTCTAGACAAGGGAAGCAGTGACAAGACTTCAAATTAGAATCTATAATGCTAATCTATGGCCTGCTGGTCCAGTGGAGATAAAATACATTGTAAAAGACAAGAGAGGGAGTGTTGGACTGGACAATGAATACAGGTGCAGTAAAGCTGTGGGGCCAGGATGTATTCTGTTGACGGTGCTTTTTAAAATCTAACACACAGAATACATACTATGTGATCAAGGGCCTCAGTGCATGGGATCTTCAAGACATGTGTCTGCATTTTTGAGTGTGCTGATCTCAAGCCAGGGCTTATTGTCAAGTCATATGACCCGAGCAATGTTCCCGTCAACATTCCTGAATTATTATTTGACAATATTACAAGGATATCATTTCATGAGTAAAGCTGACATTCCATTTTTCCTCAACATATTATAAATGAGCTTAGATCATGTTTTCCCAACGTGAGGAGCAACTAGTACAACACTAATATAATATTTTCTCAACTTGATTTTGTTTACTAAAGACAGTAAATAAAAACATGTCACGCTGCCTTGTTCAGTCCATGAGAATGCTTAGACAGATACTGGTGAGACACTGGTGCCATCATAGCATCCAGGATCAGTCATAGCTCACAACACATGCAGGCAGCACAAAGATATTATATACAATAGCCAATGAATTATGGCAAATCAAAAGGTGTATCTATGAGTAATGTTTATTTCAAATAGTCTATATGTTCTATAAATAAAGACAAATCCATAGATGGATAAAATGCCGAACAACATAATTCTTCTATATCTAAGCATGTAATTATCCAAAACAAAGTTATTTCAAGTGAAAGAAGATAATGTCAAAATATATCAGGCATGTGTAATAAATGATGGAGGACTGACAAGGGAGCAGCAGGGAGGAATTGGCTGGTGAGTGTAAGCAGTTTCCCTATTCAGAAGAACAAATGGAACGATCCATACGGACATTAACACTTCATTTACTCTGGGCAGTATCAAACAGTATCAAGTGCCACTCCAGGGCAATAACACTGTGACAAATCCAGATCAAGAGATCCATGTTAAGGAGCACCATGAGCCTGGAAAGGACTTTGCCACCATGTAGCCAGACTGGTTGCAACTAGTTGCTGTTGCTTTTTTCTGGAAAAGCAAACAAATCAGCATTCAAACTGGTATTATATAGGCTAACTGTGTATTTCATAACAAAGTTAAGAACGGTTAATCCCGAATAACAAGGTGTTTCCTGATGCTGCCTAGATTTATCATTTTAAACGTTGCTGGAATCCTTCAGAGAGAGAGAGCCTTTGAGGTCTTCTGTGGAGCCTGACATACAAAGAAATCTCGCTCTGGTATCATAGTCTTAGTTTCCCTTTCAGGAAGAAGTCATGCTCTGCTCTTGTTCATCCTGCTCTCTCTCTCTTTCCCCCCGGACACTCCAAATAAATGGCTAAAAAGAGATCTACTTAAAGCTGTCAGAGAGTGTCGCAGCCAACAGCCGGGCCATTCCGCACGACCTACTCACTGACCCCCTCTTTTCAGGGGTCACTTGTAGGCTGCCTCTGGTGGGAGTGCGGGGTAGTCATGCACTGAATGACAATGTATAAACATATGAATCGCTCCCTCTGACTTGCTCCCTTTCAGAGGCTGTTGAAGGGCAGCTTTATACAACATTGCAACGTTTGTCTTAATTTGCAGAGAATGCAATATTTGAAGTAAGAAATAAGCAAAACGGTAAAATCAGGAACTTTAAAACCAAAACCTTGAGAACGCCCTCCCTCCCCCTTCCCCATGCCCTATAATAAAGAGGACATGAGATTTATTGTGTTCTTTACAGCTCTACAACCCCTACCACTCAGCTTTCCTGTGAACCGAGTGTCCCCGAGACCTTAAAGCAATAAGAGAAACACAAGAGAGTAACAACGCTGCATGATTTGATGTGACCTGGGGTGATTAGACAAGATGTTTTAAATGCATGTTTTCTATATCAATACAATAGTGATTTTACCCATCATTAAGCCAGACATATAAAATCCATAATTGGCAGAGATATTAATCCATAATTACTGACCTCATCTAATAGGAGGTTTTGAAAATTTTTCACCCAGTTAATATGGAGGAAATGATAAATTATTCCATTGCTTTGTGTTAATCACTGCAGTGGAGTCACACGGGCTCGGCCCCAAAGCTCAGTTTTAACATTAATGCCCCGTCTCTCATCAATATTAATGGGTCCCTTTAGTAAGGATGGTGTGTGTCTATGTATGGCGTGTGTGTGTGTGTGTGTGTGTGTGTGTTTGTGTGTGTGGGGGGGTCGAGGGGGTAAAGGGAGAAGTGGGAGAGACATGTGACTTTGACTCTGATGGTGAAAGTACATGGAAGAAAACTGAACAAACGGTTTTACTTATATGCTCACAAGACAGCAGAATTATGAGTAAAGATTTTTTTTTAAAGTTACATAAGTTTCTATTGGTCATATTCTTTCTTTTCTTTATTTTTTTTGTTTTTACTGCTCGAGAGAAAATACATTTTTTTAATACCACTCTCCTTTTTTTCTGTCTCATTTTTGCTTTTTAAGTTCTGCTTTTTTTTTCTGTTCTCCTTTATGTTCTCTAAGCAGGGGCCGTTAATTACTGACTTTGTGCATGGTCTCATACAGAGCTAGCGTGAACATGAACCTGAGCAAACAACGGGGACAAAAAACAACAGGGGAAAAGGCACTGACAGAAGGACAGGTGAAACAGAGACATTAGGTGAGGACATAATTAAAAAAAAATACATAACATGATGGAGCAGAGAAGAGAAGAGAAGAGGAGAGAAGAGAAGATGCTTGTTGGCCACTAGTGAGGGGCCCTGAGTTTGACAGATGCTTTCGGTGATGACCATCTGCCCCGAACAGCAGAGGTGCTGAACTGCAGGTTTTAAAGCTGCTCCTTCCAACAGCTCCAAATGAAGCAGAGGAGAGGACCTCTGGACAAAAGGTTGTGCTGAGAGAGGAGCGAGGGCCACGCCACCGCTGTACAACTTTAATTTATGATGGATGAGAGCAGAGGAAAGGTCAGGTGGTGATAAATATGAGAGCGTTTGTCCCGGGAGGTCATCAATTATGCCGCGGCTTCTAACTTTCGATCTTGCGGGCGAAATGGATCTCTTCTTTGTAAGAAAACTATCTCTCAGAAAATTGGAGTGTATTAATCAAATTGGTGACGAAGGAGGGATGGGGTGTGAGGGGAAACATATCAACTTCAATCTCAGCCATGATCATTATCCAAGTCGGGGGGGGGGGGCTCATGCTGAGTTTTGTTGCATGCATATCCTCGAACAGTGTTACACAAGGTATGGGATTAAACTTGAGGTTTAATTTTGGTTTTGAGTTTATCTTTGTATATTGATTTAGGGTAAACATCAACAAAGTTACCTATAGCTTAACTTTTAACTACAGTATAAAAAATGCCCAAGCTGTGAAATAACAGTGCTTCTAAATAAGAAGGTAGATGTTTTTTTAGAGGGATAATTCATTCTGTCAGCTGTGATCATGGCTGGAAAATGCTGGAAATCTATTAATTCACTGAATGTTTTATCTGCCTCTTTATAATTAACCACAACATAAAACCAAACCACACATCACGTGATCAAAGAGCTTTTATACATCCCTCCAGCTCTTACCAGCCTTTATTTATTTGAAACATCCCTTAGAAATAGGTTGAATTCCATCCTAAGGTAATGGAATACAGAGTTCTTCTCTTGAAAGGGCCAAAAGGAACGGCAATGAGATCACAGCGGCTGACCTTTGACCGAGGCCACCATCCTTTTATCATCACCGTCCTTCCCCTTTTCTTCCCCGTGGCTACAAACTGCCACTCCGGGAAAAGTTATTAGCTTTCCTCTATTGTTTCACAAACTCAGCCTGGTAATGTCGAAAAGATTGTGATGATTATAGGATAAAGAAAAAGAGACAAAAAAGAAAGAAAGGGGGGGAAAAGAAGATATGGGTTGATGGGACAGGAAGTAAAAATCCCAGTTCTTTCTTCCCTGGTGGTGTATATCAAACCGGAGCTGAAGGGGTAATGGTCTTTTTATTCAGCTGACAAGAAGCCAGGATGTCGAGCCCTCTTCCAATCGATGGGTCTCCATTGTCTTCCTGCTAGCCCACATAGACAAAAAACCTCTAGTTGAATTATCTGCTACAGCCCCAAACAGCTGTTTTTAACACAGTTGAAAAGATAAAGAAATATGTTAGTGGGGCCTCTGAAGCTATTGTGACCCCAATGAAAATGTATTACCCTTGTGCCACCTCTAATTTCAACCCCCAGCAGCTTTTACTAGTACTATGGGTTTTTAATTGTGGTCCCCCTTTTGTGTTTTGTGCTCTAAATGAGTCATTCATTTTATTTAAATGACTCAGCATGTGCACCATGGTGGCTATTAAAGGTGTTATGTTAAACTGCGCTCTTGAAGTGATTTAAATCAAATGGTCAAACAATACAGAATAAATCAATATATTGGTGTGTACTTATTTGTTTTTGTTTTTTTATTTAACAATTATTTTATGCCATGTCATCACTAATAAAAATTGTTATACACTAAGAATTTTCTTTGTTAATTTCTTATAGAATATATTTAAATCATTATACTAAAAAAAACAAAAAACAACAAAAAAACAAGCCTTTTTGCTGTGTATCACATGCATTTTTTTGGTATATTATTCTCTTGGCCTTTTTCCCAAAATAATTTTGAGTGATAGCTCGTAAACAACAAAGGTATATTTCTTTTAATTGCATTTATCTCCTCTCAACACCTGCCCATAAGTCTTTGTTTGCAGGGGGATCTTGATTGTCAGAGAACCAACAAAAACAGCCATTAAATTCAGGGTCAACAGTCATATTTTGTAACTGACTTACTGTTGCAGTGAACAGCCCCTGAGAGACAATCGCCACATAGAAACACCAAATAAAGATTTACGAAAAAAACCCAAAACAACCTTTCAGTTGGTCATGCACTTGAACAAGAATATGGAGTATTGGGCCAGCTATTATTGTCACCACCCCAACCCCCACCAATCAGCAAGAGAAAGGAGTGGAGGTGGTGGTGATGGTGCGGCAAGGGGCTCCATTCTTGCCTCTCTGGTCCCAGGGTATGGTGTAGGGGTCTCCTAAATGTGCCATGTCGTATTGATCCATATGATCCTTCAAAAAAAAAAAAAAAAAAACAAAGAAAAAAAGAAAGAAAGGCCAGACTTGCACTTACACACCAAGCCAGCTGAGTAAGGGCTATCGCTGCGCTACGAAGCTAATCAATTGTCTCTGTATGGAACGGCTTGTCCTCCACATAACAATGTCAGGTCTTTCTCACTGCTTTATTTTCCTTTGCAAAATCTTTGCATAAGGCGTAACAAGGATACTCAGGGATGTGTTGGCTTATTCTTTTCATTTCTTATTCATTTATTGTATTTGATATTATATCAAACAGTCATTCAATGTATGAATGCAATATACTTGACATGAAGATTTTTTCAAGTGCATATGTAAACTGGAAATATTACAGAATAAAATTCCTCAGTGTGTTCTGTTTGAATTTCACCTCTGTTTTCAAAACTTACAATGTGTCAATAAAATCATAAATGCAATACTATGTGCTCTGTTAACAGTTTTGTCTTAAATGTCATTTAAAAAGTACAAAAAAGCTGCAACAAAAACTTACCACAGCCATGAATCTGCAACAGAGTCCGTGTTTCTTGGATAACATGTATGACTGAGAATGATTTGTGAGTGATTAGCACTTAATTTGCTGCCAGATGTACCTTATGAAATCAATTTAGTTGCCATTTTGAACTTTAACCAAAACCATATTTGCCTAAATTAGTGGTCCAATATTCTTCTTTTTTCTGCATGCTACATTTCAAGTGCTTCTACAGGAATCTGGGTTTGGTTGTAAAAAAAAACCACGCCTTAGCTCGCACAGCTTGCAAAATGTCATGGATTTACGTCAGCTGACGAAAACAATTTATCGTCTGCAAAAACGACAATCACAACAAGTTCTGTTCTGTAACGTGTTATTTCAGATTGCCAAACAGATGCAGAGCAAGTTGGTTGATCTCAAAACTTCTTATACTGTTTGTAATGTGTTGGCCCTACATCTAGGAGGTAATACCAAGGGTCTGGTCACTTTGTAAATCTAATAAGTTAAATTCAAGCGAGGAAACGTGTGATAGAAAATGATGAAAAAATATGAGAAAACCTGTTTTCAATACATGTCTGCTATGGGATTGTGAGCTCGAAGCTGTTCACGATGTCATCTTCATACTTGGACTTGGACAAGCAAAAGGGAGAGGGAAAAAAAAAAAAAAAGAAACTCACAGCACTCCATTTTTCTGAAAGCTAATATGTGACCCACTGATGAAAAGTTCCTCCTTTGGAATTAAGTTGAATGTCCAGCGTTATCTCTCTGTTGGAATTTCTCTTATCGCCCCAAGGGAAGTGAGTGACAGATTGATGCAAGTTCTTACCGAGCCTCCCCACGTACCCTCTATATGTATCCTGCAATGGACAGATACTGTTAGTGCACCTAGCTATTTTATACTTAGACCTCTCAAAAGCTGTTGAGAGATGGGGGTAAGAGAGATGGTCCCGGGAATCCATGTGCTTGGGTGGGAGGGGGATTCGGTTTCAAGAGATGTGGCTTTGTGTCCAGACTAAAATAATAATGTTGCACCACATACAGCCATAATAACCGGTTTAAAGTAACATATTTCTAAGTTTACTTGGGTTTTAACTTTTTTGTCGATTTATTTTCAACACAATCCCCTTCTGCTCTTTTTTAATGTCAGCTTTTCAATTAAATTACAATGAAATGCATATATGTTTTTTAATTTCCCCTCCCCAATGATGGTAGGTTTTTTGTCTGTTGTTTTTTTAAGTTGAGTCTGAAGGGTGGTCATCTTGTCTGGAGCACATCTATCTAATGCATATCTTTTAGATATGCATTGGCTTTATCAAACACTGTTCTGTGTCCGAGGTAATGACCTTTCATATCAGAAAGCTTTATTATGAGGAAATAATGTGAGTTCAAGGGTAAAAAAAAAAGTCACTGATGGACCTCTGTGCATCAAACCATCAGAGATAGATGATTTCTTTTATTTCTAACTTACTGTATACTATATGTACAAATTAATTTATTATGGCTGCAAAACTTGACCCTTTGATACACCATTAATGAAAACATTAAGCCTTTAACAGCACAAGTGTTTCCTTTTTTTTTTTTTTTTTTTTTTTACCTCAGTGAACCGAATGAACCCCAAAATGCCACATTAGCTCCATTTGAAAAGCTGACATACACCCACACACATTCACGAGCTAAAACTACAGCTTTGAATTGATTGCTTCTCCCCACAGGTAATGGGAATTTAGGATGCTTCTGTCATCCACTTTGAAATGCACTTGGATTGGCTGTGGGTTACGCCTGATTAGTCAGCCTACCAGAACAGCTTCAGACAGCTTTATTCGCTAGTAAGAGTGCTGACTGCATGCCCTTGAACCAGGACCACCAATTACAGTATGAGAGGTTATGAGCCGAGATCAGTGCTTCTGTTTAAAGAAGCTTTGGGAGTATGGACCATGCCAGTTAAGGTCTCTGCACACACAAGTAACTTTATAACCTTTGTTGAGCTGTGAGTAGAGTTAAACTTCTGACTGGTACATTGTGTGATCCAACCTTTTTAATGGTGCGCATTAACTGCAATGAGTGTACCCTGTGAGCTGGCTGTAGAGTTTTTGAATTACAGAGTTTTAGAATGCGCACACATTTGTGATATTTGAGTAGACTGCATTAACAGTGATCAAAACTTGACATCCTGACAGTATATCGTGAGCCAAAGCGCAAGCGCACTTATGATGACCTCTGACTTAACACTAGTCTGAGGAGATCAGAACAGCGGAATACTTCTAAAGCTGTGGTGCTGAAGTTGAATCCCTTTTTGCAGAGCTATCGGGATGATCTGCCTCCTTCTGCATACCAAGATGGGGCTTATGCCTTGCCAATAATCTGCACCTGGACAGTGTTGTTCTACTTGTGGGCTTATCGGGGGAAGTCATACATTTTATCATTCGCCAGGTGCAGCCAGGACATGGTTTAAAGCAGACAGGTCTATGTTATCAAGAGTATATATCTCAGTGTCTGATGCCAGGGATCCAGAGGGGAAATGACGGCACTGGGACCTGGTGTGATGGATAGTGTACAGTCTGGTATTTCAGTTGCAAATCAAGCCAACGTAAGAACATACTGTGCAGCGTAGTAAAAGTATTTAAAGAATCAAGCTCATAGTAGCTAATTTCAAGTTTTCAGAGAAAGTTTTAGCAACAGGAAAATCATTAAATAATAAAATTGCCCCCTAGTCTGTAAAGTGAACTGAACCAACAAAACTAAATAATGATGATAATAATAATAATAATAATAAAGACTACAGTGGTTATGTGAAAAGAAAATATTTTTTTAGTGCAAAGGAGAGAGGTGACAAATTTCACTCCCCATTATGTAATGTAACAAAAATTAAACAGTCATTGTACTAAAAATGTGTTATTTTAATTTGTAACTCAATGCCCTAAAAATGCATAAGAAATCAGGGAAATTGCTGGATGAGTGTGAGGAGGAGTTGCAGAGTAGCTGAGGAGACAGTGAGGCTAGCTTTTTTTTTTGTTTTAATTAATGTAAGCTGACAATTTTGGTTGTGTTATCTTCAAAACTCAAACAAAAACTCTGCAACATTTCATAATAATTTATTGAATTGCACATGTTTAATCCAAGCTCTTATCAGTGAGTCTCAAATAACTGTGTGCATAACTTATTTATAGTAATATGAGATTTAAATACTGCTTTCGAATTTAGTCCAACCTGACATACCATCTATCTTGATCATATTCAGAGAACACAGTACCAGTAACCTATATCCCAGCGAATCTACTGGGTCTCTCATGGCCAGAGAAGGAGAATGAGAGAAGACAGAAAAGCAGAAGGAGATCCATCAGGTGATGTATTACCCTGTAGGCATTGTAATTTGTTATATAAGCTTCATGTAAGCTCAGCAGCAAGATTAAAGACCTCCAGCTCAATGTATCAGTCACCCGTCAACTGCTGGGTCAATTTCCCTTTAACCCTTGTTTTGTGGTTCATAACCCTCTTACAAATATGACACTGTCAATCAAAATATAGTGGCTGAGCATTCGCTGACGGCTCAGGTTTCCTCTTTTACCGTGTTTTAGATCAGCTTGTCTGCAATTCATCCAGAAGAAAAAAGGAATACGCCAAAATGAACTGCTTTCCACATTCATCAATTTCATTGTTTTTTTTATTAGTGTAATTAATTTTGTTTTCTTTTTCTTTGTTTATTTTCAGAATGGCACAGTGTGTTTAAAAAGCTATAGAATGATGTCCAAATTGAGATAGAATGTAACTATAAATCCCATGAATTCATATTGCCGTTGTTATGCTGTGTGCTCTGTGTTTTGCCTTCCAGTCACTTTTTCTCTTATTTTGAGAAACAGGCACCTTGAGAGGCTCACTTGTCATTAGCAGCACACAGACATTACACACTGTGACATATATGACTGAATGAATCAGCACATCTATTAAAGGGTATGTTCCCCTCCACGGTGCCTTGATACGATAAGCCCATATTTTGTTTTGAATCCTAATGAGTGGCGTAGGTGTGCATTTATCGTGGATTATTGGGGGCTTAATTTAATTGAGCTGAAGCAATCGCCTGTAAATCATATTACACTGTCATTTCTCTTTACAGCAAAGGAGACAAAAGCCCCCGCTGGCTGTGACTTGACAAGACACCAAGGTGGGTGTTCCAGCAGGCAGCTATATCCCACCACCAGAAAGACGGGGTAATGAGGATTAGAGCTGTGTATTTATAACTCAAAATAACGCCTTTGAATATCAATAATGGAAATGACTGCGCACACAATGAGAGCTGTTATAATGTTTGATTGTTGTCATTGAATATCTGCTCAAGCTGCTGCTGTAGCTCTTTGTCTAAATCCAGTTAGCATGGTGATAAACTGGGGCCTGATGGTGTTTACTCTGGAGGAGCAGCATCGCGGCTGGAAGGATGCTCTTATCGCGGCTCTTCGCTGCTTCACACGGTTGCTCAACAAGCTGGCCGGGAAAATAAGAGCAGACAGTGTCCCTTGCCCCCTCACCCCCCCTCACCCTTACGCCCACCCCCTTAAGTGCCTGCAGCCTCATTCTCCCAGCTAATGTCCATCAATATCGCTCATTATTCAAATGAGATGAAAGGGATGTTGTCAGAGAGTGAGAGCCATGTGGTAGTGTTATTTTGACCTATTGTAAATGTCGCAACCTTGCCTTAGTACTTTCGCTTTAAGTGGCGATTGAAGGACTGCTTTTTGGTGTAATGAGCCCTGGGGTGTCAGGTTTTACAGGCTGCCTCTCTATAAATCAGCTAGGCTTAGCCATGACATCAATTTCAACACGGGGAAATTGACACCTGTCTAATTTACAAGGAGTTTTTGAAAGAGGAAAACAGTGATGGACTGATGCAGATCCAGTGCTACAAATGTGGTGAAACACAGTTGTAGGAGTCGACACTCGCGTAAATGATTTATCAGACATTGGGCAAATGCTAAATAATAGGATTACACTCATCAAACAGAGTGCAGAGTGCAAAATGTTAAATTTGATGAAGTGAAGTCAGTGTTGAACAACAAAAAAACGACACCGAAGAAACTGCAAAGAAGCGACACTGTACTGCATAGGCCCTCTGTGTTGAGACGAGCAGGCCAAGTGTATTGTATCCCATAACCTCCTGTTATTGCCACACAACACAAGTGGCAGTGGCGGCCCCAGTCGCTATGATGGAGCACCCATCGCCCCCTGAGAAAGAATGTTTGCTTACTATTTCATCATTCCCCGGGGCCACAGGAAAATAAGCCCATCAGTTGTCATTGTGACAGGATAAAAATGGAGCCGTCATATTTCAGTAACACAATGCAGGCGAAAGGGAAAGAGAGAGAGACGGCGAGAGAGAAAGAGAGAGAGAGAGAGTCATCCAGCATCATCTCCCTATCCAGCAAATGAATTATGGACCAGCTTCTTTCTCACGCAAAGACTATAAGTTAATATTATCTCCTCAGGATAATTATAGCAAAGTTCAATTACTGACCCAGCATTACCGTGTGGCCCTGCACCACGGGGTCTGACACACACCCCTTTTACACATTTATCTTTTCACTCCAACAGAGTAAATCTGCATGATGGCAGTGATTTATCTACTGGTGCCCGGTCCCTGGCTCCACCACCATTCTTCTTCGCATACAATGATAGGCCCGGGTCCCTTGAGTCCCCTTGAGCTTAATGTAAGCTTTTCTTTTTACACTGTGTTTTCAGACCAATTTATGTCCCCACTTTTGTCTTCAATGAATGGGGCAGAGGTCTGAGATTTTGAATTTACTCCACAAGATGTATGACCTGGTGATTCCTATAAGAGGGGGCACATGAACTCCGCCGCAAATCCTCTGGGTGCACCATAGCAACTTTATTATGTGGGACTTCCCTGAGCTATTAACAATACTGGTCCTATGTACACATCTGGGTTGTTCTGTGTAAAAGCCTTGACACCGACTGAAATTGAAAGCAACATATTGTCTTGTCAGTATGTGAGGGCATCTTGTTGGATCTGTTAGCGTTGGCTGTGTTGGTGTTCATCCGCACAATGCTGACAGTTGAAGGAGGACAAGTAGCCCCAGAGACATGTCCTCATGTCCAACAGGATAAATAGTGGGGCAGCTTAAGAGTTGCCCTCTGAAGACTGGCACTTTAAAATGCAAGGAGGAACTTAAATTTAAAAGACACAGCAGGTTCTGTTTAATTTATTCGTCCTCAGTTACCCTAAATAAATCAAAAACTGATTTTTTTCAATGATTAACATCTGATTTACAGATTTACCAAATGAGACCTATAATATCTCTATCTATAACGGCACCAGATACATATTTCGGTTGCATACGGTAATGACATGTTACAAAAGTGGTACCAACAACTCAGAAGATATCTTGTGTGTCGACAGCTGTGCTATACAACTGTACATCTGGGGGAATTACATCGAACAGATTAAATAGGAATATCAAATTAGGAAGCATATATTACAGAACAATCTGTAAGTCAGCCATTTTTATATCACACAGACTCTCACTCCCAGTGTGACATTTGATCTACAGCATATTATATCCCATACTCAGTCTCAGGCTATTTGCATAAGAATTGACTGTCTGCCTACTAAGCAATGGCCCGCTTAAAGACTCAGCTAAAATGTGTGCGTGTCACGAATACGAACATCTAAATCAAGTCAGAGTCTAACCCTCATATCCCGCAACAATTATTTGGCAACGCCGCGATAGTCACATTCAAACAAATCAAATTTCATTTTTATGAGACACATGTTAAAGAGGTGTACACTTTCAGTAATTATTCTGTAAACTCAGCCCCATATTTTCATGCAAATGTATTAGAAAGTGACACGTAAATTATGGAATCCAATTTGTTGCTTATGAAACACATGTAGGGAAGAAATGCGTACACTAATTATTTCTGGGGCACTCTGCCCCTCCCGCCACCCATTTCATCCACAAACTGAACTGGATATTACATTTGCTTAAAACTCAATCACGAAAAATGAAGACTCGATTTGAAAAATTTTAATAAAGATAAGTTGCCTCTATCATTGAATCAGGGAATGCTAATCGGTGCTTTCATTCGGGTGGCGGCAGATAATGTCACCCTAGCTTGAGGCTCTTATTTTGCAATAAAGCATTTACATTCTAATGATTTTATTATAGCTTATACAGGCTGTCAGCGACAGACCAACTGAGCCGCAGCCCCTTCCTCCCAGCCTCTCCCATTCAAATCGGTTGGCAAATTGTATCAGCTATCAGCTCATAGTGCTTTTATCAAGCTGGCCCAGTGGCAAGCCAGGGCCCACCACAATGAGATGTCTATTGCTTGAAGAGTCTGTATTTAATCATTTCTGCTCGCCGGTATTGTTCTGCTTACAGTGCATAAATAAGTGCTTCAAATAACCCCGGAGTGCCACTGACAATGAAACAAAGTATCTGTCTTATTTATCTTCCTTGCATTCTTCACTGCGCCCCCTTATATATAAATATATTTATTTTCCCTTCCCCACCACTTTCTTTATTTGCTTCAGGCGACGTTTCTTATTCATTCACCTATCATCTTGGAACAGTCTGAAATTACTCACTCATGAGTAGGAAAGCTTTTAAGATAGAGATAAACAAAAAGCAGTTTTGAATGGCAAAAATCTCCACTCTCCAGACAACTCTATTAGAGACCCATGAGAAAGAAAGAAAAAAAATAACAGGACTTGGGCCAGTTTGGAAGTGAAGAATTGTCAAATCTTTCTGATAAGGAGAGTTGAGAGCAAAATTGTGTACAATAATTGTATGTATTAGCTTACATGTAGACCTAGATCTTCATAGCTAAATGACAAAGTAGGTTATTTGTCAGTGTTTCATAAAAAGACTCATATGCTGCCACCCATATGGCTAAAATATTGCCAAATGTAGGCAACAAAATTAAATTAGGGTTAGAGAACCATTTTGGTCATGGTTAAAGTTATAGCAAGACTGCTGTCATCATTAAAGTTAGCCATAATTGAAGGTAAGCTATCTTCATTACTAAATTCAAACCATCTGGAAGCCCCAGCATCCAACCCAAGTTACTTTTCACAGCGATTTAAGAAACTCACATTATATTGTTGGAAGTGAATTTAAAATAATAATAATAATAATAATAATAATAATAATGCTATTATATATCTGATATATAAAAAACTGGACATTATGGATGAGTTAACTAGAAAAATAAAGTTGTCCAAATACAAGAAAACAGCAATCATTACTTGTTGGTCACACTCTTAGATGCCATCGCTGTCTTCCAAATTCCACAAATCAATAGATTGTATGTAAATGTGTTTCATATTTATTGTCTCTGAGTAGACCACCGTATTGACAACAAAGCAGCCATCTTGAATAATTACTACGCTTTAATTAAATTAATATTACAGACAACATGTGGGAGCTTATCATCACCAGAGTGGAAACAATATCTGTAACTCTGGGGCATATTACAGTGAAGCCCAATAAAGGCCATGTGTGAGCACAGCCCCGCTGTGACATGAAGCTATAGGCAATATAAAGTATTAACAGCGGGAACTTCTGCAGCGCAAGTATATTATAAGAAATTTAGGAATAGTCTATAAGATTTATACTTTAGGGACTTGTATTTTGTACGCTATACATTATTAAAAGGCACAACAGCTTATTATCCCACTTCCCATCATTTATTAAAATGGCAGAACAATATAATTAGCCTGTCTCTGATTCTGGAGAGTCAGTTGTTGCCAATTAGCCTCATTCTTAAAATTGTTTAACTTGCCAAGAAGATTATTTCTAAAGCTTCTGTCTGACGATGTGTTATTTTTGTTTGGGATTTACCTCTCATGTCTAATCATTGTCAGTTACACATTGAGGACAGTGATGTGATGCCCTCATCCCTGTCCTTCTGTAGTTTTTAAGGTATATTCTAATGCAGCGTCTGGCCGTCGCTGCCTGTTCAGGGTGTACCTATACCCTCGGCAGCATGGTATTGTGTTTCAAGTTTAACAAGAGTGCTTTGAACTCACTTTGGAGTTGAATCACCTGACCCCGGGGCAGGTTTGTCACCGTTGCCTCATGTATCAACACGAGATAGATGCCTCAGAGGGACTTTGACTAATTGGGGGGGTAAACCGCTCTTCATGAATCTCTGGCCTGATCCCCTCAAAATATAATGAATCCAGGCATGTTTTGAAAAGCCAGGAAACATTTCTTGTGACCTTAGTTGAGAGGCGTTATTCTGGGAGATGTGACCGTAAACCCATCCCTCTTCTCCTAGGGCAGTTAAATACCTGCCATTGTGCACCATTGTTCCGTTATTGCTGTTGTCCCTTTTTCTTTCAAGCTCAATTCTTTATTTTGGTGTATATTGTTACTCCAGAGGAGCTCTCTTATCCTGAAGGCAAACATCAAACTAAGAGACAATATCAGCTCCACAAAAGACCTCCAAACTCCATTATGTTTTTTTTTTTTCTTTTCTCTTTTTCTATCTCTGACTCTTTCTCCCTCCTCCCTCTCATCCAATCTTTTGGAGAGTATCACAATTCTCTGTTGAGTTTAAGAAAAGGTAAATCCAATGTGTTTGAATGCTGTGGTTAAAAGATCCCACTGAGCTCATATGTATATGTTGTAGGTAACAAAGAGCAGCAGGAAGGAAGAAAAATCACAATTTCATAATTAGGTATGAAAATTGATACTAACCGTGAGCTTGATGACAAAGATGAATCAGAGTAACTTAATGCATGTTCACAAATTTCTTCTTTTTTTTTTTTTTTTGCAAAATTGGCAAGTCTTTATCAAAAGACAATGAAGTATTGGCTCCAGAGTTAGCCCCATGAAACCGGAAAAACTGGAAAATTAAATGCAGATGTTGAAGAGTTTCAATATTCTTGTAAGATTTACATAATTGAACAACTTGAATACAAGTGACCTTAGTGAATGGTACATTTGCAGATTTAAATGCTTCCTTGAGAGTTTATTTTCTCTGCAGTGGATTTATTTTGAGAATTTCCATGAGGCGAAATGATTAGGCTGATGAAATCTGATATGCTATTACCTCTGTGTGAGCCAAAAGCTTGTTTTGGCATCAGAAAACCAACCTGAGGTCAATGAATCAATATGCTTGCAAAGGCCCTCCAATATTTTCATGTCCATGTTAAATCATGTTTGGACACATTTAAGTTCAGAACGATTATATATTTTCAATTTATCTGTCAGCCCACTAAGGTAACAGGTAATAAATACAGTAATAAATAGAGTCACGATGATAAGCCAGCATTCCAGTGGGAGATGACAGTTTTTTTTTCATTCTTTCATGATGGAAAAGAAGGAAAAAAAAAACTGGTGGAAATTTACATTCGACACATCAATGCACCAATCCGCTCTGCTTTCAGTCATTGCATTATTCACTGTGTGTTCATTTCCTGTTGATCAGATTGACTGTTTGATGTATTTCCCTAACTTGACACAATGATGCTGATAAAACAGTGGCAAATTTACTTATTCTCGTGACAGACAGCAATTTAGTGGGAAATGAAGTTGTCTTGACGACAATGCCATATTACATACACACCCTGGCAAATAACCTAGTTTGAATAATCACCGCCACTGTCTGTTTAAATGATTTTTATACCCATTTTAACGAAAGCCTTTGATGTGATAATACTAATTCCCTGCCTGCGAGAGGGAGGTGGAGAAAAAGTGGAAATTATTTCAGTATTAGGGTGTCAGTCAATCCTCTACCACACCTAGCCTCCTTATTAACTGGTAATGATTGAGTTACTACATCCTCTACACTGCTTTCAGTGCTTTAGTGTCCAATGCATTTGATTTCACAAAGAATGTGGATGCTTTAATCTCATTATTTTGTTACTTGGTGCAGATTATTATTGCTTTTTTTTTGGCGGAAAATTGTGAATAAGATACTCAAAGATATATATATCTATATATATATATATATAGATATATATATAAACACACACACACACACACATATTTATTTTTTCTAAATTAAGCTTGTTAATTTTGCTGCAATTGATTGAGGAGAAGTTGCACTCTTACTTTTAACAATATAAAATGAAGTGAGAAGCACATTACAAAGACTTTTTTTCTAATATGCCACTTTTCTGAAGCCATCGGCTGATTTCAAAGACAAAAGCACTTGTTATCCCCCAAAAATAGTCTAATTCACTGTCTGTTTTACATAGTACAATGGCCTAATGCATGATTTAAGGAGCTTTCACGTATCACACGCATTAGGATAATGGAAGGGAATGATAAAACTTTCAGAAGCATTAACATGTGATGCATAAAATAAAAGAATGAGAGAAAAGGTTCAAATAAGATTTTTTTTAAAAAGAAAAGAAAAAAAAAAGCTTTTGGACAGACTGTGCATGTCACAAAGGAATAACCAGGCTGCCAATTATAAATTATTCATTTCCTTATCACATTATTCAGCTTTTCACCAAAAGTGGTCGCACAAAGAGGTCAAAATGTTTACAATGATATGCAGATGACTTATTCCAAATGTTGAGAAAAAAAATAAGAATGTATCTGAGTTTGGAGCACAGATAACAATAATAAAATAATCTTTACTGTAAACATTATATTAATTATATAATATTATAAAAAAGGTGCGTTGCATTTTTTTATTCACATAAATTTATTCAGAATTTGATGTATTTCTATTAAATTGATGCTTAAGAATGATACACTGAAAGTTTCATTTAAACTCATTGTTTTTCAGATAAATAATGCACTGATCCACAAACACATGACACTAACATGGATATATTGCATCTTTCAGTTGTGACCGGTGGCACAAAGGCTATTCCTGCTATCAATTATCTGAATTGCCTTTTAAAGCAAAACATATGTGAATTTAATCAAACATTTTTTTAAACCAACTTATGGTAATTAAGCCAAACTGTCTATAACCGACCTATTGAGCTCAGACAAAACTTCTTGCTGGGAAGCCCATATGATGAGATCTCTACAAGCATTAGTACTTCATTTACGGTAGTAGTAGTATCCAGAATATTGATCGGTTGTTTCCCAGCTTCATTAGCTGGGAACTGACATCCCAGATTGATGTCTCTTTAAACTGGGTCCTGGTCAGGGATACCTGGGGAATCACACTATCGACTTTGGTCTGTTTGTGCTGCTAGGCCTCTGGAGACTTTGTGTTAGCTTTAATGGAATCCATCAATTCAGCTTCCCTTTTAATAATTATTGTTTTACCATTCACAAGAGGCTACAGTATCTGAAGTTTTTCTGTGTTGTTTTTTTCTTCTCTCTGTTGCCTGGAGACAACAGAGACTCTCATCTTGGTCTCTGCATAAGAAATTTACAATCTGGGGGCTGGTTTTGGTTCATTTTTTTAAATCATGACAAGCTCTTTCTTTCAACCTGTTCTTCCAAAGAACAATACACAAGGGAGCAATACAAAGGAAAGATACAATTTCATATGAGTAATCCAGAAATCCCTTTTCAATGATTTGACATCATTAACCTTTACATTGAAGAGAGAGAAATAGCTTTTCTCAAAGATTAGCATTGTGTAATGGGAAGAGTGTATTCTCTGTGTGAAAGACAATTGATTTTCATACACTTGATACCAGATTCCTGTTGTTGGTCTGAACAGTGCTTTTGATTTTCCTGTGGTTTAACACATAACGACCACAGGAAGTTGAGACACAACCATAAAAGCACAACCTTCCAGACCTTCAAGTTCACCTTGTGAGGTGGGGGAGGAGATGTGTTCTACTTCAGATGGTCCTGAAAAGGCGTTTGGAGAGAGAGAGAGAGAGAGAGAGAGAGAGAGAGAGAGAGAGAGAGGATGACAGAGAACAAGATGAGGAGAGGGAGAATTAAGTGATCTTGGTACATGATGAAAAGGAATGCTAATGTTAAGTACATTGATCAGCTGCTTCGCTTCAGCCACCCACCCTTTGCCCTCCGCGATATCAATACATTGAAAACACCATTTGTATCAGCAGTTGTTTCTTTAATTAAGATCTGGCCCAAATCTTTGCTATTGATCTGTGCCATTACCTTATCGAGATTGTCTCGCCAAGCTGACTCAGTGGCTTTCTCTCTATTGAAATGACCTAGCTTCGGGGTATAAAGTGCACCACCGTATTATGTAAGCAAAGCCACGTCTTTGTGTGCCGTCTAAATGAGGTATTCAAGGTAAGTGGTACAGAACAGTATTGACATCTGTTTGCGTCACTTAACGAAATTAAAAATGTGGCAAAATAGCCCGAAAGATGGGGAACCTTAAGGGAGCCACATACACAACTTGCCACTTTGAGCTTAGCAGCCTTGTTTTATACAATGGTGATGTCTATTTCTTATCAAATAACACAAGCAAATGTAAAAGTAGTGTTTTTTAAATTATCAAGACATACAGACCAACATGAAGTCTTTTATTCCATGAATAATAAAGTGTGTACTGCTAAGTTCTCGAAAGCAATCTTTTCCCAGGGGTGCAGCATTAATTTCCCTCTGAAATAACCTCCTTTCTTCAATACAGTGTAGAGTATTTACTTCATCATCATTAAAAATCTATTCCACAGTCATTACAGTGATTGATACCGCCATTGAGACCTTAAAGGCATATTTTCTATACAGAATATCCCTTTACTTGGATCTCTTTCCTGTCTCATTGAACAATGACACATTTTCTTGTGCTGTGTTATCTGGGTTTAGGGGAGCTCATCCCTACATCAGCCAACCGCCCCTCCTCTCTCTCTCTCTCTCCCTACATCTCTACCTTCCTCTGAGGCATCTGCAGATCTGCCTTGCGTCTCCTCCCCAATCCAGCCCCTCACATGGCGTGCGTGGTGCTGAATCCACAATGCCTCCTGGTGCCTCAGGTGGGGTTTCTGAAGAGCCTATACCACCACAGCCTCTTCCTCGCATGCAGCCATCGATGCTCAACCAGCTTGCGTCCTGCTGAATACCGCCAGTCAATCCCACTTGTCTCACTGCGTGAAGCGGTCCAGAATCCACCCACCTGATAAAATACACAACTCCCTCCTCCCTTCCCAAGGCCCCTGAAGTGTTAAATTTGTTTCCCCCAACTCAACCCCCCACCTACCCCTGCAGGAGCACCCCACATTACACTCCAGAAAACCCCCCGAGAAGAGCGTTTTCTTTTTCTTTTTTTTTTCCTTCTTTTTTTTTTTGGTGAAAGGATCGGTGGAGGCTTTGCATCTCCATGGGCATTTTGAACAACGTCTGCTTCGCTCCGATTGCAACCACCACAAACAAATCCAATAGCCACCGTTAATCTGATCATCTCATCCCCAGCACTTTTCATGCTGGGTTCCTTCCTCAGAACCTCTTGTACTAGTTCCAGTCTGGTAGTGTGTGATAAGACACTGGAAATTTAGTCATCATCTTCCGCGCAAAAGAGCTCAGAAGAGGGATTATGATATTCCTATAACCTTACATTGGATATGGACAGGGGCAGCTCCTAGCGCGGATACAATCCTGTACATAGCTGTCCGTCCAGCCCTTTTTCTCCCAGCCTCATCCGTCGCCTCTTCCCTTTTAAAAGGTTGACTTTACAAGATTAGTGCACGCTAGCCGTCATCATGTTAGCAGAGATAGCAAGGAGAAAATGTAGTGTTTACTGTTGTTGAATACATTTTGCCACTCTGATAAGAGGTGTGATAAAAATAAACTATTAATTCTATTTTTCTCATGTATTGGTTTATAAAAAAATAAATAAAAATCAGTGTGTGTGTGTGTGGTGGTGGTGGGGGTTGCAAATGGATGATTTAGATATGTTTATTCTCAAGAGAACCTTAAAAGGCTTTACCATTGGCTCGCAAAGATAGAGAAGCACTTGAGAATGGAATACGTATAATCTTTGTACCGGGAGATTTTTTAGCAGATTATTCCAAACATTTGCTACACACACAAAATTATGGATGAGATAAAAAAAAAAAAAACTCATTCCCAACAGACCTAATTTTGTTCAGGTTGGCACATTTAGATATCCGTACTGCAAAGATGAGCACTAAGATGACTTTTTGGTATTTGCGGGTGCCAAACAAATCAAAACACCATGTTCACATTTCGCAAGCATGTGTCTCATTTAGTTTGGCATTTGCATGTAACTTGCTGTGTAGTATTGTGGATGCCATTCAGAGTCGTTTTTATTTTTTTTTGGCAGGTCAATAATATCCAATATCCTTTGGTTGAACTCGCAGGCACAAGATCAATTATTCACAGCTCAACTTGGACACTCACACAGTCTTGGCAAATTTACCCTGCTATTTAGAAACAGTGGAATTGAGTTCCTGAATGAAAAAAAATGTCAGCTAAAAACATAGCAAACTGGAAAACTGGCTTGTGAAATGGATTTAGTTTGGGAAAGTACTGAAATAACATTTTCAGCCCAATTTGATGTCGACTCTCGTGCTCAGTGGTTACATTATTTCAAGGTAATCAAATGCTGCTTTAAATAAATTGGCTTTGGGATATGATCTCCGCTCTGGCCATCACATACCTTTACCCATACAGCTGGGACATCATTAGTCGGGAAATGTATTGCCTTACATTACAGAGCAAAGTCTAATCTAAAAGGCCAGTCTTGACTCAAACAACCTGACTCTGCCTCAGGTTTTGGGGTGAGATGGACACACTAAATGGTGTCAGAGGCAGGTAATTATGTAGCAGCCACTCTGTGCAGCAGCTCGTCACTGTCACGCGGTTCACAGTTCGCTCTCTTTTCCTCAGAAACTACTAAGCTGCATATAATCATGAAAAGAATCCCAAGATGTATCTCAGTCCATTAGCGGAGTCGCGCTTGCAGTATAACATCAGTCAAACATTATAATAGCCTGAGCAGCGCTGTGTTGTATATACGGTGAGCTCATTGTTCTGTCACATTTTAAAAAGGTATATATTAGACATCTTTGACAGGCGATGTTAAATATTGATTATGATGTGTTTGAAATGTTTTGGCTGTATATCTTGACACCACCTTTTCTCTGTCTCTCTCTTCCTCTCTCTCTGTTCCTCTTTGCGGCGCGGTAAGTTCACATTTTTTACCTCCTGTGATACAGACTCATTCAAAGTCAGATTAAATTAGGGCAGGGCTGTCTCCCGGAGATCCAGAGTGACAGAGATGTCCCAAGCTACAGGAAGCAGCAGTTACACTTCCAACACCACCACCAACCCCCAGTCAACCCAGCCCCCGCACTTCCCACATCTCCCATCAATATTTCATTAGGTAACCTTAGAAGCAAAGTATAAGTGAACACGCACATGCATGTGAGGTGTGCACACACGCATGCACGCACGCACAAGCAGTAACTCTCAGTCACATACGCAAACACACACTATTCTTTTCTCCCGCCCCCCCCGTTACGGCCGTACAGGTTTGCTGAGTTTCTGTCTAGCCAGACGTGCAAAGAAAGCTAAGCCCCCCCCCCACCTCCTTCCCTCTCCTGCTTCTCCTCTTCCACCTCCTCCTCGTGGATTCATTTATCCTCATTCAGGATGACAAAAATCAATCATTTCATTCTCTCTGGATGGCTACCCATTAAGAATGGGGACAGCAACTGAAATGAAATACACATTTCCCTCAGCTGATCCCCACCTGTGATAGATTTGTGCAGCTACAAATGGGTGAAGGTAAGGTTTCTGAAGTCATAATGGAAGTGTTTGTACTATATGTCTTCTAATCACCCTCATTGCGCAGACACCATGGTGTTGATAACGTCCTTATCTCAAAGCGAATGCATAGCGAGCTGTCTACTGTAGTGAGCCAACCATGTCATAAAGACTCAGACTATGAGTCACTTTTTCAAATGCATTCAACACCTTGTCAAAGGCCTTTGAGACTTAGGCCAAAGAACATATGTGTTTAATTTTTAAAAAAAGATTTATTTTTAAGGGCATTTTGCTTTGTTACATTAAAGGTATGCACGATTAAGGTTGGGAGCTGAACTGAATTTGATCCCAAACATTGAAAAGTAAATGCTGTCTGCCTCAGCTACACCCTAAGGATCCCCCCCCCCCCCAAGAATGTTTAGCTTTTTCAGTTAAGTACATCTGTTTATCTATTAGTGCACTCTCTGGTTTTTCCACTAATTTTAATGCAACAATTAACATTTTCTATAAGTTATTTCAGCTGTTTTTCCGTAATCTAGTTGTTTCTGCATGCTTTGCTACAGATTGCCGTGCCATTCCATATCTGAGAGGAGGATAATAAACAAAGAAATAAACTAGACGCCTCCAAGGTCTGTGCATCAGAATGAGCACGCTGTTATTTCTAACTATAGAGGAAAAAGACGTAGATGTTTTTTCTGCAGCTTTTACAGTCATTTGATCCTAATTTCTGTCAGGTTAGGTTCACTTTTTTGGTTGTATGAAGTGTCTGAAATGTATTCTTCTGGGTACTTATTATAGAGCCTTATCAACCACATCAATATTCTGTAAAGGTGACAATATTATTTCAATTTGAATGACAATAAGTCCTATCCTTTTGACAAAGCTTTGAAAAACATGCATCTTGTAGCAGCATTCAAAATTGTTTATGTGTTGAAAGTAAAATAGGTTTGGGATGCATCACCGCAAATAATGTATAAATGTAGGCGATTATGGCTGTCAGTGAGCTACATGAGAGGTTTATTTTTAAGTAATGCTACTCTTTTTCATATTATTTTTTTGACTTTATGTATTCATGGATTCCTGATCTTCTGAGGCGCTGAGGCATGAATTGTCAAAAACCTAGATTAAATAAAAAATACCTATTGTTGAAACAGTGATTGTATTTTGTTGAATTCTTGTAAGGAAAATATTGTTTTATGTTTTCCACACCTATAATTTATTTAGAATGTAATCACATACATATTTAAAGTTATTGCTCCTCTGAATCTTAATGCGTTTTTATCCTGTAACACTTACATTGTATCTTATTCTCATTAGATATAGCCTGGTATATTATAGGATTTCATGTTTTCTCCCTTTTTGAACAAACTTTAGATTTTTTGCAAAATACACACACACACTCTGTCAAAAACGTGTTCCATTCCAGATTTGTTTTGTACAGTGTTCGTTCCTCATGTTGCAAAATGCCACTAAATTCATCTAGGGGTAATGAAACGTGTTCTTGAAAACACAACCTGAACGAAAAGACTAAATGACAAAAGGGAGCAGAAAATTGGCTGGGACTCACACCTACTTGGAATGATTAAGCTGTAGTGATTCTTTTTTCCCCTTCCAACAAATGACTGCAGTAGTCGACAAAAGGTGTTGATTCAGAGGGCAAATTAAACCTTGAACAGGCAAGATAATGTGCCTGTGATCAATTAACACAGACACAAGGTGTACCGGTTTCACTTTGAAACTTTCAGGGCTGGCCAACGGGCCCCCTTGTGCCTTTCAGCTGAGCAGCACTAATCATTTCCGTGGCTTGCTACTAAAGGCAGCCCCGGACTCAGAGTATGGATTTTGCCTGGGGACTCTCCCCAGGCAATGAACTGACTAGTCAAACATGTTCACAACAGCACTAATCTTACTCTAGGACACTGACTTGACATAAAAGACTATGCATATATATATGTTTTTTTACACCTTACCTTTGTCTTTTTTAATTAATTTGGGGAATGAACTGAGTTAAAACCAGAAATGTCTTTGAGGTCCAGACTACAGCGTGTGCATTATTCAACTTTGTACAGCCTGCTGTTCATAGATTGCAAGGTAGATTTGCAGAACTTACAGACTGTACAGTTCACTGTAGGATTGATCTCTGTCTTAGTTCATGTTTTTGTGAAGGACATCTGAAAACTTTTCAAAACACTCATCTTTACATCAACTTTACATCAATAATGCAATCATTAGAGGTCCCAACAGAAAAACCAGACACTCTGAAACAAATATACAACGTCTCCTAATAGAGATGATCCGGAGCTGAGGTGCATTTAGCGTATGATCTCCACGGGGTCACACATTAAACAAGATACTGAATTGAGAGTAAGCTTTACATACAGTACGTACTGTCAGCTTACTGTCACTATGTTTCCTCACACACCAAGGGTGTAAGTATTAATCTTGTTTGAGACAGAATACGTCGGCATAACAGCCAGGCTTTGGTGGGAGGCAGATGATGATATATCTATGGAAGTGTGAAGCTGAAGTAATATGATGTACCTTATAAAAGCTGGCTCCACAGTGAGGGAGCGCCTTAATCCCCCCTCCTCTTAACCACCCTCTCCATCTCTGAGAGGAGCTGATTTTGCTCTGCTTTGAATCCCCCCCCGCCCTCTCTCTCTCTCTCTCTTTGGTTTGTCTTGAAGAGAGAGAGTTATCTGCTGCCACTATTTTCTTTTAGATTAACTGACTGATGGATCTCTTCAAAGCACATCATCCACACCATATGGATCATGGCAGATACAAATCACATATAGCTGTTGGGGCAAAAGATAGTTCTCATAAAACACTGTTGTCTGACGATGTGTCAAGGTGTGGCCTTTCGGAGTATCAAGAGCTTTATAAACTGAGGATTTGTAATTTGTTTGTACAATTTGACGATGTTCGATTTAAAACCACCAATCCCCCCCCCCCTCCATGTTTCTCTGGTATGAGAACGGAGAAGAAATTCAATCCACTCTGTAACCATGGCAGTAAGACTAACATAAGCATTTCAGTGCATGACACGTGTTCCTACAATGTAAAATGTGGTGTTACTTTTGGCTTTAGCTGCCTTTTCTTGAAAGGAAGGTAAACACTTGCCTCTCCTGCAAATTCTTGTGTTAACTGCAAGCTAATGATATTATATGGAACTTATGGCCTTGGTAAAATGTATTACATATCTGGGCTTGAATGTATCATGCCATGGATTATGATCCAGTCTCTGGAGGACCACAAACCACATTAGCTTGAATTACCAAATTTCAACTTTATGCGCAACCGCCCCACACCCACGTAGCAGGGTTTTAGCATTTTATATGTCATAATCCCCTATTCCCCACCATCATAACCCCCTCCCTAGCATCTCCTGTGCCGAATGACTATTAGGTTATTGGGAAATTCACCACAGATGTCATCCATAAGATGAATGTCTCCATTCTGATGTGTGAGGAATGGAATCTGAGCAGAGTCTGAAAGATGATAGTCAGGAAAAAGAAGGGAATTGTCAGCTGTGAAAACACGGCCAACACCAGATAAGGCGCTTATGATCTGTCCACTTGATGCAGAGCCAGATCCCTAACCTCGAGGAGTTTGTGGGCCCAAAAACAACTTAAGGCGCTAATTATCTGCTACCTACTGCTCCAGACAGAGGGAGAGAGAGAGAGACAAAAAGACAAAACAATAGAATTCATTTCCATGTTTAAGTGCGTAGAGTATGACTACATTTGTACGCATACTGTATTCCTTCAGTGTGCACTTATGTAGAGTATATGGAGGATATTTGTGAAACACAGATAATAAAATGTAGTATTATGTCATATTAGTGTGAGCTATCTTGTTTAGGAAGATAAATACTTTCCTTGTGTGTCAAAAACCCCCACTTCTGAGTACACATGTATACATGTACACTTATGTCTTACTCATTTTACTTGTAATTCTCCTTGGCTTGTATAAGAAGTGTTGAAAATAATCACAGCTAAAATGTTGTAATGATTTTCTACACAAATAACCCAAATCCATGACTGTTACACTGGAAGTTTATGTGAATGTATTAAATCACCCCACTATTTCCCAATACAGTATAACTAAGTGAAACCAATTGATGTTTTTTTTTTTTTTTCATAGAAAGAAAGTCATGTTTGCAGTAGTTACCATGTCAGTTACAAGCCTTCAAATTGGTCAAGAGGTTACACAGTAGGTGGGAGTATATTTATCTTTGTCTTTGTACTGTGTATCTGCACCTTTGTTTGTGTATGGGTGTGTGTGTGTGTGTGTGTGCACATCCTGAATATGGAGTATCTGCATACATGGCTGTCTGTATGCGAGTCCCTCCTCTGTACCCATCAGATTGGAGTGGAGGTCAGTCCCTTTGGGCTGTTTAACAGACATCAGTTGTCCTTTGTTCTTCAGGAAATGGATGCAGCCGATAACTATCCCAGGATTCATAAATTCTTTATGGGCAAGCTGAAGTTATAGGGGCTGATGATTTCAGTCTGTGAGACGGCCCATGCCAAACGTCCCCCCTCCCAATCCTGCCATCACCCACAATTGCGGAGATAAAGAGATGAAGGAAGAGTCTGTCAATCCTTTTTAGTCTCCATTCTTTTCTTTTTTCTTCTTTCTGTCATGCTCCCTTTGCCTTTCTCTCTATCTTCCCCTTACCTTTTCCTCTTACAATGTAAAGGCTGTGTCCATTTAGCAGGACCCCTGGCAGCAAACTTGTTTTTGGTGCTCTTATCCCTCGCTGAGAGCGCTGATAGAACTTTTCCCTACATAATGTACACACACTGTAAAAATGTCCTTGTTCGTCTCGTGTTGCAAACCTTTCCAGTCCAAAATGAACCTTACAAACAGATACCCTGCCTGTCCCCGAAGGCGATTATCATTCTTTCAGCTAGTTCACTCTGGGTTTACTTTGGGGCTTATCTGCAAATTTGTGAACTTTTACCAAATGCAGTATGTCCAACAGTTGACATCCAACATCCTTTTCCACATCAATCACTGTTTTAGTTTCTCCTTTCAAAGCTGTCTGAGGCCTTGATGTTTTTCTTTTGTGAATGAATATCCAGAGGCAGCCTGGTGCACAGTCCTCTCTTTCTCCCCTTCTCTCTCCAAACACTCTTTCCTTGGGTTGTCTTGTGTGGGGTGCTCCCTAACTAAGCCAATCTGGTTACTCCCAAATATGCAGAGGAGTTATCCACTGGTTGGGGCTGTTTGTATAAATGAGGACAGTGTGACACCCCAGGGTGTTTCACAGTGGGTACAATTCCATAAAAAAAAAAAGAGGAAGAAGAAAAAAACTGAATCTGTCTGTGTCGCTTGCTCCTCAAAGTCCCTCGCCTTGTAAATAGATTTTGATGGATACGCTTTCCTCCTCGCCCTCATGCTCGAAGTGCAAATAATTCCTCCACATAAGACCCACTACCCACTTCAATGCAAGTGTGCGTAGCACATTGGCAAAAACAAACATGTACAAACATACAGAATCAAATGCTGGCCACCTACTAGAATATGATCAAAACAAGTGATGGAACAAAAGTTCGTCAGAGGAGCCTCAGCCTTACACTCTCAGAGAAGTATAGATTTTGTATTGCTGATTGGACGGCCTTAAATCAGGGAGGTGGGAAGTGTAGTCTTTGATGTGAGCTTCCCGCTGGGCAAAGGTTTGTGCACACAAACAAGCCGACTGATCATTTGTAGGTTATCACTTGTGCATTTGCTACTGGTTGTTTGGAAAAAAGCAACACCTCCATATGAGCAGTTTCCCTATGGAACGTAATGTGGTCATTGAAACAAGAAAAGTTCACTTCAGAATATATAATGCATTGGAAATAGATTTTTTTTATTGGAATTACAATAGAAAAACAATATGTTTTGGTTTTACTTTATTTTTCTAAAATGTTCTCCATACAATTTCGGTCTGAACTTATTTTTTTTTTCCAACTTAAGGGTGACTTTTCGTCCTCTTTCAAGCCATAAGCTTTTGCCCAACTTGGTGCTCTAACAGGGTCTTATCAAATAAATAAGACTTGTTTTGATCTGAGATTAAAAAGGGTGACGATGTGGAAACCGGCATTTCCTTTAAAAGAAAAGGTGTTGAAATCACAGTCTACACAAAGACCCTCTTTACACCCGCTGCTCTAATGCCAAGCAGGAGAGACGTGCATCCCTGCTTGATCCAGCCATGTGTGATGACTCTTGGAGGTCAGACAGGTTAAATGGTATTTGATTAAAATCAGTAGATGGCCAACTCTGTCTCTCTCTCTCTCTCTGTTTCTCTCTTTCACACATTCACCGACACACACACACACACACACACATGCAGGCACACACAGATACACAAACAGACCCTCCTCATCTGGCCTGTTGGGAATAAGGAGAGGAAAATAGCCTTCATTCTGCTCTCCCCGTCTCTCTCTAAGGTTGTTGTGGTTATGGAGGGTGTTTGGAGGGGGAGAAGTGAGGTTTAGTGGGGGGTGAGGGGGGTGGTGGTGAAGTCGACCTGTATGTTTGGCTGGCAAAAAAGGCTTGCCACTGTTTATCAAGCCACGGCAAATCCAATTAGCCTGTGGCCGGCCTTCCAACCCTATTAACCTGCTCAGCTGTGAGAGCACTCAACAGCTCCTTCCAATATCTCATTTCTCCCAGCCGTTGATAAGATCGGCTCAAGATATTCAGTGGGGTTCACTCCAGCTCCATCTCCGATGCTACAGCTGCCGCATAGGCTTTAAAACCACAGCATCCGTCCTGATCTCTTCCTCCGGCTCTCTTTTTTTTTTTTTTTTGCGTCTCTTTCATTCTTTTCCCTTCTCTATCACTCACCCCAGTCCTCCACCGTTCGCCTGTCACCTCTGTCTCGTCCTGTCCTCCTTCCATTTCTCTTGCTCTTTTTCACTCTCCACCCCTCTTTCACCATTCCACCCACCATGGCTTTCCCTCTCTCTCTCTCTCTCGCTTTCTCTCTCTCTCCTCCGTCATGTAGCTACACCGAGACAACAAAACAACTAGGACAGTAACTTCCAGGCCCATGGCTTGTTTCCTCCCAGACAGCGATCAGGGTGCAGGCCCCACTGTCTGACAGGAGGGGAAACTGATTTTCCTTATCATGGCCTGCCCACAAAGGGCCAGGCCAGGCCCGCGTGATTAGCATTCCTTGGTGGAGATGTGTCAACCCTATTTCTATCACAGAGACAGATTGAGGCTTTCACTCAGACTGGCGACTGAGTGACACATGGCCCTGACCGGGGGGACAACATTGTTATTTGAGTTAAGAAATCAATTTGTATCAAATGTACACTGTAATTTATTTGTTGCCTTTGAAGGGAACCTGGCTAAGATAAATAGGAATGGACTTTTTTTCCACCCTCTCCCTTACCTTGAGCCTGAGACGATAAAGTTCTTGTGAAGCCCGTGATAGTTCCCTGCGTCAGAGTAAAAAGTGACAAACACGTTTAAAGTTGTGCAGTGATCTTTAAATCTCAAAAAGAACACCTTGTCGGACATGATAGAACATTTTTACCTCTTCCCTCCCGTCTGTCAGCTGGCTCTGCTGACATGCAGCTTTAGTATTTTTGCTGACATTTCGCTTTATCACATACATCTAGCGGCGAATGGAGAAGCGATATTTGTCCCTGTTTAATATGTTCTTTCTCTCGATTCACAGTGAGCATCCAAACTCTGCGATCAAGATGGTCTTTAGGGATTAGAAAGATTGATCTTTTTTCATGTTGCATTTTATAGTGTCTGAAACAATATTCATATTCTGTGTCATGCAGCCTTTACAAGAGAGGGAGCTCTGAAGTCCCACTGTAGGGAACGCAACGCTACTTTTATAAAGAGTGATTTTATAATATTGATAAAAATGACCATTTATCAGCAAAACAAATTACGTAAGGTACTGAAGTAAGTCTTCAGATAATGGTACAGCAAGAAGAATAAGATTTTTTGTGTATATTTAAAACATTTTATGTCATTTGGGGAAAATATTTTTATCAGTCAGTGTGTATTATTAAAAAATAATAATACACTGATCAGAAACTGAATTCTTTAATCTTTCAATTTCAATATTCAAAGTAGAGAAAAACCTTCTTTTTTTAAATATAGGAGATAGTTGTTGCTTACTTTGTAATCTGAGATGTTGCACAAATATGAGGAGGAAATCTGGTTTCATTTAGTCTGCTGCTGCTTCCCTGCTGGCTAAATCTGAGAAACAAATGTCTTTTGCATCATCGTGCCATGAAGACTTAACACTCAATTCATAGGGGACCACTTGGAATGGAAAACCTCTCAGCACTTCTCAATTATTTTACAGATCGGTGCACGTTAACTCTTGCAGGTAATTGCAGCATGCCTGGGCATGTGTGTGCAAACCAGTGAATGTGCTTTTTTTTTGCAACGTAGTTTAAATGAATTCAAATACTGTTAATCTATGTAGAAACAGATGGTTTTGGTAGATTATGTAAAAGGGGTCATTAGTTCAAATATCTTAAAGCAAGTCAAACGTTTTCTGTAAAATTGAAGGAATAGTGAAATGTTTCTGACAACTTTACATAAGAACCTTCATCCTGCAACATTCAAACTAAATGAGGAGAAAAAAAACAAGCAAGAAAGAGAAAATGTCTCACAGCAAAAACTTTGAGAGTGTATTTTACTTGCATGCCAGAGAAAAACAAAATATTCATGTCATCAATCTAGGAGGAATAAACTCAATGTCCTTTCGACATCTGAGGATGTGAATTATGAAGAATAGCAGACTATCCCATTAACATCAAGCAGGAATTTAGCATTTCTTAGAAACTGGAGTAAGAGGGAAAAAGCAGGTGGCTATCTCTACACATCAAACATATATTAAGCCTCTAGGTTGACCCAGCAATGCCTCTTAGTTTGGCTTTTTCAGAGGGCCGCAAAGCAGAGCCTGTCCTGAATTTCAGTACAAAATTTAGATATGCAAATGTCCTCAAAGGATCCATGATTGAAAAAGGATGCCATATTGCCTCAAAGCCACATACTCTAAAGCTAAACAAGATTAGGAAAATTGAATCATTTCAAAAGCTGTGGGCAGAATGTAAACTGGTTAGCATTCTAATCCTCTGGGCCAGGTGACCAGCTCAGCATGTGTACAAACATACTGTATGAAGAACAAATGAGCCCAGAGTATGCAACTGTACATTGGCTCATTTAAATGAAATCATACCTGAGCATTTTCCTACCTGAGAAATACATTTATTTACCTGATTTGTATCAGACGTCCTCTGTAGGCTCCTGGCCACAAATATTATTATAATTCTGGCCTAATTTCCATTCCTGTATTCTTTTCCCATATGCTTGCCTGGAGAAGGCTTTGTTTGCTTTCTTGCATCTTCAACACAGGGAAAATGGTCTCTTTTCTTTTTTATTTATTTTTTTTCTCCGCAGAAATAGCAGGGGAAAAAAAGTGTATTTTCTACACTAACATTTTTTTTCTCTATATTTTGTCAATTGGTTTAAGCTGTTGCGACTGTGAGTCTTAATATGAAGTTCCTGAAAGGGACTTTGATGACATTTGGTTACCGATCAGCGTAAGAACAGGTGAAATTGATATGTGCAAAGTGATAAATAAACATGTTAGATATAACAACCACATAGTGTTTGTGTTACGTTTTGTACTCAAATGGACGTTAGACTGAAATGTCATTAATGAGTATGAGATTTGCTGAGGTCACTCAAACAAGAAGTGACCTCTTGACCCTTGAAAACCGATAAGTAAACAAGCAGCTCTCTAATATGGCAACTGTTAGTTTTCACAGAGGTGAACATCCTACCAGCAGAATCCTATAGCCTTAGCTTAACTGTATAGCCAACAGATTTTGTAACACATTATCATACAAAGGGGGACCTTTAAAGCACTTTGATATTCTTGGATGTACCCAGACTTATCGGTTGTACTCTGGCTGACCTTTATGCTACGTTCTCAAGGTTCCACTCTATATTTGTCACATCAACAGCAGAGTGATACTCTTTCCATGCGCTTCTCAAATGACATTGTGGGAAACAAATCTTTGGTCAACACAGGAGTTCAGGTGTATTTTGGACGCAGAGGAACAGACTGACGCACAGACTGGTGTTCTGCAGTCGATTTTGATTAAATCTTACAGATAAGATAAGGCGAGTTTCCTCAGATTTTCCTTTAGTCCATGCAGTAAAAAAGTATTTTATCATATTTAAAATGTATCACTCTTTGACACCAAATAAACTACACTGACTAAATCGAACTTGCATATTTACAACCTGTCAACAAGGATCTAGTTGGAAGCATGGGGTCAGCAAAGTGCTAAATTCCCTCCATCACTGTCCCATACTGACAAACTGATAGATATACCCAGCTTTGTAACAGGAAGTCATTATCCTCTTTGGTAAAACTGGTGGTCCTAAGGGAAGTTAGGGATGAGGTCAGTGGGTTGTTCTCACTCAGACTGAAATCAAGCAGAATCACTGGATTCAATTTTAACACAATCAACAAAATTAGAATAAAACAGTATGTTGTACTGTTTAATTAAAATAAGGTTAAGACAATTAAAATATACCATTAAAACACAAATCAACCTTTTTTATGAATAAAAATAATGCATAAAGATCTTGCCACAGTTGGAAGGGAATTACTTTGAAAGCTCCTTAAGATGTCTATCTATTTAATTCAAACAATGATCTCTTAAGAGAAAAACAAAAGCTTCACATATAAGTTTTTAGGGCAAGGATTTAGAAAACAAATAATGATTAGAAAACAGAGGATAATGATTGCTTACATTCTAACAAACAAATTGACAATAACAAAATATGTACTAACATTCTAGCTTTATTTCCTCAGTCGGGCAACCTTCATTTAACATTGAAACATCGTCGTGATTCATTATAGAAAACAATTACCTCTCAAAAAATGTAGAACTTCAACAATTATTCCACCTACTGTATAACTTCTACAGCCCTCCTGCGTCTCAAAGTATCCAATTATAATTTGGAACACCTTACAGTTTTACTTAGTCTATTTCTTATATCCAGCTTCAATCATTTATATAGTGTTGTTTAATGCATTTCTCATTGTACATTGACGTATATGTAAATACATTAAGTTTTTTTAAATAGTTAGTAGACATGTGATTATTACAAAGATATCAACAGATATGATGATCGTTGCTTTTCAGCACAATTTAGCAAATAAAAGTCGCCTTTGAGCCAAATATCCAAGTATTTCAAATAGATCAGTTGACACTTCAAAATGCCAAGTCTCTACAGGACACTGACATTATTCTGGTTGAAGCTAAAGCATGCAGCTATCATAGATCAAGGGAAGAGGGGAAATTCAAATGACAAAATGAAAGGGATGTGATATTTGGAAAGGAATCTATCCTTATTTTGGAAAGGCTCCCAAATGAGTGAATATATTGCATTTGAATAGCAGTGTGAGACAAATTCTTGAACCCATAAGGTTCAAACATGTGTTCACAATCTGTTTCTCAAATATGCGACACCAACCTGTCACACGACTGCAGCCTTCATGGCCAAATGTGACTTGGGGTTTTTCAGTTTTCACAGAGCAAAGGGCTACAGTAGCTTTAGGCAAAGATCTCATCAAACACTGTTTGTCAAAATATTCCTCAACATCATGCATAAAATGAATTTGTTCCCACGCAACCTGTGAACAAATTAATTTGATCCAAAAACAACCTGGACAACATGCCATCACATTATGTCTCCTGACATTTTGGTGATTCATTTCTTCCTGTGTCATACAGGAAGAATTCGGGTGGTGTGCAAGTTTAAAACGAGCGACCGTCTGGCATACGTCATTTGGACTACAGATGTCCAACCAAGTAAGACGATGCAGCTTCATTTGCGGCAGTGAAACTTGAAACATAAACGTTTTAATATGTGCACCTAAAAATAACCTGTAGCTCCATAACATCAGGGAAATATGACCAAGCCTGCCCCTATATTGGATGAACTAAACATCCAACCACCAACTTGGTTGGAGAACCCTGTAAATGCTAATATACTATCTCATAAATCAGGAGCTTAACCATAACTTGGTTGTGCTTTAGCCTGATTTAGTTTGGCTTTGACGAGGTGAGCTTAAATGCCATGCTGCTCAGTATTAATCCCCCAAACAGATTTACTACTTGTAAGATATTTGCAAAGTATTCTGGGAAGTGAAAGAGGGAGATGTTAATGGCAATGGGCAGGGAGGGCCTAAAGTGAAAGTTCGGTCACAGCAGTGCAGTATATTAACTGTAGAGCCAAGAATGTGTGTGATAAATCTTGCTCAACCCAGTGCTAAGTGTCACATTGTGTTTATGGTCTACAGATTGCATACTGCTTGTTTTCTCCAGGCTTAGGCCAGCACAAGCTGCTTTGGCTCGCAGTCAGACCGGCTGACTGACTCACACCACAGGCTGACTTGACTTTAGCTTTGCTGGGTTGCCCGGGTCACTTTGACTCCCTGACTGGCTATCCAGCAAGCCCAATCTGACTGGTTAACTTCCTCACATCCTGATAAGCTGGTTTCTTCACTGGTTGGCTTACTGCCCCCAGTGCCTGGCTGGTTAGGCTGTGTAATATATGATGTGGTTCAACATGGTCGTGATTAACAGATTGGGAGAAGAGCTGCATCCATTAACCCCACCCTAGATCTGGAGCAGTCCTCAGCTGCATACTGTTATTTAAAAGCATCACTGGTTTTCGAAAAATAAATAAATAAATAAAGATTTATAGACTGTGATTTGGAAATATGTTAACTCTTCCTTTTAAGGGTAAATGTGAATTTTGAGTGCTGTTTGTGGTGAGAAATACATAATCGTTGCCACATTGGACTGTCAAACACAGGGAAATGCACAGTTTCTCTGTGCTGCATATACTGTAGATCTCCTTTGAATCTCACCCACTCAGTGCTGCAGGGTTTGAAGAATTTAAGTTAATATACCGGCTCATAAGGCAAGATTAAAGATGCCGTGTAATTTGATTAACTGAATGGCAATGAGAGAGGCCACAGATGGGAAAATAAGCTTTTTCCAGGGCCTCATTAAGGGAACAATCCTGTAAAACCTCCTGGGTGAAATTCTACGGCGAAAAAGCAGAATGAAAAAATAAAACTTGTTCATGGAGTTTCAGCATGCTGTTGAAAAGAGGCAGCAGATGAACACTTTGCAATGATATAAATGTTGAACGAGAAAAGTGACTCCAGTCCTGGTGATCACTCTGAAGGGAGGCATCCTGTACCTGATCCCCCAGTGTTATATTTGAAACAAGAGATTCAGTGTTTAAACATGATAAATATGTTTCTTCATTCTTAGTCTCCCCAAAAACAAAACAAACACATAGTGATAATCCAAAAGTGTGACTAATTCCATAGTAAGCACTGGCCCATTTTCATTTGTGTGTTCTGTCCATTTTGTTTGAGTTTAGCTATTTTCAAACACAGAGTATGAAGTTAATGGCATATGGCGTTGTATATGCATTAGAGGACAAAGGATAGTATTACATTACATTGGATTGAAGAAACATATATACATAGTGTTGGGAAAATGACTCATGTCTGGTGTCTTGTCTATTACACACGTGGGAAGTACAAGGCTACGACATGTAGAAATCCCGACCAGGTTTGATATTCCACCTTTAAAATGCAGATGCAATGTGTTCAAAATTTATTAACACTTGTTTCCCCAGGTAATACAGATTTTTCATTAGTTTGGGAATGTTCTCCTGAGAACTTTGAAAAAAAAAAAAAAACGAAAAAAAAAAAAAAAAAAACATATGCCGAGTTCAGAATGCTTTTTCCACATTTCAGTGCTGTCTGACTCATCCACATGTGCAGGGAGATCAAGATTAGGCGTCTGCGGAATGAAAACCCAGGAAGCTCACCTGCTCGCCCTTGATATTACGTTGGAAATATAAAATCCATTCCCAGATTTAGACGTCTCTCGCCACTAAAAAAAAAAAAAAAAAAAAAAATGTTTCCTTCTGTGTGGAGCCACAGCCTGCCTGTCTGCAGCATCGCTCCTTTATGGCTCAAACTAGATGTCTTAGTTATTGGGATGAAGAAATCCCTGTCAGTGGACATTCATGGGAGAACCCCCACACCTCCCCCCCCCCCCTCCTTTTCTCACTCTCAGCAAGGTGAGGTTAATTTATATTTCTCAAACCTATCCTTTCTCCTTAGAAATGGATTCAGTTGAAGTGTTGGTGCCGGATCGTTATCGGCGTGCTATCATTCCGCCGGGACAGCCTAGCCATCATCACAAATGGTCGTTTTTCAGCCGAATAAAACATATGAATTAAACTTCATAAGCTTATCTGGTCTTTGATATGTAGAAAGCCCAAGGTTTATTTCCACATTAATCCCCACACCCGTCTTTTGCTTTGGCTCTTTGATGCATGAAGGTGGGTTTAGAAACTGAAAATCTGCCAGGTATATATAACCGCATGTTTTACCCATTGGTTGAGCTTCAGGCCCTCTTTTCTCCTTCTCTCTCTGTGTCTCTCTGTCTCTCCTACTCTCACATGCACACAGGTTTTCCCTAAGAATTTCATTACAAAAGGCAGCCATATGCATTGAAATACTGCCGGCAAGCAGGGGTCATGTAGCTCGATACTGAATTTCCCTTGCCTTTGTGCAATCTTAATTGTCTGTCATTTCTGTCTGCAGCCCCGTCTGTGCGCGCTCCAAATAAAACCTATGGAAACATGAAAGGTGGAGCACTGCCCTCACTTTCATCAAGGGATCGCTTACCAGGCCTTGCCGTGGCTACCCCAGGCTTGTGTTACGTACCTCATAAAAGTAGCTCTTGTTTCACCGATGCACTGCCCCATCTGGGCGCTGGACTAATCTGTCAAGCCGAGCTCCCAGGCAAATTCTTCTGCAGCGTAATAGACACTGTTACAAACTCTGCTGCCTTTCTCCTCTGCTTGTTTCCCCCCTCATTTTTGCTCCCTTGATGCCCTCTAATGCTGCTGACAGTTGGAGCTGAGGCTGGATGCCATAGTGAATTTATACCATGCTACTGCATCTGTCATTGTTTTCACTGGCGTTGACCTCCACTCGTCCTCATCAGAATGTTGCCTGGGTTCTGCAACTCCAAGCAAAATAGATACCTACAACTCAGTTATTCGTAAAGGGTATTCATGCTGCAGAAACCCCTTTCCATTTTGGTAGTTGGTGCAAAACTTTGACAGGCAATTAGACACCTTGGGCGAATTAGGTCACAGAGGAGTGGGAGAGAGACCGAAGACTCAGGAGAGCTGGGCCGTGTTTCACCAGCTCTAGCTGTGCACTGCAACAGTATCATACATTAGAGGATAGGAAATACTACCTAGTGTCCTCCAGCCTTCAGCATTGTGATCCTCTTCACCTTGATCCCATTGTCAACTTCCATCCTTGTTGCGATTATCAAAAAACAAAACAAAAAAAAAACAACCTCATATTTCGATGACAATGCATGTAATTACTCGCCACTATCAGTTGATATCCTACAACAAAGTGTTGAGGGATTCAAGGCAGACAGGAACTGTGACAACTCGTCTGCATGTGACGGCTTGTGTCAGTCACTGGGCTTCGAGTGGCAGAAGACAGTGACTGAACTGAATGTATTACCCTTAAAGCAGCAACCAATGATCACAACCTCCATGAGGCACATATAAGACAGTCATGGTATTTTAAGCAGATTTCCTCTTAAAGGTGGAAAGGTGGATGTTTCTTTTTTAAAGTGGTCTTCTCGCTCGGGCTGTCGGCTCAAAGGAAAGCCTGACAGCTACAGCCTGCTGAGACATGGAGTTGCCTTGCTATGTCTTCTGCTGTTAACAATAGACAGGTGGGACAGCTGTGCTCCTCTGCTATTCTCCTACTCATAATATAGAGTGGCATGAACCTTTTTGCCCACTTATTTGTGGATGCAATGCCATTTTTGAGCTAAACCGATAATAAAATTGCTTTGATATAATTAGGGTTATGGACGACAGTGATTAAAATCTATAATAATATAATAAGACAACAATACTATATATCTGATATCTTTTTTTCAGTCTGAATAAAGAATCTTCCCACCACAGACCCTCACAACTGTGTGACGTGATTGATGAAGATACTGTCGACCACTTTGCCTAATATCATGACGAAATGTATTGGGTAGCTTCATAATTTCTAGAAAATCCAAAATCATAACTCCGGACAAGTTTTGCCAAGAAGTATTTCTAAATGTGTCACACATACAATTATTGACACTAATAATGTACTTTTACTTTGAAAAGCTGCCCATGAGTTGTCACCTTTATCATTATCCTAATTTAAGTCAGTTATTAATGTGTATGTGGATTTTCTTGTCTCAACCAGGGGTCAATCTTCAGTGAAAGACCTCAACCATGTGTAGTAAAGTAAACGAAGCCTGGACATTGTATACAGAGGGGCCTGTAATATCCATTATACTTAACTCCACACTGAGTTGAGAATTAAGCTCTCCTGACATCCCAGCCCAGTTATTAGTCAGCATCATCGTTTATTTGTCCAGAGTTAAGTTAAAACAGAAAGCTCTTGGCCCCCTGCTCGGGACCTGCACCACTGACTTTGTTTGAACAAAGGGAAGTGCTCTCTTATGACATATTGTCCAATAACAGAAGATAATGATACCCTCAAAACCAGATAATGCCACTGTCTAGCTGTGGCTGGAAATTATTATACTTTCTTTTCGTTTTGAACTAGCTTTGATTGTGTGTTTTTTGGCATTGGCAACAGGACATTTATCACTGTACTAACATAAGACATACTCTATCAGTGAAACTTGAGACACCAACACAGGGGTAAGTTTGTTGTCTGGGAAATATTTGAAAGTTAAGTGCATCGCTCAAACTTAACTTTAGTGGAAAGAGTTAAGATTGTTGCCAGTGGCTGGGTCTTCTGCAGTGTCTGCTATTTTCTATACAAAACCACATGTTCTTAAACTTAAAGTCACCCATGTGCCAACTTTTGGCTTTGGTTGAAACAGCACATGACAGTTTCCCCGCCACATGATCACACTTAACAAATCAGAGCAAGCAATCACAGTCACATTAGGTAAATGCAACCTCAGTGGGTCCAATTTGTCTCTGAAGATATTAAATCTACGCAACTGTTTATGTTACAAAACAGTCAGTGCTCATCTTGACTTCATAAATTGCTTAATGGGAAAAGTGTATCACTGCAGGACTGTATTTCAGTTTAGACTTTTGAGTGTGACTACAGCACAGCTTTTTCTGAGCACTGTAATGCTAATAAAATAATTTCCCTCTTCTTCTTGTCTTCCTCTACTGTTTCATTTATTTAATGATTTACACAAATGCAAATATTTCTTACTGAATTTGCAAGTCATCCCTCAATCCAGAGAAATGTGTGAATCCACATGAGCCATTTTTACACGTAATCCCAAAATAACTACAACAAATAGGTGTGAAACACACACACACACACACCCACGCACACACACACACACACACACACACCCACGCACACACACACACACACACACACACACACACACACAAAGCCACATGGATCGTCAAACAAACCAAACCACCCATGATTCCACCCGTTTGCTCTTAGTTCCTAAATGTTTTTAATTAGCCAGAAGTTGCGGTGTTCCCTCTGTGACTGCTTACTGCTTGCCCATCACAGCCCCTTCCTGATGTGTCCCGAGGATGAACTTCAAGAAAAACATGGATTGAAAAAAAAAGCATCTTTTTCTTAACGCAAACCAGCCTAGAGTGAGGCGGTTTGCGGGCTGCCTGCTTCTGCACAGAACATTCCCATCACAGTCATGTTCAATTGTCCCCTAATTGTCCTCCTCTTGCTTCCCAGAAGAAGTTGCTGACATGAGAAATTAGGCAATCAGGATGGCATTAATGCATGAGCAGAGGACTGAGGCATGGTTATAGTATAATGTATAGGCCCCATTGGGGGTGCAAATAAGCAGGAAAATACTCACATCTCCCTTTGAAGTGATGGCTGCTCCCAAATTAAACTCTTAGTCACACTGATATCAAAAGGATATGGTTGTTAGGAGTGCCCTGCTCTGATCTGAGCACACTTCTGGATCTTATTACAATGTGACTTGTGATTGATGCCCTTTAGGGTGGATCATTGTGAGTAAACATACAAATTATTGTCCTTTTCAGGAGTCTGTCATAGGGGAGTTGTGGAATTATGGGTCATTATTCCAGAATTAATGCAGCTGCAAACCATATATGGCAGCATATTCAAGAAAAACACACTTTATTCTGATGCAAAATACGTATATTTAAATGTAGGCTGGGACTAGTGAAATGAAAAAGGTATTGTGTATTCTGTTACAGTGTCCCCTTTTTTTTAAACGTTAGAATTGAAACTAAAGCAGTTTGGATTTTTTTAATAAGTAAGTTGTATTACTAATAGAAAATATAATTTACTGAAATGTGTAACCTTAATGACATAGTACCATAACTGCACTCTTAATAATAACGATTGATAAATTAAGTTATGGTAATAACAGAACAATTATAAAATCTTCAGAAAAAGTCATTTTTTAGATAATAACACAAAGAAGAAACTGTATTCATATAAAATGGGTCAGGTATGGAAATATGTGACACAGAAAAATATAAAATACAAAGAGGGAATCGAGGAGAAAAGTCCCCCCCCCCCCAAAAAAAAAAACCTCCTGGAGGATTGAAAGAGATTACCCCCCAAAAAGATTGAATTAGTTTGGCCAACAGAAGGAAGAAATGCTAGAAACTAATGGCAAATAACAAGCTTGTGACAATTCATCAGGCAACTTCACAGAGGGGAGGGCTTCAGTGGAATGCCTGAGACGGGACCTTTCCCCTGTGCTATGTTATTCTAACAAACAATGTCAATGAGATGGCATCCTACCTCTCACCAATTTGCATGGTTGTCAGAGGAGTGAAAGCCAGTTTAAAGGTACATCCTTTATGTGCTGGAGAAAGGATTAGAGCCAGCCCCACAAAGAGGCTTTGATTTTCTTGCAAATATGTATAAGAAGTTTGGCTGAGAAAAGTGAGTTTTCAAAGCAGCAACTTTTCCAAACCGTAAGACTTTTTTTTTCTTTTGTGTGTGTGTGTGTGTGTGTGTGTGTGTGTTCACAAAAGAATCTGTAGCATTTAACAAAGTTCACCTTCTTGAATTAAAGTGGGTATAAGTATAATATTAAACTATTTTTACAGCCAAATACTGTTGTAAACTTTAAATAATAATGAAAATGACCTAAATAAATTGTTGTTTTTATTTTAGAATCATTATGGAAGATAATTAAGAGGTGATCATTTTATTCAAAAATTTATGGCGAGGAATTATTGAACATTACAAGGTTTTCTTTATCTTTCCAAAATCATGTTTAAAGTGGGATTCATCCTGTGACACTTTTCAGCCTCTACATTTGTGCTCTTTTCTTTTGTTTTGTGTTTTCTTTTTTTTTTCAGGGTCTGTGACTGAAAGCTCCCTGCCATTCCCTTCAATGGTCGACACACTGATCCCACATAAATGCAAGAGAAGCAAGCCTGTGTGCGTGCCATATGCACTTAGCAATGAGGTTAGAGTGCAAACCTCATTAGCATGTATAAACTCCCTGTGTCAAGAGGTCGCCTTTGACCCTAACACACAAAATCTTGCTCAAAAACATGGTTGACACAAAGTGCGTCCATGTGGGTGAGGGATGTGCACTCCTGGCTAGTGGTTATGTCTCTTAAAGTAGTCAACATTGTATAACTAGGTTGAAATACCTTCAGTACTTCAACATAATATCCAATAAAGACTGATAATCAATGGACGTGATTATTTATTTTTTTCTTACAACTTGCAAAAAAATTACAATTGATATAAACATGAATAAATAAAATGCTGACCTGACTAAACTAATACCCTAAACTACAGTATGAAAGTGTGCAAATATTTCTGATGGTGCCAATAAGCAAAGGGAAATAGTGAAATAGAAATTATTTAATTGCATTGCAATATAAATGGAAGCTGTGTCGGGGAAAAAATTTCGCTTTCCACCACAACTTATGGATACGTCTGCACTTGCTTACAGCAGACTTACAAAAATCCTTCACTATCCAACAGTTGCTTCACAAGTTTTTCACATAATCGATTGATGGCTACATGGCAGCAGTATTTCCAACAACTCCAGTTGACATTATAGGCTTTGCACACAAAAAACACACTTCTTCATGCTTAAAAAAGATCACTGGAGAGGCGATGTCCCTTCGGTGGTAGTCCAGCACAATGTGTTCCAGTTCACTTTCATCATGTTATACCAGCTGAACATGGTGTAGCTTTCAGCCCTGCCCTGTGGGAAACCAGCCTGTCTTTTCTCTCGCTGTGTGTTTGTGTGTGTGCGTGTATATGTGTGTGTGTGTGTGTGTGTGAGATGCTGTCGAGCTATGTTGTCCCGAGCTTTCAGCAGCACAAACTCCCTGTCCTAGGGCCTCCAGCGTGGATTGGCCACAGAGACTCTGTGTGGCCCTGCCTGGATGAATGCTACCCTGATTCTCTACCAGAATGCCACAAATGCACCTCCTAAAGCATGTCTGTTGGACAGCGGTGGGCTGCCAAGAGGGGGCCACTATCAACTTTTCTTGTTCTACTTCTCCATTTTGTTTACTTGTCTTTTTTTTTCTCTCATTCTCTCTCTTTGAAGGCAAACAAAGCAAATGTCGTCGGCCTGAAAGACAGGTGATATGTCCTCAGCCCACTTATCTCCACTGTATCTCTGCCCTTCCTTTTGTCACTCTCTTCCTACTTCCTTATTCCTTTATATGTCTGTTACATTGTAAAATTACACACATAAACATATGCCACATTGCCTCACACACATATATCCACACACACACTCATTGTGTCTCTTACCCTCCAGTCGCTACAGTAACAAGCTGGAAACGTTCCTCTAAAGTCTTGTGAAAATGTTCTCCTCCATGCATGCTTGATCGGTCAGACCGTGAAACTTGATCATATCCTAAAATAATAATATTTTTTTCTGTTTATATCACGAGTGAGAGAGACGACAACAGACTGGTGCAGCAGTAGTCGACTGGTGAATTGCCCTGCTGTAATTGTTTGATTACAGAATACTGCTTGGGACAGTGGGTAATGCAATCATTCGTCACTGAGGTTTTACTCATTAATTTCTTTTTTCTTTTCTCTCTGTGTTTACGCCTGAGTTCATGTCGAAACAGCTGTCTGGCATATAACACCGTCCCCGATGACTCACGTCAACAGGTTTATAAAATAACAATGTTCTCATTGTTTAGATAGGCCACCGTTCCAGACGGTCTGAATCTTCAGTTGTTGTCGTTCTTGAACACTTTTCATTAATTCTCCTCCCCAAGGTGACCTAATAACAAGTGCCCTTATTTTTGTTAATATACGTGACAAATTCTCACGTTAAATTTGATCCCACACTCTGTGCGCTTTTTGCCGAGCACAATAAATCAGAGCACTAAATAATATAAATGGGAGCAAGAATAAAAGACAAGAGATTCTGTTCCGTGTCACACATAAATGGTGTAATCTAATTAGATGCTTGTTTAATTGAAGTATCAGCCCTTGTCTACAGAGAAGGGATTTTATTCACAGTGTGAGTCTGTCATTTATGGGCATGGCCTTCTTTTCTAACTCTCCAAGGGATAATATGTTAAACTCTAAGGTCAGGCTAATTTTTAAACTGTGACTCTCCTCAACTCAGACTAGCCACAGTCTACTGGTACTTACTTTACAGTGACCTTAAGCAGCTGTGGACAGTCTGCCAGTTCACCACTTAATACATTGGGGCCAAATGTTACCAATCCCAGGGGGGACAAATCTAAACAATCTCCAGGTTTCCATTTTCAGCAAGAGAAAAGAGGGAAAAGAGACAGAGGATGTGAAAGTTTGAATAAAATATCTCCTTTCAGATGTCACGTTTGTTTACATTTTGTTTCCTTTTGTATTCCTTTGAGGGAAGCTTGGAAATGGTAATAATGTCAAGACATGCTATGTATCGAATGGCTCGGCGAAGAGGAACTTGCCTCCAATGCTCATGTAAAACCAACACTGTGCTGGTTGTTTGTACGAAAGGCCTAATCAATTATGAAGCTGATACGTAGGTAAAATAAATGAGACTTCAAACAAAGTAAAGTAGTCCTTAAGGGATGAAAACAAGGCACAAAGGGAGATGCACTCTGTTTGACACACCCAATGTTTCATCTGTGAAGAACACCAGTGAGCCACAGCCTGTTTAACATAAACTCAGAGAGGTTGGATTTGTTTGGTGTCAAATCTAGTAAATAATTAGCTGATTCAGAGCAATGTGGAGTTCAGAAACTTAACCTTAACGCCACAGTAACATAAAGATATAAACACTAATGGCATTGGCTGGGGGTCAAGAATATTCTTGAAAAATGCAAGATGCTCATGCATCACAATGCTCGTTTATTTATGTATTGATGATTCACAGTCATAAATTATTCCTATTCATTATTCCTATGATATTTTGCAGATGTTTTCTACATATGAATCTAATCAAAGCCATTTAGAAAAGGTTAAGATTAGCAGGGTACATTTGGTTTGCCTGTTTTTCCTCATATGCTTTTTTTCTTTTTTCTCTCTGTATAAATCAAACTTGCATGTATTTATTGCACCATTTGAACAAATTCTAAATTCTTATGAAGCTAAAGGTGACAGAAAACAACTGCAACTTTAAAAAAGTGTTGTCCCAAGAGACTAACATGGATACATTATTCTTTTGCTATCAAAGTGTGGGAGAGAACAAGGTAAAATAAAATGAGACACTTTTTTCATTTTATAATTTTACTGGACAATAAAAGTTTCTTACTGTGTAACTTAGATTGTTGTGTACCCATGGAATAAAATAAAAAAAAGTTATTTATTTATATGATTTCAGGAAAAACAATCCATTAAATAAAGTAAGCCCAAGGACACAACTTCACCCATTGTGGGGGTAAAATGAGTATTTTGCTTTGTCCAGTTTTCAGTAATGAAGCTCTTGTGAAAGTTCTATCAGGAATAATATTCTTTTGCACACTTAGACCATAGTTTATTACTCATATCATCCTGTCATTCACACATTCTTAGTCTTAATTTCCAACAATTACCATTATTGTCTGGGGCTGGCAGTCGAGAGATCAGCTGTTCCCATCTGCAGGTCACATCTGTTCAATAGCACAGTGACATGCCTTCATTGTTAGCCTATCATCTCGCTGCTTACTTTTTAAATATGATTCTCTCTGTACCTCTAGTGCATTCATGCTGCAGATATGCATACCCGGCACAATTTCACCAATTTCGTCACTTCATCAACCTCATCACTCTCAGCAGAGTTATCAGCCACCACCACCACCAGTGTTTGGACTCCATGGCTGGATTTATCTTGCTGATGCTCAGGGCAGCACGATCACAACCTCCCTGAAGAGTCTAAACGGCAAAAACTTTCCGACAGACCAATTATCACATATCATCTGCTGCAATAAAGAATTATCTTCTTTTTTTATATTTATGCCATTCCATTGTCTCTCCTGATAGAAATATAAATGCCATTCTTCCTTGGTAACTCAGGTTACTGTGAGATTCCACCTGACACAGCTGCTGAAGTTGATCACAGCCATTCTAGACAATGCTTCTCACTTTACCAGGCACATTGTGGCATGTCTCAGAGGTATCCAGTGTGCCTAAGTATGTGGCTAGTCTATTTTTGATGGACGTCATTTCAAGGTCCAGACAGCAGATTAAGCTGAGCAGGATGTTAGACATAGGAACAGAATAGAGGATGCAGTCAATTTTCAAAATGAAACACCCTGTAAAGACTCCACATGGTATGTCACATCAAAACAGAGAGAGAAAAAAACAAAAACATGTCACAGCATTTTCTAGTTACCCATGGTAAAAGCACAAAGATCAAGGAAAATTAAACAAATGTGATGTAGCTCTGCTTGGTTAAAAAAAAAAAACACAACAACAACAAAAAAAACCTGGTAGATCATGAAACTGATCTGCAAGTTTCATGATGTGGCCAGCAAATTCAAACTTGATGTTAAATCAAACATCTCATGAGCTTCAGCAAGTCGGGCATGACCTCATTTGGGATCTTCTCCTTTACTTACTACATTAATATACTTTTTCTATGTCATTCTGCCTTTCTTGTCATCCTTTACCACAGAAAGAATGATCGCTTTAGATCATCCGAAGCTGAGTCTCTGTTTGCCTTTCTTTTGTACTGCCTTGGAATCTTGATGTTATTAGTGAATGTCAGTAAATGATGCTTAAATACAGAGGTTGCTCTGTATCTCTGTAGTTTATTGAAACTTTTGGAGGTAAAATGAGCCATCAAGTAGGCCCAACATCATTGACATGTTTTAGATCACAACCTTCATTATTTTTATTGCTTACTGCTCTATATGTGCTTGATCAATTGAGTAATGTGATCTTTATTTCCTCAATCCTCAATCAATGGTCACATGGATACATTTTTAAAGTTATCTTGTTACAGGAAGTGGCTCATTTTACTATCAGCACTTATCCTGTACTCCTTACCCATGGCATCTGGCCTCATACCATAGCCTCTTGTCAAACTATAAATAATTTAAATTGAATTATTGTTTGAGTCATTATCTTGTTGTCTATAATGACTGGGGAATTTGCTCCAGTGAAACCACAAACATTAAAAAAAAAGAATTATTGCACAACAGCACAAGTTTCAGGTTTGCAACGACTGCATTTAATACCATTTGCCATTAGGTCATTTTAGGAGGGCTCAAACATGCCTGATTTTTATATCAGTACCCTAAAAATATCAAATATCATTAATTATGCCTAATAATTATTTTCATCACCCGAAAACAGAAAAAAATAATATCTTTGCTATCTTAATTTTTGTTGCATTGCCTGCAGCAACCCAATATTCCATTAGATTAATGTTATAAATTGATATGGATTCTTGATCTCTATCTTCCTACCTCTTATTGTTAGGCTTTCAAGTGGGTGGCACGGTGGGGCAGGGGTTAACACTGTTACCTCACAGCAAGAAGGTACAGGATTTGAAAATGTCGGCCCGTTTGCATGTTCTTCCAGTGTGTATGTGGGTTCCCTCAGAGTGTACTTCCTGTGCTTCCTCCCACAGTCCCAAAAGCCAAATTGGCGACTGTAAATTACCCGGTAGGTGTGAATGGTTGTTTGTCTCTGTGTGTCTGCCTTGTTATGAACTGGCGACCTGTCCAGGGTGTACATTTCGCCCAGTGTCAGCAGGGATAGGCTCCATGCCGGCCGGAACCTTGCAAAGGATAAGTGGTTAAAGATAATGGATGGATGGATAGTTGTTAGGTTTGCTATTTGGTTGACAGCACAAAGAGAGAGACAGGATGATAGAGAGGGACAGAAGGAAAGAGAGCGGGATAGAGTCACAGAGAGAGCAAGAACCAGATGAGAAAATTGAAAGGTAGTCAAGACCATGTCGATATAAGGCCAAGTCAGCTGCACTGCTGCCTATAAAAATTCCAATTGCTAAATTATGTCACATTGCTACGCAGTGCACTGATATACTGTTATCAAATGTGAATTCCTCAACTACATCTTGCATTTATTTACATCATATATCCTCTCTTTCAGATTATGTGTCATTTTCCAGCTGCACAAAACACATCATTGTGTGTCAGTGCAAAGAGGCGGAGAGAAGGATGCAGGGGACAGGTAGACAGGGTGAGAGCAGGAAGAACCAGGTGTGAAAGTGGACAGGTAGTGTCAAAGTCAATACTTTTTATAGTGGCAAAACAATAACTGTTTAACTGAGAAGAAGAGAAAACAACATTCACAGTAGAATTTTACATGCCGAAGAGCTGAGCACCCCTGAAAGTCTAATGCTAGAATGACTCCTGCTATTAGACAAAGCTAGTCTGAAACAATCTGCCTTCACGCTCATTGGTGAAATCAGCCCTCAGAAATGTCTTCACTAACCAAACAAACAAACTGCTGGTGATTATCTAGCACCATTGCTGAGGTAGTGCGATCAAGGGCACAGAAGTGGCCCCGGGGAACCCTCCCTTTTCTTGAAAACTAATGTTTACAATCATTTAAGTGGGCCCGTGGAAAGCGTACTGGAGACACTGGCCTGTGTTTGTCTCCGTTTAGAGGATTGTGGTTAAGCTGAAGCTCATCTGGCAACCTTATGGGCTCCTCATCCACTCTACTCCAGCTGCTCCTTCCTCCCCTTTTCTCTCCTGCTATCACACTTCTTTGTCACCACTTTTCTTTTGTTTGGATTATTCTCTGTGATCTTGTGATTGTTTAAACATGTTTTTTTTTCGATCATACTTTGTAATATGCCAATTTGCCTCCCCTTTAAATTCTGCGCTCTCAACGTTCTCATCTCTGTCTTGGTGAAGCCACTCATCGAATCAGCTCTCTTCACTCATGTCATTTACTGCTATTTGCTGATGGCTGAGTTTTAGCAGGTCTTTCATGTGTGTTTCGTGTGTAGCAATGGCTGGAATGGGATGTAGCTCAAGTAAATCAATTTCTCATATGAGATGAATCTGCTGAGTGCGTCGGTTCATGAGCAGGTTTTGTGGTTCGTCTTCTGTCTTCTCTCCAGTCACAGTCACAGTTTGTTCCAAATGGTCCCCGAGATCCACTGCTGTAATCTATTTAGACAAAAGAAGCATACTAACATTGGTAATATCTTTCTTTCAAACTGGTCTTAAACTGCTGTCACCCAAGATCAACCCATTACCTGAGCTTCACTTAAATTTAATGATTGACATAACAAGACTAATGCTAGACTGATGTGATTGTCTGATGCAGGATTGACGTCACTTCTCCCTGAGTGGAGCGATACTAAAACTTTCTTTCCAAATTGATGCATTTATCATTTGAGAAATGACACGAACTGATGCAGAATGAGACATGTTTAATGAGCACAAAGTGCGATAAGATTGTGATCTAATGAGTGCTGCAGACAACCTGACTCCCTGAAATCCTACTACTAATTCAATGCAGGAAAGAGTAGAACACAGTGAATGACAGTGAAGGAAACACTCCATCATTGAGTTTTTGTACTTTGAGTGCAATGTAAAGTTAGGGAGCCGTGGTTGGGGTAGTGAAAAATCATCTACATCTGTTTTCAACTTCACAGAACTGGGATTCAACTCATTCAAAGATGGTTTTTTTATGGGAAATTGTCTTTTTAAAATTTTTTTTTTTTTTTTTTTAGATGAAGCTTTTCGGGTTTAACCATAACTGAAATCTTGGGGTTATGGTGAACAAAGAAATGTTTATGCGGCCTGAAATTAAACCCAAACTTAACTCTTATAAAGCTTTTTCTTTCTTTGAAGTAACTGAATCATAACTTGTTCGTGTCACAAACAGATGAAATTGTTTGTCTAGTCACATAATTCAATTAATAGTGAGGGAATTTATTATTCATGTGAAATGTGTTCACACATATTTTCTTGGCTGTAAAGTCCCATTCACTGATTTGCATTATAACCCACAGAAGCAGCAATTAGGTGGTGCAACACATAAGAGTCATGCAATAATCTTAGTTTAAAACATTAAAAAATTGAATTATCAACTGAATGACAAAATATTGGTTTTGATTTTATGTCAAAAAGGTCAAAGTATGTTTTGTTGCAGAGACAGCTATTGAATTTAGGCCCCAGCCCCTCCTTGTAATACCACTAAATATCTCTAGTAGCGATAGTCTGATAGCATTAGCTCCCCTTAGTGTCGGCTGGGAGATGTGTGCAAGTGGCGAGTTTGCAGCATTTCACAAACTCACAAACTGAATTTTTATGATAAACAAAATGAACTCACTAAATGTAAAGAAATGAAATATTCATATACCTGTTTTCCTTATTAAACAGAAGAAAATAAAGTCTTACCCCATCTGAATGAAAGTTTCTTGTTAATTCATTGTCTGACACGCTGTCATATTAAGTCTTAAAGCCATTATTACGAGTTCTTCTTAAGACTTTCAGAAATTAAGCAAACAGCAGATTGATAATCATGTGAGCAAAATAAAGTTGCATTCGATGACGTTAAGATTTTGAAGAGAGAAGAAAAACGAACTAAATAATGCTAATTATTGTGAAATAAACTTTTTTTTTAAACCTCACTGCAGTACTCAATACAATCTGCTAACACAAGCATGAGGTAACACAGAAACACCAACACACACACATATCAGGGAAAACCCAGCTGAGGAGGAAACAGCATCCTGGGGTCTTCAGCTGGACTAGTGTTTATTTTCCTCCCATGAAGCACCAGGGCAAAGCTACTTTTTTCACAAGACTATAGTGTTCCTGTCGGGCTACTGTATTTGTGTGTGTGTAAATGTTTGCAGTCATGTGTGTGCGTATGTGGTTGGTAGAATTATTAATACTGTAATGCACAGGCAATATTCTAGTGCATGTTGGGTTTTTTTCTTTCTTTTTTGCATAGTCAAAGGCCCTGCTGTTTAGCTTGTATATGGAAGTAATGACATATCAATACCTGAATACTGTAGATTTTTAGTGTATTATTACACTCATTAAAAGGGTGCATTTTATCAAGCCTGTCACACGTGAACTTATATACTACAAAAAAAGCTTGTTGAGGGGGAGCAGAAAATGAGCTTGGGGCCTGAGCATTGGATAAACGTTTGGTTTTCCCTGCTGCCTCCACCTGTGTCTGGATTATGAAGGGCAGATACACAGCTCTTTAGAGTGTGCCAATTAACAGCCCCAGCAGCGGCCGCCACACAGGAGGGCCCCTCATAAAGACTCACCCTATGGTGTAAGCCCTGCCACTTCGAAGTGCTTTATCCGGGGCAAGCCCGTACACACAGCTGTTAAACTGGCAGGTTTTTAAGCAGCCCCAGCATCGCCGACAGGCCCGGGAGTTCTTAAAGATTTTCTCAGCGAGTGCTTTCCCAAGGAAAGAGAGTGAAATGAGAGGAAGGAGACAGAGAATAGGGAGGGAGAGCAAGTTAGCTGGGCAATCAAGGGACAGACCTTGCTCAGAGTCAAGATCGAGCCGCTATGCTTCCTGCCGTCACCCCTTTCTCTGTCCCACTATCCCTCCATCTCTCTTTTCATTCTTGACTGCACTCTTCCCTTTCTTTTTTCGTGTGAAGAATCGATTCCGTCTCCGAGAGATCGTGTTTATATCTGTTACGTGCCCGAAGAGTCCATGCGATGACGGAAGTAACACATAAACTTTTGTGTAACTGGGATATAAAAAAAGAGAATGAAACAGAGGCATATTGTGTGCAAAAACAAAAGCTTTATTATAACACATAATAATGATTTAACAAAAATGACCTTCAACATAAGTCATTCACACAGCACAATTGTTGCCATCAGGCCCACTGGTGGCGCACCACTTAGCATGAAACCAATTTCAATGAAACAGAGGCAAATTGTGAGCAAAAATAAAAGGTTAAATTACAAACTATCAAATATGAATGATTTAACAAAAAACATCTTCAACATCAGTCAATCACACAGCCCAGTTGCAAAACACTTCCTACTCAGGGCCTTAAAACTCCATTGTCCAATTGGCCGAGTGGCCTCAGCTGCAGGTCACCCTCCACAACAGGTGTGGAGGTGGGGACGCGCAACCTGGAAAGACAAAAGAAAAATATACACAAATACATCCCATGGCACAACTTCACTTTCGGGCCATTTTTAGTACGCCATCCTGGTACTCATAGTAAACTACATTTTGAAATACTTAATAGTGTGAACGCACCTCTACACTCAAACTGGCCAAATTATGGAAGTACATGATGTGAGACACAGCAAGAGGTTAATGTACAGTTCACTGGGCCACCAACAGGGGGCAACCTTTCCTCGACAAAGCAGAAGCGAACATGGAATCGGATGAATCAACATCTGGGGCCTGCTTACGAGCTGTAAAAACTCCTGGATAATGCAGCGCCAGATCATCATGTTCAGACTCAGAAACAGGATAAACCTAACCACCAGCAATATCGTTTGCCATGGTAATGTCAACATCATCAATGGGAAAACAGGAGCGCACTGCTACAGGGGAGAAACCAGTAACCAACTTTGACTGTACATGAAACGATGAAGAGGTGAAGGCACGAAGCACTTTCCAATGACTCTCAGCGCTGTGCTTATCTTACAGGCAGATGTTTCACCTAATGGCAGGATACCGGAAAGCATAAGGGATTGGGAACAGGCTGTCTCACAGCACTGTAACCAGGCACTGGTCCTCAGCTTTTCGTCACATGTGGTGGTTGAATCTGATGAAGACCATGTATGACAAGAGATGAGTCTGCATCGCTCTGCAGCTCCATTTAACGCAGCTTTACAGTATCTGCCTCCATCTCCAACATTCTGAGCCGAAACTCTTGCACCTCTCTCCTCTCCCTCTCCTTAGTTGGTTGCTGAAGATGAGGTATCTGTAACTTAACTCGGGCATCTAATTTAGTGGCAAGTGAGGACTCGACAGAGAGTGGACCGAACTGAAGCAACGTGAGCAGCTCCACCCCCGGCCCAGAAACCTTTCCCCGAGAAGTTAAAACAACAAGCTGCGTCCCAGTCACCTGTCCCACCAGAGGAGCAGAGGAGATGTACCATCTGAAAGTTAAAAACTCCTTCACTGCCAAACCTTCTAAAAGAACAGCTCTTTTTTAACGTAAAGTCAAGAGGGGTATGTCATAATATTTGGCGATTCTGTACAGTCATTCTTCCTACATTTGTCAATCTGACTAACAGTGAGATTAACAACAAATTCAGTCAAAATAAACATTGGCACACTCACCCAGAAGACAATACACACTGCCCATAGCAAGGCAAGCTAGCCAAAAAAAAATCCTGCCGAACCCAAACTCTACCCACCTTCTTCAGGAGGATGCCAGGCCTGAGGCGACTTACAAGCAAAACTTCAGTGGCCGAAATGAAAGCCCTAAATTCTCAGGCCTCTATGGGGAATTTGATCCCTGACAAGGATTACTCCGGGAATACAAAAGGTAAAATAATGTTTAAAAAAAGTGCCCAATGGAAGAGTTTGAAAAAACAAACAAAAAACAGCTGGACTCTACCCTGTCTAACTGAGGAGCTGTTTTTAAGCTTAGTGAGAGCAAAATGCTGCTACCCAGGCAAACAATACTCACTGCGACACTACCGGAAATAATATACGTAAATAACACTGACCTAAAAATAAACCAGTTTCCCAGTCTTTTTTCTGGATGAGCCCCTAAATATGTGACATTCTTGAAGAATTCACAGGATGAAGGCAGTAACACGTTAGATTTTGGGTACCCTGGATTTTAAAATAGAGCCAAATAGAAGCAAATTGTAAGAAAAAAAAGGTTTATTTATAAATGAACTAAATTAACAAAAACAATCTTTAACTTAAGTCAGTGACACAGCACAATTGCTGCCAACAGGCTCACTGGTGGCACACCACTGGCTACTCAGCGCCTTTAAACTCCATGTCACAACCAGCAGCCGGTCACCCTCCACAACAGCTAGAGAGGAGGAACCTGCAGAGGCAATAAAAATACACACAAAATACACCCCGTGGCACTAGGGCCATAACAATATCAAAATAATTTTGGACATTAATATGTTTATTAGGAAAATGTAATGCTCAGCAATTCAATTTTGTAATAATATGATGAGGATTTTTTTTCTTAAATCAAGGCATGTGGCAAGTTAAAAAAAATATTGAAACAGAACATATCTGTCACTGACAATATGTTTCTTATTTGTTTCTGGAACATTTAACTGCAAAATCAGTGTTTCTCTTGCCTGGACTCGTGGCTCTCGGTGTCAGAGTCCTGCACTTGGATCCCCACTGACTGCCTCCCTGTGACTCCAGTGCATCACGTATATAAAGTGTTTCATTCAGTCAAATAAATATTGTCTTTGAACATAATCCAGGCAGCGGATACATTTCCCTTATAAACATATTTGATGTCGCCAATTAGTTATATATATAAACTTAAAGTCTTGGAGACAGGGTTGGATGGTAGACAAGCTTAACAACAGGCAGGGGGAGACCTGCTGGGAACTTGGAAGTTGGGATAACTCCAGTCGTCCAAGCCACCGCCACCCCTGCCTGCCACATACCAACGGCTGGCATTTGAACAGCTTTGATACATATTTTAAAGGCTGCAACGCATCAGAACTGTACTAATCTTAGTTAAAAGGTGAAGTATCATATATGATATTTCCCCCCCTGCATAGAGGCCCAGCGGTACATGCTGCAAATTGCTGGGATAAAAGGACACATAGCTGTGCATAGATTGACAGCCCTATGAATCTTTAAATTCGACAGATATACACACCCAATAACAGATTAAACCAATAAGTCTTACTTTTTCAGTGAATCAACCATATGTAAAATGGTAGTACAAAGTATTATTGTTGTTCTATCTACAACAGATCTGGACAATAGCATGCCTATTCACTTTTATTTTTATATTTTGAAGCCAGCCAGTTGTTGAAGAGCCAAAAACTCAACATTTTGAAACCATGAAAAGTCACATAAAACGAATACAGATTTGTATATTAAACATAACTGGGATATCAATTACTGTGTTTCAAGAGCGAGACAAACTTTTACTCATATCACTGTTATGATGGGGAGAGATGCGGTCCGTAACCTTACTGAAAGGTGCAGTGGATGGCGAAGCCGTGAGAGGGTGTGCTTGGTGCATGGCTGAACACAAACTGTATACTCATGTATGCATCGAAGTTCAAACATGTCTGTAATGAGCATGCTTGTGAGTATACACAGTGTGTCCTTATCTAAATTGTCACATGCATTTACACATATGCATGCGTGCAGTAGCAGTTGAGGGCCCACTGTCATTGTTCCTGCAGACTTAAGCAGAGATAAAGCAGTAGAAACTGAGCTGACCACATGCTAGACAGTATTGGCCACAGATGTGCCCAGACACATCACAGAGAAAATGTGATGGCATTTCCTCAAGATGTGGATGTGTATTTTTAAACTTTGATGTGAACATGATTTGCCATGGAAAAATGCTTTGTTCGTCTTTATTCACATGGTCTCAATAACGGAGCTCATACATATTGTATGCCTATGCAAGACTTTCTTTGTCTGTCTGTTGATCTCAGGACATTTAGCAGCAAGCAGAATGAGCCATCTGGTAAAGAAAACAGTGCACGTTGTTGAATATTACTTTGACGGCAACATGAATAGCGTGTCAGTGGCTGAGATGTTTGGTATCATGACTACAGCAACACTATGTGATATTCCTCACTTTGAGGTCACGTATGGCCACAGGTCCTCCGTGCTGATTCCTCTTTGAATGCATTCGCCAAGCAGTTAAAAGACAAGATGTGATTTAATAAAACGTGATCAAACAAATGTGAACATCTAAAGGCTGTCACATAGATGCAACATCATAGGGCTGAGTGGATGGATATTTTTGTCGGCAACCAATTTTTTTGTTCTCTAATTATGTTGTTGTTTTTTTTCCCCCCACTGAAGACCGTTTTGTGACTTTATCTAACTCTCTCTCTTGTGACCACACTACAATATTTTTCTTCTACAATCGGTTTCCAAGTTAATTTACATGCTATTATTTAAGTTTAAGAACCAATTAAAAATCATATTGATGTTTGTGGAACAAGGGGTGGTGCACCATGTGTTTAATATTATTTTGAACTAATGTTCTGTTGACTCACTTATTTTGAATGTTTGTACAAATATGATTCATAATATTGTAATTTTCTGCAGATGTGACTCATATATTATTTTGTGGACCAAACATTTTGAAACCTATGTATACTTCCCTCTAAACAATTCACGAACTTAATCATAATATTTACAGGCATAAGACCTCATCTTTACTGACATAATTTGCATGACATACATTAACACCACCCCATTGCTTATTATGGTGGATAGCTTTGCAGTTAATATTTCACATAGCAATCTTCTGTTGAAACTCTCGGCATTCTGCACCATGTGGCTGGGCTAACATTACATGGGGTACCATACGGGGGATCGGCAGGCATGAAGAAAGAGCCTCCAGTTCAAGCAGAGGGGAAAAGTATCGCTGCAAGTTAGTCTGGTTGTTGACTGGTCCGCTCTGTTCAGTTCAGGTTTGCGTGTGTGTGAAGTGATAGTTCCAACACATTGTGCTCTTGTTCTGCTCTTCTTCTGTTTCAGCTTTAGTAGATGATCCACCATTGGATGTACTGGCTACTGTACGCTAGGTGACAGCTTCTGACATTGTAATTGTTTGCTTTGGGCAAAGGTATCAGGGGTGTAATACATCTTATGTTTCCTTTCAGTAGAAATTATTGATAACTTGAGCTGAGAGGTGGTGTTGGTATCACTAACCTGCTCTGACCAAGTCTTGATTGATGATAGCAATTTGGATTTGCAAATGTATTCTTGAACTTTAGTAAAAAATAATCAGGAATTGACTTATTATCACACATCTGGTATCAATGTTCTTTTCACTGAGCACTTTTGTATCAATCAAATCATTAAATCATATTTGATGGATAGTCCAAATATATAACTCAAAACATATACCTGCAGATTTTATGTATTTAGCAAACACTAAATGGTGAATGGACTGTATTTACATAGCACTTCTCTTGTCTGACCGACCACTCAAAGCACTTGCAACACATGCCTGCATTCCATTCAGAGCGTAGGTGCCACTTGCTCATCAGGAGCAATAACCATTCACAAAAGCACTCACACACCAGTGGAACAGACATTGGGAGCAAATTGGGTGGCTTGTTCAAGGACACTTTGACATATAGACTGCAGGGTCCGAGATCAAACCACTGACCTTCTAATAAGTGGACGAACTCTCTACCCTCTGATCCAAAGGAGAGGAAATAGTGAAAATATTTTTTCTTCATACCGTGGTAAGGTGTTGTTACAACTGTACAAACCAAAATGGAAAAAAAGTCATTGGAAGACATTAGCAGGAATATTTTTTACAAGTTCACTCAGTTGAGTGGGCTTTTTATTATTATTATTATTGCTACTATTATTATTATTATTATTATACATGTCTAACGCCAAATTCCTTGGTGCTCTTTACTCTCCATACATTTTAAAATATATGTGATAAAGTGAAAAAAAAAAATATATATATATAATTTTACAGACTCAGTAAAAACACATTCAAATTTATCACTACAGTGAAAAACAAAAAAAAAAAAAAACAAAGATTGATGAGGGTAGAAAAACAGAGCTGGACACAGACAGAAAACATTTCACATCAGCATGTCCAAAGATGGTGAGTTGCATTTGATAGCACCTTCTGCGCTGCACATGTGTTGCAAGCATTCATAGAGAGAGAGAGAGAGAGAGAGAGAAAGAGAGAGAGAGAGAGAGAGAGAGAGAAGCATCCTTTCCTAAATGGAAATTCCTGTGCTTCAGCCACAGCTGCAGTGTGACACTTCAGATGGCTGTGCTTCCCTTTGTACAGCCCCCTGGAATTAGCCCAAACCACAATGGCATCACATCAGAAAAGACGGCAGGAAAATCAGACTTTATTATCTGTTGCTGTGGAAATATTGTTGCAGGGAGGGAAAGGGGGCACAAGGCCCTTGGTTTCTCTGCCATGTCAGCCTACATTTTATTATAAAAAACACACTCACACACACACACCACACACACAAAGACACACACTTTCACGCACAACTGTCTTCAAAGTGTCAGCAAAACCACTGGTATGATACCTCCGCTGGCTTGGCATGGCACTGGAATGTAAACAGTGGTGCACTTAACATTTCCCTTTTCTTATTGCTCTAATTTTGGAGGCAATAAAAACAGTAATCTTCAACAGATTGCTGTCAAGGTAATCTATTACATACGACATGTTACACGGAAATTGGTGCCGCACATATAATGTCATGCTGAACCGATACTAAATCAGTACTGAAGAAACAGTGTTCAACAAGCACTGGGAAGCAAACTTTCGGCTAACGAAGAGAAGAAGCATCGCGGGGAGAAAAAACTTTCCATCAAATTGTGATTGGGGAGGGGATTCACTTCAAAGAGATCTCAACAACAAGTACTGTCTGTCTAATTTACGTCTCCAAACACATGCCAAATGTAAAAAACCCAATTCTGAAGAGTGTATAATTACAGCAGGAGAATGAATGACTATAAATACCCCATCATTACGAGTCCCTCTTGAAGAACATGATCCATACTGAAGGATAATTAAGGCAAAATATTTCTGATCCTCAAACAGACTGTAGCAGGAATGTGTGCACGCGTACTTTTGCTACTGTGTGCTCAGTGTGCATGGATATGTGCTTTGTGTGTGTTAGAGACAAAGAGAGAGGGATTGTGGGTGTATCTGTGTGTGTGTGTGTGTGTGAACCGGGGTGGGGTGGGGGGGGGTTCACGTGTCATTCTCCCCTAAATATAGTTATGTGTTCTGGTAGAGCTTCATCTATGGATACTTCTGGGGAACTCAAGAGAGACCAGCTTTAATTGTTTACTGGAGTCATTAATAGAACAGTGTGTGTGTGTGTGTGTGTGTGTGTGTGTGTGTGTGCCTGCGTGTGTGTGTATTGGACCCTGTCAATGCCCTTTAAACACATGGACACAACTTTGATCAACAAACATGTTGCAAACAAGAAGACAATAATGAACCACCATGTTCAGCCGAGGTTCCTTAAAATAGAGCATTTCAACTAGGATATATCAGATTTGAGGATAATATTTCTAGATTAGGCCAACTAATTAGTGCCCCAATATTTGGCACAAGTGCTTTGACTAAGATCCAAACAGGCATATTGTCCTCATTGCAGAGGAGTGAAAGAGCGTTTCTGTGTTCTTCACTCAGAGTGAGAAAGAATGTTAAAGTGAGAGAAAAACTTTACTTAACTGCTCTCCCTGCCTCGCTTTTTTAAAATCTCTGTCTCTCTTTCTTGCCTGATCAGAACATTAGAATGTCGCTTTGAGTGGCCAGAATTAAAGAAAACCAGGCAAAGATGAGTGAAAGCACACTTTTTTTTCTGGTGTATCTGTTACACAGGCCAGGGTTTTGAGTCAGCAGGGGTCTTGCATGGATCGTTGAGTTGTTGTGAGTTGTTGCTGAACCGGGAGCGAGTCAGTCAGGCAGCCAGTTGTCAGGCAAGTACCAGAACTGTTACTATTTGTGTTTGAATGTAGCCGTGCCGGGAGCCATCCTCCCTCCCTCCATTTTCCCTTTTCCAACCGAATCCTCTAACCTCTTCCTGTGCAAGAATCGTTTCTTAAAGCAGCCTATCGCTCATTGAATGAAAAGCCTGTGACCAAGACATCCGTCCCTTTCACTGCCATTGTGTCACTGAAACAAGGAGCAGGAGGAAAGTAGTCAGCTAAACATGGCAGGGTTCGATGGTGGCCCTGCAGTGGCTGCTGCTTGCAGGCTCCAGTGACTTGTTGTTCCTTGTTGTTGTGTGTTTCCCCCCAGATGGGGCCGGGGCCAGGGGATGGCTTTTGTGTCGTTGTCCGACCAGTGCTGCACACATGAAACTAGATAAATGGATTATGGGGGCACAGATATGTGTGAGCATCTTTGAGGAAAGACAACAGAGATGTTGAAGGGGAGCGGAGGTTAGAAGAGGAGGGTGAAAGGATAGGAAGAGGCAAAGACATTTGTGTTGTTGGACTAGAAGGGGTCGAATCTGTCGCAAGAATAGCCTGCTTCTGCCAAAAAAGACAAGACAGTGATAAACTTCCCTCCCCATGCAGTCACCTCTTTCCCCCCCTCACTGTCCCTGTTACTCACATGCATACAAACTCAAACACACACACACATACACACACTGTCACAACGCACAATTCACCACTAAAATGAATGGATTGCCACAGTGTGACACGTCTCGGTTGCAGAGGGGGAGATGGTCCTTGTTCGCCAACAAAAGACTGCGGTATTATAGGAGGCCATAGTCTGCAACAGAATGCTAAATTGTTTTAGGGTCAACAACTTATTGTCCTCGCATGAGACACAATTTACATATCTCCTGAGGAGGTTTCAGCACTCTGTCCTCAGATGAAAATAATAAAACCGTCTCTAGAATTTGTAAAACTTACAGCCTTTAAATGTTGCTGTAAATAGCTAACTGATGAGTTGCTTTTCTTTCTTTCTTTCTTTCTCTCTTTCTTTCTTTCTTTCCTAAAATCGGCAGAACAAACTTTTTAACCTAATAAGTCGAATATTTCAATTTGATTTATATTAAAACTATAGTCATTATAGTGCAATTACCATAATATAGGCATTTAAAAAAATATGTGACAATGGGAGCAGTATTTAAAGAGATAATATTAAATATTTACCTCTGTAATCCCAAAGAGTATTATTCCTTAGCTCTTTACCTTTAATTCATCTTATCTGCTCTTCTTTTGTTTTAATTTCATGGTCTTTATTTGCTTTCCCCCCTCCCTGAATCATGGCCCATGGCATGTGGGGAAGAAATGGCTGCAACTGACAGCCTAATTATCAGCTCCAACTCCGCTCATTACCCATTAGACAATCCACTGTACATCCACTTACTAAATGAATAATTTTGTATATATTATGGAAACACAATATTATGGCCTGCAGCTAACGCCTTTGCGCTAACCTCACGCTGTTTCAGTACAAAGGAAATAAATGAGAGGTTATTTAATTTTAGCCCTAAAAGCCAGCTCAAGAGAGGATGTCATGTGCAAATGGAGTACGGAGGGAGGGAGGGGGAATATGAAATTTACACACCTGCCTTATTCCATCGCAATATTAGATTCACTATTGCCAAAGCACGTGTTTTAGCAGATGAATTGACAAGAGTCAGCTCGGGCTTCAAATGGCGTAATAGACACATTCTTTTAATTGACTGATATAAGACGGCTGTCTTTGCCTTATCAGTTGAGTTAGTGTTAGGAAAAAAAAATACAGTACAGGAAATAAAAAAAATAAAAAAAATGTGAGCGTTCAGTTAATCATGATACAGACCGTCTTGGATCTATGACAGTAAAATATTTGTGAATTTCCTTTTTCCACTCAGGTGATCGTTCTTCAACTAACACAACAGTTTCTTTTATATTTGCATCTCATGACGTACTTGTAATGTGAGTTAAGTTGTCAACGTAGGTACAAAAGCGGAATGACCCCGCTCCGGTCAACAAAACCCTCAGTGACCTTTGTTAATTTTTCCTCCTCTGCGTGACTGTTAAGCGAATGGCCATTTAAGTGACACATATTTATGCGCGAAGACGTCCACCCTCTGCCACACAGATATGGTCTAGTCAACGTTTACCAAGCATTAAAAAAAGAAAGGAAAAAAAGAAATCACTTTTGCCCTTTTGCACTTTGCTGTAATGTGTTAGACTTGTGTAATTATTAATGTGTTGATTTGGAAGCTATGTGGACCATTCAACATTTAAACCAAATAATAATAATAATAATAATAAAATTGAAAAAAAGGAGAAAAAAAAGAAAGATGATTTTGTCGCCTACCGAAAAATAAACATATTTTTTCTTTTAAAAGAATGCAGTGACTTCATATTCCCACAGGCATAAATAAACGGATTTCTAGTTTTGCAGTTTGCATTTCCTCTAGAATATGTAACAGAATAATACAGTTAGGTGAACTGGGTTTAAATCAAACTGTAAATTACCGAGCATTAAGTGTGATGATTCCCATCGTAGCCTTTAAATGTTTCAGTGTGATTTATAGCTCTTGAGAGGGAGAAAGCTGTGACAAGCTTAGACAACATATTACTCGCCTATAGAGGTCGCTGTGATATTGCAAAATAGATGTCCATAAGTCACTCCACAGGTTTAGGCCATTCAAATAATTCACCGTCTGGTACATCTCACTTCGCAGCTTACGTCATTTCCAAAGGAGCCCTAACTTAACCAACGAATGTCTTCTCTAATTATATGAAAGCCATTGTAGGACAAACACACACAATCAAAAAGGTTTGGAATTGTTCTAACAAGAAAATACTATGATCAAAATTGTAAAGCTAAAAAAAAAAAAATCACAGTCACATTTGTGGGTGATGGTTATAAAAAAATATTTGCTTTACTTCTCCTATAATATCCGTTAAGGAAAAGACAAAATGCAATTCTCACATCACCCCCCCACCAGACCTAATTATTGCACTTTCCCTTTACCATGTTAAACCCTATTAGGCTTTTGTGGTAAATCAATATTTATTTTTGGTCACCGATTGAGGAGCAAAGAAGCAGCTTTTATAGGCTAATGATCACTATCAGCCTCGGAACAGACAGGACCCCAAACACTGACCCTGCTCCACACGGCCGACAATGTCAGCTTGCTCCCCCCTCCCCCCTCAAAATAAAAAAAGAAAGAAAATATTAATAATTTATCTTCGAATCGACTTCTCTCTCTGACAGATTAGATTTTAACCATTTGATTTTGTTTGGACTGGGCGTTCCCATATTATTACTTAATGACCTTCCCAGCTGCTCCTGTCCATTTTCTGTCACCAGCAACCATCTGGACACTTATTAGCACCTCAATGCATCCACGCTGCTTTCCTCCCAAACTTGAATAAAATTAAGCTTGCATGCACACTGCCAATATATTTTTTCTCTCTCATTCCCACCCTTGTTGAAATCGGTGATAGTGTAGGCCTGGCTTATTTTTTGAAACAATTATTTGTACTACTACTAACAACAACAACAGTAATAATAATAATAATCATAATAATAATAATCATAATAATAATCATAATAATTATTATAATAATAATAGTAGAAAAAAAGAAATATAGACTGAGGATACTCTTGCGTTTCTTTATAATTTCATTTAGTTTATTAGGCAAAATATACGATCTGGACAAATTCCTTCAACGCTTCCTATTTACAAATTTAAATCACTTGGTATTTACATTAAAGAAATGACACCAAAAACACAAGGTAGAGACAAAAATAATAATAATATTAATAATAATAATAATAATAATAATAACAATAATAAAGTAAAAAGCCTACCAAAATGTCCCAGTCTGTCTGGGCAAAGTGGATAGAGAGAGAGTAACATTATAGGCGCGATTATAGGCTACACAACAATAGAGGAAGTAATCCATCCATCCACAGGATATTACCAAATTACGCCATTTGTTCTGTACCGACAGAATGCTACGCTGCATTATTATTTCTCATTGTCCTTTTCAGGGAGTGTAAAGTCTTTTTTTCTATTTTCTTTTCATTTTCAAGCATGAAAAAAAAATGTCTTGATCAAGCCGAGGAGAGAGCAGTGAGGACCCGTTGCGTAGCGTCTTGTGGACTCCTGGCGCTGGAAAGCAGAGAGGATCTGGATAAAGGATAATACAGAAAGGTAGATAAATACCCCGTCGTGTTTGGACAGCGGGCTTCAATGTGCATCTCAAGTGTCTGCGCAGCTACATTTTGAAACAGAGTGCCAACCTTATAATAATAATAATAATAATAATAATAATAATAATAATAATAATAATAATAACATGCCGACTGAACAATAATATTTATTTTACAAGCCGAAATTATTTTAGCAGGTGGAAAAAGAAAATGTCTATATGGCTGTTGCATTAACTCTCCACGCAACAGTCACACAGAAAGAAAGGGTAGCCTATTTTATAGCACTTGAAACTTTTTTTCCCCTTTCGGTGAGAGCGCTCCCCTGGGCTCCGAGTGTCCCTGGGGTCTTTAGGGAAAGCACACCGCCCCGACTGAACCCGTTTTACTCGGTGACTTGATAAGTAGCAACTCTCTCCCCAGAGGGGAGAAATTAAAGGGGGTGTGGGATGGGAGTCAAGACCTCTGTCACCCGCAAAACAAACTGTGTTTTATTTATCTTTGTTTATTTTATTTTTGTAGTTTTTTTAATTTTTCCTCTATATAAAAAAAACAAATAGAAAAGAAAAATATATATATATATATATATATACCAGACATAAAATTAAGGTTTGCTTACCCTCCTGGAATTTGCTTATTCCCCATATTCGTATTTTTCTGTTTGATAATTACAGGAACTTAAGTTGTACTCTCTTACTTTTGCGTTCATGCTTGGATGACATTATTTTAATCAGTCCTGTTATTGATATAGCTGGGGGGGGAATGTCTGACTCAGTCCATATTTTAATGCAATAATCATAACACTCTTCATTTATTACTCGATGTGATGCTGGGGCTGGGATTGTGTTATAAAAAAGTAAAGAAAAGCATAACATGAAGAATTGGTCTCACCTGTCATGGATGGGTCGAAAGGAAGACTTCAGGGTCTGTGTTGGAGGTGAATCAGACCTTACACCGTTTTCATGGTCTGAATGGGAAATAACCAAAAACACTTTTTGAGCATTCGCATGCTGGATAAATAATAGATTTTCTTTTGTAATATATATATATATATATATATACATACATAAACTAAAAATGAACCCAGCGTTGTGTATCCAGCATGTGGACATGTGGGATTCAAGTATAAGCGCGTGCGTGTGGCATTTGTACGCGCGCACGACTGTTCTCCTACCTATGTGCTTGGGACTGTGGGTCTCTGGCGGTGCCTTGCTGTCATTGCTGAGTGCTGCTGCAGCTGCTACGGGCGACACCACCACTGACGCAGGCTGCTGCTGCTGCTGCTGCTGGGCCGGCAAGTGGTGGTTGTGGTGATGATGGTGGTGCTGGTTTACTCCCAGAAACGACCTCACGTTCAGCAAGGAGTTCTGACCCAGGAAAGCCCCGTTTGTCCAGTTGTGGAACTTTCCAATCTGACATGTGTACAGTCCGTGACTGGGGAGGAAGGCCGGGTGCGTCTGGATCTGGTGGTGGGGCGCGGATGAGTGCGTGGTGGCTGCCGGGGCACAAGGGGACGTGGATTTCTGGGATGAACTATCGGGACTAGTGGCAGTCTCTGCTAAAGACCATATTTTAGGCTTATTGTTAGACGGGAGAGGAAAGCTCCCGGGTCTGTCCGGGGACAAAACTCTGGTGTTGCTGTTGCCCTCTGAGTTCTCCTTACTCCCAGGGTGAACTGGAATTGTGCTCTTAGATTTGTCAAAGGCCTCGTGGGCCTGTAGAGCGAAAGCCCGTCTTCTCTCCAGGCTGTCTAACTCCCCACTCACACTGACACCGCCCCTGTGATCCCTGCTCCCCTCCGTCGATTTATCGTCATCATCCTCGTTACTCTGATCCCCGTCGTTGTCGTCGATTTTGTCTATATCTATGCTCTCCAAATCGATCTCCTCCTCGTCTTCGTTTTTCTCCGCCTCGTCCCCACTGCCGAATAAGTTCCCGTCCTCTTCATCCTTGCTCCTGCTCCCCCAGGTCACCTTGTTCTCCTTCTTGAGCCTCCTCCTGGCGTTGGCGAACCACGTGGAGACCTGTGTCAGCGTCATTTTGGTGATGATGGCCAGCATGATTTTCTCCCCCTTAGTCGGATACGGGTTCTTCCTGTGCTCGTTGAGCCAGGCTTTCAGGGTGCTGGTGCTCTCCCGGGTGGCATTCTTCGGCCTGGCCGGGTCTCCGTACTGAAACTGGCCGTATGGGTAGAAGGCCGGAGATGTGTGTGCTGCGAAGCTGGCAGGGTGAACACCAGGACTATCCTTCAGCTCATACTGGGACCCCTTGAAAATAAAGAGCAATGTTTTATAATAGTAGTAGACACTAAATATGCATGCTTGATTATTTTATCATTTCACTATACCTAAAAATACACGTTGGCACTATTTGCAATTCAAACGAGTGAGAATGGCCTCTTCTACACAATCCCACAGCTGCAGTTGCACCTGACTCTGAGCTTTCTACACATCAGCATTACAAAATACCACATGGTATGGGCTTACACTCAAAGTCAGAGACCTTTTACTGGTTTTTACTTGCATGACACTCCAGTAACGAAACACCTGAAGTCAACCGGACGAGAGAAGGCTCGCTGCGTCATTGCGACTGCACAGATGGCATGCAGATTGTCAACTTTCACGTGAACCTGTCAAACTCTCCTCCACTCTCCTCAAGAATGTCAAAGTAGTTTGAAGGCCTGAGATAAGAGGTTTTCCCAGAGTGCAAAACTCGGGCCTAGTTTGTGCCGATTTTAATCCCCCGCCTCGCGTATATTTGCTCTTAGACAAAACACTTAAACACACATCGATCGGTTTTTGCTATGCATGGGTGCTTTGGATCGGATAATTGCTCTTATTTTGTGGCTTCAGCGCAAAAGTCACTGACAACATTAACACATTGGGTGTTAATTGTTATCGCCGTGCGTATTTTAGGATAATAAGAAGTGTGTCTGACAATTCTTTATTTAGATGTAGTTAAAATCCATGACATTCATTCATGACAGTATATATATATATATATATATATATATATATATATATACTGAAGACAAAATAAAGCCTACACGATTAAAACTTACTGCATATTAATAAAACAAAGCTTTTGGTAGAAATTTGTTTAGAAAATACCAACCAAAAAAAAAATCTAATAAACGAGTAGAAACTTATTGTTTACATGGTTCATGCTGAATCGCACATCTATTGCACTTTTCATTTCGGGGAAAGGTTTTTTTTTAAATCGATCCTGCCCACAATCTGACTCAGTAACCGTATGGTGGGTGTAAATTATATGTTTTGTTTACATGCTTTCCTTTACGGTCAGATAAATCATTCGAGTCCGATTGTTGTTCGTGGCAACATGAAAACTTTTCACAGTTCCAACTCAGCCAAACGAAGCACTGAAGTGTGAAAACTCAAGCAAATATGGACTAAAATTTAACGGGGAAAAAAAAATCCAAGAGCTTTATGTTTTTAATTCTATTTGTTGCCATTTCCCAGCCTGCCTTAGTTATTTTCTACAGACAGCGGCGAGTGAACAATCGCCAGTGCACCCCCAACCAGAAAGAAAAAAAGCACATTATTCTTACCATTTGTGAGAAAAGAGCCAAGTCCGCGCTGGTATAAGGTAAAAAAGCGCTGTAGTTGTGTGCGTACGGGTTGGCGTACATGCCCAACACTGACGTGACCGCCGCTGCGGTGGCAGACGGACTTCCTCCGATTTCGTTGCTCCCTCCGCGGGACGAAGGCGTAAGCACTCCGGGTCTCTCGCTCGCGTACACCGCCTGGGAGGCACTTAGATACTGCGGGTAGCCTAGTTGGGGGAAAGACATCTCCACCGACGAACTGTCGCACTGCTATGTTCGTCCGACAAAACTGTGCTTTAGAAAAGTGTGTGTGTGTGTGTAAAGTAAAAAGAAGAAGAAGAAAAAAAAAAAGAACCAGGAGGAGGAAAAGGAAAGAGTTTAAGCCAAAGTCACAGCTACTACAGACATACAGTGGTGTGCAGTCAAAACAACCCGCTCTTAAATCTCTGCTTCCTCTCTTTTCTCGGGCAAAGTCCGCTGGATGTGATCTGATCAACAATTGCGCTCCGACTGACGCGCCTGGCCCCGAGGTCTCCAGGCTGATCTCTCAGATACAATTTGAAGTTGATGCTTTGATTGGCATCCCCTACTTGAGCCTGTAAGCTCCTCCTCGTTTAGAGCAATGTGGATAATGTGAATATGGAGTGAGCACATTGGCTGGGGCCTCTCTCTCTCTTCCTCTCGCTCTCTCCCTTTCTCTCCCTGTGCCTCTGACTCTCTCTCTCTCTCTCTCTCTCTCTCCCTCAGTGTTTGGACTTATTGTATGTTAAATGTTCAAGCATTAGAGTCCATTCACCGAAGGCTTTGATTGTTGTATGACAACCTGTCTACACGATTTTACAGCTGTCCGACACAGGAGGAAGTAGACCCGTCAGAAGAAGGAACTTATTTTGAATAGATTTAAATAGTAATTAAAGCGGGGAATGCAACTAGTTTAATGCAATTAGTGTTGGTATCATGGGCACGTGGTGCGTTTAGTGACTAATTTACTCTGAAAGTTTCATACATCAATTTGGATTTTATTTTATTTTTTTTTAGCTTATAGTGATATTTATCTGGTGTTTTTAAAACGTACGTGTTTTTATTAAATCGAAATAGTTTGATTGTGTTTATTACGATAAACTCTTCTATAAGACACGTTTTCATTAAATTACCAAATAAATGAAGTATTACATTTCAGTCATGTAGCTGTGGCATAAGTTTAAAGATTAAAAGGCAAATTGTAGCCTAACACCCTTTTCCTCTAATTGTAAATGTAACGGAAAACCATGAAAATATCTTCTTATAACGTATTAATTATGTTTTTTATTGACTTCTGTTTTGATTTCCTTTGATTTCTTCATAAATATTTAATCATCCGAATTTTCTCTTTTTTAAAATTTCCATCTGCAGATGCGTTGGTGTGTGTGTGTGTGTGTGTGTGTGTGTGTGTGTGTGCGGACTTAAACCAGATTGCAACAACACAGTTACTTCATGTTTAATTTTAAGTGAAAAGGAATGAGGACGAGAAAAAGGACAGCTGAAACACCGAAGCACCGAGATGGAAAATCTGCACGTTACCTCAAGTGTCACAAAATGTTTCCATATACATTTTGAGTCCATAATTTAATTTAAGAGAAGCGGGTTCACTTTGAACATATTAAATAAAAAATACCGTATAAGCATGGAGAGTATAGACTGTTATGGTGACTTTTAAATACCTGACAAGCACTATTACATTTCCATAAATTAATATTTTCTTTATTCTTACAGTAAAACTTCAAAATACTTAATTCCCCAATGCCTGAATAAAAATCAGATTCCGTAGCTTTCTGTCATGTACCTCCTCTTAAACCGCTCATCCAATTTCCAGCTCAGAAAAAGAAAAAGGGTTGGACTTTAACCTCTACTTTTCTTATAGCTGTTCACCTGACACAGCCATGTGGCTCACGAGAGGGGGCTGTTCATGTTTTAACAGTTCTGTTTTGATTTGATTTTGATTCTTATATCACCCACCTCCCAAGTCAACGGGGGGCATTCTGTAGCTCTAGATTTAATGCCTTAACGACTGAAGCCCAAGAAGTCAGTAGGCTAGATTTTGATCTGCACCAGATGGCTCCGAGTGGATATTGCCGAGCGCCGAGGATCTGTTAAAAATATCTGAGGGGCACTGATGGTAATCTGGGTAACACATCAGAAAGGAGGGGTGGAATGGCAGTTGTGATAACCCGCTGGAAATGTGTGCAGGAGGCTAAATATGATGGTTATGGAGGGTTGGAGGAGGAGGAGGAGGAGGAGGGGGGGGGGGGGGGGGGGTGGCAGTAAGGAGACAGAAAATATCTTTAAATAGAAATGAACATTAGCGAAAACGAGAAAAAGAAAATAATGAACTGATTGAATTGACTTGGCCACAATTAAAACAGCGCCGATTTCATAATAATAAGAACATGAATAATTATTATTGCCTTCTAATGATTGCTTTTTTTTTCGCTGGAGAAAACTTTTTAAAAAATTTTTTTTTTCATAAAATTACCCAATTGACTTCTGGTAAACAATGGCACGTGTTGAAGGCAATAAATCATCAACTGATTTATTAGGGCTTGTTAAACTTGTTAATATCTCATTACCACCATAACTCTTCAGTTTAGAGAGAGCGAGAGAGAGAGAGAGGGAGAAAGAGGAGAAACTTTGTTCTCCTCTTGCCGCGTCCATGCGTCTCTAAAACTAATCCACAACACGGCCACCTTCTAGTGTATTTCCTTGAAACAGATGGGCTTTCACCATCTGTATCAGTAGCTCTGTGACGTGCACGAGCGTGCACCGCGCATAGGCACACGCGCACACTTACACAAGTCATAACTTAAGGATTCCTGAATACGCTCTCCCTTTGTAAATCCTCAGGCTGCTCATATTTTATCATGTAAATCTACAGGAGGCTCTTCATAAGCCGTTATGCCCTAATGGCCTCATTATAATAAGTCACTCAGTGGTGGGTACATTCTTTTTATTTTAGAGCATGTGTTCCGCATTTTTTAATTTTCTATGTCACCAACAGATTTTATTTTCATAATACCTGCCTTCGGCTGAAGACTATAGCCAGGTGTCAATATTGTTTATGTGTTATTGGTGTGTGCATTACTGTAAAATGGCTTGTAAGCTCAGCTACATCTGCCCAAATGTTCACAGACAGGATATAAAATAAAGATATCAAAGGACAATGAAGCCTCGCTCTCTGTCTGCAGTATAGCCTGAACTTGTAATGATAAGAAGCAGAAATGTTCTCTTACCAGTTGGAGGATAAACTCATTACTCATGCACATTTTGTTTAATAATCCCTTCAGGTTATGGAGTGAAACGAAGAATAAGTTCACCTGTACCGTTAAACACAGATCAGTAAATTTAGCACCATTTAAAGCTGGAAACAGATATGCTTTGAAAATCCCAGATTATTTTATATGATTGTTTTCAAAGTTTTTCCCCCTAAACAAACAAAAAAATATCCTGCTTTGTAAAAGACACTATAATCCTTGTTTCATCACCCTTATTTTACTAAAAGGTATATTTACATATCAGCCATAAAATGTTCAGAAAGACCACTGTTGTACTTTAACAAGCGTGTTTTTTGTCATTAATACTTTTTTAAAAACTAAAATGCGAGTCTGGTGTCATTGCCGATATTATTGTAGCCTAATACAGCTGAATTTAAATCTATCCTCAAGGAACTAAGCCAACACATAGACCTAAATGACTCTAATAGCAGTCAAAGAGAGTGAAGCTGCATTACAATAACATCAGTTATGTTGACTGTTGGCTACCACCGCAGAGGTCAAGGGTGTCTCTGTGAACTAATAACTGTGGTGAAAGATACTCCTTTCCTGCCTCTGGGAGTGCCAGAGCTGAGAAAAGGTTAAGAATCTGCAGAATGTCTCTTTTGTACTTTTCTCACAGATTATCAAATTAAGTGTTGAAACCAAAACTCCTTTTCCCCTCTGAAGAGAGGAGATTAGATGAATATCGATAATATCAACGGACCACAACTGTTAGACCTCTTCCCTTTAACACTGCGCACTCATGTATGCGCTCACGCATGTGTATACTCCCTGAACTGTGTCAGAGAAACTAAACTATTTAGCTGCCGGTTAGAGTTCGAGGACCACTGGTGTTACTGTGAGACATTTGATACAACGACAACTGCACCACACCTATAGGTAAGGAAACTAGGAATTTCCTGGATAATAAAAGAGGTCTATTCTGGGTATTAGAAGGTCAGGACGTTTTGCACTTGACAGCTAAACACTTGGAAGGGTGGTGTTCCCAAGTTTAAATTCAAAGGTACTTTGCAGTGCAGTTTCTCCAATACGGTACCTGTTGAACCCTACAACATGTAAAGGTAATTAAGATGACTAACATCCTCCCTTTTGCAATGCTGGAGTGTCAGAGCATTACTCTGCTGGGCCTGAGAGGATATTAAAGTACAGCCATGCATTCAGGTTCATGCACTTTTCTTTTTTTTAAATATTTCAGTTCATTTTTGTGTATGATGCTCAAAACATATCTGCAATTTTACAAATGTAGCAATTCCACATCTCTTAATTTTTGCGTATATTTAAATGACATTATTAAACACTTGTTTTTTCTATCTGTAATAGGCAACATTGTTCTTGAAAATGAGTTTCTATACCACTAATGTCTTTTGCAAAATGTGTTTTTATGCAATAAAAATGCAAAGTGTAGGAATTTTAACAATGGAGACTGAGGTTAACCTCGTATCAAACAAGTTTACCTTTTGGTAACAAATGGTCTTCACTCATAGGGAAAGATCATTGTTTCAATTAAATGTTCATAAAGTGAACATGTCCCGTCTTGAGCTTAAAATAATTGCTGTCATTTTCAGTGTTGGACCAACATTACAACATTTTTCTATAACTAGGTGCGGTGAGTGTCAAAAGAAAGGTGCAAAAAAGCTGAATCATGCTTTATTGGCTCCAAGTATTGTAGAACAAAGACAAGGTATCTGAACATTTTGAAGATCTGTGCAGTATTAACATTTTGAGAATTGGTATATTGTTAATATATAAGCTATTAACTATTTGGGATGCATTGCATTTTGCTCAGTGTAATTTATGTGACAAGTAAGAAGCGTGTAAAAGTTACTTCTAGGAGAAAGCTTGAAAGTGGTTCATTTTGAAAACGGTGCATTTAAGGTAACTCACACTCAGCCAAGTACACTGACCTGCACCGTAACTATTGGCCTCTGCAGCGCACAACTGCCCTACCACCTCTGTTACTGACACGATCATAAATAAATTCAGACAAGACCAAACACGAAGCACAGAGGGTGCTACCTCATTATTATTAAGTATTATAACTCAGAAGTAGCTCATCCAAAGAGGTGCCACTTGCTACCATGTCGAGGCAAAGTTGTAGGGGAAAAACAGCACTTCATTAATGTTGACATGTTTCTTTTAACTACCTCTGGCTCCCAAATGCATACCATACAAAAGACAACAGCCAAGGATCTGACTTTTTTTTCCTACCCAAGGGCATTCTCAGGCATGGGTAATGAACGGGTGGGCCCAGATTTTGATGTGGTTAGGGGCCAAAGGGAGAGAAATGTGAGAAGGGGTGTTAATTGTTTTGGCTCTTTGCTGGGGAAACATATCAACATTAGATCTAATGGAGGTTAAAGACTCTCATTGCCATAGGGGTTGGAGCTAATGAATAGCCATGGCTAGCCAAGGAGAGAGAGAGACAGAGGCGTGCAGGGGGCTGGGCGGGTATAGCATTTACTAGCCTTTTAAAGGTTTTAACTGCATTCAGATGAGTTTTTCATTGCAGCGTTGACCTAAAAGGATTATGATTAAAAACCCATGAGAGCATTTTTGACTATAAAATATATTTATTTTTTCAATTGGGACATCTAAATTTCCAAGCAAAGCCGTCTGCAGCTACAATGAGTGACCTCAAGGACGACTTCAACCAGGAGTTTAGAGACGAAAGGGTTTCCCAATCTCCTAATTTAAAGTAACATTGCCATTTTAATTTGCCTTCACAGAGTACGAGCACGTTCTACGTTGAAACTTGTTGCATGTAGATTAAAAAAATACTGTACAAATCAGCATACAGCTATGACTGCAGGAGCTAATTAACCATTTTGGCAATTCACAAACTAATTCCATTACGTAGTGTTTAACTTCTCCACGGATAATCAGCTGAATTCCGGTTGAGCCAACAGGCTGTAAGCTCCAGACTCTCGGTCCATACTGTATGTGCATATCTGAACAATTCAGTTGCAGATGTATGCAAAGTACAGTAAATGTGCGAGATGTTCAAAAAAGACGTCGGACAAAGAGAACAGCATTATCAAAGTCTTCTTTTTGTCCCACATAAAACATTATGCTAAATCTGAATGAGGGAGACTCAAACGTTGGTTTGAAACATTAGTTTAGAAATATTCATAAGATGTAGCCTCTCATTTCAGATGTTTATTTGCTGCCTCAGAAATGGTGGAGGAAAAAAATGGAAGCATGCAAATCCACTTTCAGATGATACAATTCCCACATTTATTTATCAACAGAGTTAATTGAATTTTAAGGAAGGGCCTTCTTGGGGGAAAACATTTTTGTTCACTGAAGTATTTTGAAATCACACCCTTTGATAGTGGTGTAAAGGACAGACGTATAGATAAAATGATCAACAGAGAGCATGACAAATGGAATTTTAATGAGGCTGCTTCTTTCATCTGTTATCATGTTGTGCTGCTTTTTGCTTTGGTGAGCCTTTTTACTAACTATTCATAGTTGTTGAAACCTGCTGTTTTTATGTGACTGGACATGGCTCCCCAGGATGCCTCAGCCTCTCACTCTTAACTGCCATCACCTTGATCACTGACTTTAGTTGCTTTGGGGTTTAACTTCCTGGAGTGTTTAATGGATTACAAACACACAAGCTTGAAAAAAGAAAAAAAAGAAAAGAAAAAAAAAGTCTTGACTTTTCAGATATTGCTGCCATGGGAAGCTTAGGATGAGATGCTTTTTTTTGTTGTGTCATTTTAAGTAAAATATACAACTCTAACTTTCACCAGACCAATATTTGTCACAGGATATTGTTTTTGATGTCTGTACCATTCCGATCCAAATTATTGATGTCATCATGACTCCCTGAGTCGGGTATAACCGTTGGTCCCACCCTCTAGCCTTGGGTGTTATGGGGTCACAGATGAAAACGGCAGTCTGCCAAATTCACTTATGCAGTAATGAGTTAAAGACACAGTGATCTAGGAAGGGGAGATTGTGTTAGAGGGCCAACACCCTAAAAAAAAACAGGGTTTCAAAGGGGTTGACAGGCTACTGGTGTATTAGATTAGCTCTTTGTGACACAGATTAGATCTTTCCATTGCAGCTGAGCAGGGACAAACTGCATGGGATCTTTTTTCTATGTTTAGACAACCATGACATACCTCAGTATGGGCTGAAAAAAAAGTCAGATTGTATGCCCCAGAGAATTCGACCTTAGATTGACATGTTTGATGATACTCACTGTTTTAGCTTGGAGTATTTCTGTAATTCAGATAAAGTTCCACAGGGGGGAAAAAAGATGAGGAAACACACTGACCCAACAATTTAATGTCTACCTACGTATTTGTCGCCCCTTTTATTCGTAACAATTTGTCAATCGTTCAAATATCTCATTCAGAGCAAAACATGATTTAGCCGAAAGAAAAGCTTTATCATACTTCTGTTTAAATTACAAAGATATCCAAAGCTAATGTGTACTTCATAATGCACCGTTTTAATTTAGATTTTTTAAAATTGTTTTATTGTTACGTGTGTCTCAATCTGTGTCGGGTTAGTTTTTTTTTTGAGGCCTGAAATAACCACATTACCTTGAATTGAATGTTGTAATGTTTTGTGAGCTACAGAATAAGACACAGTATGTTTTTCTGGGTTTCCATCGTTGACTTGTTTATTTGGTTGTACCAGTTGTTGTTAACACGGCAAACGAAATGCATACAGCACATTATTGTGAACAGAAATAAAATCGATGTAGCTGATATCACGCTTCACATGCAGGCACTTTGCGATGTACAACGCACAATGTGCCACAACAACAACAAAAAAAATGTAAGCATTAAAAACACTGCTTCAAGTTTGTTTTCCTAATTATAACCACTTTTAACACTCGAATTAAGTATGCAAATTAAAAACATAAAAGATGACAGAGCCAGCTGTGATGGCAATGTTTCATCTCATTGTTGTTTCTGTGCAGAGTCACCAACAATTAAAGTGAATATGACATATATGATATATGCAGTATAAATCAAAATAGTTAAAACCTAATTGTAGATATGAATCATGTTGCAGAGGATACATTTTTCCTCTGTGAACAATGCCGGCCTTAACCAACACAGCTATTTTATATTCAGTTCGGGAAAACTCATCAAATGTAGCCAAAACTTAAAATTGTAAATATAACTTCATTAATTATTTTAATTTAACTGGACGGTTTGCTTTGTTTTACAAAACCTAACGTGTTCCTGTCAAATAGATGACATGGAGAATCTGATGTAAAGTATATTGGACTGCCACTCAAATGCTACCTTTATTGTCTGTTTATGTGATACCAAGCTTCCAAGATATCTAATCGGATAATCCTACAAACAGAAAATAAAATGGCAGTAGACTGGATATACTGGGGTAAAGTTAATCTACACAGGGGCAAATCAAAAAGCCCTTAAAGGAACAAGGTGCACACTCTTTTATTTCAAGTGCATCTATTGATGGTGTCGCTAGGTGTGGGTGGCAGGTTGGAACACTGCTCTTTACATCACACCCCTGCTGAAGCATCATTGATCCCAGATGGAAAAGAAACCAATCTGGACAATGAAGTTCAAACAACTGTCTCCCATCTCAAAAGGGACCAGCTGATCTGGCACAGTGTAATGCTTTAGCATTAGTGGCACTCAGCTGTTTCTGCCAAACATTGGCCCACACCATGAAATCTCTTGTTAAGAAGAGAGAAATAGTGTTCAGCTTGTAATTGAACCATTTTACTCCCCCCTCCTCCTCCCCCTTGCGCCTCTATCACTCTTGTTACCCCCTTTTCCACCTTCTTTCCTTCTGTCCCATCCCAGATCGTCCCATTTGTTTTCAGCTCACCACCCCTGTCTTAACACACACTAACACACTAACACACACACACACACACACACACACACACACACACACACACACACACACACACACACAGTCAGACACACACTCCTTTTGTATGAGCAACAGCACCCATCAAAATCTAGATCGATCCCCCGGTGTCATTGTGTGAGGAGGTTATTTATGTGGGCATCCAATCTGCACCTGCCGTTGTGTTTGAGCAGGAGGGGAACATGGCCAGAGTTTGTTAACAGTGAAAGGGGAAACATCAAAGCTGGGGGGTGGAGGAGTCAGGAGAGAAAAGAGAGAGAGAGAGAGAGAGAGAGAGAGAGAGATTGGGGGGCGGGGGGGCAGCCAACTCTGAGCCCCATGTGTCCCCTCCAGCTCACTGCCTCGTCTCTCGTGAAATGAGCACTTTCACAGTCAGTTAGTCTTTAAGTAATAGATATATTGAGTTCATCCCTTGTAACGTTAGACAACTAATTTATTATTATTTTTTTCCTTTGCCCCTCACCGTCTGCAACCCTCCCCTTCTCCTTTCCCCCATTCCATCTCCCCCCCTCTCTCTCTCTCCCTCTGTGTCCCCTTTTCCCTCCCTTCTCCATCATCACAGGATTATGAAGGTTAAATAAACTCTCTGAAAATGAATGAATATTGGCATCCATCTCACCCCCTCCTAACCCATTCTGCAATCAAACCTGCACCACCACCACCACCACCACCACCCTCTTTCTCTGTACCCTCCACCCTCATTGCCTGGGAAAAAAAAAAAAAAAATGAAACTCCAGCCCAGGCTATCTGGCGGCAGAATGAATGATCCTATTTATGTTAATGCATACATGAACGTTACACAGGTTTTTCCCCTGATAAGGCGATAGGTTAATGAAATGCTCATTTCATTTTACCAGTTGTTTTCTCTGTGAAGTTCCGATAAGTAGCAAACCAATGAAGCTTGTAATTACAATCTTACAGAAACCCGGCCAATCTGTGTATAAATCTCACCATCCAATTACAAGATGTAATAATTTTGCAGTCAAGCTGGTAATGAGGTCTAATACTCATGCATGTGATAATCCCCCCTGGATGCTGACTCTATCAGATGTTAGCTTTGTAATTATATGAGCTTGAGAAAAAAAAAATCATTATTTCATGTTCAAGTAGAAAATGAGGTTGGTGGGAAGTTAATTTTCTCTATGCTCTGTGAAGCGTAGACAAGAATTTAATGATTTAATTACAGTTGTTAACCCTTTTTTGCGAGAGGCTTAAATTGAGCTAAGCATTTTTCATAGCCCGTGACAACAAGAGTCGGTAACATCAAAGATTTTGACAGCATACAAGTGATGAGCAGGCCCAGTGGCCATGAGAATTAAAAAAAATATATAGGCCTATTTTTGGTAACCAGAAAATAAGGTTTCCTTTTCCTTTCCTTTCCATTTGATTCCTCTCCTATTCCTTTTTTTTTATCCTTTACTTTTGTTTTTTTTCCCCTTTCCTTCCTTTTCCTCTTTCCTTACTCTTACCTCTCCTCATCGTCAGGGTAACCGCAGCACAGGGACACCAGACCTGCTGGATAAAAGCAACATCAACAAATATTAACCGCTCTGGCTTTCACCACCGGTGGCTAATCCACTGTATGTGAATTTGTCATATCAGATTACTATGACAGTCATGGTGCAGCGCAGAATGGAAAGCATCCTCCCGCATCCTCAAAAGGACAATATAGTTTTACTCCCCACCTCCTTTGAATTTCAAAACAGCCTGTGAGTGGTGTCTGTAGTCCTTTGATTTCCATACAGTCTTTATATGAGAGAAAGAAACTGTAAATGCATTCCTCAGGGTAATCCTTAGAAAGAGGAATGGCTGCTTTTGGCACTTTAAAAAAGTGCTTTGAGCGATGTAATTCAACTTCATAATAACAGTTGCTACTTGGTTATGCAGGGTGGTATGGTGTGTGTGTGTGTGTGTGTGTGTGTGTGTGTGTGTGTGTGTGTGTGTGTGGTGCTGTCATCCATCCTTTCATCAGGTTTTTGGAACCTGGCATCTGTGAAGTTATATATTTGGTTTTTAATTACTTATCTTAGCTCAAAAGAAAGAAAAAAAGGTTCATTCATAAATATTTTACATAATATAATACTTTATTTTCGCTTTTTTGTTTTACTCTTGAGATGTTTATAAATCACTGATCTTGATCTAGGAAAAAGCAACATTAATGTATGTAATGATGTATTTTTATATGTACATTTTAGCAAACATTTTGAGTTAGTTACATGTATGAGTTGCTTTCAGAACGTAGCTTGGTAGGAACTTGGCAAATATAGGCAACTTGTACATATCCCTGCATACCCAGACCTATAGGCATGGGTTAAATAACTTTAGTTTGTTAAAATCATTACATTTTTATTTAAAGTAAAGTTCGTGTCACAACTTCACTTAGTTTTACACACAACTAAATGCCTGGTGTAATCCTCATGGTCCCATTTGTGAGGATCGTAATGTGCTATTAAAACCTGTTTTGGTTAGCATCCCGCTGGCAAACACATCATCCCCAGTTATTACAAGTTATAGCATACATGATATATGAAATATCGCAACAGTTTCAATATTAAATCACAGTATTTGCATTGAGAAGATATTATATTTATTATGTTTTAAAGGTGTTGGAAAAAGTGTCAGTCCTAGTTTGTTTGCAGATATTTACATAATGATACATCAAAAGTTTAAGAGTGAACAAAACAGACAATGAAAGCGAAAATTAAACTGACTTTGAGCAAGGATGGTGCGCTGGCTACGACTAACAGTTATTGTCATAATTGATCAATATGTTGATTGTTTTGTCACTTAGTGTTTGGCTGTAAGATATATAGAAATAGAGCAAATGCCCATCATGATATCCAAGAGTTGTTAGTAGTTGACCCAACAGTATTTGATTACTGTATGAAACTGCTGAGAAAACTAGCAATGAATTACTTGTGAGAAAGTGGAGATAGTGATGCTTAAAGATCTTTCATTAAAAGAAATGAATTATCAATATTTTTGATTGGCAAATCAGTTAATTGACTACTGATTACAATTTTAGGTTTTATTTGTTGTCTGCCACAGTACATTCATAGCAAAACATTCTTATTTACCATAATAAATAATACCATAATAAATGTTTCCCTGATCATATTTCTATAAAATGTGTTCTGAATTGTCCTTTACACAAACATAGTAGCTTCCTTGATTTCGTACTCCCCATGCTGTCTCTTCCCCCCCCGCCCCCCCTCTTCCAGTAGTCCCAACCTCCTCTTTTGACCTTTTTTAATCCCCCCAGCCTCTCACTCCTTTCTCTGAGCTCAGCCGTGTTCTGTTAAACAAGGACTGTGTTGCGGTGTTGTGACCCACAATTGTGGGCAGCTTCACGGCAGGTTTCGCAGGCCTTTTTTCTGCTCTGGTGTCCAGTCTGCCTCCATCTGCCACTGCCTTACCACAGTCCCACTGGGAGCGATGGGGCTAATTCTGCAGTCAATTAGCAGAAGGGCTGCTTTTGTTCTCTCATGGGCTCCCATGGGCCCTATCTGCTTCACTGCGCCCTCACTCCATTTCGATGGTTTTCACTTTCTGTCTCATTCATTTGTTGATGGTTCTCTATCTCCCTCTGTTTCTTTTTCCCTCATTTGTTTCCCCTCTCTTCCTGTTTGCTTTGTTTGTACCTTTACTTTGTCAACACTATTCTCTTCATCTGTCTGTCTTTCCCTTTCCCCTATGACGCAGATTCTTTGAGGTATTGAGTGTCTGCTTGCCATGTTTGTCTTCCCAGCCCACCCTTGCTCAGTGACCTTTGTGACATTGTTGGCCAAACGCTGTCTTTGGCAATCACAAGCCATAAAAAATGATGGAATTATAGGAAAATGTTGGCAAGCAAATTTTGATTCACTGTATCATAACCATTAACTATCAGGCTAGATTCCAAACGGTAAACAGCCGACTACAAATTAAGTTAACATGCTGTATGCTTGTCTCTGTTTGTGTGCATCATTTCCTGTTTTGCTTTTCATATTATGAATTATATGTTATTCACATCACTCCAGCAAATTTCTTAATATAATTTCTTAATATAATATATATATATATATATATATATAATATTTGTCCCGTTACACTGTCAAGTCTCTTGAGTCTGTTCAGTTTAATGTTCACTCTCATTTTCAAAGGTTAGACTAAACGTGTTGAAGGAGACAAATACTTTCACAATCATTTAAATATTTCTTCCATTTCATATAATACGTATTTTCCTTCCATCCTTCTTCCATTAGAGGTGAACAGGGCGCATTATTAAGAAAAATAACTACTGTAAAATAAGGTAGGAATCATTCATTCAGTCTTTTGATCGATGTGGCCCCCTGTGGGTCTTACCCTGCTGTTGTCCCCGTGGCTCTACCTGGCCCTACTGAGCTGTACCTGTCTCAAGTTAATAAATCATTTTGGCATCATAAAATATTCAAAAGAGGGGGGATCAGGAAAGGCCAGGTTAAAGAATTTCTTAAATTTTCATGGCATGACAGCCTGTTCCACATATGCCCCCCCCCCCCTTCAGCTGCTTCATGTTCTGGGTTGTGTGAGCGTGCTTGTGTGTGCGAGTGTGTGTGTGGCTAAGGGTTGGGAGGATCTCCCGTGTCACTCTAATAGTCTAGAATTACACTTGTATCAGTGTCACTAGCATATGGGGTCTATGTATACCCTTAGGCCCCTCACACTCCCGTCCACCTTCCTCTGTCATGGCATTTAAAATGATACCAATTGGGTAAAGCTAGTTTTGACGAAAAAAAAAAAAAAAGTGAAAAAGCTGTGTTTCCCTCCTTAGCCCGACGGCAGAGCTGCAGCCACCAGAGGCCCTTGCCACTGAGCAGCCAATCAAATGATATTTTACAGGATAATGATGGAAACTAGGTTTGCCTCCTTAACGATTGCTCTTTCACACACACTCTCTCTCTCTCTCTCTTTTTTTCTCCTTTTTTCTTCTTCCCTATATTTTCTCCTCACCATCTTTTTCTACCCTGCTTGTCTCCTCTGCTGTGGGATATAACAAGAATCCAACAGTGTGGATGACATTCTTTAAGCAATCAACATTGTTCACAGACTATGGGAATGCAGTATATCTATAGTTTGATTTATATTCTATTCATACCACCTTACTAAGAGTGAGCGCATCAGATTATGTGTTGTGTAGTCGGGGCTTGAATTATAATTATTTGTTTTCATTTTATTTTGCAAATATCTTTGTGGACCACTGTTGCAGTATACCTACTTCTCAGTGATCACTTGTCAGCCACATTTTGGTGCATGCACTTTTTACTTTTATGATGTTTTTATCCTTTCACGCCTGTGTCCACACAAATATTAGCAAGGTTTAAAAACAATAAACCTCTGTGCATCATTTTAACTCGGCTATATGCAAGGAGGGTAGAGATGCAGAGGTCGGTGCTATGAAAAGTTCAACCTGATTCAAGTTTGCGGCAATACTGTGTAGAGCACAGCAAAGCACTGGTCACACATTTTGTTAAATACTAGATGTTTTTAATGTGAGCTCTGTAATTCTGCTGTGCATTTTTAAATCATAGCAATGGAAGATAAAAGAATTGCCCCTGCGATGCCTTTCCTGACTCTGTTTCTCGAAGCAGTCCTCCTGTATCACACTTTATCTGCAACAATACACTTTTTGGTTTTAATGCCTTCCAATCATGAAACTCTTTTTCCATCTTTTGCTTTACCAGCTTCCAATATATTTTTTATTTATTTTATTCTGCCCATTAAATAAAATTGCTTATCTTCTAGGTGATTATTGAATCACTATTAAAATACTTGTGTGTCATATCATTTATGAGCACTAGAGTTTAAAGGTTAAACATATCAGATGTTAACCAATATTTTCAATATCGTAGTAAACAACTATTTGCAATATAAAGATATGGGGAATAATATTGTCACGAACAGAGACTGATGTCACACTGAGCTTCTCTGTTCATAGTTGGTTTGGACATGAGTGCATGTTAGTGCATGTGAGTGTGCCTGGTAAGAAACTTTGTCATATTACATCTGAAGAGTATATTCAAATATGTTTCTGAAATCATTTGATACTTAATTCAAACAGCACTGACTATAATTTTAAATTTTTATTCGAGTTTCTCAAGCTGTGTGTTCAGATGCTGCTTTCTTCTCTTCATTAAGAGAACATGCACATTTGTTTTGGTCCGACATGTTGGTGCTCTAGTGTAATATCTAGTGGCAGAGGATATTTTATATTTAGCCTTTAAGAAAATTTATATTCACTTATTTATATTCACTTTAAATTGTTTTTTTTTTATTTGCTATGATGAAAGCAAAAAAGCCCACACAGATTATCACACTATTTGTTCTGCTCAAATCTGTCTTTTTGGGTTTTGTGAACCCTGTTGTCGATCAGCAAAGATCATGCAATAAGACAAGAGTGCTCTGAAATGAATCATTCTGTCCTTTGCTTCATGAAACAGCTGTAGAGAGCTGGAGTACGTTGGCCTCACAAAGGTTAAACAGCACATAAAATAGTGATGAATCCATGGAAAGAGGGACCAATTAAACCTTCCTGCACCATATCTCCCACCACCCACCTCTCTCTCTCTGTCTCCCCCCTCTCGACCCCTCTCACCATCTATCCCTCATTTTGTCTCCATTCTTTCATCATCTCTTGTCATAGCTTTCACCATCCCTTGATCATTTTTTCCACTGCTTCAGCCATGCCTTCTAATCCCACTTTTCCTCCCTATCCTCTCCTTCATTCATCCACCCATCTATACATACTCACTGTAGATCGATCTGGATAAACATCACAGCTGATAATGTTGGAACCTGGACAGGTGATAGTAGCAGGTCATGCTACATAAAGCTTAAAGAATAGCTGGACGTGTAGGATCCAATGTGAAAGAGGAGGTAAGAGCTTGTGAGGATGGTTTGAAAATGGTCCCAAAGGTGCCAACTCAGGCACCGCCATTAAACGTTTGAAAGAGAGCAGGGTGCAGAAATAGCTCTGCTGTCACCCTTCCCTGTAAAATATGGCATCTCAACATGAAATGTAACACAACGTTGTGAATAAATTAATTTTACAGTTTGCTTTCCGGTATATATTAGAATTCAAAGCTGTTAAAAAAAACTAAGAAATTCAACCTTATAATACCTTTACTAAGATGATGGTCAGTGATGGAGAGATGATTCTTGCAGCTACAGAGCCAGGTGTTAGCATCAGAGTTTCTCAGCTGCTCCTTCAAAGCAACAGGTGAATCTTATAAAGTTTTGTAAGTGAATTTATTTCATTTAGACAGCTGCAATCACATTCATGAAGTAACATTTTTATTGACATGATTTTCAGACTTAACGAAGTCTCACAGATGTCACTTTTCAACAGCAAATTTGGTCGTTCCAACATCTTCAGTCATACAAGCTCTTGCTGCTTCACTGGTTTAAACAAACTCGCACCATGTTCACGGTTTTTATTTTATTTTAATTTTTTTAATCATATCTTATGATTATCCCTTTCTGCAATACTAGTCTGACCCATCTCAAGTCCCAGTATGAGCAATATGCCAGTATCGTACATAAAACCTGAACACAAAAATTCACCCCCCCCATACTTTGGCCGCATACCACAGATGCATTACAGCACAAACACATATATAAATTGGTAATTGCGTGTGCCTATACAAGGTATAGCATACAAAAATTCACACACAAGCACAAACAAACAGGTTTGATTTTGACACACACACATACACACACACACACACACACACAGAAACACACACAAACACGGCTTGTTGGCCTCCTGATGGTGCAGGACTTGTGTGTTTTGATGATATGAAAGTTGACCACATTTACATGCAAATCGAAGTTCCAGATTAATGGGGTCCACGAATGAGGGCGATGGAAGACTGCATGGTGATATGCTATTATGGCTTTTAAATACATTTACCAATGTTTTGACACAGAATTAGCATGGTCCTAGCACAAGGAAATCATGTCGGTCTGATAGCAATTTGGTTTTCCAATTGGGAATACAATTTCATCAGGTTCAACTGTCATTTCTAATAATGACCCAGGTTGTGCTCACTAAATTGAAGATTTTTTTCCTCACTTTTTTTTTATTTACTCTAACCTTGGTGGATTAAAGAACAAGCACTGTGTTAACAGAGGCTCTTGCAGCTATAATTTACAACAACCTCACTAGAAATATCATACAACAAATGACTGGAAAGTGCATCTATGCTCATGCATAGACATTGACATAGAAACACATTGAGTTTTCTGTTCAGAAAATCATTAAATTGTTATAAATTATTTCCTTCGTCCGAGGAGCAGAATCTGTGATAGTCCTTTTCTCCTTCCCAGCTACAGAGTGCATTTGCATAAACACATAAAGCATAATCTAGTCCACACTGTCAAGTGATGTAATGGATATGACTAGTCAAATCACTGCTTGTCACAGCAAAATGTCGATCATTCCTCACCCAAAATGTTACTGACAGCTAAATACAGACTTCTTCTTTTTTTTTCCAGAGAATTCATTATTTCAGAATGACAAATGGTCAAATAGATTGTTAAATCCTTACATTTATTTCCTCCATATTTTGTCTTCAAAAAGATGAATTTCAAATTTCGAGGTTGTTGACAAAACTCCGACTTCTCATTGTTGACAAATAATGATACTGTACTCTGATGTAAAAGGATAAACTGAACACTCTCTACTATCCTATGCCTTGTTTATCTGCTTTGCCTTTAATTAATGCATCCAACTGTATCAGGGTTTAATTTCCTTGGAGCAAATGCAAACATGAGAGACATAAGGAGAAGGAAGCATAAAGAGAACTTCCTCCCTGGGAAAAAAAAAAAATCATCCTTGGGTGTAAGACTTGTGATGTATTTCCTTTAAGTTTCCCCACTCAAAAAACAAATAATTAACAGCCCCTTGGGACATAACACACAAATAGAATAATGTATTTGTGTCAGTCAAATTCTTTTCGCTGGGCAAAGAAAACATAATAAATGAATATGAGATACATAAACAGAGCCCAGCTACCATCCAATTAATAAATACCATTTTTGGCAAGTCTTCCGGGGGCAAAAAATACTTTTGAAAAATCGCAGCATGCCTTTTGCCGTCCTTGTCAATTTATGTAAACAGCCTGCAACCATTTTAGGGGTGAGGAGAACAAGGCTATAGATTGAACTGCTATGCTGTGCTATCATAGATTATTAATGAAGTTTGAAAATAACAAAAGCTGTGTCAGCTGCATCCTGTGCCATGGTATCAATGGCACCATGGTTGCTAAATGGCACAGAATGGTTCCTCACTGTACACCTCAGGTTGAATGTCAAGAATTTCCTGTAGTTACTCCTTTAGAGGATGACAAATAGGTGGCCTCACAGAAAAAGTGCAAGAGCTTAAAGTAGAGAAAATGGTCTTTATCTTATCCAGGCTGGGATGTGTTGACGGTCTGCTGATGTGGGGGGAGTAGGGGTTGAACTGAGTAGGCCAGAAATGTTCCAGTAGGCATTTGCCATGAGGGATCGATTCCACTCTGAGAGGGCCGAGCAAGGGGAGAGAGAAAGGAGGATTGTGGCAATGCATGCCCCTTCTCATTAGCTGACCATGGGGGACTGGAGGCGTTAACTTGGCTTCTCCTCAGGGACTCTAAATGGGTCTAGGGCCACCGCAGATTGGGGGTGGAGGTTCACAACCGCATAAGTGGGGCCCAATATTGAGTTAACTTTGTTTTGTTTTTCAAACATCCTGGGCTGCTAAATATCTCGTGCAAAATGCCCAGGAGACAAAGTGCTGATACACGACACACACATTGCAGGTGTGCAAATTAGCATTCACTCAAGGACACACATAAGTGCACACACGCATCATGATCAAAAAAAAAAAGAAGAAAAGAAAATGTAAAAAACACAAGTGCACTTTTTTAAGAACAAGACATCATAGCAGTTCAGTAAATGAGATTACACTCTTTAGTTAATTAATCTTATACACCCTGTCATTAAACTACTAGGTAGCTCAGAAATGTTAGGAGACAAATAGGCTGCTTTCGCTAGCAAGGTTGAGATAAAGGGTTCAGATAATGAGGGACTAATCATCTGCATCACTAAGTCCACACGGCCTAATTTCCCTAAAAACAAAATACCCTACACATGGAACTAATCTCCACTTTTAATTTATTAATTTCCCATCCAGAGGTTCAGCACTATACACTAATAAGGTGTACTCACACAGCCATGCAAGCATGCATTCTAGCCCCCTCATTTCACACACATGGAGATTAAAAGGTGTTATGAGGCATGGACTGCAGAACAAAGAATAAGAGATTGTAACTAGATAAAGGGTATACTCATAGGGAGATGCAGCTCTTAGGATAATGAGGCATTTGAGGCTTCGGTGAGGGAGCTTCTCCTTACTCCTTATCCTCCTCGTTCACCTTTCTACTGATTTTGTGTCTTCCTTTGTCGCTACATTTCTACCCACTCACCCTGTACTATGTTGTTTTTTCCTATGTGCTACATGCTGAAGGGAAATAAGGAAAATCCGAAGAACGCGCATCTCAAATTTATATGTAACATTAAGGTAATGTACTGTTCTGTGTCTCTTTGCTTTATTACAAATGATTAGCTCCAAACGTTTTCTAGCAAAAGAATGAAAATTTAATTGCATTGCAATGCAGATTTTGACATCTTGCAGAATGACATTTGAAGCTCTCCATGTTTAAGCTTTTTTTTTATAAACACTATACTGTAGTGCATAAAGCTTATAACCAGCTGTAAATTAGTGAGATTCTTATACATGCTTCGATACTTACAAATCTGTCCTTGGTAGGTGGAAATTGTGTTAATGGCCAATTACTTGTACCAGTTGTTGCATAACTGTAAACCCAAGTTATAAAGGAGAGAGGCATTTGCCTGTCTCAAGTGCTCTAATTGGCTAAGCTTGTTGCTCTCCAAGGTCTGCTCTGTCTTTGTTAAACTGACAGATTTACAGAGATAGAGAGTGGGAGAGAGCAAGATGGAGAAAGAGCAACAGGAATGAGATGTCTACAGTCTATCGCAACACATTTTTTAAACTTTCATGGCCTTCTGTTTGGCCTCTTTGGCCGGCTACGTCCCAGAGCACTTTACTGTCAACATAGGAGAACACTCAAGATTGTGTTGGTCTTGAATAAGTAATATGACATTAATTAATTAAGGCAGGCCAGTGCCTAAACATAGTGTACATCTGAGAGGAAAAGCAAGCAAGACCTGTAAAATGAACTAAGCGGTGTCTCATTTGTTGGCAAGCATCATCGGAGTTTAAGAAGACCTTTTCTTCGAAACACACTTGTCATGCATCTCACTTCATACATCAAATGAATCTGGCAATCTCTTATTAAAAGGAATGCACGATGCAGCTTATTCTCTGAGAGTTGAGAGGATATGTCTCTAACATGAAACAGATGTTATGCATCAAAGATCATACCTAACCAGTTTTAAAAAAGGAAAGGGGAGCATTTAACAACTCACAGCCTTCTTAATCCAGTTGCACAGTGTAATGCGAGACAGTATTCAATAACATGGGGAAAAAGAGGAGAAGAGAAAGGAAAGAAAAGAACCAGCAGCAACATGGAGAAGCAAGCGCTGTTAGAAAGCTGCATAGACCACCAAAGGCCCAGAGAGCACAGCTAATATGACACTCCAAGGCCTAATCTTCTTAGTGGGGTGGGATAAAATAAGTATCCATTACAGAATCAACCTTCATCCCAACTCTCTCTACCCAATGTTACCACCACTACTACCCCATCCCTCTTTCCTCCAGTCGTCTCCACACATCCATCCCCATCCTCCCTCTAGAAGCAGTGCTAGCATTGATAGCCAGCACCGAGACAATTGGCTGACTCTGGGCCCTAATCAGGTATTAGCCACTAAAGCTGTAAGGGAAGGCTGCTAATCTTCATACTCACTTCATATGTAGAGGCAAGGCCCCAGCAGCTTGCCTCCTCTGGCACAGGCCTAGATCAAAGATGCCTGCTAGAAATCAGATTACACTAAAGAAGAGGGAGCAGGGTGAGAGGGAGCAGGGTGCGAAAACCACTGTTTTCTCAAACCGCCTTCCACCTTGCCTCTTTTTAAAGCTTTTTGCCGGATCAGGCTGGGCAGTAGGTGACTTTAGCCCCCCAAAGGCCTCTCAGCTGCAGATGAGTACCATGTACCATGACATCCTCAACTCTTGATGTAGCCAATGGCCTCACAGACCACCACCAAGTACATTGTTAGCTCCACTTTTGCCGCTTTGTATTTACTATGTACATTATCACAACTTCCTGTCGATGTAAAGGACGCATGGAAGTATGAAGGCGTTGATGGACAGACCGTATACGGAAGTACGTATCCATTTACGTACATAGCTAGGCCTAGACGCTGCAGCTACACGAGATCACTGGCCCTACAAATACCCACTGGTCACTAATTCTAGCACCACCTTTAGCAAAGGTGTCCAAATAACTGTTGACCAGGGTTTTAGAAAAAAAAAGAAGGGGTATCAAAGGACGTGGTGTTAACAAGGAAAGGCAACTTCAAATACTTGAAATCCAATTTTAAATCAAGGTGGGTTGTAACTTGAAATTAAGGAATGCTTTTCATGCTATAATATGTTTTTTTTTCCTTCTTTTTGGTGACTGCAGGTCACCAAATCACCTTGCTCTGACAAATTGTACGCTCACACACCACTCTCCCTCACACCTACACATTCTTGCAAAGTGAATGGCTATTGTTATTGACTGAAGTACATTGGGCTCATACTTTTCCATGATGGATTCTGAGGTGGAGGTGGTCTTTTAATTGTGAAGGCAGCTGCCTGAGTGGAGCAGAAGGTGTCAGGGGAGTTCTGCTGTGTCGCCTCTCCTCTTGAGGATGGTCAAGGGCAAGCTGATGCTGGAACCTCCCACACTCTCAAACACAGACACACACTCTCACATTCGATGCATATTATTGCTTGAAAATCGTTTTCAATTAATTGTGACAAAAAAAAGAGCAGCTAACTTTACATTCTTCAAATATTTATAGGCTACTTCCTCCATTTTTTTGCTAACATTTTCCTTTTATTTTCAAAATTACTATAAAGCCCTCTTTAGATTTAGCATCTTATTTCCAAATACAATTTCATACAGCTTCTGCTTGGTCAGAATTGTCATACACTAGCTACATAACACAACATGGTACCACATGACCATTAACTATATAGAAGTGAAAACGGGCTAAAACTCACCAATCTGCACACAGTTCCTGCATTCTCCATGGGGGACAGCCTGTCCTTAGCAAAGCAGACAAATGTTAATTCCCTTCAGTGAGCACAAGTCTGACCTCCAGACTTCTTGAAGAGAGCACACACACATAGACGCGCACACACACAGTCTTCTCAGAAGGTCACAGAGCAGATGACACCAGCCTGTTCGCTGTTTCACTTCGATTGGCCCATCTTTTCTCCTTCATTACTGCACACAGCTGTGAATAAGAGAGTCTGTGTGTGTATGCGTGTGTGTGTGTGTGTGTGTGTGTGTGTATCTGTTTCCCTAGTCTCTAAAATGGCTAAGTGCTGTTAGTGCAGTTTTTATCAGTGAGGCCACTGGCAAGACTCAGGGGAACAGACCAGGGCTATCTCTCTCTCTGCCGGCCCTGGAAATTGATATTGAACATGGAGGAGGAGTAGGGGAGAAATCTTGCATGCTGGTAGCAATTAGCTAAAAAGGGATTTGCAACTCTGTAATTCATCACACCAGAGATCGAAGTCATTTAAACACAGTCTTTCTTTCCCTTTGCCTCATTCTTGCTTACCTCCTCTCTGGCTATTCCCCCTTCAGCCCACTTACAAGACAGTGTGAGATTTCCTATTTGAGGTTTATTTCTCCCCACTGAAAACCAGCACTGTGCTGAAGCACAAACAAGGTCTTTGATTTGAGTGGCTGTGTGCACATACCAGACACCAGGGTGCTAAACTGATGCAAGGCCACTGTTGGTTCACTTGAGGAGTTGGCAACGCAGCGTGACACACTGTCACTGTATGGTGAGGGAAACACACCATCGCTGAGAGGAGGTGAAACAGTACAGGTTTAACAAACTTTCTACCACAGACTTGAGGCTTCTTATTTATGGTGTTCAGAGCCTGTTAAGTTTTTTTTTTTTTTAACTGTGTGCTTCACAAATACTTTGACCAAACAGCCAACATCCTGATATGAGGTTGAAGTTGCACACACTTGCCACTACCCTGGCAAAGTTCAAGCTACAGTTAAACAGAAGAGGCACATTCACTTCATTTTGTTATCTTAACAGCTTAATGTTTTCAGTGATGGAAAAAAAGTTCTTTGCCTATTTAAACATGGACTTAATGAAAATCACACATCCTGGATTGAGAGAATGCGTGCAATGTGGGGTCGTTTGGACTCTATGTTTATGCAAGTGGTGGGGATGAGGTCAAAAAAAGCCTGAGGGTAAAGCAACACCTCATTGGATGGCAGGTATTGGTGTGTTTTTTTTTGTTTTTTTTTCATTTATATGACAAAATTCTTGTTACTTGAATGAGAAAAATGCAACTTCATAGATATATGCTCATATTTAATGACCGAGTTATGTTTTGAAGTTATATTGAATAAAAGTTTTTATTTTGTAGTGTATTTTGATCAGGATTCTAATAAAATTTTGTTAAATGTAATAAAACATGTACAGTAAGTGGACCTTATTGAGGAACAAACCAAGAATCATTTAAAAAAAATCCTAATAAAAGAAACAACTTATACAGAGGGAAAAAGACATTTCTTATGGCATAATATATAGATATAGACGTAATCATCATGCATATACAGTATAATATATAGTTTAATGACGTATTTGCATGCCAAAAGGTGAAATTATGAAATTGTTACCGTACATGTTGTTCAATATTAAAGCTCTACAAACACAGCAAGTCATTGCAATTAAATTTAGATCTTCAGAGCCGGTAGAGTGACTTGTTGTTGTGAGCCATGCATCTGTAGAACGATAAATACAACTAACATCATTCTTTATAATAACATAGATATTAAAATATGTAACAGTGACTGTAAACAGAACACATGTAGTATAGAGAGGACCTCAGTGGACAGTGGAGGTGGGGAGCATTAATGTTTAAGATCTACTTCCACATGTGATGCATGGTGTGAGGCCGAAAATGAAAAAAAAACCTTGTTCTGGCTTTTCTCAGTCCATTGCCGTTACCAGTGCCGTCTGCTCAGTAGTGTACATCATTCCTCAGTGTGCAATTTCCACCTGCCAAATTAGGGTAGACTAAGTGGTTAATGAGAGCTTTTGTTATAGCTGATGACAAATTCTTCTGAGTTATGTGGTGTATTGAAATCTGTGCTATTGCTGAGACCAGGCAAAGGTTCACAACTATGTACACAAAGTTTGAAGGGACACACGGTGTTCTGTTGTGAATATAATATTATAATAATTAAGAGGCCACTCATTATACTAGAAAAAAAACAAACCAAAAAAAACAAAACACAAGTGACAGCAGTCAGTTGCTTAGCTGCAATCACAATATGAGTTGAAAATAAGTAACTGTGGTGTTTACTTAAAAACATTATACTGTGCAGAGTAAGGTTTGTGTCTGAAGATATAAAACCAACACATATCTCATGTCAGAGATGAAAGAAATGAAGCATTTTTTTATTGGACAGCAAGGTGCACACTCAAGCTATTTCCAGAGGCCTCAACAAACACCAATCTCCTTTACTCACTTCCCTATACAGAGTGACATATTCCTCATAAAGCATATACAGGCAACAAACCTTGGGAACCTTGCCCCAGCCTGTAAACCTCTACAGTTTAAAACCTGAGCTGCAGTCATTAATAGAGCTGGAGATGACGGATGAGTTCATATGCCATGCAAGCAGCCCTAGACAATGGCTTTAGCCCGATGACAGATTGCCTGACCGTAACCCAGTTTATGTTAAACTCATTCTTGCTGTTCAATTTCACAAGTGTAATTTTGCCGGGCTGCGCCGCATTGTCCTCGACTGTGGGTGAGGTGCTCTCGAACTCACAATCCCTACCTCCCGTAATGATTCCCCTGCTCTATTCTATTGTATTGTTTTCTGCATAATCAGGTTGGTAGTCAAGGGTTTGGGTGACACAGCCATCTGTCAAGTTCATTTGCTCAGTGAAATGCAAAGGAATAATGGCTGATCCTACGGGAGCCTATCTGTTATCAAATAGGAGAGGTGCCCCCTGTTTATGGCGCTGCTCCACTGTACGGCAGAAATAGGATTGTGTTAGCATCCACACACACATAAATGCAAGTATACAGAGATGCATGTGAACTCACACATGCTTTTTTTAAATTTTTTTTTTTTACACAAGGCCCCATGACGACACGAAAATACATACAGTATGTGCCTGCCTGACACGTAACGTTGTGCATGCTTTACTTGATCAGCTCATCTTACTTTAGTACAGTTGTATGGCCATCCAGTGTATGAAATCTATAATTCAGTTAACACTGTAAGCTGTTGTCCATCTGGAGCTCTGTGCCAGCTGTTTGTCTGACGACTTGTGCGCTCACTGTGTATATTTGTGTGTGTGCTGAATGTGTGTGATGGGAGAATGGCATGTGTTTTTTGGCATCCAGTTCACAGACACATGGGATAGCCATTGCAGTTATTTTCATACTGTAAATACACTATGCTTTTATTTTAACCCGTGACCTTGTGACCATGATAACCATATACATCTACTTTAAAATTGTACACTAGTGTGAGGCACGGGATAAAACCGTATTCATTCTATCAGAGACGATTAGGCTGTTTAATCAGGAAATAGAAAAACATACAACTTGAAACAGTTAAAATTAGAGTCATTTAAATATACACAAACATAAAATTGAATTTAAAAAAAAAGCTAATTATGATACCAATGGAAAGTGAAGAAAACAGAACTTTTAAATTCCAACCAATTATCTTAAATTTACTTGAATAGTAACCTTTCATTTCTTCAACGAATGGAATAAGCATGTATTCTGTCAACTCTGTCTGAGGTTTGAACAGTATTATTCCATTTTGGAACAACACAGCTTGTTTTATAGTGAAGGCTATATGCTATATATGTAAAAATGTATGGTTTACTGCTGTGAACAGTACAATCATTTAGACAATCATGATGGTTTTTGCTTGTAACCATCAGAGACAAAAATCAAGAGTCTTAGGTGTGAAACAAGACAAGACAAAAATAATGGCAGTAGTAATAAACAAGCTGTATTTCAAAATGGCAGAGAGAACAATTAAAGTCTGCAGGATTCAAGCAAACAATCTCATCGGAGCAAAATCTGAGAGAAGCCCAGAAACAGTGCAGTATGGACTCTGATCAGAGGGCAGGTTCCTGTCAGCAACCCAGTTCTTTTTGCTTTCTCTGGCAAAGTATTGATTCGACTTTGCTTTCTGAAGTCAGTGATCAGACACAAGCATTCAAGGCATTGGTTGTTAAAGTGGATGTTTGAGGCAGGTAGTGGTCAAGTAAACGTAAAGCAATTTTAGCTACGAGGAATTTTGTGTTTTAGAACAAGATACTGGTTGATTATCTGTCTTGTTTTGCATGTGTCAGATTGACAATGAACTCAGATTGTGAAGACTATTTTGCAATGTACATGTGTCACTTCCACAATCCACCACTCAAAAAAGGAAATACTTTTAATTAATACAAAAAGCACACAAAACATTCAACACTTTCAAAAACACAAGTTTTTTTGCAAGTGCTCCACATTCAAGCTGAATATTTCTTTCAATCTAATCAACAGCAGAGCTTTGTTACTGCTAAATGATCTCAAAATGTCTATGGTTTGTATTTAGCTTTGTTAGAATTTATATATTTCATAAATAATATATGCTAACAAACCATGAATAAAGACAACCATATTTTACACATCACCCTCTGAACTAAAATGACACAGGGACCTTTTTTTAAAAAATTTATCTGGATCTATCCTCTCAGTTTCCTCCCTTGTCTCTCTTTTCTACTCTCCCACCACCGTTTTTGCTTTACTCTCCTCTCCCTCACCTACCCCATTATCCCATAGCTTGTGTGAAAAGGGTAATCACTCAAATCATTCAAAGGTAACTATCTGTGTGTGACACTGGGGAGCATAACCATCATCACAAGCAGCCGCTAATGGCTCTCTCTGGATCCAGCAAAATCGCTCCGCAGCTCAGCCTCGCGCGGTGCAGGGCAGCAGGGCCAAATGCTGTGGGCTCTACAGTGCTGCAGCCAGGGCCAAATTTTACCCTAATGAATTTGAACCTTGCCAGGTTTTTGCAAAAGGCAGCCATGGCCATCCAATACCCTTCTAGATGATCTGAAGCGACTCCCGTGGCCACCATTCATGCCAGGGAGCCGAGCGCCATGTGGAAATGGAGGGAAAGGGGAGGCGGAGGGGAGGTTGTGGCTGTTTTTTGTCTTTGGCACCCGTCTGCTGAGCTCAAGCATTCATTTCTGCACACAGATACACAATACATGCACGTCATACACATAAACAAAAGCAAAAATTAATGTGCACAGGCTCTCGTGCACGTGTACATGCGCACACTTTCAAACACGGCTATGTTAGCTGTAATGAAGCCTGAAGAAAATGGCATGATGGCCTATTATTTCTAGTGTTCAAATTTGGAGAGAATGTGATTTTTTCCTCAATAAGCGTATTGATTTTTTTCCTCTGAATTGCTTGGAAGCTTTTGCATATTGTTTATTGAGCACTGGTCCAGTCCACATTGAAATGTGCTGTTTCTATGGCTTCGGGAGAGGTTTGAAAGGCTGCAAGCCATGGAAATCCCTTTGTTAGCACTAATTTTCCATGCATTATCCTTGTTAAAAGCATATTTTAATGCATATTGAAACCAAATTTGTGCACTTACCCAAATGCTGAAAACTAAACATCTACAGCTCTTCCATGAAAGAAAATTGCTGGTTAAGCTTAATTAGTGGGCCACCATGACTTTAACACAATAATCTAACTACGTACAAATCCCACCATTAGACAATGTTGCCATCCTTTTGCATTAAAACCATCTTTCTCTTTTTGCAATACCAATCACTTCTTTGTCTTTATCCACCCACCATTCCTTCATTCCTCTACTATCTCCCTCCCTTCACCATCTACTGTATCAGACATGGTTCTTTTCTCTCTGCCTGTTTTCCTCTGTCCAATATGCTCAAGACCCCCCAGCTGTGTTACAGGTTGCAAAAGTCTTCTTCAATTAGACATAATCATAACTCACGGTCAATGATTACGCTAAAGGCTAACTTCCAGTGTGTGAGGGGGCCTTCGCATCTATTGCACAGATTCAGCTTGTCTCGGCCAACTTCTCTGTCTGTTGAAACCAAAGCAATTTATTCGTCGCCCAAGGCTCTTTTGGCAACAGCCAGTTGAGTAAGCTAACAGAGAGACAGATAGAGAGACATGAGGATTGGTGTGTGTGTGTGTGTGAGAGAGAGAGAGAGAGAGAGAGAGAGAGCATGAATAAGGGGAAGGAAGACTCTTTTTCTTTCTCTAAGATACAATTTAATCGGAGACATCTGTGTGCAAGCAGGCAGCTTTTCCTTGGAGGAGACTTAAGTAAAGTCTTAGTTAGGCGGCTGTGTTTGAAGTGTCGGGGAATTATCACTTTCTTCCAATAACAGTGCCAAGGATGGAGAGAGAAAAAGAGAGCATAAAAAAAGAAAATCTAGTTAATCTGCTTCATCCCAGTGTGCCTGGGTGTGCTCCGGACACATGAGAACCAAATCCAATCATTAGACAGGAAAGGCACACAGCTGACCAATCAAGTTACCACCTTGCTGGCTACAGAAACAAGGCCAGAGGAAATGAAATACTGTAGGATTTAAAGCAGGGGCTGGGGCAGGGAATGTGTGTTTTAATGTGTTAACGTGTGCTCATCAGTAATACGTCAAATGAAGTGCAATGTCATCCTCACGCGTTGCAGCTCAAGAGTAGGGCTACATTACATGCAAAAGTAATAGATTCAAACGTGTTCAGACTAATGCAAAACTATCAGATGACTTATAAAAAAGGCAACTGCACCCTTGTAAAAGCCCCCTTTAATTTCCACAACTCATTACTCAGGCCTGTGATCTTAATTGCCATGAGTCAAAGCTCAGAAATACAACATGACGTCTTCTGTTGCTTCATTTAGTTCTTTTCCTTTAGCTGGCATCCTGCTCAGAGTGGCCAAGCTGTGAGGAGACATAATTTGGGTGAAGTCTGAGAGGCAAGCGATAACCACATAAGAGCGGGGCAAGAAGGTTAAAAGGAAAGATAGTTCTTGCCATCTTATGCTTTGTTAAAGGGCAAGAGAGGTGCGGAAACCTGGTGTCTGTGTGTGTGTGTGTGTGTGTGTTTTCAGGCGAAGGATGAGTGCATGTGTTGGTCCGTAAATGTCTTGTGTGTGCACGTACGTGTCCTCATTGCTCCATGGTATCTTAAAATAGTCAAGTGATGGAAGTGTGACAGAGATAGAGCCACTGAGTGGGCTGAAGTCACAGTTCAACAAGGCTGAGTGTCGCCGCACAGCGCCGTCATCACTGTCACATCAAAGGAAGGAGGAGTTTTTTTTAAAAACCAGTTACTGCTCTTTGCCCTCCAGGATGAAGTCCATGATGACTATATAAATAATGTGCTATATGTAAACTCAATGGGTTTATTGTTATGTCGCAGTTCTTTTAAGTGTGTGAGTAAAACTGGCAAACAAAAAAAGAAGTCAAATCTGTTACTCAGGTAGCCTATGGTTTCATTAGTACCAAGTGAATTACATTTTTACCTTTATTTTTTATTTTTTTAGAAAGGCAAAGCTATCATTTAAATAGTTTACAACATTTATACCAACCTGTAAATGAGCAGAACTGTGTGAGATGCATAATCCTGTGAAAGTGACGCCTGTGTGGGGGCGCAGATGAGTTACAAAGTGAGGGGTAAATCAATCAGGCAGATTGTTACATTCACTTGAATCATAACAGACACATGCCAAACAATGATGAGGTTCTCTGTCTGTCTCATACAAACACACTCACACATAAATAGTCTGTGATTACAGCTTGGGAAAGTAGTAATTTAGTCCATGATTACAATCTATCGGGCTGCCTGGGGCCAGACTCTGAGAAGTGTCTGTCTAAATGACACTTTAATAAGACGCCGTCAAACACACAAATGGTACAAGCACGCATGCAGGTACACGCTTGTGCAAGCTCAGTGGTGGTCACGTTACACATCCACACACACACACACACACACACACACTCTTGCACATTTGGGCATGGAGACACAATTATATATGCACACATTTCCACTCAAACACAGAAATGAGCAAACTTGTAGCAAAAGCATGTATGCTTTACGCACTCTCGAATGCATGATTGCGCACATAAATGCGTGCACAAATACACACACACACACACACACACACATACACACACACACTCAAAAGATGGCATCTAGAGTGATTACTTTTATCACTCAGTGTGCCAGCCATGCATCATTTCAGATGAACGTTCGTCTCTCTCTTTCTCTTTCACTGCCTGACACTGGATAAAAGCAAATTAAGTTGTTGTGGAGCAGATCTCATGCAGCAAAATGAATAATGCCTCTTTGTTTTGTTGTATTTTTTTCAGACACTGGTCTGCTCTCAAGAATTTCAACTACATAAGCATGGTGATATATTTCAGTCTGTTCAACGATGTTGATTAATTAAGTTGTTACTCGAGCTACTTGACCTCTTTTAACTGCTTTCAAGGAGCAAAGGTCATCTGTACTTTTCATTAAGAGTGAAGATATACAGTAACACCATTAATCATTTGTAGTCACTGGTCCTGTTGCTGTTGTTGAGCACTGAGTTGACTTACCAATGGATGGTTTTGGTATTAGTCCTATTCTTAATGCACTTAATTATATGCTTAAAACATGCACAGATGACATCCAATACATTGGCCGTAGCAAAACAAAAGATAAACAAAGTCTGTAAGTGAAAATAAAAACCTCCCAAGCAATTGCTGTGAAGGACAATTTATCAAGCAGCCATTACAGATTTCAAAGGTGTTCCTTCGCCTACACCAGCACATGTTTTACATATTTTACCTTCCCTAACAACCAGTTGTTAGATTTGTAATGTTAATGTGAGTCATTTCAATTCAATCACTTTTACACATAGGATAGCTGACAGTGCCAAAGAGGCATGCAGTTCAGAATAAGAGCTACATTTTTGTGTGTTGAAGTGAATGGCACATATTTTATTTTTACAGCGTAAGAAATTTAGGAGTAGAACTGTAACTTACGGTGTAACCATTGTTCTCTGAGTGAAGAGATTATCTATCCACTCAATTACATGTTCCATAAGTACGGGGAGCCATCCCCAGTGGACAGAAGATGCAGATAATTTTGTAAGACACACCAGCTGTGCTGGCACACACATACAGTCTAGTCAAGGCAGTAGTGTTTGTCATCACTCTGATTTTCTGAGATCAACGTTTGATTCGGAGCGACCTTGAGGTGGAGAGATGGTTGCTTCACTCAGAGAACAACGGTTACAATGTAACCTACAGTTCTCTATTGTATCGAGACTATCTGTCCTCTCAATTACATATTCCATATGTACAGCAGCTTCTGTAAGACAACTCACAAATAAGTAGAGCATTCAGGACCCCAAAAGCCATCATCAGAGAACACCAAACCACAACAAAGAACTATATACAAATGTACGGTATTTACGCTGCCTGCTGCCACTGTACGCTCAGGCACAAGATGCTACCTAGAGCTGTGCTAGCTCCGGGGGACGCCAAGGTCTGCAACCAAAGGGGTGAAGAGGTCACTCAAGTTAGGCCACCAGATGCAAGGATAGCTGAGATAGTACCTTAACCTGGGCCGCTGACCGTTGGGCCAATAGTCCTGTTAAGGCACCAAGGACACCTACCTGTTTTCTAAGATTAGCTCTGTAAAGTGAGCAGAAAGTGGTCTAGCTAGCCCGCTGGCACCAAGACTCGAACATCTTCCAGCAGTGCGAGTACCCTGCTCTAGATGGAGCCCACACCCCAAAGAGGGTCTTTACCACTGCTTGGGGTATACACATTGCTAGGGGGCAGGTCATTTTAGAGGCAAAGCCCAGAGTCAAAGCCCCTCGGAAAGGGTGGAAAAGAGCCAGGTAGTTCTGTGAGGAAGTCGCGAACTGTGCGTGAACCATTTTTTCAAAATCAGGGACAAGGGTCACAGAGAAGGGAGTCGATCTGGGCCGATCCATCTTATTGATGAGAGAGGGGCCCGCTTGAGCCCCCTTCAGTGGGTCCAGCCCATGGGCTCTAGAAGCTCTGTCCAACAAGTCTTTAAGATGTGACTGTTCAGCTTTCTCTGAGATTGTGAGAGGCTCTCCTCTGTATATCAAATCAGGGATGCTACAGCAACCTCTACATCTTCGACCCGTTCCTCTTCCACCTCTGTTTCTGCAGACGGAGTGTGTAGCCTAGCTGCCATTCCTATGCCAGACATTCTCTGCACAGAAAATGACAGGATGGGGGCTTAGCTTATCGAAGCTCCAAGTCCAGCGGCCCCAGCTTCGTCCCTCTTGAGATGTTTTGTCTGGTAATCAAGGGGAGTAGAAGTGGCTGGCCTTTTTGTCTTAAAAAAAAAGGTATCTTGCCTCCCTATTTTGGGTTGAAATGATAAAGCACTTCATACAAGAGGGTGGACCACATGACTCGCTACAGCGTGGCCACGGTCCAGACAGGACACACAACACTCCTGCTCGTCCTCGATGAGCATGCGCATGCCACAGCCCACATACCTATAAAGTCCATCCGTCTTGTCTCTTGCTTTGGGGCTTTTCTTGTTCCTTTTCCATTTTGCTTCTGAACTTATTTATTATGCCAGAGTCATGTAGTGCTTTTGTGCCACTGTTTTTGGTTTTCACTGCTTGTTGTATACACAGACAGATACCAAGCAGAAGTAAGCGCTCCTTCACTTCCAGCCCCCAGTGTTGCAACCACTGACAACACCAATTAAAGGGATTATTTATTCTCTTTTTTTACTTTGGCCATTAGCATGCTCTGCAGTTTCTCCAGAACATGGTTATTGCTGCAGATATCCACACCGAAAGTACGTAAACAATTCAGGGATATGCTTTCAATATGCTCTGTGCTGGACTGGGGCACTGTGGTGGTTAGCGTAATCTCTGGTTACCCAGAACACCTCCCCAGGTCAAGACTGAAAGTGCGTTAGCTAGATTCAGCAATACACTTTCAATGTGCTTCGCATTGGGTAATGAGAGTTAGTGTGACCTCTGATTTCGCAGAAACACGGTTGCCACCAGAGATCTACACTGAAAGTCTGTCAGCTAAATTCTGCAATATATTTCTAATGTGCTTTCCACCCTGGTCAGAACGCACAAAGGAGACAAGCGACAGCACCCTGGGAAGAGCGAGACACCAGCTCTCTTGTGCACGTGGCAGCGGATATAGGGCTTTCTCTATCGTGAGTAAATTGCTAATTCTTGTTGTTTTCTGTTTTTATCTATTGCTCTTTCAACAACCATGTATTGACTGCTCAGCATGGAGATCTATAGACGATGCACACAAGTCCCTTATATAGACTGTGTGTGTGTACCAGCACAGCTGGTGTGTTTTACAAAATTATCCACATAATCTGTCAGTTGGGGACGAATCCCTTTATGTATAGAATATGTAGCTGGGTGGAGAGATAATCTTGATACGACAGAGAACACCTAAGGAAAGAAGTACATAAACACTGATAAGTTTCTTATGCTGCAACTTTCTTATCTTATCATGCAAGCACTGTGTCCACTTTCTATGCTCTCCATGCCATGACTCCAGCAAACAATATCAATTCAGTTCAAATATTTGCTCTAAAGGGATAGACTCACTGAATCAGATCAAATGAGAACACGCTAATGACTAAACTAATAGACAAACACATGCTAAAGGAAGTAAAGTTAGTGGTATAATGTACAACAACTGTATTTTCTTACAGCTGACAGCTGTAATATCATAAATCAATGAGCAATCAAACCTACTCGAAAACCTTTCATTTATCATGATGAAGCTTCACGGTTTCAGTATAAACACTTGAGTCTGACTCAAGCTTCAAACAGTAAGAAATGCATAGAACAATTCCCTAAATCAAAACTCTTCAGAAATTATAATCAACATTTTAATTGTCTTTCCTTCTCACTGTTGCTATCTTATGTCAGCTAGGCCATGTAATAATGGAAGGGCCTTCTTTCAGCAGGATCATCCAGGTCTATTGGGTTATTCCTTTTGACAACTACAACAACTACAATGGGACTCTGTTGAGATTGGCCCCTCTCTTTCAGTTCAATCAAGCCTTGTAACAGCTAGCCATTTAAATATGCTGGCTAGAGATTTTTATTTGGATCTGCACCACATTGCGTATACTCATAGATACAAATCCTCTAAATTTGTCGGATTTTTTTTCAAAAAGATATATCCATTATTCCCTCAGAAATTAAAGAAAAGGTTAAATAACAATGTTTAAGACAGTGAGAAAAAAAATCCCAGATGTGCCCCTTTATCTGGTTCGACATCAAAATTTAATGGGTTCTATTGTGGCCTAAGACCCATGTTCCTACCAAGTTTCATGGAAATCTGTGAAGCATTTTTTCCGTAATCCTGTTGACAAACTGACCAATCTAATAATGGACATGGGTGAAAACGTAACCTTCTTGGCAGAGGTAATAATAATAATAATAATAATAATAATAATAATAATTATTATTATTATTATTATAATAATTAAAGTAATACATTTCTAATGAGCCATGTGAAATAAGTACAGATATGAATAAAGCACAATATATTAAGATGAATTGTCAATTCACAATGAAACAATAGGAGCTTAAATGTGTGACTGCATTTTATTTTCATCCGGATGGCAGTAAATGATTAAACTGGGAGATGTTTATAATAAATCTCAATCAACTTGAAATAGCATATAAATCACCCAGGATGTGTCAGAATCTCTCTCTCTCTCTCTCTCACACACACACACACACACAGAGAGAGAGAGAGACAGATGCTAATATTCCTACACAGTGGATGTACGTCTAAACATACAATATACAGATAAACACACACTTCCCCACTACACATACATTTTCTTTCTCCCACAATCTCTGTCTTCCTCTGCTGTCAGCAGGATGCAGGGAGGTCTGAATTTTATTTCTCTCTCTCTCTCTTTATCGCCTTCCCTTCTCTTCTGTGTTTTCCCACCACTAAGATATTCATGGTCACATCTGGGACAGTTTAATGAGTTAATGCCAGTTAATTACTCACTCCGGTGCGGCTGACCGATCAAACTCTGCAGCTCTCTCGCTCGCTCTCTCTCTCTCTGTACTGCTCAGTCCCTCCCCACCCTCTCCTTCGCTGCTGATTAATGGCAGAGGGAGAATAAGAGGAGGGAAAGAGGACCAATCAGCATCTTCTGCCATCATCAACATTACTAGTGTCTTACTGCATTAAAGCTGGGAGAGAGAAAAGTCTGGGTAGAGTGTGTGTGCATGTCTGTGTGTGTGTGTGTGTGTGTGTGTGTTTGTGCTGTCAAGACTGAAGACTGTTAGACCACTAACTGAATAGAGACAATTCCATTATCAAGCAGTTTGTTTGAGTGAGGAAGCCAGTTAGTTATCTGTTGAAAATAAAGAGAGAGACATAGATGGCTGCTCCTTGAACTGCCCTGTAAGGAGAAGGGAAAAAAAAGAAAGAACAAAAAAACAAATGAGTGCAGAAATAGAGAGGGATAAAGATATACATGCATCTGTCTGAAGCCGAATGGTTTTGACATGTACTGTACTGCAGTCTTCATTATGGGATCATTCATTGACCACAACTAAGCTCTCTCATAGAGATCAGTATGAACTGTACACACACGAGGAGACACACATACACACTGAGACAGGGAGAGAGAGAGTTAATGTGGAGTGCACCCTCTAATATCACTCAAATTGATCAGTGATAATCATCTTAATTGTGTATAAATAATAAAAACACCTATACATAAAAGCCAACAGTTAATTTCAATCCATTATTTTCACATCAGTGAGGAACAAAAAACAAACAAGGGCAGCTATTTAAGTTTGGAAGGAATTTGCCGCTCTGCTTAACAGACGCTTTGGTATCTGGCAGTAAATCCGGTTGCTGCATGCACAAATGAAACTGTATTAAGATTTACGATAAGAAAACAAAGGACTGAGCGTAGAAGAGAGGGATAAAACTTGTTTTGTTCCTTTCTATTTTCCCTGTCTTGCAATTTGTCTGGACCGGGAGACCTTGTAATTTATCACCTTTGGTTTTACAGCCATCGATTTCACCCCTTGTGACCTCTTGCACCCAGCAGTAGCCTTTTAGTCCACTTTTGTGTGTGTGAGAATGTGTGTGCATGCACTGTATCATCGAGTGTGTTTAGTAAGTATGAGAAGGTGTGCATTTGTGTACAAATGTTTATGTGTGTGTTGTGCAGGCTGTGGTGTGAAATATTAAGGGGAAAGGCTGTTTTTCCTTTCCACAGTGGAAGGTCAGTTGCGGTGTAAGAAGGATGGCCTGAGGTCAGAGTAATACACCAGAAGACACTCTCTGCACGTGTGTGTGTGTTTGTGTGTGTGTGTAGAGATACATGTGCAGAATCATTCACCAAAACTGCCCACAAGTACGTGACTATTTAAATCTGATTACATTTTTCTTCATCATGACAATTAGATGGACCAACAGACAAACATTTATCTTTTCTTGCACTGTTACCTCCGCCATGGAGAGTTGGAGGAAGTTAGCTCATTGGTGACATTTGTGTGTGTGTTTGTAAGCATGATAATTCAAAATGTTTTACACAGATTTCAATGAAATTTTGTGGAAACGTAGGCCTTGGGAAGAGGAACAGGTGATTAGATTTTGAGGCTTATCCGGAAAATGGTATGGATCTATGAGGTGAATTTACCATTCTTACTTATGGCAATGCCATGACCCGCCCCCCTCTGCCTGTGATTGGCTTGGTAGGACGATGACGTTTCCAACATAGTCAAAGTTCTTTCAGTGAGGGGCTATCTGAGCAACGTCATCGTCATGCCAAACCAATCAGAGGCAGAGAAGGGCGGGACATGGCATTGTAAATTATTTGTAATGCCTCTTAAAATGAAAGAAAGTATATATATATATATATATATATATATATATATATATATATATATATATATATATATGTATTGCAGTCAGTGTGTTTTTAATTGGCATTTTAGTTAATTTGCTGACGTTTTCTGTTCACTGATTCTTCTTGTTTAAAGTTTTTCTGTGTCAAGTTTATTCATCTGCTGTTATCTGAGTCTCATCAACTTGAAGAGACCTCAACTGAGTATGTAAGTATAAAAAACAGAGTATTATTTTGTGATACCACTTTGACAACTGTTATATTACTTTTCTCTCTGGTATATTGTTGCTTTAAGAGAGAATAAGGACAGAGAGTAAGACAAAAATGAGGCTGACGAGCAAAGAGCGCTAACTCAAAAAGAAAGGAACTCAATGACAACTTATACACTGTCTCCTTTGTGCTTTGGGAGAAAAGAAATAATGCTAAGTTAAAATACAAGGTGCAAGGAAAAAGAGATGAAAACAGAGGAGGAGGAAACTGAAATGACAGTAGAAAAGGACGATGATCATAAATTCAAGGTTGTAAATTCCACAAAACATGAGCTTCATTAAATGACAATTACTCGCTGCAAGTAACACAGCAGGAAATTTCACTCTCCTCACTATTTAGACACACATAGTATTTCTGCGTTGCAAGGGGAAGGTCAAATTGTTATTTCATATTAAACAAGCATTGTGTCACTTCTGCTGTAGCATCAAAAGCTTCATTCATTAGTGGAGACAGTGTTGTTGTAATGTGCAAGCTAAGGAAAGGAAGGCAAGGAGAGGCTTAAGCCTACATCTTAGCCCACAGTATACAGGTAGTTACCATAAACTAATGTAACCTTGGATATTACAATGGTTTGTGTTAACTATACCTTTGCAAGTAGGCTATCTCTACTAGTTACATAAGTTACACCAGTTAGACAAACTATTATCTAGTGTTAAAAACCATTTAGATCAACCACAAATGACTTTTTCCAGAGCAAAAGACTCTGATTATTACAATGCACTGTACTAGATCCACGGTCTGGCTTTGTCAGGGGTGCCACGAAAAATATTCTGATGTTGCCGACATTGTAGAATTAATTAAATTTTATGACTATGTAATACTACCTGCTACATCTTTCATTCACGTGATGATGCATGGCGTGCCTTTGTGGAACAAGACAAGCTTCCCTTGTGCAGTGAGCACTCAAGTAGCACAATTTCTGATCTTATCTCTCAGCATCTGAAACTTATTGACAAGAGATTTAATCACTATTTATCATCTGAGTCTTTTACACAATTTGACTGAGTCCACGATCCTGGGAGTTCATTTGTACCGAAAAGCTGAAAAGACTAGCTCCTACTGGCATGCGAGCAACTGGCAGGGATCAGGGAAAATTGCTCATTAAAAATAGAGCTTTTGACAGGTTTTGGATATCACTGGAGAAGGAGCACTCAATAGTTTCAAGTAGTGCCATTGCAAATCTGCTATCATTCTCTGCAATGGATTTGTACGACTAACTTCAAGAACAAGTACATGGAGCGACTGAAGCCTGAGGGCCAGGAACTACGTCTCTGCCTCTGGTCCATCTCTGCTAGATTATGGCGGTTTTGTGCATCCTCCCTGGCTCAGGTTTCCCACTGTTAGTAAGTCACATTTAACCCCATCTCTCTCAATAACCACTTACTGTGTGTGTGTGTGTGTGTGTGTGTGTAAGGATACAGGGTGTCTTGTGCTGTGGAAATTGTAAAGCCCGTTGGTGATTTATGATATTTGACTGCACAAATACGGCTGATTTCACTTAATATCAGTTAAAGAAAAATACTATTTATTATCTGACAGCCAGCTATTATTAAAAGATGGATAATGCTTAAAAAAATTATCTTTTTTTAAAATATGGTGCAGCTCAGGTTTGCATAAAGTTAACGCTCTGTTGGCAAGATATGAGCTGGAGCAGAGTGGCCCATGAATAACCTCTCTCCAATATTTATTAAAGATAAGTAGGGAGTGTCAGGATAAGACAGGAGTGAGTATTCAGATCTGATACACTTGTTATTATGTTTAACGTTAATGCTATAACTCAATGATAAACACAAGTCGTATTATAGTTGCTTAACCACTGACACTCTCGCTGCTCTTTGATGGTGGGACCCACACTTTGATGTGTCATGCTGTATATGCTCTGGTGTGCAGAAGGAAGGACAAATGTCAACAGAAAAGCCAAACCAATGTACATTTTGTAGAATCGAGCTATCAAGCATGGATTAATAGTTGTGTTTATGAGTTAGCCAGCAATAGATTTCCATTGGCACCTTTACTTACAGTAATATTGTGTTCAATGTCCCTTATTTAATAGAAGAATATTAAACAAATATGATGTAAAACTAGTGTTATAACATTTACTCAACTACTATACTCCCATATAATTTCAAGGCACTTGTACTGATTAATAATATATAATCCACACATATATTGTCATCCGTTATTTCAGGTTAAGATGAGAGAAGATTTGATTGATTTTGAGGAGCAAATTCACAATCTACCAAACAGAATACAGATTACAATTAGCCACACTTTTACCAGATGCAACAATAAAGTAATAAACGCACACTCTCACTTCTTTTACTTTTAGTTGTCCAAAAGTAAAAGTACTTTTTGTTGTCTTTAAATATATTGTGATGCTAATACATATAGTTTCATACTTTTACTTCGTTAGAATATTGAATGGACTTCTACTTATATACGAGTATTTGTAAACTGTGATGATGCCGCTTAACCAAAATAATACGAATTAAATCTGAGCAAACCCTAACATGTTGCTTCAGTCAAACATAAAGTGGCCCAATATTTGAGAAGTATTTTCTGCTTAGTATATTTAACAACTTCATCTTCAACTGCAGTTAGTTTATAATGGTGTCAGACACTAATACAACTCACAGAGAGCTCAGAGAGTGAGAAGAAAGCAGAGTTTAGTCTCTGAACAAATCATTGAAATGACCTGACTATGGGCATCCCCAAGAAGTTGCTGAACAAGTCCATATATCATTTGTCTAGATTAAGTTAAAAAATGTCATCTTTAAAATGAGTTAAATAAAATGGAACTTTCTGCTTTTCACCCATTTTTCTCTGTCATTTATAATGGGACCTTATGGGCCAGTTTGCTGGTACTCCTGGTGCTCCAGGTCTTCTAAAACCAAAACCATATGTCTGTTTGCCTCCATACTGGGAGAAATAGAGCCAATGCAAAATTTCCTATGTTTCTAGGTAAATAAAAATGATGAATGTGGAGTGACAATTGTTGGATTGAGCATAATTAATTGAGAAGATTTTTTTTCAGCTCCCCTCCACTCTAGCGATGATGTCACCCACTCTAAAACCTGATAATTTCTGGAAATTTCAAGTTTCACCTCTGATTGTGGAAAAACTATGAATGATATGGAAATGGCTTATCCTGAGAGGTTCAAGGTTTTGTGAACATTTTAAAGTTTGAAGCTGTAGGTATGAATACATAGTGAATCGTTGAAAAGATTTGAAAATGTTTGGGAAAAAAAATTGTCCACAAAATGGGAAATTTTCAACATAAAATGTTGAATATTTCACAAAGTATGAAAGCATGACATTTCCAAATAGCAAAAGGCACCACTCCAGCATTTGGTTGATGTCTTAGCAAAATCTCAAGAAAGAAATAGTGAACCGTTTTTGAGCTATGCCTCAGACAAAAAATGACGTGGTGATAGGAAGTTATCAGAATTAAATATGAACAACAATCACATTTATTTTACATTACTGTTCATTACTCAGACCACTTGTATCAAGAGTGCCTTAAACTCCAAGGCCTTCATCACACTTCAAATCCTATTTACCATGTAGGAACAGAGAAAAACACATTGTGGAGACAGAGGCCTTCAGGTGTCTTAGCTTTAGCGACAAGCTACATAAAAAAACATCTTAATTAAGCTGAATGTGTATTCCCCTTTCTTTCAATGGAGGCTGGTACTTATCCCCCATTTCATTTTCCAAAGCTAACACATCCTGCACTGAACCTTTCACTGAAAACTGTCTGAAATTGATATCTTCCAGATAGTTACTGTAATAAGTAACTGTATTTTAATTACTGAATTACTGAAAAAAGTGATTCCACTACCATCGCATATAGCCTATCTTCACTAGTGAACAGTACTGACCAAACATGAGTAATATTCTGAAAATGAGTTGCAGTCCATTTTAAATTAGCATCTCAGCTGTCTCTGAGCTTTAAAACTATCTCACATGTCTCCTTCTTATTATCCACATACAGTATATGCCTCTAGATATAGGCCTATAGATATAGATTCCACAGAAGCAATCAGCAATCAATTATAGCTTTTGCTTGGATTCACCTCATAACTAAGTTTTATCAAAACATTCAACATATGAACATTTTGTGTATGTGTAACATGTATTTATAGAATACATAAGGTCTTATGACCATTGACATCTATCTTCCTCTTTGAAAGGCAGAAATGAAATCAAATTTCAGATGCACATGGCAGAAAAAGAAAATAGAAAAAAGGTTATCATGACAATCTGATGGCCTCACCCCGACATATCCTCCTACAAATCTCTGCATAGCCCTCAGATATGCAAACACTGTTGAACAATTCCAAGTGGGTGGAGGACAAAGGAGCGTGTTAGACATAAACAAAACCTGTTAATCCTGAACCTATGAGGTAATGTCAGGTGTTTTGTAAGATTAATGAGAAAAGCACCAGGTACCACTTCCTTAAATAAGCTGCTTGAAGGCATGTGGAATCCCCAATGTCTGTAAGTTAAAGAATACACTGTCAAACACTGAGACAAGATAATTATAGCTGGGAGACAGTGTGAACTCTGGGCACACAGAGAGAGAGAACCCCTTATTAAGAGCTGTGTAATTAGGTGTCCAATAGACACGATTTGTGAATGGTGTCTTCTCTGTCAACTTGGCTCCTTCTTGAAAGAATCTGATTTTTGGAAGCCAAATCATTCAGAAAGCACCTGTGTTTCTGCAGTAAAAGCCTAAAGGAAATTTGTTTGCTGAAGATTTTGTGAACGCTAACAGCCGTTTGTGTCAGTGCATTTCTATTAGACATTGTTTTACAATCTTGTTGGCCTTTTACATTCTCTATACTGTGTGCATCATCAGTCAACGTAAAGTATTTCTGACATCAACATTGTCAAAAGCAATCGACCAATCAATCAATTAATTTATTATTTTGGTGAATAATTGATCACATTTCACAACACACTTCTTCTCTGATGTCTTTTGGAACATGGTGTTGGGGGAAAACCACGGGACACTAATATATACATTGCTTTAATCAGGCTTTTGATCTTCGGTACAATTCCGCGATAAGTCAATTAAAACTAGGCCTGCCAAAAATGAATTATGCAATAAGTTTATTAAAACATTTATCAGCAAGGCTTATTATAAATGGATGACTTCCAATGGATGACAGGCAGATGAGATGAACAAGTCATCAGATTGGCTTCTTCTCCATCTCTCTTATTCAACTTGGTTGTTTACTATGTGAATGCAGATTGTTTTTGATTAAGGAGTCCTACATAATCTGCTTTTTTTCCCCTTTTTTTTGTCTTATCAAACTGCAGACAGCTCAACTGGCAAGTATGTTGTGGTGGTTTCTCACATCAAGAAATGGCAGCCAGAGATTTAAAAAGTCATCCTGTCCTTCATCGTCTGTTTTTTATCTCCATTTCTTTTTATGTGTGTGTGTGTTTACTTATCAGTAACCGACAAATCCAGATTTGGCCCTAACAGACTGTGAGGCTTGGCGCTGTCCTTGGGGCATGTAGGGTGTCAGGGAGCACACAAATGCCCTCCTGCCTTAAGGACTCGTCAGTGAAAATGCTACCACCAAATCAATCTCTCACGGGCCACATGAGACACGGGGGTTTAGGTGTGAGAATAAACACCAGGGAGAAATATATAAGAGACAGCTTTTACTTGGTTAGCCAAAACAATAACGGAACATTATCACAGTTCATTAAATCCCCCAAGTGAGTTCTGAAATAGATACTGTCCTAAATTACAATTATTGCTACTGTACATTTGGTATTTTATATTTTAAGCCATTTACCTTTGATTCTTATTCTTTTCCCTAAAGTCAATTTTTTGTCTTTCTGGTGACAGGAGGCAAGATTTTGACAAACATTAAGAAGAGTGTTTTTGTTTTGTTTTTTCAAAAGAGGAATGCTTCAGACTCCCCCAGCAAATAACACATAAGCCTTCAATGCTCAAGGTACAACTGAAATCTAAGGGTTTAAGGGCTGCTGTTACTTAATTAGAAGGTTCAAGTGAAGCCAAAAATAGGGGGGGACAAAAGCAAAAATGAAGGAACAATTATTTTGTAAGTGTTTTTCTCTGTCTCTGTGTGATTCTTCTGGGCATTTTGGAACCTGTTGACACAGATTATTCAGGTGGAGGCCCGGAGGGCTGGCTGAGGGTGCTAAGCTGGGCCAGTGTGCACATCTCAGCGCTTCTCTGGAATGACTGCCAGCCCCGTCTGCTCGACTGTGATAATGGAGCCTCCATTCCCCTCTCTGTGTTGTGTGGAAATGTTTCCATTAGCCTTTGACAAGAAAAGTCCTCTCTGCAATTTAGTCCATCTTTTATGTCCATCTTGTTTCTTCCAGCATGCAGATTTTATGCCTGCCTCCCTCTCTTCCTCTGAGTCTTGCTTGCTAGTTTGCTGCCTGCTTACACCCCTCAAGCGCTGCTGGAATGCTGGGGTGAGATAAAGAAAAGACCCGGCTCTGAGCAGGTTCGAGTGTTTTGCTTTTTCATATCAATGACCTTGTTTTTGTGGTTTTAAGCATAAGGGATGAACTATGTTTTGACAGAGACTCTTCCAATTCAAATCCCGGCCTCTCTCACCGGTCATCTAAAAACATGAGCTTTGACAGATGAGTTTAGTATGACAGAATCATAGCACATTGCCGTTTGAATGGTATCCTTGTTTTCCAAACGGACTCACGTCCATTGACACAAGCACATCTGGAAAGTCTGATGCGACCTTTATTTGCATTACTTAGCTCATCAAATTTGAACAATAATTCACACATCGAGCTGAAACTAATGTGAAATATTTTGGCAAGCGCCCGAAATTAGTGTAATGCAAATCTCGTGTCTTTTTGTCGCACAAATAGGAACGGCAGCCAAAAGACTAACAGCTAGGCAATAATTCAGTCAGATGCGGGACACACTTATACAGCACAGTGGAGAGAGACAGCAAGGGATGGAGAGGGAGGGAGGGAGGGAGATATGAGGAGGCCATAAAAAGGCTAAAGCATTTCAGCCTGGCCCAGGAACCTGGACCAGCTAGCTGATCGGAGACAAATTGTGGTCCCAGGTGATTTCTCAATTAAATTGTACAGTAGATGGCTTCCTGGACCTCTGTCTGTCTTGGAAAGGGAAGTACTACATATGATTGTTGAACCATATTGTCTTAGCATAAGAGATTGGGATTATGCATATGGTTTGAGGGCAAGGATGCATGCAAATATGAATTGGGGACTTTCAAATAGAGCATGAAAAATACTGGAAAGGTATAAGACTGTGTTTTGGCCATGTTTGCCCTTATATGAAGGTAGTTTGATGTTTGCGCTTGATTGCTTAGAAATTAGCATTTGCTGAGCTTTATTTTCTATCTGTTCAGTTTTTTTTAATATTTATACTCTTCTTGAACTTTGTGTTCACACTTTGAGCCCTTCCTGTAGTTTCTATCGTAAACTGTGTCTGTGTTCGGTCATGTTTGATTGTGGTAACGGAGAACCATTCTGTGATTGGTCTGCACACAGAATCGGTCCTCCTGACCACAATTCTGAATTTTCATCAGGCATTGTCATACTTTTTTAGAAACCAGTTGTAAAGCAGAGGATGCAGGATATGAAGACTTGGATCAATAGCAGTTGTGCAAAAAATGTCACTCCCAGTCACAATAAATTTTGTGTGGATTTACCCCATGTCGTTTTTTTTCCATGCAAACATTTCCTCAGCTAAATCAGTTGCTTATGTCTGTTTTCCCAGGAAAACCACATACAGTAAACACATTACATTTTTTCACTTGAAGGTACACAATTGTCTATTTATGTTAGATACGTTGGCTACAGCTGTTAACCATTTATTTACCTATAAACAGAATAGAAAGCAAAGTGTGGAGTATTATTGTTGTTTATACAGCTTGTGGGAGGGACGATGGAGAAGACAAGTATTCTGTAGTTGAACTTGTCTTGTTTAGAGCATGAGAATCTGTCACTATGTTCCAAAATGGTTTGAGGTGTCATTATTCCTTTCAATAAGATGCTCTAAAAAGTTCATTTCTTTATTTAAGTATAGTCGTTCTGCACTGGGAAGAGGGAAAATCCAGATATTTACAAATCTGTGATCAATGAGATGTTGTTTCCTCAAGAAAAAAAAGTTTGATTAAATTGTTTTATTTTAAGAGTTTTGGAAAAACCCTTAAAATAAAGGCTACAAAGGGGTAAAAATAAAATCAGTATCAAACAGGCTATCATTCATTAATATGATCTTGATTATCAACTGTGACTAAACTGTACAACAGTATTACCTGTCAATTCATAAATTACTGATGCAACATGCAGCAACTATAGCGAGGAGTCCAAGGCTGCAAGCCACAGTAGTATTCTGCCTATGTAAAAAAACAAAAAACAATAATAAATACTGTGCAGCAACAGAACTGTACCTTTAAGTATACATTCCAGGTAACACTCAGCCACAGTGGACAAATAAACACCAACGATGATCAACGTAACATTGTTTTGAAAATCTTATTGGTCAGGAAAATGTCTGAAATTTCTGGTCATGTGGAGGGAAGAAGCAGTACATTCAGATGTGTGTGTGTATGCATGTGTGTATATACAGTACATATCTGCACTAGAAAGCAGGAGGCATTGGGTGATTGACAGACTTCTCTCATTTCCTTGAGGGCAGGGTTGCGTGTACTGTTGCATCGGGCGACTGCAGAAGTGAGACTGAAAAGCGAAAGAAATCCATTAACCTTTGGTGTTATTATTTACTAACCCTCTGAAACCCCAAATGAAGGTCGCATATCTAAAAAAAAAATGCAGCCTGCATGTCACATGAGCTGTATCTCTCTGTATCACTAATGTTTGCGCATCATCCCTCATCAAAGAAAGTTTGATATCAGTGTGGCTCAGAGCATGTGATAAAATATGCAGGAATGAGAGTGACAAACATACAATGCTGCGTCTGTTTGCTGCGGTACATGAAAATTGCTCTCAACGTGGGAAGTGAGCTCAGAATATCAGTTTACATGACTTTGGAGAAATATAAGTATAGTCTCCTGGATTACACTAGTAAAGAGGAAATCATTCTTAAAATTTAAAACCTGTCATTTACCGACGATTTGTCGTGCAAATCCAGAGTGTGTGAGTATTGCTCAAAGTGATGTGATCTCGCTATAGAGAACAGATGTGCTGCCGTTTCTGGTCTCGTGGAGCTCGCCCAGTGACACTTAATATAGATCAACTGTCACATGCACTTCACAACTGTTTGTAGGAGAAGTGCTGGATTTCACCAAGTGTTAAAAGCTTAATCCATCCAAATGTGTGAAACTGAGAACTATTATGTTCACACCAGTGGGAGTAAATTGACTGAGGTTTGGTGTCAAGCACTTTACTTCGCCATAAGTGGTTGGGACAATAACATGACCCCACATAATGATTTAACTTTCAGCCAACTGTGAGGCCCACATATAGAGCGATGGATAAGACCACAACATGATGCTGCAAACAATGAGCACTTTTTGTTCAATGTATATGTGTGACTGACACAAAACCTGAAGTAATGCTTAACTGTGAGAAAATTGTTGTCAACACAATATAGAATTACTGCTCTAAGCTGAGTTGATACAGTGAGCATCCTGATTGGTAGCACAGTAAAGCATGGGCAAGGCATCTGGGATTTCAACAGTGGGGGCATGTTTGCTGGAGAGTTTGTGGATTTGTCGTTGAAAAAACAAACAAAAAAAAAAACAGATCTCCATGTTCCAGACTCTATAACATATCAATTTGATTCCAAATAATACTCCAGCATAGGCCCCTGGTCCTTATCAAGCGAACATGTCCACGTCAGTCTCCAAGATTTAGCCACGGCTAAATTCCTCCGTATTTAGGCTGGCTGAATGATATGGACATTACGCAGTTCCAATAGCTGCAGGCAGCGCCTCTTGAATAGCATTTTGTACATAAGCTTTAGCTTACTAGCCTAGGATACCAGGCCAATGCCTTATCCCTGTTAGCAGAGACCCTTCTAAGACAGGATTAGTGGGGAAGATAGTCAGTGACAAGGGGGGACGGTCCATCTCTTGGGAAGCACCACCGCTAACCTAACAGTAATTGCATTTGTTTAGATAAGGAGATCACAGCAAAATCAAGTGCTATGTTAATCCAGTAATGCAATGTGGTTTTAAATTCACAGCCCCAAAATATATAGAGAGCAGATACAAGCGAAATGTTTCATGTGTTATGTGTAAAGAGTATCGTACAAATGAGTAATTCAGTCATATCCCGCACAAATAAATTAACCGCCCGTACTGTATATATCATGCATTGTGAACAATAGCATGTGCAGGTCAGTGAGTTAGGTTTGCCTGTGTGAAACAACATGAACACAGACAGGGAGTGAGATACTGTTGACGGGGAAAAACAAAAAGCAACCCGACTTTCAGGTGTGACCTTCCACTCTTCTCCTAGTCTCCCATTCCTTTATGGGTTAACCATCCTAAATGCTTTATGTATGCCTTGTGTGACACTCTTTGCATAAATGATACCAAATAATTGGGATTTATAAATTATTCATTGTGAATTAATGCAGGTGAAATGGCTTTTTGGCTTGGACTGCTGTCTGTCGCTCAGAAAATAAAAGAGGAGGAGGTGGTGTATCATAGATATACTTCACCGAGGAAAAAAAATAAATACCCCCATGGAAATATGTGCAATCAAAATGCATGAGCCACGCATGGTCAGTGCAGCCACCTTAGTGATACCCTGACCAGTATTTTTCTTTCTCATAAACAATAGTTAATGAACTCATTTTAACTTTTAAATGAAAGCATAGATTTGCTGCATATACTGCATGCATATTTAATGCAATGAACCTACACAACACAGTGTCAATCATGTATGGTATGCCCACAAAGATAACATTAGATATGATAGCACTATGACCATTTTGACCTTACTGTGAAGCTCCAAAGATGATCCCTCTGGCATTTTACTAAACATGCAAACAAAACAATAAGAGCCACAAACAGACTTAATCTTATGTTAACAGATCACCCCAATCTCACTATCGTTAAGGGCCTGTAATGATCATATGCTCCATCCACCAATGATCATTGTCTCCCCTCACTGATTATCATATTAATGAAACTTAGTGTGTCAAGATCTGTCAGAGTTATGCATGATTGTCCAGTTGCAGCTGTTCCACATTTTGCAGTCTATCACCAGCATAAACCCATAACTGATCCATAAAGCAATGGTTGATTTGAGATAAATCTTAGTAGTCATGAATGCAAATCAAACAGAAGACAGGTAAACATCTAAAAAAAACATGACATGAATTAGTTTAAAACTAATGACATAATACCTCAGTTATAATCACCCTAATTATTACATGTGGCTATGTCTACTTTATGGAAACATGTCTCCCAGTGCAAACTGCACTGTTTTCTCCACCTCCGTCCTGAGCTAGGCATATTTTGAGTTCTCTCGTCTTGTCCTAAATGCCTTGCAGTAATTACAGGGCTCTCATGACCTTACCCTAGCACATACTGACCCAAACATTTGAAACCACAAGCTTGGGAGGCTAGAAATATTTCGACTGATAAAGAGGGACCCTACCCCTTCCCCGGGTGAGTTTTAGTGCGACATAATATTTCTTTTGGCAGGGGGTCACGGGTGAGTCGACGTACATCATCACTAACTTATTAGATCTTGAGGCAATTAGCTGAAAACAAACAGGCCAGACAGACTGGCTATTGAGTTCCCTGAAGAGGGAGAAAATAGACTATGGCACTCAGTCATTTCAGAGCCGCATCAAAGAGGAGTCCGTGGCATCAACAGAAAGAAAGAAACACATTGTTGTGGTGTAACGCCTATACAGTACAGGGGGCTTAGCGCATTATTTTTCCAGTGATTCGGGTTACAAGCCCATCTTGGCCCAGTATAATAGCATGGTGGAAAGAACTTTTCACTTGAACACTTTGCAATGTGCAGCATGGTTAGTTTAGGATTGAAAATCCATTTAGGGTCCTCCACTGAAATCAAGCCTGTGGGGGCCAGTCCTCAGTCTGTCACTGAGGTCAATGGGACATCTTGATGTGCAGTGCCGTAATGACTGCAACAAGACTGGGCACAGAAAACTTAAACCACCCTGCTTTGCTCAAAAGGGGAGATATCGCTTCCTCACTTAATTGTCTTTTGAGTTTCTCTTGGACTGGGCACATTAAGGTTGTGTTCCCTGTGTAGCACTTTGGAATTAGCTATGCTATAAACTTTTAACAGAGGGGTTTTTTAATTTTTGTTTTTATTTTTAGAGCTTGTGATGTGTTAAATCATGTTAAGATCCCAAATCTATACCAGTAAGATGTATAGGAAAATAGGTTTGAGTAAAACATGTTTCAGAGTGACAAAATGTTCAAGAGACAAATGTGCAGTGACCCTCATTTACAAAGCAGAGTAAAGTAAAGAAAAAAAAAAAGAAACACATATGTTGCATGCTTACAGTGTGGGAGTCATGCACCTGTGCATGGTTATCTCACAACTCCCGCGTTTATGTTTTATCTTATTTAACATTTTAAAGTATGATACGTCCTCACTACATCTCAACTTTTCCACAATTGAACAAAACAGACTTGGAGAAACAAAAGGCACTTTCATCAGCACTCTTGAATGTGGAGACAAGGGGAAGAAGAATGGGACTGTTGGCTTTTCAGACTTATCGGTTTCATGTGAATGGACACTGGAATGCCAAGATTTTAGTCTGTCTTTTTCCCACCAGATTTTTTCCTTTCTCTTCGTCTTTTTTTTTCTTTTAATTTGTTCGTCATTCCCTCCTCAGGATCTGGTTCCTGGACATGATATGCCAAATTACCTGCGGTATCAGTTGTGCCACTGGCAATGCATTGTAAGCCTGTAAATTCCACACAAACCCCTCAGATGGATTTGCCTCACTGCTGTCACTGACTTTCGTGTCTTTTGGAAGTGGCGGTACAAAAGAGATGCCCTCTGAAGTTGAGAGCCTGGGCCTGGCATTGTCATGACAGAATGAATATGTGCACTAGCAAGATGAGGAGGTGTTACAAATTGAAGGACTCAGATGAGATTTGATCAGGGTAATTATTCATGTCTAAGACCAAAACTTGTCATTTTATTGGGATATTACAAAGGTTAACATTTCCATGCTTCAAATACCATCGACACAGTAGTTCTGGGTAGTAAAAAAGCATGTTAACACTGCAGATAGCTCAGATATACAACACTATATTTCAATGTTTAGCACAGCAGTTATTGTGTAAGTGATCTAACCGTGGATATCATGTTCTGACATTCTCTGCTACAGTATCTCAACTCACAGATGCTGCATAACCTATGAATCATTGTTCCAGGGCTTTATACATTAAAAGCCAGATTACTGCACCCTTTGTAACCCACTCAGAAAAAATCCACTGTGGAAGTTACACTTTTTGCATGACTTTCATCGCAAAGCTCCTGCACATTTGCCCTCTCCCCAGAGGTGATGTTCAAAAAAAAAAGTTCAATTTTGATGGTCACTGGGTGAAAGAAATGGCCGAATAATAAAAACCAGTGTAAAATTAGGGAAACGATACTCAGTATTCATAGAGAATAAAACATAGTTTTACTTGGGGTGTTGAGCCTGTCACCAGATTTGTGCTGAATTATAAATGATAGCTGCTATAAGTATGAAACCACTGTGCTTCATGATGAGGGTATTTATTCTCCTTAAGGATTTGCCTTTGTCGGGTGTCTCATTAATCATGGCTGTGCTTTCAGTTTATTAGGGTTGGGTTGATTGTTTTGTTTTGTTTGTTTCTGTTTTAACTGTTTAATTTTCTGGATGGTCTCCAACGATAGGCTCACAAAGAAGAAGTCTGCATTATGTAATTGCACCCTTGTGTTACTATTCAGCGAAGGATGAGGCTAATATCCTTCACCATATCAGTATACAAAGCGGCTTAACACAACTCCCATGCTGAAACACATGGGGAAATTAAGACTTAATTGGTCTTTATTTCTAATAGACAGTACCATAGGTCAGCTTGAATATTATGGTACTCTCATATGAATAATAGTGAGCAGTAATGCATCCTGTATCCTGTAAGTATCAGTTGCATATTATATTTTAAAAAGTTATACTTTCTCTACTTTTCAGTATGGGAACATGACTTCATGAACTATAATTGGCATGAATTGCATATATTGCATATTTTTAAAGGGTGCAAAGAAAGGACCCAATCACAGGGATGGAAAATAAAATATCCAAACAATGTAACCTGACTAAACATTTAGTGAACAATAAAATAATCTAATCAAGGTGATGAGAAGGGAGAGATACAATATTATGGTTACATCCAGTCAAGAAGAAATACACAATAATGACACATAGTAAAATACCTTTACGTCATTAGTTAATGCATACATATATTAAAATGAGCGTGATCGGGATTCAGTCATTCACACATTATGGCATCATGTCACCGCATACTGTAGGAACAGATGTGAAATAGACAGAGTACCACTACACAGTAAGATTGCATTATAACAGTCCTCTCTATGTACTTACAGTAAGTGTGTTGTATGTTGTATGTATAATCTATGTTACCATCCAACTCCACTGCCGGCTGTATTGTTTGATAATTAGAGTTTTTTGCCTAAAGATCCAGGCTACTCTCAGACACTTTTTGCACTGGCCTTGCCAAATGTCGAAAAATAAATAAATAAATAAATGAAAGTGCAATGTGTGCATTTGCATTTTAAAGTGTTTGCAATTAATCTAAGCAAGTTATGAACAAACATTTGCAATCAAAGATTCAACACTATTAATATGTTTTAAATGACAGCACATTTATTGTGACTGCGTTCAAATATGTGGTTTGCATGTTTGAGGATCATTTTGATTCGCTGATAAATTAGCAGTACTGCAGTGACTGCTATTGTCTCATGCTTTGCATAAAGTATCATCACCGAGGTCTCATCTTAAGACTTTGGTATGAGCCATGTAGGAGTGTTTATCTGGTGGCTGTCTGGAGAGGTGAATGATCTCACGGGGGTGGGGTTGGGGTCTCATTGCCTATGCATGACAGTGTTGTAGGGAGATTAGAATAACATTGACTATATTCTGTAAATGAAGAAGAGAAGCAAGGGAAGCCTCAGGAGTCCATTAAGGATTTTAATAATACATCAAGGTAGTGTAACTGAATAACCAATCACAGAGGGAAGAGGTAAAGTAGAGGAGAGGAAAAAAATATATGTGACATTCGGCTAATATTACAATATGAATTATGAAAACAAAAAGGACTTTTAGTTAATCTCATCCTCCTGCTTCTATTCATCTCTAAGCATTTTTCCTTTTTTCCCTCTAACTTCCCCCTGAATCCAGAACACGGTGTAAACAAATAAAAGTGGAGGAAAAACAGTTTGGCATCTCTGTAGATTAATTAATGTGCCTGCGACTTGGCATCACCGGGCGAAAATTATGTGCATAAATAATATCACTAATTAAAAAGATGCAGATTAACATGCAAATAATGTTAATGAGGATCTGCAATTCCAGAGTGTATTCGCATAACATCAACAATTTAATGTGTTGGAAGGACTGTGTTTGCATTACATTAATAAAATTCAAAGACTCTTGCATAGAAAATTCTGTCGGAGTCTGTGTTTCCACTTGTGAGTTGTAAATTCTGTGGGCAGTAACAGCCACTTCTTTGGCAGATGCAAAAGTTATTATCTCAAAGGCTGGCTGAAGTGGTGCCATGAGCCAATACGACCAGCTGTTAGCGTGCGGCCAGCCAGGAAAGCACTAAGACAATTAACTGTATTAGTTGTTGGGCTCTGCTGTTTATTTTCTCTCAGATTAATTTCACACGACTGACCAGGAATCTGCTGGAGAGAGGAAACAGACACAAAACAAACAAAAAAACAACAACACTCCAAAGAACCCTCCAACTGGGAGCTAATGTGTGAAAATGTAGCTCTCCTTCCTACATAAAGAAGCAAATGCTATCAAGAGAAATGGATATGGCATCAACAGTGTCTAATCCATCCACGCCGCCATGTTGGACGTCCCTACTGCAACTGCAATTGTACTGTACATTGTTGAGACAAGACAGGCGGAGAGAACACATTCTCATTCAACCTCATCTGGTGATTTTAAAATGCATTTCAGCACTTGTGTAAACTTGAGCTCTGGAAGAAGATCCCACTTATAGCTCATCCATAAAAGACAAATACTGTACAAGCATGAAAAAAGAGAGCCTCAGTGTGTGGACTTAATGGATTTCACAGTAGAAATGAAATGACAAACTTGAGTGAGCGCACCCCTTCCTGTGGGGCAAATGTCTGCTGGATTTGGATCGTGACCTGCAGAATAAACAAAGCCCTTTCTTAACAAGCAAAAATACTGCCCATGTCTGTCAACACGGTGTCGAGCGGGGGGGAAAAGGAAAGGCTCTTCAGTCTGCAGTGATATGCATCGACTGTCCTCAAGAGGACTTTTTCCTCTGAGGCTATTCATTTTACAATGGGTGAAGGCTCTAAGTTTGTTCGTCGCACAACAGACACAAAACCTACAACAATAACATAGACGGTGCAAAGCGGCTTTCATGAATACCTAAAAAATGTCACCATCTTGAGCAGCATCTCTTTATAGAAGACTTTATGGAAACTAATTGCAGTGTACATGCTCTTCAGCACTGAAAAATGACAAAAGAAAATGACAGAAGCCACTTTTGAGCCTTTTCAACACTGAAATTCAAACACCTGCATGACATAAACCTTCTCAAATTACAGGTTTGAACATTTTACTTTTATTTAACTGGTTTTAAAATGTGATATTGGAATACGAGTTTCATGCTGCTCAAAGGTTGACAGCTGTTTGTTCGTGAATACGAAATGACCATGATGTGAATACAGGGAGCAAAGCTATGACACGCTTTCTAATGATCACATCTTTTTTTTCATATTTAAACAATGCTGATTTTTTTTTTAAAAGTCATACGTTGGTTCCACCATTGTCTCTTTGCCTGTGTGTGGGGAAGACGTGGGGCCTGCTAGAATATTCAGGCACAGTGGATGCAAACGATAGCTTCTCAGGACATACGGTTTGTATTATGTTTGGCACTGAGTGTGCTACAGTGTGATATTCTGAAAGGAAAAGTGGGGTGAAAAAAACGAGAGGGAGAAACACAATGACCTCTTCAGCTGGGCACGGATCTAGCAGCTGGCCAATAACTTAAACGGGGCCTTGTAATATGCTTGCTTTGGGCTGCAGGGGACTGCACAGACAACACATAAAAATATGACAGGCAGATGATGGATTAGGGTCATAAGTCTCAGTTCAGCCGTACAAACAAAACATCATGATCATGTGTTACGACAATACGGTTAATAGACAGAAATTAGCAGATGTTGATTGCAGCCTGGATACTGTCCGCATACCAACAGGCTCTCAGAGAGAGACGTGGCCAGGCGGGCTGGGTGGGTGGGGTGAACCGATACAGGGAGACCCCCCCGCTCATGTGTAGACGCACAACCACGTATCTGACTACATTTTTTGTTACATAAATCACGTTCTCAAGTTTTTCCCAATATATCTTTTGAGTGATTGACCGGTCTCTGCAAATCCTGGACTTTCATACAAAAAATAAAAATAAAAATGATAGAAATAGAACTAGAGAGTCAACCATTTTTGATCTGCCATGATGCTGCTTCAAAGTGGTCGAGGAGGGAACTTGTTTAAATGTAATGATTTGGGGCTTTTAATTTCTACCCTCATAGCCTAAGGTGAAATGCACATTTCAAGGCTATACAGGGCCGCTGTGGTATTTACTCCCCTCATGAATGCAAAGTTGTCCGTGCCTCTCTGAAAACGTTCAGAGAGATTTGAATGCTGAACTACAAAAGCACTTGTTAGAGCAGAGCTTGGCAGTTAATTAAATTCAACCCTTCCATTATCTCTCAGCGCTGGACTGGGATGCTAAAATTCCAAAAACGAATTGCTGGCTTATAGAACTTGTTGGTCACTCCCACTGCTGACACCATGGTGTGTACATACATTTGAGTATAAATAACTCTCCTTTGATTTTAATATGCATTAATAATTGTACATTTAGGCATGAGACATTGTAGCATTTGCTGTTCTGTTATCCATTTTGTACATCATACAAAACACATAAAAAATAACTTAATACATGTTCATATTGAGAATACGTCAGCACAGATTTTACTAACTGCTATTAGAGGTTTATAACTAGTGGGTAAAACCAGTCATCATCAATCAAGAACATAAACTTTACCTAATGACTTATCAGTCTATTTAAATACTCCTGAATTATATCCAGCCGAACAAAAAGTAACAATTGATCTCCTGTTTCACAAAATGATGATTTACAAATCTTAATTCAGAGGAAATTGAATAAACCCATCCATTCATCTTTAACTAATACTTAATTAATAGCTCTCACAATGACCAAATTATTCTCCAACTCCAGACTGACAAAGAGAGAGAGAGGGAGACGGGGAAAATTAAATCGCAATTATCATAAAATCCATCATTGTAATTCACACAGGCTTAGTGTTGCAGTGTTTGGATAGGTAATGATTTTCTAATATGAGAGGGCAATTTGCATAAATAGCCTGGAGATGGGTTATCGTCGTCATCATCATCATCATTTTCGATTCCGCACAATTACGATCCCTGCACTATATATCAGAGCTCACAGCTATGTAAAACCACAGCACTAATTAATAAGCCATTTACAGACTAGCAGCTAGTTACAGTTGGTCCTGCTGATGACCTTAGTGAAGATGAGCCGTCTCAGAAGTGCCTGTGTGTAACTACAAACATAATGATGTGCCAGGAGGGAATCATTAAAAATAATTTACACAAGCCTTCATTTACCCAGATCTTTTGATAGCACGCTTCCCCCGGTGTTTAGATCCGTGGCACAGAACCTCCTTACCATTTGGAGAATGCCGGCCGGGGGAACGAGTGGGGATACCTAAGTGGTTAATTAAGAGCTGTTGGGGCGCCGAGAGAGCCTCCTGAAAAATCTCTCTGATGTCTGCCGTGTCAAGTGTCTCTCCCAGACTGAGCAGCGAGAGGTGGCTGCCACACTAGGCTAATTACTGGGGAAGGCAGGGAGCAGCTGAGGAGAGGAGAGGGGCTCCTAAATGAATCACTCTCTCTTAGAATCTAAGCATTTTCACACAAACGCTTACGCACAGAGGCGCACACAAGTATTTGGGCAGTCAAAAACCTTCTGAGCCCAGTTGCTAGATGAGATGCACCACTGTGCACAAAGAGGAGGCACCAGGGGTCTGCTCAGTCTGAGGGTTAACTACACCTGGATGAGAATGATGCTCTGACAGTGAGGGAGGTGTGCTTTCATTTCAAGGGTGAGGAGAGAGTGGAGAGGAGGAGGGTGATGTTACTCAATAGGCATGTTACTCTGATGATCATATCATCCCGCAGTTGTAACTCAACTAATGGTGCCATTCTCTTCTTTACCGTTTCATCCGTGGAGGGATCTATTCTCATACGCTGATAAATGAATTGATGGGTGCACAGTTAAATCATTTTTGGGAAGGGAATTATTTCGAATCAAAGAATAACTGCAACACATTCCTTCTTAATGCCTTGGTTAAAAATGTACACCTTCCCCCGATGCTATAAAGTACCAAGAAGGAAGTGAACCAAATATGTCCCCTTTAATTTGCAGAATTCCCAACTGCAGTGTCAAAATTCTGCTCAGATGAAAGTGGTGCCAGAGAGAAAAGGGGGCTGAACAATGTGGCGGGATGCAGGCAATAGCTGCCGTGAAAGCCTGTACTGATCATGATACTTTGGACCAGGCCGTTGTATGTGCTTGGCTTCTTCCTCCTTCCTCCTTCCTTCCCTTTCTGTTCCTCCGTCTCTCTTTCTCCCTCTGACTCCAGACCATCCTACGGAGGGAGCAGAGGGAGAAAAGGGCTAGCCAGGGGAAAGATAGACAATAAGGGTTTTAAAGCCTCGGAGCTGCCTACAGCAAAGCCGCTTTCCAGGCAGCGAGGAGCAAGCCAGCCGCTACCAAGCCAAGCGCTCCAACCACATCAGCCATGACAGAAGGCTGGCAGAACAATCATCTTAACAATATGGCTGAGTCGATGACCCCGCGCTGAAATGGGGCTATCGCTCCAACTATGGCTAGAGTTATGGTTGGCTTGCCACTATAGCGCTAATAGCTCAATGACACAATGAGCCAGGCCTTGGATGAGGCTGGTTGTGATACGGGACTGCTAAAGGCTTATGTTGGTTGTCGAGGAATGTGACATCACTAAAGCTGAGGCAGTCAGAGTCTGCTTGGTTTGTGATCATTAACATGAACAAGAGGATGACTGATGAACATCACAGTGGTGGCGGTAATAGATGTGATGATAATGAGGATGATGATTAATATTTCAGTAGAGGTCACAGGACATATTGTAGCCTATACATAACTACTGCCCTGTGAATATTTTCATCCTTTCCCAGAATAATTAAACATTTTCATCGGAAATAATGTATTTTTTTTCCCGTATTTGTTTTTGAATTATTGCACGGTGACTTCAAGCAGCTTAAATGACTAAATGCAATGACATCCTGAAACACATCCGCGCGACTTGAAGGGACCACCACACGCAGATCTGTGATCCAAGTTTGGTCCCCACCCACAGACTAAGAAACACCGTATTAAAGCTAACCCTCACCAAATGACTGTGTGCTCTTCCATATAATCAGCTGCTTTATAAGAAAAGTAGGAGTTGGACTTCACAGCTCCAATTATGTGCAACTGCAAATCCCTAAATGTTCTAAAATACCCAGACCTTGCAGTTATCACAGAAATACTATAATTATTTTAATTGACCGGGCTACTTCTATCAAGCAGAAAACCTGGGGATATCTTATTGAGCTGGAAAGCTACCAATTATATGTTTCACTACAGAGTGAGCATTTTTTTAAAGAATGCTTAAGGATCAGGGGAGAAACAAACGTGTTATTAAATGATTTCCGCTTATGTGTATTGTATCTTAAAGAGACACTTTGGAGCTTTCCTTTAACACACTGGTTGACTCTTATAAATGTCTTCTAACGGATAAAATGTAGGAGGCTGCTGTGACTGAGTTGTTAAACAAATGCGACATCTTAAAATAAAAGATATAGCCTATAAATTATAATCTGAGAACGATAACTGTAACATGCTAAGTGTAAGCAAAAACATATGAAAGAATATGCATATATATATATTGATTTAAGTACTTTAAAACAATGCCTTTCACCTTTAATAAGAATTAGAACATTAAAGAAATAATGTAAGCTGTAAAAAGCAATCTTCTTTTGGCTTTATATATATATATATATATATATATATATATATATATATATATATATACACATACATACAACTATATCAAATAAATAAAACAAAAAACAAATATATATATATATATATATATATATATATATATAAATACATATATATTTTTTTTTAAATTAATTTATATATATATTGTTTTTTTGTTTTTTTTACTATTGAATTAAATTATAAATTGAGAGAGTAAAACTGTTGTTGCTGCAGAATGATGAGTTCAGGACCTTAAAAAAAAGAAACAGACTACTGTCCTTCCTCTGGACCTCTGTTCCTCTATAATTTCATAGGATTTGTGTAAAATACAGTTGTCCATAGACTTGTTGTATTATTTGAGTCAAAAACAGATATTTGCACAAAGGCTGAAGTCTCCAGACTGAAAATGAGTGGTGTAAGAAGGCATGGCGGGGCCCCAGGGCGTGGGCACTGTCGCCAGCATTCTCACTGTTACCCAGGATACACAAAACACACAAAATGGAAAGGAAGTGTCTTGTTGTGTGTGCGTGTTTGTGTGTGTTAATGCGTGTGTCCGCAAAGGATAGCACGGTGTGCACAAAAGATCTCAGCTGCAAAGAAGCACTAAAACACACAAACACAAAATCCTTGTTTGGCCAGTGTATGAGGCAGCTTGAAAAGTTCACAGAGCCAAAACGATAGTTACATTCTGTTGTAAGAGTTCGGTTTGAGTAAGGTAAAATGCTATACTGGGACAAACACACCTTGTGGAACTGTGTCTTGCCCACTGTTGTGTCTTAACATCATGTGGTAACTTAGCATTTTCTAGTTCTCTGACTCAAGAAACCAACCATTTAAACCAGTCACCATGTACAGTGTACTATCAAATCATTTCTGTCTGTCCACATGCATTAACATCACCACATAATGAGCAATTGGTGGGAAAATGGAAGACTTGAAAGTATCATACACTCTCATGGTTTTGTGTTTGCATTCCACTCCCCTTTTTTCCTCCTTTTTTTTTTTTTTAATGAGATGAAAATGAAGGTTTCACTTTTAATGCCACATTTTCATGCCTGCCACGCTTCACGCAGCCCCGCGAATAAACACTGGTATCAATGGTTGGCCAGAAAGTAGTGCCATAAAGGCTGCCATGAAATTTGTTTATCTAGCTGCTGAATTGTATTCAGCTGGGGATATATGGCATAATAATGCAAGAACTGTGAGCTCTGTAATTAAGTCTGTCTTCAGATGCTTTCGAAGCAATTCATTAACACAGTCTCTCACTCTCAGCTGAGATGCAGAAAGTAATACCATTCATTACGCGCCAAAAGTTAATTTAATAAATGGTATTTTTTAAGTTTTTGACTAACCAAGAACAACTTTTCCCCTTCAGTTTGTTGCAGTTAATATTTCTCATTATAAGTTTAGCAACACTATAATTATTGTGTCAATATAGTCAATCATGAACAGCTGCATGACGTTTTAGGGGTAGTTTGTGATTGTTTCCTGAATGTTCTTATCGTTTAAACGGAGATATTCCATATGACTTTTATCCATATTAAAGGACGTAAAGTTGCAAAGAACTAAGTTGCTGCTCCCTGTTTTTGTTTTGTTGTTAGTAATCTAATAAAACAACACAGTGGTTTGTAGGATCTTTCAAAACTCATGATCAACAGTGTTAAGGCTCTACAGCAATAATAGAACTGGGTCTCCGGTGAAGGCTATAACTGTAGATGGCAGTCTGGCCTCTGTCTGGTAGTGTAACAGTCGTTCTTGTAACATGTGCAGTGGATCATGTTTTAATTTAGACAGATGCCAAGAGAATAGCTTGCACACTTGTGCATCTTGGATGAAAAGCATTTCTTTCCCATCAACATTTTTCTTTTTCTTTAATGAAATGCCATTAGATCTCTCTGACATGTTTTGTTTATTTCAACTTAGTTTACTCACTTCTTGTAAAGAATGTTACTTGTATTCAAATATTTACTCAATCTCTTGAAAAAACATTTGCTCTGTTTGCCACTATGACCACACAAGGTCAAACTCTCTACATTCTGGAGCGATGATAACCCTTTGCATTAATTACCGCTGAAGTCTTGTGATGTTTACATGAGTAGACTCCTGCTGTTTCCGCCACAAGTAAAAAGGCCTATGGTGTAACTTTGTTTGACTCAGCTGTGTAAAATCACAAGTTGGTTCAATGCAGTCCTTGTGTCATATAAAAGCATGATAAATGCTTATAAGTTGCCGGAGGTTTCCCAATACAGAGTGATTGCAATAACTGCACGATAAGGCACATATTGCACCATGTCATCAAGTATTCTCATGGTGATGCATAGTCAAAAAACCCCTTTCCTTTCTTACATTTTGGACACTTTTCAATTTGCCGCAGAGGCTTAGCCAACTTTAAAGTGCCTACAATTTATGAAATGAGGCTTTTGCCCCTATTGCGCTCTTGCCAGTTGGCTGCCTATGGCAACACATTCAAAGCTAAAAGTTGGTTTTTCAAAGCCAGGCCAATTAAAGGATATGAAAAACAACATAATTTAAACTGTGATCATTTGGCAGAACCTTGGAATGAACAGTGTCCCCTGTAATGGCCCATCTAAGGGTGCTTCTAACTGCTCTGGAGGGACACTAAACATTTCCCAAAGACAGACACACACACAGACAGAGGGGGGGAGAACCTGCAATCTGCATTCTGTTTGCATCTCATGGACTTTCTGGGTCAGCAGTGAGAAAATAATTATTTGCATATTGAGCACACACATCTGAACACACATTTTATGAAGTGCTTCAGGAAGGTAAAAAAAAAAAGAAAAAGAAAAAAGAAGCAGGCTAATGAAAAACAATAAAGATAATGCCATGGCTAGATCCATGTCAGTGATCTAAAGCATACTTTACGGGTAGGAACCTCACAGTCATTCCTTGACAAAACAGTCATCTTATTTACAAGGCTCACAATAACCCTACGCAAATGTCGAAAAGGGGAATAAAGAGAGGGGAGGAAAAAATAATTAGCATATTAATCTTTTTTATGCCGTCATCTCTCAGGTCCATGGGACCCACGGTGTAATTTAAATCTAAATGCTTTCCCTGGCATTAGAATTCATTTTAGATGGGTCAATTGTTCCATAATAAAGGGATAGAAGGTGTACTTCATGCAAGAGATTTATGTTTGCCATTTGTTCATATTCATGTGCTACTGAATACCCCTCAATTCAAATGGTGATGGCAGCTCATATCAGTCGAGCTCCAGACCTACAGATCACTAACCGGCAGCAATGAATTTCATTTACGGAGGACAAAAAGACTGAGTGAGGGAGAGAGAGAGAGACGGAGAGAGAGAGAGAGAGAGAGAGAGAGAGAGACGTGGGGGATCAGCTCCTCAACACAGTTTATTGATTTTTTTTTTTCCTGCTCGACAGAAAGCCTGTATAACAGCTCTATTGCCCTCATAATGATTAGTGACAAAAGTTTAATTAAGCAATTATGAAGCCAATAATAGAGTTGTCTGGTTTGCTTAGCTTTAGACTGTTTAAGACTTATCTCCCTACCGCACATCACAGCAGCTGGAATGTGCTTGAAGAGATTAATGCCGCGAGAACACAGATGCCCACTTTAATACAACACCATGATGCCGTTTGAATGAAGTTGAGAACACAAGCTTCTCTTTATCAAATTACAAGTCTGGTTTTCATGAATATGGAGAAAAAAATGGAGGGAAAAATAAGCTATGGCTTCAAGGTGTAATTATAAAGACATACAACATAAAGACACACAATTCCGTTTTAGTAATCTCCCCGTATGAAATATGCATGATAATGTATTACTGAATAAAGACTTACAATCTTCTAAGAGGCTTTGGCATTTTATATTTGCTAAGACAATTGGATATCTCAATGTTCCTTAATGTTATATTGCGATTCACCACCTCTTCCTTTTGTTTTTGCATCTTTTTTCCTCTGAAAATTGATTAAATTATCTCCCGTCTCCACACAGGCGGCAACAAAGAAGTTTCAAGATTAAAAAATGTGCTTTCAAGCTAGATTTATTGGTGATGTGTCAGCAATTCACAATTGTATTTTATCAAGATTTTTTTTTCTGTATAAATAGCAAATATATTTGCAAACAAAATGTGTCACACTGCTAATATATTTACTCTATACAGCTAATTAATTACCCTGACATGAGCCAATGTCCTGTCCGAAAACAACATTGTCATGTAATCTGTTAAAGGAATTATTTTTTAAATGATAATCAGAGATCTGTTAGGCAGACATAGCGTTAGTAGAATTCAGTGATGCCACTGTATTTGAGGAAAAGCTGTAGATATGGCATTAGGAAGAGCTGCACTGACTGGTCTATAAAAAGTATCCTGTCCTCAAAGCTTATCCACATTACCATGAACACAAAGTTGTGTGCTGTGATTGCCTTAAACCATAGAGGAAGCACATGAGCAAACAAGCTGGACAGAGGCTGCTGTTCGAATTACAGCACATCCAGTATTTATATGTTCTGAAATAAGACCATTATAAGAAGCAAATCTTAAATGGCTCTGGGACATGTTTACACCATTTTAGATAATGCCTCCCCTTGCTCTACATACTGAATCACAGATTAATCTAATATAGCAATATAGTGTAATATAGCATTAAAATGTGTCTGTATCAAAGGAGGTCAAACTCGGTTGGATTTAATGGGTTTTCTGAGTACGGTTTTGCAGTTTTAGAATCTTTATTCACATGGTGCCAGCCCCATGGAGTGGTGTGAGGTGTTGAAATGGGCTTAAACTATAGGGTTAGGTCTATTAGTGGTGGCGCATAAACCACACACATACACACATGTAACATTTATTATCTTAAGCGTGTCAAGTAATGTCACAGGAGCATTAGAACTTCACAGACAAAGTGATGAAACACTATTAGATGTAAGAGATCCAAATGCATAATGCATGTTAATCTGTGTTTCACTCTGCGGCTGTGTGAGCTAAATGCGTGCATTTCATCGCAACATTATTCTTTAATTCTGTATTACTGTGGGTTAAACCTTTAAACCCAAATTGCACCACTTCCAAGCTCCCTCCAGGTCTCTTGCAATGCCTCTCAGCTCGGTGAGCCGGAGCAATTGACAGACAGAGAGCAAAATACAAACGAGGAAAAGGAAAATAAGCACCACACAATCAGCACAACATCCCACAACACATGCTTCGTTGTGGGATGTTGTGCTCTCTCTCTCTCTCTCTCTCCTCTTCTCTCTCTCTCTCTCTCTCTCCCCCTGGCTTCCTAGGACAATGAGATGACATGCTGAAGGTGGGACTGCATCTGGCATCATATTTAAACAGGCCTGCCACATCTCAGGAACACGGGTCGTTGCCAGATTGCAGGCTAATTAAGGAGCTTCTTGGATGACCATCAGTGCTTGTCGGTGGGCAAGGTAGCGGGCTGAGCCTTGCTCTGCCACACTCCCACTGCGAGGGCTTGAAAAGACGAATGGCCACTGAAACCCCCCCCCCCGGGACCTCATAATACTACATATTTTCCCTCCAAAACAAAAGATGTCCCTTATGGGATTCCTATTTCCCTCTTGCCTTTGTCTCCTCCCCCCCACTTTCAAACAAGTGTAAATTACCTTGCCTTTTGGATAAGTATTCAAGTGGCCTGTCCATGCCCATTCGCCAATTGTCGCTAAAATAGATAGATACTAAATATGCATTCCACAGACGCTAGAAGCTTATTGCAATGATAAGCCATGATCAAGTATGCTGTGAATGCTATTTAACAACTTATTTCTCTAATTCTGCAAGAAATAATTATCTTCTTATAATGAAAGGAAATAACTGTGATGAACTTATGAACTAAGCTTCAGGGGAAATGAGCAAAAGCTGCTATTGTGTTGACAGATAATGACCCTGTTAAGTACTTAAGAAACAACATTTCTGTGGGCACAGTTTTGACTTTTTATTAATTGCATTGTAAAAGTTCTGGTTTAGCAAGGCATGCTCAAGCAACAAGCCTCTCCATTGTTTTTGTACTTGGCATTATGCCTGTTTATGACAGGCAATATAACATAGCAAACTATGGCCGGTTTGACAGCGAGTGGGAAGCCGGAATTGTTTACTTGACTTCATTTCTTTTCCCCACTTGCTGCCTTTATTTCATGCCAATGTGAGAAGAGCAGAGGGAAACAAGATGTGGTTGAAAAAATGCAGCTGGCTGGCTGCTTGGCTAATAAGATGCCCATCATGCTAGCTAACACCGCTGATTTGTGTCTCCCTCTAACTCTCTCCATGATTACATTCTAAGAAGCCTCCCCCTTCTCTCCTCCCCCAGCTGATCCTCGTCTTGTTACGTGGCATTAATGACACTTCAGTCATTGTGCCTTTCAAGCAGAGCCCTTCCACAGCGAACAGAGAGTTGACATTTCCTGACATTTTCCCAACTAATTACAGTACAAATAATTAAGCATGTTCCTCTATGTAACAAATGAAGGCGAAAGCCGTCTGTCAGCCTGGGCCATGATTGATGACACTCCGGGAGACTTTATCTGATGGGTCCTGCCATGAGGTACAGAGGAAGCAAATTTATTAGAACGAACAATGCAAATTTAGAGTCATCTCATCCCGTTATGCGCCAAGGCAATATCCGTGTCAAGGTGAATGTGACAATGAAAGCAAAATATTAGCATTTTGTGGAGCGGGCTGAAGGGGAAATCAGAGCACTGAGATGACAGGCCTAATTATTTTGGCTCACACAGGCCAGGACAGCTGTTTCTGGTGTCCTGAACAAGCCTGTCACACAGGTAACCAAATAGGGTCTGCGTATGAGCCTCTGTATTCGACACTCCATGGATGTGTCTGCCACTAATGACCAATGCTAATGTTGCTGCCATGTCTATAAAAATGAAGAAAAAAAAATGGAGGTGTCACCATCCAAGTATTTTTTTTTTCATCAGTCAACATTTTTCTACATAATTGCATGTTTTTAGAATTAATTCATGCCTGTCACCTATTGACCACCCACATTTTCCATATGATAAGTTGGAAATGTCAACGAAGAGGGAAAAAAAAGGTTAACATTTGAACTTTCAAGATCTTTTACATTATTGCGCATACTGTGAAGCCACATTTGCATATTTTTGTTTTTGTGTACACGTATAAATATCACTGAGTTTAAAAAAAATTAATGATGTTTTCAGTATTTAGGGAACCAGACTGCATAAAATAATAAACATCTGCTAAGACTTACCAGTTGCTCATGAATAAATTCTCAAAATAATACCTGTGTTTCACAATGATTAAGAAAAAATATGAGTGTGCACGCTAAATAATTAAAGATCAAATATAAAATGTACTGGAAGCATGTATTCATTTGTGGATTAAACAGTCTAATTGAAGCTTTCTCCAATAAACTGACATGAAAAGATAAAACAAACGTGTTGAGGTCAAGTATGAGTGATGCTGAAGAACAAGTACGGCTTTAATGGTTAATGTCAACCACAATAATTTCACGACAAGTGCTCTGCTCTTTCTGCATTAGAGCTACTTGTGATATATGAACCAACAATGAACAATGGGCTTAGCCTTTTATGCTACCAAATAGCAATATGTTGTCTGCATACATCTGTGCTTTGGGGAATACAAAGGTTGCCGCCCACACTCATAATGAATCTAGAATTTGTACTCCCGGGCAGCCTTACAATGGCTCTTAAGGGGCTGGCAAATCCGGATGGGTTTGAGAAAAAAATCTACACGGGGATCAAAGTTTGCTGCTTAGTGGCTCGCTGGCTGCCTTGGAACAGATGGGCGTCGGAGGCACTATGAGCCCATTGAGATTCAGGATCCAAAGTGGCTGCTGCTGCTCTGTACACACAGACAGATGATGCCTTTGTGTTAGCGGATTGCCGATATGCATTTAGGTAGGTAGGGAGGGTGTGGGATTTTTTTTTAGCTTATGACTGCAGAAGTACAGCAAAAGACAAAGCAGCAATGAAACAGGAGTTAGTTAAAAGTGGAGTGTGCTCACTCACACAGGTTGGGTAAAATATACAAGTTTCATGGTTGTAAGCATTGTAATTGAGATTGTGCATCTTAAATGAAAACAACAGGCACCTTTTGTACACTTTGCCACAGCTTTTTTTTTATTTATTTTATTTTGTTTTGTCTCTAAAGCACCACAATTACTCACAGCTTTGTAGGCTATACGATCATCTACCCAATATATATCCTTCATATTTACTGAATGCATGCCGTTGTTTCATACTTGAAACATATGTTATGAAAGGCAAATCCTGTGCTCATTCTTTTTGATTGTACCATCTCCTTCACACAATTGGATTAAAAAATACACAGAGAGGAAAAAAAAAAAGAACCGCGTTTAAATTTCACGCTGACAGGAATCAGGCCCCATTTAGTGTTTCCTCCTTTGCACAAAATAATTTAAAGGGCAGACTGAGACAGTCACTTTTTCTGACACTTAACCCCTGACCTTAAGAAAGATGATAGCAGGCACCAGGCAGTACAGACATTAGCAGCACTGCATTAAAGAGCACAAAGAACCCTCACACTGCGGACACTAGAACATGTAGATACACTAGATATATAAACTCTGGTCAGCATATAAGTTTGTACAAGCACATAACGACAAAGTCTCTAAAATTTACACATGCATGCTGCATTGTGCAGAGATGCACACCTGCTTTTGCATGTTTCAATATACATATCTGCACAAAATGTTCATTTTAAGATAGTGATTAATTGGAAATATAGAAAGAGGAAGCAGAGAAGAGAAACCTTGAGAATGAATTCCAGCACTATCTGAACATTTCCTGCTCCAGCCGTCCCGAATGCCATTCCTTTAATGTTGAGAGCAGTGAGGTTGCAGCTCTCTAGCTTCAGCGGTGACAGTTTTGAAATGTCATTAAGTTGAACAGAGTTCAGAAACAGTGACTCAAAGCCTGACTTTCTCCTTCCGGCATGACAATTAGTTCGTACAACACAGAATGTCAGCACTTCAAGTGAGGAGAGAATGCTTTCAACAATGTAAAACAGGTTTAATATTTTCTGTTATGGAGACATCAGTGATCTTCCACAGTGCCCCTGAGGACACAAGGCTTTTTTGTTCCTGTTGTTCGCAGCAATTCTAATTTAGCAGGAGTTTTGTTTCACTTTCGCAGGTATAATTTCATGTTTGCCTGGACATTTTGGAGCAGTTGGTGGATGATTTTATTCATTTTCTGTTTTTCGGTTGAACATAAATTCGTTGCATGTGGAATTTAATCTGAAATATAGTAAATTAAAGCTGAATGTTACTCTTCAAGATCAAGATCAAGATAAGACAACACCTCTATTTAAACTTTTGTGACCTTTAAATAAAAAAAAATTAAAAAGAATTACTGAGTCTGTGGCAAAATGGATGTATGGAATCTAATAATTCCCAGAGTAAATATATTTGCATGACAGATAGCCAATGTAGATAATAAAGGTAACTCAGATAAATAACAATAAAATAGATAGATAAATAGATAGATAGATAGATAGACACTTAAACTGCCCACCAATCGCAATCAATGTCATTGCTCTTTTCCACTCCATTTCATCAGCTCCAAGCGTCTGTAGTTCTATGAAACAGTCACAGGGCTAATGGGATGAGATGCAAAGAATTATAAATGCTGACAGTAAATCATATTACATCCCTAATAAGCATTAACTGGATAACTGGGTCAAAGCTGTATTATCTTAATTGATTTTTCTAAAGAAACCTGACAGTGAAATGTCAATGCTTGAATATTTCTTCATGCATCATTAAAACAAGATTGGCTTTTAACAAAAGGGGAGGAGGACGGGATCCTCGGGGCTGAATTGATTCTTGCTCGGAGCTGCCTTGCACAAGTAAGTGTATTACATAAAAATCTATACAGGATATTAAAACAACACCCATTCTGCAAGACAGTTACAATTAAAAGCTGACACCCATCCATGCTTTTGTGTATCTGCCGCTGTTGCCTGCCAACAAAAGCATTTCAGTCGTGTGACTCACTGCAATCAATGGGGGGACTGTATAAATAGGCAGAACTCTTGTGTTTGCGGGGTAATAGAGTTGTTGCTTCCTGAACAGTGATAACCAGGGTTTCCTGCCAAACCAGTTTCATCGACCAATACTTTAACAATACTAATATCCACATTGAAATGAACCTTAAGTGAAAAAAAAAATCATTTATATATAAATTGGTGGACTTGATATGACATTTCCATAGATGTATTTTTGACAAATCCTTTAAAACAGCACAACTAATTGTATTATTCTTGTAATGCAGTTTTCAGAGTAAACAAGAGGCATTTTTTAGCCTTCAGCGCCCTCTGCCAAATAAGCATCTTGATCGCTGTTTTACTTTAACCAGTTATGACAAAACGGCACTCAACAGATTTCCGCAACATGATCTTAGCTTGATGCTAGCCATCCACTCCATGTTATCCCTGATATGGTAGCCTTGCTATCCACTATATTCTGTCAAACATCTGAAACTCGCTGTCCATATGATCCGACCTGTGATCTGAGGATCATGCAAAAGTGTCTGTATGTTCGTGCTGCTATTACTCATGGTCCAAACGTCAGCAGAAACGGCCTCATATTGATGGCATGCGAAATCACTCATTGCATCATCGACTTGCATATCAGGTGAAATTCAATCGGATATATATGCGAGACGTCTCAGGGAATGTTTTACATAACGCGGAGCTCTCGAAGATATCAGGGTCTGTGTGTGTGTGCAGACGGCTGGAGCGAGGAGTGGGCTGGACTGGGTCAGCTGGCATGACCGCTGAGCAAATGCTGGGAATAAATCAGTCTCACTGACATGGTGCCTCTCATCAAGTGCATCCCACGGTGTCCCCATCAGTTACGAACTAATAAAGACGTATGGGAGGAAAACAGAAGCGATCACAGCAGATGCCAAGGTGAAATGCATCTAGTGTCTGGAGAGATGTCAGGTCTGAGAAGTCCATTAGGAATGATTACAGATGATATTTAAATCTGGGCATAATTATCACATAGAGGCCTTTTCATCCACAATATGTGTATAGAATTATTTGAATTTAAAGATTGAAATACAGGTATGTGAAATATTATAAACAGCCACAGTTTACTGTAAGCAATGTTCGGTATTGTTTTTCCATTTTCATGGCAGCAATTCCACCTTCTGTGGTCTTCAGTTCACCTGCAGTAACATTATTGTGTTTGCCATGTGTTACACTGTCTTAATACACACACAATGCCAAGTCTTATAATTAAACAAAATGTTTTTAAACAAATTTTCAATTTTGCTTTAAAGTGAAAAGCAAAATGAAAAGAACTGAAGAGCAATCACTATAATGTGATGTATTATTGTTTAAATTATTATCTATAAAGTGCTGTTTTGCTGTTGTTTCATGATTTGCTCACGTGTATAAAATGGCGCACATGTACAAATTTGCCGTTCTGAGTAGTTTGTGTAGTTGTAATACATGATTTATGTTGAAACTTTTAAGTGTGTCTCTTCCATGGGTGTGGTTGAGTGTGTGTATGTGTGTGAGAGAGAGAGGGGGAGAGAGAGAGAGAAAACAGGTGAGAGATAGAGGAGGAGCTATGTTGATATGTGGAACGATGTAATATTCATGACGGTCCTGGTGGAAGTTGTCTAGTTTCTGAGCTCCTGGAAAACACAGACACACACATGCACACACATGTACACACTGAGCAGTCCGGTGGTGCTCACCTGACATCTGCATATGCCATTCAGAAGGGCAATATGTGTCTGCATCAGTGATTTCTAAACACTTTGGGGTCAACAAATTATTAATATTTAGTATTAGCACTGATGACAATGTGGCATCCTCCTGAGAGCCGGGCAAAATGTTGAGCAGGGGCCATTCTCCTGACGTAAACTGTGTTTGGCAGATGGTGCTGTCAGTTTAGGTCTTCGTTTATTCTTCCATGCATATGGCAGCATCTCCTCTTCGTTAAAAAAAAGCAAGCGAGCTCATGTATTATCAATGGGGCTAAAAAGCATGCAAACATAAGCAGGAATGTATCAGAGGAGCTTAAAGTCCTGTAAACAACCAGCAGTGGTTGTTGTAAATGGGATTTTACTGACAGAAATAGCAGAAACATATGGCCTGAGACAGGAAAAGGGGCTGATACCTGGATGGGATGCAGTTCTGCCAGGGCCCACAGCATCGTGTTTGTGACAGAATGTTGTCTGACAGTGAGAGACATGGCAGTCCTGGCAAAGCAGATGACTTTTTTTTTAAATGAAATACCTGACTAACAACACAATGCTGTCTTTCATCTGCTCTTTCTCTCTCTCTTTTTTTTTTTTTTTTACATCCTCTTCATTTGCAGAAAGCATTTAAATGACATCAGAAGACAGTTTATACTGTTTGTGTTTGGATTAATATATTTTGAGGTAGTTATCACTGAGTCATTGTGAGTTGGATAGGGGTGACGGACGTATTCAAATCCTGTAGATTTACACATTTGATACAAGTATCAAAAGTAAAAAACAAACAAACCAAAAAAACACTATGAAGAAAAATGAAAGTACCTTTTATAAATTTTAGTATCATAACACTTTCATTTACATTTTCTTGTTGTTGACGGTTGATTTGGAGCTAATTTTAACTAAATATAAGCTGTTATTTTAATATAAAACAATGATACATATTTTGGATTTTTTAAATTTTAATATACAAGTCACTAGTGAAATGTGATATAAGTACACTACTGGAGGGTGAAATGTTTAAATATATTTAAATATATTTAAATATTTCTCTTTTACATTTGATAATAGAAGCATAAATTACTCACAAAAAACACAGAAAGAACATAGAAACAGGAGCAGCAAAAAATGCAAAATTGATTATAATAGTAAAAGTAGATATGCAATAATAATAATAATAATAATAATAATAATAATTAAAAATAACCTAAAATAATGATGATAATAAGTTAAGAACAAGTGCTTTAAAATTTTACCTGACCATAGTACATACTGCACTTTCCGAGTGACATTGCTTTGCATGAGTTGTTACAGGTTGTATTCATTGACACTATACTCTCTGTCTACATAGTTGCGCTATATGTGTTTCATTTTTAGGGTTGCGTTCTTTTGAGTTAAGGTTTTTTGCATCATGTCGCTAATACCACATCCACTGATAATTATATATAAAATATATACATATCACAATTTAATTCATCTAAAGGGGTGTAAAAGTCATCTTTTTAAAACAATGGAACGTTGAAGGAGCGACTTGTGGAATGTGGCCTTGAGAAGTGGTTCACAAAAAGGGGGAAGACACAAGAGGTTAACATTTGACTTCCATCTCCTAAAATATGTCTTTCATTCAGTGCGTCAAGAACGTCTCCTTTTTTTTTTTCCACAGGAGAAAATAAGGTGTCTTTCCAGAGGAGATGAGAGAGGAGGGGAGAGGAGGGGGAGAGAGAGACCCCGGTTAACTTCTGGAGTGTTAAACAGCGAGGGGTCTTACTCCTGCTTTTCTCTGACATGAAGCTGGGTTGGATAGAATCGACACCGAGGTTGAGCAGGCGGATGAGTGGAGATATGAGGGTCCCTGTGGCGACCTGGCAGGTGCCATAGCAACAGAGAGTTGGGGGAAGTGCATGGCACCAGCAGCGAAATCACTTGTGACAGACCCAAACACAGGTCGGCAGCTTTCATGTTGTAGCCTGTGTCTAATCTTTGGGAAAGAAAAAGGGGTAAAGGCAGGGAGAGACACTGAGACAGACAGAGAGAGAGAAGGTATGAGGAAGCAACAAAGACGAATATTGTCAATAATTAATCGTCAGATTGTTGGATGCTGTGGTTGCTGGAATGACAGCTGTTTTGATTGACAGATTTGGAGCATTTGATCTGCAAGCTTTGCCTCTTGCCATTCTGCCACTGCTGGATGCTCCCTCTCCTCGCCGTGGTTCTCTCTTGCTCTTGCTCACTCTTTTTATCCTTTAAATCCTCTGCAAGTAGCATAGCATCTGTTGCATGGAGTTGTAGCTGCAGGGCAAGAAAAAACAACAACACGTCCTTACGTTGGAATTTGGTATTCGCTCTAGGTAACGTGTACTGAACAGCTCACCTAATACACCTATAATAACAGACACAGGGTGGACGAACATTTTCCAAGTGGGACAAGATGCAGTGTGTATTTGGAGCAAGATTTAATAATAAATTAGGCTTTTCTTTGAAAATCAAAGGCTGATGAGCAGAATGAGAAAAACATTTAAAAAGCATTTAGATGAGTAATATAAAGTGTGGGCATCTGTATAGATTGTTATTAGATTTAATTAATTCTGCCTGTCACATATTTAAAATGCTGCGGGAATTTGCATATTATGATGACGATAATGTATATTTGCAGACACCGTGGACAGGATTCAGTTGCAATGTAGTGCGATGTGTCTGTCGCCATCTGCTGATTTGTCATATTAGTAAAGTTATTTCCAGCATGTAGGGTCCGTGGACGGTGCATGGGAGTCCATCATTCAGCGAGACAGTGAGTGTTCCCTGCTAAACAACGCCTTCATTGACCTAATAACTGGCAGCCTACTCAGTCACCAGCATGTTGAGTAGTATTCATTATTCATGCTCATTAAATTCTGGGCCTCATACGAGCAAAGACTGCCAGCTTGCTGCCAAACTGTGTTGGTTTTGTGATGTGCCCACTTGAGACTTGGGGATTTAAAACCAGGACACCACTTCTGAAAAACTAGCATACAAACACACAGAATTCATTCTGCTTCCAGTTTAATTCGACGAATACACATTTGACAAAATACACAATTATGCTCACCTCCATTTTTTTTTCTTTCCATGAATAGGATTTGGAATTAATAAATGGGAGGAAAATGTGCACATGCTCACCCATGAAAGAAGATTTGGAGTCAGTTCTGGCTGTTTGAATATGCATATTCATAGTTAGTTGATCATATTTTTTTTTTTTTGCCATATTCTGCACTTCATCATGTATTCTGCAAGGGAATGAAGCTTGTCAACAAAACCTTTCTCAATGAAAGGTGTCTTTGAAGCGTTTTTAAAAAGCGTGCTATTGCATCACATCCTATTCAGTTGTTTCCTCGCAGACAGAATCGGCAGTTCTTCCATCTGTCTGCATCGCATTTGTGATTTTGGAGTCAACACAAAGCACAAACTCAATATCTTAAGGCACAGGAGGCCTTATGCTATTCTCGTGTTAAGTCAGTTTTAGCACGGTGCTGATCTTGAATAGATGTGTTGTTTACATTGTGCACGATGCCAGTGCAACTCCGACATGTTGATTTGTCATGATCTCAGCACACAATGAAACACTGAAGGTTCGACATATGCTTGGAAAGAGCCACAACAAGATGAACCTGAAACGGTGCACTTGAAAAATAAAACTGCTATAAAAGGAACAAAAAAAAACAACATTATATTATACCTATGGGGGAAAGGAGCAATGTTTTACATGAACGCTACATACGGAGCAAAAGTGTTTCAAGTGCGCTATAATTTGAAAGGGAGGATTTTTGATGCAGTTTTCAGCCAACAAGGATGTGAGGAGAGGCTATGACAGATAGGAAACAATTATTTATCAGAACACACTTCCACAAAGTAACAGCAGCTGTTTGCACCGTTTTTAGGACCACAGGGCCGTCCATATTTGTCTCTCCCTGACTCAAATCCCCAAGAAAAATACCCACAGTTCCAGCACAGAAAGAGGATTACTGCTTTCCCATATGTTGTCCTGTGCAGACACGGCCATATCAATCTAGGCCTGGTCAGTCGCTCTTTCATATACTCCTAATGTACTGGAAAGCCTTCCACAGTTGACTGCACCTCGCTGCTGGTCCTGAACAGGTCTCAGTCCCAGATTCCACAATGGAGAACAATCAGGCTTTTCTGTTAGACTGGGAAAAAGGAGGGTGCGGGGGTGAAAGCCCCTGGTGGCTGATTTTAGTCTGGTAAGGTTATGTTTTAATACTGGGACACTTGAGCGCTGGGTCTTTGAGCAGGAACTGTGTCAGAAACAAGAGGTCTAAATAAACAGTGAGGCCCACCAGAGCCCTTTCATTCATCATGGCCTCCCCTGACAGCGGCTTGCAGAGGAATCATCTGGAATCATCTTCTGCTGGCGAATGTGAGCTCCCTCTCTGCTCTCCTCCCTGACCCCGAAAAACGGGGGCCAGCCATGTGACGCGCACACACGCAGTCAAACACAGACACAGGAACTGTGTGGTCTGAAAGCCCATGTCCTGAATACATGTGTGTATGTGCATTGCTCACGTGAGATTGAACATATAAATAAGCATGTTTTTATATCATGTCTAAATCACCACATGGCCAAAACGCACAGCCACAGTCATGTTGAGCATTATGGGACGTCTTTGAGGCTGGGTTTGCCTTGTTTGTGAAAGATCAGCAGCTATGCTTCAAATCGCCCTATCTATCATAAGCAGATTCGGGATGACAGTGCGCGTTTTATGAGTCACAGACTAACAATAGGCTCACTTGTGAGACATGAGCTCAAATATTAGTTTTGAGTCTGCTCTTTGAATTTCTGGGGTTAGTTTGGATTACTACCTCTAATCTAGGCACTAGTGCGGAGGGGAATTTCCTGGACTCAATGAGATGGGAGTGTTTCCGAACAAACAGGACTTCAAAGGGTGTGTGCTCGCCAGAAAGGTGAGGTTGAATGCAAACATGTATTCATTTGACAACATTTATTTTTTTTTCTTCCCTCAAAGTATCTCTCTGCTCGGATCAAAAGCTTAACCTTTTGACCGCGGAGAATTCCGTCGCTGGGTTTGATTTCTTGAAAGAAACTATTTCAATCAGCGAGCTTAATGACTTGTGGAGGGCGCAGACTGCTGCCTCAAATGCCACTTGTGTGGAGATAGAGTGGGACAAGCTATTTCAGTTTAAAACAACAACTGCCAATTAGTTCTACTGCATGTGAATTACTTTTAACAGATGTAAACTATGTTGGTTAATTTTCACAGTTCCAGTTGACTCAGGTACGGGATGCAAAATTGTCATGTGGGGGAGTGCAATGAAAGACGAGGAATACAAATTATGTGCGGTGAGGAGATTTTTTAATTCAAATACTAAAACAAGTCTTGTGCCATTTAAATCCATGCAAACAGACATGTCTGGCTTAATGGTGAAAGCGGTTTGTTAGAATATGGAGTAGATTTTGGATAGTATTAGATTTATTAGCAAGGTATAATTATCAAAACTCATGTTCCAAGACAAGGAAACCTTTTTTTTTCTTTTTTCTTTTTAATTCTTTGGTCACACCCTCCATTGCGTTCAGCAGGCACTTAATTGACATTTTGTCCTGTGACGGGTTGTTGAGGGCAAGTCAAGAGAAGGCTATAAAATCCTATTTCTGGAACACGGTCTTTTCTTTAAATGGCTGCATGTTAAAGTGCTTAATATAATTACTGGATAAGCCTGTAATAACCTAATGACATGCCGCACTAATGTTTTATGATCTTTAACAGCTCAGTTCCGCTTTTGAAATAGATGATCTATTGTGCTGTTTTCAACCAAGTCCTCACATATTTTGGGTGGGCAAGACTACAAATCCGGGGGATGTTCTGAGGAATTTATAAGAAATAATTAAGAACAGATTTGGAATGCTAAGCTCCTCCAGTTGAGTTAATGGGATATAGACCAAAAAAAAAAAAAAGAGAGAGATGGGGAAAAATGCCAAAAATATATTAAATTTCCTGTTTAATAGGCAAACTGTCAGCATTGTTTTCTATTTAAGTAAAGATAAAACAATGAGCTGATGTTCAATTCATTCCACATAGTGTATTGCCATCTAAATTTCCTCATCATTATATATATTAGAGGAGATTATCATCATCTGCTGTGTTTTTAAAGAGCACACATACTGATACACCAAGGACACCATTCTATCCACTGTTCCAATTATTTGTCAACTTCAAGCACATTTGCAAAAAAGATTAAAATAAAAAATTGTGCTCACAGCACGAATCATAAAACACATAGAAACAAAAGGACATTTTTGGATATGTCCTTATCGTTGCTCTGGTTATAATGGTCAGAAAAAACACCCATCTTCTTTGTCTCAAAATGTCTGTATGACAGCTGATATATTTCAACAAAGAGCAATGTGTTTTGGAAGAAAGCTTTTTCAATATCATACACCCAGTTATCACACTGCAGCCTGTATCCAGTAATCTAAGATGTCACAGGCAGGAGCAGTTTCGCATGTGAGACAGCCGTGATCTGTGTCAGGCAGTTTCCGTCCCCAGGCGAGAGGTCATGATGGTTGACTTCATCTCCCTCCCCTGGCTTCCAATCATTCAAACATAAATCAATACTGTTAATAACTGTTTGAACCATGTCTAAATGGGGTATCTTTGCTTGAAGCGAGATTAAAAGATATTCCCTCACTGGTCCCCTCACTCACTCACTGCGAAAAAAGACATTCTCTGAAATGTGTGGTTCAGACTCAATTTATTGGGTACAGACATTCCTATTAGATTTATTTACACACGCTCTATTTTTCTTTTTTCTTTTTTTTTGTTCACTGACTTTCATGAGATGCAGTACAACATGGGTTCAGATATTACGCTTGTAAAAAAGACTACTTTACATCCTACATGTAGGCTATAATTTATTTTTTAGACAGGCTGAATCCAGTTCTCAGTAATTAAAGGTAATTAATTGCTATTTTTTTTAAGCATCTTCATTTTTCTTAAATATGTGAAGACGGATAAAGCTTTAACGTTCAAATTGTGAGACTTATAGTTTACCAATCTTCACAGATGGCTGCTCCTTTTTATATTGCCCTTCAAGGCAGAATTTCAATTTAAGTCTGATCACACAAAATAAGCGGGTGTCATACTAAAAGAGAGAGAGAGAGAGAGAGAGAGAGATCTGTGTGAGAAATGACCAGGTTTACGAAGGTCAAAGCCACCAACTGTGTCAGCGACGCATCTTGGATATCATTCAGATTATCCATTAATTAGCTTTCACACAACTGTGGTAATAACCTACATGCTTCGGACATCATCTAAGGCACATTAAGTGTTTTAAAAGGTGTTTCTGCAGTCATGTGACCTCTATCTCATCTTGCTTTCATTTTCCACGGGGGTATGCATCACTGGGCTAAGTGTATTTACTCTGATAGCGCTGCCACAATGGAATTATGTGAGCTTGTAAATAGAGGTAGCAGTCAGCTGATCTTGGCTTTTCATTATGAGGTGTATAGGTCTGAGGAAGAACTGCAAACTGTTTTGCTTTATGATCCATTCTAATGCCCATTGAAATGATAGCCATAAAATAATACCATTACTACTATGTATAAAAGCCTTACTGCTCAGTGATGCAGGATGATCATCAGCACGATTTGTAGACTAACACAAGTGGCTGCAGCAGGGTGAGGGTAGAATGAAGCATGAGGGTAATGTGAAAATGCACTTTCATGTGGCAACATCATACATATAGTGTGACAGGGGTGTTTGTAGGACAGTGGAAGGGATTTTGCTCAGTTGATCTTGGTCAGGAAATATTGCCAAATGAGTAGTTCTTTACTTACCTATCCTATACATATTTCATTTAAAACAAACGCTCACTGCAACATTTTCCTACATGCTAATTCCAGTTCTCTGTTGTTTGCAGCCATTAAAGTGACAGAGCTGTATGGAAAATGTTGCACATGCTGTGAAATTCCAATAAAAGCAATAATGACCATCAGAACAAACGGTACAATGTAAAATATTACACAATTCACATAAGTTAGTTTGTTCACTCCCTAAACCCTTTTCATACCGCACAAAAAAATGTATACCATTGATGTCGACTGTAAATGAACTGTGGGCGCTTACATTCCTGGGAAAATTGACTATGTAGAAACATCCACTAACAATGTGATGATCATGGATGAATAGAACAGGTAATCTTATGTATTGTTTTCTTTTGATCTAAATGAAGGCTTTTATTGACCCAGCAATGTACACCCCCAACACACACACACACACACACACACACACACACACACACACACACACACCACCCTTTAAACCTATTATGCTTTGCTGTAAAACTAAGCAATGGTGAAACTATGGTAACAAATAATCTGTTGTGCTTCAATGAAAAGTATGTATCACGGTGGGAGACAAAGCCAGGGATAAACACTGAGGGAGCCCTGAACAATGGGCCCTAAGCAGGCGTGTGTCCAAAACTCTGCTGCCCTTTCTGCTCACCATACATCCCTGTGTGCATCTGTAAAATTGTATTCCATTTCCTAAAAGCTGCCCCATCATACTAGCCACTTAAACGACTAACAAAATGACATCCAAAGCAAATGTTTAACATTGTTGGCCAATTACACTGTGATTCTTAGCTGCACGAAACGTAGGGACTTACACGTGTTAGCTTGCTCACATGCTAATACATGTCTTTAAATACAAATTGGCTTTAGCTCGTATGCAATGAGTATTTATTTTCTAATGTGGATTGAGACATGGCACCCTTCAGTTGTTATTGCTGCAAAGACTGAAACATAAAACAACATAAAAGGATTAAGTGCCAAAGGTATGTTGAATATGTAATGAATAAGTCAGGAAAGCATGCCGCTTCCTGCGGTCTGGAAATTAATAACAGAGCTTCACACATGAAAATGGCTTTCAAGGGAGCAGCTGATTGCATTTCTTACACGATCAATTGGCTTTGCTTCCCAGCACATGCATCATAATTCAATCTATGGCTCAATCACTCCATTGATGTTATTAATAAGTTAATTGAATACGATGACAGCACTCCATCATGTCCATAACTTACCAACAGCGAAGCACCCATGGTTCATTTTTCATCCCTTTCCACTTCTGCCGAAATACACTCTGGATATGATGCTATATATATATATATATATATATATATATATATATATATATGCAGTGCACCTTTTTTTTCTATTGAAAAATCTATCCATGTTATTTTAAGATGCTTAAAAGTCTAAATTAAATAACCCATAGTGTTAAATTTCATAAGCATGCTCTCTATACACCTGCAGATACCAGCCAATTCACTCACCACGGCCAAAATCGGGAAGCATGCAAAATAAGCAGATGTGTTTTCCAACTACCCTTAACTGGATTTGAGAGTCTAGGATTGCCCCCCTCCAAAATACAAAAAAGGGGCTCGAGCACATCCATCAATTTGCAAACCGACTTTAAAGTGTCAACAATGGCACACAAGCCATGAGAGACGTTCTGCTTATCCTACACCAAGGCGCCCCTTCATGTGATGTAATTTCATTCTCTACAAGATTCTCTCTTTTTGCCCCTCTTCTTCAGTCACTACTGCACAGAGGGGAAGAGAAAGAGAAAGCCAATTCCAACAGTGACAGAAAACTGCCCACTCTTCCCCCATAAAATTAGAAAAGCTGTTCGTGGTTTTTTTTTTTTTTATCTTTCAGATTTCCTGGGTTTTATGGCTAAATACTAAAGCACTGGAGGCTGGTCATGCTTTAAGCTACTAGAAAAAGTTAAGCTTCAGCGTTGGGCAGCAGAGATATGGGCTATAAGCTGACAAGTAATTAAACTGGCATATCTGTAACAACTGTCATCTCTTATTTCTCCACAGCCTGGACGTAAACCAAAGGCAAGGAAAGCTGAAAAGGATGGAATAAGGAAGAAAAAAAAAAGCAAGGGGGGCAGTGAAAGAGTGAGAGTCTTCTGCAGGGTATATCTCCTGCTGAACAGTTTAGCAGACTTGGGCATTTAGGGGATTGTAGAGGAGATCAAAAGGGTCAGGGATCCTTTTACCAATTAACAGCAGGGAGACGGACATCAAATAAGGTGTAAATTTCAGCTAGGCACTTTTCAGTGAGCCGAGCATGAAATGCATTCTAATGCTCTTTTTGAGTTTAGAGGCGGCTTTTGAACCACCAATGATGTCACCGTGGTTCTCCCACAGACGAGCTTAATCGCCTCTCAGAATGGCGTGTAGCCATCTTGTCTACTGTGTTAGGTGTCAAAGGGAGTGTTGAGTCAGTTATTGATAACTGCAGGACAATATGACTCCAGATTTAGAAAATCAGAGCGGAGACAATAAGCTTGCAGTGACAGAGGTTTGACCTCCCGCCTTGTGTTACCGCATTAAGCTGTTATTGATAAATCTGCAAGCGTCGTAAATGAGTGATTACTTGAGTGATTTGTTTGTGTGAACTGGAATGTTAGGTTTAGCACTGAAGGCATCTCTTATTGGATTTTCTTAGTGCACAGCAGGGCAGCTGGTATACACATTTTCAAGATGCCCTGATGAAGGGATCGTTGAGAAAAATATATATATCCGCGGGAGAGCACCATATGCTTCAGTTAGAGTGTTTGCAACAGTCTGTCTTACACAAAAGACTTAAAGTGTTTTGACTGCATGATTAGTTCCATCATGTTTAGTTAAACTCCTGTAGACACACACATTATAATTTAACTTTTTTATAAGTGTTTGCAAGAAGACCCCTTTGGCACTTCATCTTAGAAGCAAAAACAATCTCCTGTGTAGTTGGAGCTACATGCATCACATTGGAGTCAACTTAAAACTATGTTGTTCTGGTTCTTTTTTTTTTCTTTTTTTAAATGATTTTTTTGCACAACGCCTTACCTTACAGCAATCGCTGATGCTGCAAGCACCTACTTAATTAAGTGGTGACTAACAGCTTCATTCCCTACAATTTGTCCATCAGCCAACCATTAAATCACTGTATTTTAGCAATGTAGAGCCACTCCAGCAAGCTCTAATAGAGGTACAGATGAGGTAATACGCTTAAAAAGGAAGAACAGAGAGACTGCTTTTGTGGATAAATGCACATCTACGTAGAACAGAATGTAACTGGAGAGAAAAAGTAAAGATCACTTGAAAGTTGGTGTTGAATGGTATAAATCCTGGAGCATGTTGAGACACTAGGTCTACTTAACTGCTATTCTTATGGTTGTGGTGATCAACTGATAATGCCTATAGACTTTGCTGAAGCATGCTGAAGGAGCAAAGAATGTAAAATATATCATTCAGTCCAGGACGTTATTGTTTTGTTGAGATATGATGGCACACTGAACATATGAGCTGCTTAGCATGTACAAGCTTAAATATCTTGTAAATATATTGTTTCTCAAGACAGCATGAAAACTTGAAACAGTCCATCTGTGTGACTGTATTTTAAGAACAAAGACAGGGGATTTGTATGCATAGGAGCTGACTATCAAAGGGATGGGTGGTAATAAAGTAAATTATCCGCCAACATGAAAACTGTCCACCTGCATATAATTACACACATTCTTTGACAGTTTACTTCACAATAACCTCAGGTAGCATCATTAAAATCATCATTTGTGTCTAGATGAACATGCCTCCGGTTCACAGTCGATACAGTCACAATCACTGGAGCTGCTGCTCCGTCTTCTCTTCTCTTTCATTATGCATGCACCGGGTAGGAGTAAGTAAAAGAATCATTTTTAATTCAATACAGCAATCTTAACTCATTTAGTTGTGCTAAAGGCTTGGTGAGGGAAAGACAAAGAGCCTCAACATTTTGCCACCGTGCTCATTATGCGTGTTTTAAAACAATTTGCAATTCAAGGCCACACAAAGTGGTGGGGAGAGGGAGAAAGAGGTAGGCGCCTGGGCTTCAAAGGCTGCTGCTATAGAGAATGACCTCGTACCCCACTTCTAGGGTCACCACCCCTGATGAGAGCCAGGAAGATGCAATTAAAAGAATTTAAAAACAATGTGCAACCAGAGATTTTGGTGCTTATTATCCTATGGTGCCTTGCAATATCAGTGACCTTAGCTTTTCCTCCCCTTTCGCTCTCTCTCTCTCTCTCTCTCTCTCTCCATCTCTCTCAGGGCACTTGCCTATTAAAATATCAAGGTAACCCTTTCACAAAAGTGCAACATTATTCTGGAAATGTGCTTTCGTTAACGGCGCTAATTGTATAAGTCATTAAACTGTTCGACTGCCGTTCTCCTCAAATGGGCCTCAAATCTGTCCCTATATTATGACTACCTCTCTGGAGATGTAACACACCAGTTCATTCACACAATTAAACTGATCATGGCACTCACACACACACTCTCACACACACACACACACACACACACACACACACACTCACACACACACACACACACCAGTTTAATCTTCACATCATTTGTTTGTATTAGAGATTCTATGGATGAAAGGATTAACTAATTTTGTCAGTAAGGGACTATATGTACTGTACATCAGCTCTTATAATTCATGGCGCCGTGCACACAGTATTAATAATCAGTTGATATCAAATTACAGTTAGCTGAAAAACCCATTATTTCTATCCTCATTAAATGTGATATCTGTCTGTACAACCCATGTCAGAGTCACTTTGGCGGAACAGTAATGTATTTATTTTTAGGGGATGTGCTCTCTCTCTCTTTCTCTCTGTCTCCCTCACTTGCTCTCATGCAGTTATTGCTGAAACAAATGCAATCAAAATGTCATTGCAGGAATGAAAAGGAGCTGTTTAAAAATGCATCAGGAACCCAACACAGAGGGTTCATTAATTCTACTCAGGCTGTGTTGAGCAGTCGCGCTGAAAGCACTACTCTGAGACCCTAAACATTCTCCGACACTCCCTTATCTTTATGGTGTAATTTCCCATTTAGCGAGTTAGCACCCAGGGAGAGCACAGTGTTGCTGGTCTAATTGGGCAAATGAGAACACAATACCAAGCGAGCTCACTCACTTTATTTACAGAGGTGTCCCCATTTGAACTCGTGTGTCACAGTTGAAGCTCTTAGACCCCGGAAATGTCATCTTAAAATTGCACTTAACCATCCAGTGGTCTAGCAGTTTAAAAGCTAACGTTGCTCATGCATAACCCTGTCACTTAAAATGTGCGTGGGGAACTTTATAACCATGGCTGTGATTTGACTACGTTGTCAAGACATCGGGAAAGATAGATGGTCAATAGAGGAGAGTTTGAAGAAACTATTCATAAAAGTAATTGAGTAGATTTGCCGCCATGCATCCACATTTTCTCACTCAAAGTATCAGCTTCCCATCACTAAATTGATAGAAGTGGATGGAAGTGGAAGATACAAGCCATCAATAACTGAGGCTGGTTGTCGCTTCATGTGATGGATAACAAACGACAGGTGGCAGGCTGCTGCTGGTACTCAATTCATTCTGCTGTTGTAACTAACTGTTCTCTTTCAATAAGTGACGCCACCGCACACATGCATATTGACTTTACATGCAGCCGCACACATATACACACTCACACTGCGGTCCATTCGCCAGCCACTTTCAGACAGATGCAGAAACATACACCCATATATGCAAAGTGCGTATATGAAGTCAGTGCCTAACAAACACACTAACACACACTTTTACACACACAGGTTGTGTGCAGGGTGAAAAGGAAGAGAGCTATTAGGTTGGATTGGTAGTGGGTGAGGTAGGTCTGGTCTAGTGCACCTTATCTGCACCTGGCTGATTCTGACTGTTCTGACACTGACACGAGCGATCCGTCATGTCAACAGCCCCCGCTGAAGCCACTGCGTGTGTGTGTGTGTGTGTGTGTGTGTGTTTTGCACTCCTGTGACATGCATGCGCTTTTTGCATATCTTTTCAAGTGCACATGTGCATAATTATTCCGGTGTGTCAATCCATCTGTGTGGAGAGAAAGAGGCAGTGAGAGGGACTATACACAGAAACCCAGACACTAAGTGGCTTTTGACTCCATCATGTCTTCCTCAGGCCTCAACCTATCAGTCACACAGTCACAGCCAGTAAAAGTGACCAACTGACAAGAAATCCATACTAACTCTCACAATCTAACAACACGGCCAATTCACCGTAGTGCAGTTCCATAGCCTCCAACACCATGGCCGGTGGGATAAAGCAGTGTGTCGGTCCTCTGCTGTGTTACACAGCCAAACTTCCTCACTGTCATAGAGATATGGCTGCTTTTTTTTCCTCCCCAAAGGCTGCCTTGTTGATCATTGAGAAATAAAATAATAGTAACATGTTAGTAAAATTATGTGTTTTTTTATTATGTTATTTGTCACTTAATTTAGAGCTGTTTTAATGACACAGTCATGTTTTGCACCTTAATGTTGCAAATCTGTATTAGGTTGTGTTGCAAAAATAATGAAAAGTTCATTAACATGTACTTGTTAAAATACTTTTATATAGTTGTATTTCAAGATAAATTATTTCTTAATTAATTTTAAAAAAAAGTAGGTTTATGTTTTTTTATTTATTTATTTTCTTCATTCATTTTATTTTTGTATTTGTTTTTTTTGTCAGGGAGGGGAGTTGCACACGGCAAGGTCAAACCAAAAATCTACTCCCTTCTCTGGGTAGGACTCCCATACATGTAAATTTGTAGCACCATATGATCAGATACAGGGAGAAAAGGTGTATTACAAAATAATATTAAATGGCACTGGTGCTACAGTTATCTTTATATGGTCAGTTCTGAAAAAAAAATTTCTGAATCAACTCGTTTGATTAAATCAAAATAATACGCTCGGACGTATTAGTTTGAATTTGATTTGAAGATGGATATATTTGGCTTCCGCTTTATTTCATTGCAAATGTTGTGAGAAGAAACAAGTGGCTTCAGTTTTAGGGGAATAATGTTATATAGGGTCAGTGGCTGATAGAGATCAAAAGTTGGAATGGAAAATTGCCTGGAAGACTTCATGAACAGAGATAAGACAGAAGATTAAGCATTTTGCTTCTTTGGTTTCTTTGGTCTTTGGCTTCATTTTGTTTTTCAGAAAATCCCACCCTATCAGTCGAATGCACACAGACACATGCAGCACAACACAGACATGAATATAATGTACACACTGGTGCTTTCATGCACATGTAACAAACACACAAGTTTGCACACACACACACACACACAGTCTCAGTATCATTACTGTGGTATTCTGCTTACTTCTCAGGAAACAAATGCGGCCTATTGCTAACATGAGCAAAACCCAGTTGTGGCTGGTAGATGCTATCAGGTGTGTGTCTGCTTTTCACATTTGAAAGAAAAAAAACCCCCAGAGTGATAGAAAGAAGAGACTACAGTATGTTTGTGTGTGTGAAATGTGGCAAATGTGGCCCCTTTGGAGGTGTGTCTGTGACGTGCAAGTCAAAACGCTACGATGTTATCGCTGTGAGCAGGCAGTGTAAAGTGGAAGAATAATATGGCTTCTGTTGTTTCATGACTCACTGGGGTTTATGTCAGGTACGTAACAGTCAAAAGCTGCTGACCACAGGCTGGACCGAAAGCATATAACAGGGTGAGATCAAGATATACAGTTTCCAGAAAAGTGTCGAGAGTGATTGAAAAGATATTAATAAGATATTAGAGGCGGTAAAATTTGTAAGTAATGAAGAAGGATTCTTAACATGTGGGAGCGAAATGTATTCTGATTCAAACTCAATTGGAATGTTGATTTATCTGAGGGTGGAAAAAACTGTTTCTTCATATGACACACTTTCTAGAGGGAGAAGAAAACATGCAGTATCAAAAGAGGAAATAAACAAAACTGAGACAAAATTCAAACAAATTCATTTCAACTATGGCATGTTGAAAATAAACACTGGCATGTTAAATTATTAAAAGCTCTTGCATATTCAGAAAGATAATTCAGAGAGCGATACTGTGTGAATTGCAATAGCAAAATGTGTGTAAAGTGAATTATGTATAATAAAAATTGTTTTTGTATAACAAATGAACAACATTTCTCTATTTCTGTCCTGCCATCAGATTCAATTAGTGACAGAATGTCATCTTCACAAGTTTTGTTTCTGGTAAGCATTGTTTTGTTTGTTACTTTGTTCTTCTCTCTCTATGAAGAGATCTGTCACATGCATTTGCATGACAAGTTTCTCAGTGTAGTGTTTTGAGAGCAGTTAGCTGCAACATTATAATGCTGTCCTTTGATTGTGTACAGTAGTTTCTGTTACATCTGTAGTCTATGCTCAATGTGCTGTACATGCAGTTGAAGGAATTTCTATGAAAATGGATTATATCCTTTGAAACGGCAAACCGGATGCATGAGGTGTAAAAAGCAACAATCGCCTTTTTTATTGTGATGATTATTATTTTGTTCATAAAAGTAAAAAAAAAAGAAAAGAATTTAAAAAAAAAAGTTTTTAATTATTTTTCTTACCATTTTAACTGTTTTTGATCTGAGTAATTGTAATATGTTGCTTCAAAACTCTCTGTACGATCTGTTTATGAGGGTGATTGCTGTAAATACTCAGTGAGTAAACACTTTATGCATCCCTGCACATTTTGCATGAATGCACTTACTTGCACACTTGGACATATTTACCATGTTCATACTTTGCATGCAAATAATTATATATGTACAGTATGCAATGCCTTACACATAAATGTAAAATGTGCAAATTGTCTCACGCTCTCACACTAACCTCCAGGGTTATGTCTAAATGGCACATAAGCCTACAGTTGCAGTTTTTTTTTTACTATTGCAAAAATAACAGCCCACTGTGAGCACTTGTCTTCCCAACCATTCCCTACTGTTAACCTAATCTTTATGATTATTGCAATGGCTTTAGCAGCACGCCATGTCTGTCAGCAGACAGCAGCTCTCACTGCAGGGGATACTCAGAACGCACACACTTTGCTAATTGTGTGCCTTTCCATTGATTGAAAGCAGAGTTCTTCAAGTTTTGCATGGCAGTTTTGCTTCATTCTATCATTTACAACGAAGAGACAGAGAAGACAGGTGACGGGGTGAGAAACAAGTCAGAGGGGAGATGATTGATGAGGGTGATTAAAGATAAAATGAAGTAAATATCATTCAAAAATAAAGAAAAATATGATAAACTGTGAAAACCTAATTTTGTATTTGACTGAAGGGCTGAGGGAAAAAAGACATAAGACTGCATAAGTCACATAATATAAGAAATTAAGGCTATATTTAGAGGTTTTTTCAGTATTTTAAGCCCCATGTTACAATAAAAAACTACAAAATTTGAGTAAATATATTCAGTTACATGGGACAATTACAGCAACACCTAAAGCCAATGTTATCGCATCCTTTTAAATCAGTACAGATAATAGAGCTATTTGAGAAATGTTTGCTTTCACTAATTATGTTCAGAAGTGGGCCTGGTTCTCTGTTTGCTTATCTCTCCTAGTACCACATGAGGTGTCACACTGAAAGAATTTCTGCCCAGAGCCAGTGACCTCTGAGGCCCTCTCAGCACATGGCAACACTGCAGGAAATCACTGAAGATGGTTCCTCCAGCGTTTAGCGAGATAATACTCCCTCCTGCCATCAGACTGAAATCCCTAACAACAAACAGCAGGCTGAGCTAAAACTAAAACATGGTTGATAAGGTTATTAGCAGATCATGCTGAGAACAAAGGGGGAGGCACTCGGCTAAGATCAATAGCAGATGTTAGCAGGTAGTCTTAAATAGTTGTATAGTTTTACAAATATCCCCTGTCAGAATGGACTAATGCAAAACAAATCTTCAACAACCCGAATATGTGTGTATGGTTGTATGTGTTCGAGCCACACAACAACAACACCACATAACCACAATAAATCAAAGACAAAATAAAAATTGAGAGAGAAGTTGATTTACTGATCAACACTCACTATCCCTGCAGTTGCATGTGTTTACTGTGTGCATCGATGTGTATTTGGTGCCTGTTCTCCTCTGCTCATCATCACAGAGCGGCTTTTCGCTGACAGCCAGGCTTCAGCTTGCAATAACCAAAGTTTAACATCATTCAAGAGCACGAGATGACCTACTGAGAAAGTACATGAGTAAATGTGTAGCAATACAGCGCTTATTACTGTTCCCCCTCAGGCAAATACCTTTTGCTTAAGCCCCACGCATGGGAACATTTTGTTTTATTACCTTGCAAGACAAGTCGTGAGTGAAGACAGAGGGAGGGGTTGGGACAGAGAGAGAGAGAGAGAGAGAGAGGGGGGAAAGGAGAGAAAAGGGGGCTTTTAAGTACCTGGGGAATTAAAATATTCTGGCTCATCATATCAGTGTCTTAGTTCTAGGTTTTCATGGGGGCATGTAATTATAGCGGCGTTTTAAAATTGAGCCCAGAAGAAAGATGGGTTCAAGTGCAAATTAATTTCAGATTACCACAACAAAGACAATCAATTCTCAACAAGGACACCAGCAAAATGCTCTTAAAAGGGCCCAAGGTCTATTCCACACACAGACACACACACACACACACGAACCCAACAACTGAAACAATTTGTGAAAAAAAAACTTTACTTAAATTACACGTAAGATCTAAAGCAGTGTTCATGCTTACCTGGTACAGTCTTTGACTCTTTCTCCTCCTCCGATCCTATCGCCCCCACCTTTACAACCATCACTCCCTCGTTCCACTACCACCACCCAATGTCTCCTCTCCTTCAGATGTCTCTCTCATTAACAGTCCTATCACCAGTGGATGATACAAGGCCTCATTAAGGCAGCCTGAAAGCATGAGTGTACCTCTGACTTTAAAAGTCAAAGTGAAGGAGGAACAGGTGGTGGGGGGAAATAAGGGATGAAGAGTCATCCTGGCCTGGCAGTGTAACACAAGGTCAACGGCAGGAATAGTCCATCTCGGATCTTTTCATCAGGCTAATTTTCCAGATAAAGTCAGAGTCTAGCATTATCAGCAGGGTTTAAAGGAGAGCAGAAAGGTCGGTGAGAGAAACTCTTAACCCGAGCAGGTTGACTTTAATCAGTTATGACCAAACCCATTTGCTTGAATGAAAATAGACAGGAACGAACAATTTAAGTTCAATACCCTAAAGGCCACATTATTTGTAATTAATGTGCAATAAAATCAACTCTTTGCCAAACTATCCTCAGAGTTTTAGGTTGCAATTACAAAAAAAGGCCACGTCTTGCTGAGGAACTTCAAAAGAAACATATTTGAAGGCACTTTATAAGTATAATAGTGTGAAAGACGAGACAAAAAGAGACATAGCGTTGCCAATAAACAATTATATGGAGACCTGTTATTTAACTATAGAACCAGGGACCACTTTGTCTGTCTGGAATCACTAAGCGTTAATGACTTGTGTGAAATTAAGTAAAATATACTAACCCCAGAGCTATTATTGAAGACGTTCTAACTTTACCAAAAAGGACTCGATGACCCCATGACTGAGGCTGAGAAAAAGAGTAGCCCACACGTATTCACGAATGAGGTGAGGGTGTCTTTAGTGGGATAGAAATGTTGAAGAGAACATGACAGATTTTTTACTTTAGCTACTTATTTGTATTTAAGGTTGTTCAAGTCCAAAATTCTAGTGAAAACATTCGCCCAAAAATTTGCCCAAATATTTGACGTTTTTTCTTTATTTGTTTTAGTTACTTAATTAGACAGGAAAAGCTTCTTACTCCACCATTATGTTTTAAACCTGATGTAACATAGTTGCACCATTTGAACAAGTCATTCTGAACAGCCTCTGTATTATGGCACCAAATAATTTTTCAGAATCTTATCATGCAGAATTCAAAATCAGGCTTGAGTTATACTGAATACGATGGAGCCTCTGACTGAGCATCCATTGTTTCAAGCACTGGGCAGTGCCAGCTGTACTTATAGCCAATCACATGTTGGGCTAATGCATGATGCCATAATTTTCTTTTAATGACCCCAAAATGGCCTGATTCATTAGACGTGGGTTTCCGGCATTGAGAATCAAGAAAGCAAAACAACAGGAGAAAAAATGCCACAGATGTGTTTCAAAGACACTCGTATATTTGTCACAAAAGTAGGAAAAATATGTCAAATGATGCACTCTAATGATGCTTCAGTAGCTGAATAGGCACTGCAATGTGACCCAAGTCATTACTTACACTGTTATGATTTGCCAGTTAGTGGGAAATCCAGTGCCAGTACAAGCTTACCTCTCAGCAGTGAAGGATAAATTCCACATTGCATGTGATGTAATGGCCTTTCTGACAAACTAACAAAATACCAAAAATGTTTATGAGCTCTGCATCCTCATTAAGTTAAAAAATGGAAAAGAAAAAGTTCTCATTTCGAAGCTCTCTGCGGGTAATGCTTTCAACTCTTAACCAACTTAGCAAAGTTCTTGAGCTCTTCAAAATAAGCTGAGGGTTCTGAGTGCTGTTGAGACTTCCTTTAAGAATGTGTAAAGCTCTTGGTGGTACTTCTAAAGGCAGAAATCATTCTACCTTGTTCAAACCGCCAATGTTTTAGCAACAACTAATTACATTTGATTTTTTTTTTTAATGCCAAAGCAACAACACATTACTGGCATATAGAATATATAGTAATATACATTGCCAATCCATCTCTGTGTGTGATCCCAATTTCACATGACTCAAATATACCTGGAGTCACATATGATATATATATGACATTGGTGTCATAAACAAATGTATTTCAATCTGACGATGAGACAGTTGTGCCTTTTACACAGCTTGTTCAAGGCGGCTTGCTGTGCAACATTTGCCCAATTTGCACTGCGTAGTACCGGCTCTACTCGACGCTACTCGCCTCGCCTTTTTTTTGCGTTTCCATCGCTAAAAAGTACCTGGTGCCTGGTAGTGCTTTTTTTAGTACCACCTCCATTGCAGTTCCAAGCGAGCTGAGGAGGTACTAAAAGATCACTGCACTGCACAAATCAATGGCCGCCACGCTCAAAACAGCCAAGCTACTTTAGCGATCGTAACCTTTTTTTTTTTTTATTGTGGCTGCTATATTGAGGAGATGCAGATGTTCCTCTCTTAAACAGCTGATGAGAGGATCATGAGAGGTGGACGAGAGGTGTGTGTTGTGTTGTAAACCACTTCCCCGTCCTAGCTGTGAAAATAGGCTACCCCATCCTCCATACTTGAACCTGGCTCTCTCAGTCCTCTCGCCTTCCCTCAGTGGTGTCTCCTTCTCCACAATGATTTCCCCTCTGTCCCTCAATCATTCCTTCTTTCCTTTCCTTCAACCCTCATGCCCTGATACCCCTGCCCCGACATCCTTTCACCCCTTTCCTTTTTCCTTCATCTCTTCTGCCACCCATTCGTCTTTCTGTCTATCAGCACACACTGCGTAGAAAAGTCCTCACCATTTCTCCTGTCATGCGTGCCTCTCCTCGGGAACCTGTTGTGGAGTGAGAGTTGAATGTCTGCGAATGCTGAAAGCAAAAAAAAAAAAAGAAAAAGAAAAAAAAAGTCAAGCCTCATTAGATTCTCATTACCTTTGCAAACTGAAAGCAACACAGATTTTTTTTTTTCACTATATAATCACAGTCGCTGAGTGCCCTGGGATTTGCTATGTACCCCTCTTCCCAACTCCACCACTAAGCAACACTCTGTGCCCCCACCCTTCCTCTTTCCTTCTCCCCACAATCGATTTTCCTTTTTAATGAGTACACAGTGAAGCATAAAGATTATCGTATAACCAGGGGAATTAAAGTTTTATTTCCATTCCAGTAGTACAATAATCCCCAACATTAGAAAGATACCTTAAAGTTAAACAGGCCTTGTGTTTCTTAGCAATTTACAGCCCCCTCGAAAACAACTGGGAATTTTTTCAAATATATCATATCCTATTACTGCCATGTGAAAATATACGCTTCTCCGCTAATGAATAACCTCTCCTCGTTCTCTAAACCAGCCATGTCCCCATTACTTTTTGCTTTGTTTATTTAAAAAAAAAAAATAATGTTCATTTTCTATATCCCTGATCTGCATTTCTAACCCCTCCTCATGCCCACCTCCGAGGGAGCAAGTCTGCCTGCAAGTGTGTGCCTGAGCTCACATCTGGGGAATTCATTTCTCCACTCAACACCATAATACAACAATGCTGCTGCTCAATACAAAGCCAGTGTTGATGCTAAGTAAATTAGCACATTTTGAAAACAACGTGTTGGAAAACAATGCATCACCATAAGCACAAATACCCAGAGGAAAGCAGTCATTAGCAAAGCTCATGGCTGAGCCAGAGAATAAAAGGATTTGAGAAATGGAATTCTTGGTGATATTTTGAGCTGCTGAAGGTGATAGCAGCAGTGTACATACGTGGTTGGGCTCCTGCATAGGTTTTGGGGGGTGGGTTTCTAACCCTATGTTCAAATTTACATACAAGAATAAGTTGTTTGTGTAAATAGCACTGTAGTTCTGATAATAGTTTTTTTTTTTTTAATATGTCAGAGGGCTGAATAGATATTAAGATTTCCTGTGCAGGAAGGAGGCAGAGGTCGCTCCCATTAATAATCAGTGCACATTCAAAGGAAAATCGCCATAATACAAAAGCATTGAAGTTAAAAGCTCTTGATGTAAACAAACTGAGACCCCCCTGAACTCCCAGTCAGAGTTTAAACCCTTACACAAAGGAAGAAAAAACAAACATGAGTGTGACATCATCATCATATTTAATCTTATCACTAAACCATGTGCACTATCAGACCCTGTGTGTGTCATGCCGCAGCTTTAGTTGAACTGAGCAGCATGGAGGTGACTGCTATGCTTCAGGCTGAGAGAGCAGAAGTGGGCCCAGTGCAGGGGGAAAGTATGAAGTCAAATCACATTGAAATTAAATCTTCAGCAATAAGTACTTCTGTCTTTTAAGAAACGGACCAACCAACTTTAGTAAATGATGCTTGCTGATGTCAGAATGAATCAGTATGAACATAAGTCTTTCACTGAAACTCATCTTAACAACATTTATTATGTTGTTCATTATTTTCACTCAGAGAAGATGACTTGAAATAATCTCTGTTCTGTTTGTTTTGTTTCTGTGTGAACGCTCCTCAGGTTCCTGATCAGTCCCATATGCTGGGGTCACACTTGAACATGAACGCATCCCCATTGTAGTCATGTTAAAAAGTGTCTTTTGAGAAATTAAAACAAAGTCTGAAACACAAATTGATATCTGCAATCACTTTAATTGCATTATGATATATTTCCCTTGGTTAGTGAAAACAAGAAAAGAAGTACTTTTCTTCGATGCACTTTCTGTATTTTTCTTTCTCTACTTCATGATAAACAGAGGAGGGGAGTGTTCTTACCTCCATATTTATATGAGTGTCTGGAACACAGCGAACCACAGCCTATCTGGGAACAAATGAAGAGAGAGGGCGAGGTGATTAATGAAGTGGCCCATGATAGCAAACTGACTCTGATAACAGTTTCTCTTGCAAATAATAAATTACAAACCTAAAATTCTTCTGGGAAAATAGAGAGGAGGTATGAGGGTACATGCGGAAAGCGGTACAGAGTGAGATTGGGGGGCGGGCGGGTGGGAGTGGGGTTGGTTGAGGGTGATAAAAGAGAGATGGAGGGGGAGATAGAGAAAGATAGAGGGGGAGAGAGACCCTGTTGTTAAAACATGGTTAAAGAAGTAAAAAATATGAATAAAGACACAAAGGGTAACACAAAAAAAGGGCAAAAAATACTGGAATAAGACTAAATTTCGTAATCTTCCCATTTCTTTTTCTTCTTCCCTTCTCTCTGCCCTCTTTGCCTCCAGTCACCATGCCTCTGCTTTATAATGTTCCCTGCTCTTTGTTCAACACAGGCACAGATGTGAAATATAATAGGTCCATCTATTTGGTCAGTGTTGTGCTTTCAAACCAAGCCTGTAGGTTCTGAATTTCTTAACAGAAGCCGTGCCGTGGTTCTGGGTGTATCTTCTGGAACCTACTTTTGGTTCCTCTAACAAGATGATTTAAAAGACGATGAATTAAGATGCCTTCTTCATGATAAACTCCCTATAGCCTCTGCTGTTATTGAAGGCAGCTGCAAACAGAAACATAAAGGATCTTAGCACCCAGACAGTTCATTCCGTTAACATTGTGTGGTTGAATGTAATTTAAAAAATGCTTAAAAGTAAATATTGGTCCTTTCTGTGAAACTCAGGAATACATTCTGTATTTGTATCCATTTTATACTTTGATGGCAACTTATTTAGAGAAGATGAGAATAAATGCAGGAGAAGAACTTCAGTCTCCAACAGATCCACCACAATTCTTTTCTGTTTGCCACATATAGGGGCTCTACTTTCTGCATTGGACATCGTAGGCAGGGGGCAATCAGTCTATATGACTATAATTCATGTGTATTGGATTAAAGTCATGGAGGCATTTATTCAAATTGGATAGTAGAAAAAAGAGAGGAGAAAAGGCAGCATGTACTTTGTCAGCAAGCTGTTCTACAACTTAATACGTTGATATTGTTTTTCAATGCCTGACGGTGCTGACCGTAATGACCAAGGCTTACCTACCATGCTGTAGTAAAAACAGGAATAGAAAAGTGTCAGAGGGGCGTGGAGAAAGAGCAAATAAAGACAGATTTTGCACTATGATTGGAAAAAGAAGCAACTGTGACAGCATCACCTTCGGCCCCGGGCCCTGCAGCACACAACGCAGCAGAAACCAGAGGAAGTTGCCAGGCCCGCAGAAGCCTTGGAGGTAATTAATCATTTTAACATGAAGGCTGTCAAGATAGCTCTCACTATGTCTCCCTCCCGTTGCTGATTTCCCTGTCAATTATATGTCCAGACAATTTGACAATCTTTCGGTCAGTTTTTCGGCCTCACTGTTTCTCCAAACTTCCATCTGTAATTGTTTAACAATGTTCCTTTGAACCTTCCACAGTTCAACATTCTTAGAGTCTAACTACTGAGCTTCAGCTTGCTTCTAAGGAAGTAGATGTGAAGGAAGTTATTTTGTGCAACCAGCAGTTTTTCGAATACAGCGTGTCGGAGCTACCACACAGGTTTTACAGCCACATTTGGTATGAAATGCTTAATATAATTAATTTCATCTCCATCTTATGACTGCTGAACGTTTTCTCTGGAAAACAAACAAACTCAATCATCCCAGTCCCTGTATAACTCCAGTGCTGGTCCTTGACAGCCTGCCCAGTGTTGCTGTATGACCCAGAGGGCTGGTCCCTAGAGGTGGACCCCCTTCTACCAATTACTGCTTACAGACTCACTCAAAACCTTCCTCACCACCTCCATATTGATGTCTTTCACTTTTTGTCACTGCTGTGTGGTCCTATTTGTAGTGGGATTTTTTAAAAACTTTTCCTCTATCCTTTTTACCCCTTTGTTTTCTGTTCTCCCTCCATCCTTCCTTCCCTCCCTCCCTCCCTTCCCTCCGACCTGCATGCCTACATCCCTCCTTGTCCACCAGGGACCGGGTGCAGTACCAGTGCTGTTGCTGTGCTTGCCAAGAACAGATGTCCAAGAAATACTGGTCCAGTGAGAGAAAATGAGTGAGAGAGGGGAAGAGAAAGAGAGAGGAAGCACATGGAGGCAGATTAGGTGAACCATAGGATCTGCTAGTGCCGTCTGGAAATGTGGGATTCCATTCAGAGATTTGAAAACCTGTGTTGCTAAGCTTATGGTTTTTGTGTTCATACAACGTTTGGGACACTTTATTTTTTCAACTTTTACATGACAGAAGAGGTATGTAAGAGCAATACGAATAGGCCTATCTCAAATGGTAAATGAATAAATTATATACAGTTACCTTAGAATAGTTGGGTGAGATGACATTTGGAATTACAACCACAACATGAGTTCAGTTTATTTCAGCATTTAGGTGGTATGAACACAGGGAAGTGAAGTTCATGCTGGGAAACCAGTAAGTGATCATTTCCCTGTTGCTGCAATGGTTAATGATATTGGTTGGTTAGGGCCTCAGATAAGCCATGGGGGTAATGAAAACTGGGGAAACTGCATGAAGATTTGTGCTGATATTACCAATCTCTGAACATCTTAAACCTTGTCCGACTAGACAAGATTTTCTAGATTTTTGTAACTTCATAAAATCGTCAGATTTACACTTAAATGTACTCTTTCAACATGTATTGACAGTGCCACAAATTGTCATACCCTTCACCATAGCCACATCTACCAATGCCCAAGTTTTAACAGAAAAACATGGTTTGACAACCAAAATGAATAAATTATTTAAGACCACAAAAACACAGCATTGCAGCCTTGTCCTCGCTGGGTATAATATTTCAATCAGGAGAGACAGGCGAAAGGTGTATGGGAAAAACTAGTTTGTCAGAAGTTTGTCTTTGGCGTTGGAGTCGAGACACTCGTGGTGGTGGTGGCTGATGACTCTGCTGGGCTTGGTGAATCTGCGAAAAATTGCCCGGTGTTGGGAAGGTGGAGGGTGCGCATAACAGCAGCGTGAATGAACTAGAGCGAGAATCACTTTTAAAAAGACAGTAGCAAGACGATAGGCTATAAATGAAGGTGTGTCACTGTGCTTTTGGATAGATGTGACCAGCAGATGTGAACAGCTGGTATCTCAATTGACAGCCCCAGACAATGACAGCAGGAAATTTAGAAATGCAGAAAAAAATATGAGAAATGAACTTTGGCCTCAGTGTGCAAATAGATGGTCTTCCTTACTGAAGTTTCGCTAAAGTCATATAGTATGTCAGCCATTCGACTCTTCGTAGCTCCACATGCCTCATTGGTTGTCTACATCCACTCAACAGGGCAAAAGAATAGTTTACACCAGAGCACATTAAATGGCATCATTAACAACATTCATAACAACTGGAGAGTAGCAGTGACAGGTCTTGTCAAATGGTCCATTTTTTTTAAAATGTCATATTAACAATAATAAACCCCAATGTGAAATTGCCAGGTACCAAAAGTACTTTGTTAGGGTTGGTGTTACACTTCCTGCAGTTCAGAGTGAGTACCCAAGTGCAGACACGAGGCAGAGATAATAGGATGCAGTTCAGAGATTTAATCCTTGTCCAGAGAACAATCAAGGGTCAAAACAATAAAGCAGTCCAAGGAAGGCAAAAAGTCCAATAGGGATGAGACAAAGACAAGGTCCAAAAACACAGGCAGTAAGTTCAGTACACATATATCCATCCAAGAGGTTCACCGCAAATAAATCCAGAACAAAAGACAAAAGCAGGGACAGAAACCAAATGGCAGGCAAAATAAAAAAATAAATAAAAAAAAATAAACAAAAAAACATAACAACATGAATAAAAAATAAAAGTGAATATATATATATATATAAATAAATTATATATATATATATATAAATAAAAAAATAAATTATATATATATATATATATATATATATATATATATATATATATATATATATATATATAATTTCTTTTCTTTTTTTTTAAGTTACGAGACATACTGGGAGCACTAGGAAAAATGGCTGGAACGTGTGAAAGGAGACATCAACGATGGCAACTCCTAACAGGTATCACGCAGACTAAATACATTGACAAACAGGTGACACAGGGAAGAGGATACAATTGGAGGCAGGTGTTAACAATCACACAATCACAGTGTTGAACAAGCAGAGAAAACCTAAAGGGGAATACAGGTGAAAAAAACACAAAGAACAAGAAACATGAATCCCAAAGACACAGGAGGAAAGAGAAAGTACAAAAATGTAAACATAGAACATGAAACAAGGACAAAGGGCATAGCAGGGCAAAATACATAAGAACAGCAAAGACAGGAAGTGTAAAGCAGAACATAACCAGAAAATAAACTTCAAATAAATCAGGAAACAGAAACACAAAACCATGGCAATAACCCTTCAAACTAGGACCAAAACCATGACACTTATAGGTATCACAGCTATTTTATTAGGTTTAGGAAAAGATCATGCTTTGGGTCAAAATACATATGTTAGATAAGTTAAGTAAATAAGTTAAAATAAGTTAAATTTGGTGACATTAACTACAGTTACTGGAGGTCACTGCCAACAATTCAAATAAATATGGGTTCTAATGAGCTGCTTAGATGGCCCAGGGCCATATTTTTGCATGGACAGTTTAAACCTGAGGAAGGTTGTGCCTCGGGATGTTAAATGGCTTATTTGTGAACTGCGGGGTTGGCAGTGTGATCCTCTTCTGTCCACAAGTTTATGTATTATTGAGCAACACACCCAAGGTCAGGCGTGGTCTTTGCAAGATAGTGTAGAACATTGTGCACTTTGGATAAAATGTCTACTTAGATGAATTCCATTTAATAACCTTATTTAATATTTCCTGTTTCCTAATATTGAGTCATCCTTTTGTCCTTTGTCCCTCTCAGTTTGATATCAGAAAAGATTCTATCCTTGTTAAAGTCTCCTCAATTCAAACAGGTCAAGTAAATGGTTGCATTGCAAATATTCACACCTTCCCTTAATTAGACAACTGCCAGAGCAGTATTGGTTTAAGATGGCTACTGTTAAAGTCCTTGAAGGGTCCAAACTTAAACTTAATGGTGGGCCACGGTTAAAAAGCTAACGTTGGATGCAAACAAAAAGTAGGAGTTCCGTGAATGTACTGACCTTCTGCGTGAGCCAAACCAAACTTTAAGGTAGACCAAATTTGGCCAACTGGCCCCTTGAGGTGGAGAGGATTTATATGTTACTAGGAATATTTACAGCTATTTTATTCATGAGCTTCAGAGACAAACTAGTGTATTAAACCTTTTGTTCCTTGGGATAATTTTTCCTTCCTTTTCTAGCCTTTGTTTGCTTTCTTTTTCTCATAGGTGACTCTACTTTATTACATACTGCTCTTTTCACCATATCATATCCAATTATAACTTTGTGTTATGGTAAAACATGCTCAGAGCCAATAATGTGTTGTGTACTCTGATCCTGAAACTAAATGGCTGAACGACTATTATCCACATTTTTTTTTAACACATGCACAGCGTATAGGTCCTGTCTGCCTGCATTATCCACCCCTGTGACCCCAAATACAAAAGGTGCAAACAGGAGTAGAAATTTAAGAGGAGGGAATTAGAAAATTGCAGAACGGTTAAAGGAGAAGAGTGAGAAATGAGTGGAAGAGGAAACACAAAAATGAGTGCATGCTGTGGAACAAACCAGTGACCCAAGTAACCTGAGTTCCTCCCAGCAGATTATCATGGGCACTGTGTGATTAAGGCCAGCCTCATTAGCATAATGATTTCCCATCCTCCCTATTATTTCCCTCCATCCCACCATCCATCCATCCATCCCTCCATATCTCCCTCCTTTCCCGGGTCTTGTGTTGTTAGCCACCAGCTCCCAGTGCTCCTCAAGTACTTTAAGCTTGTTAATAATCATTATGGGTGTGCAGTGAAGTGGGGGAAAGGAATAATTACCTCACCTGAGCCCAACCAAATTAACCCCTTTTCATTTTTTCCCCCCTCTTTTACTGTTGTTGGTTACCCATTCCATATCCCCACCCACCCAGACATAGAATTTGTCAGGGAGCTATTAGGGTTGAAATACTAAATGCTTTCACACATCATTTGCTATTTGGTAACAGAATTACTTGCTTGGATTAAAGCTAAATAGTCCTGTTTTACAAAGCAGCGACTATGCCGAGTACAGCTCAGAAGATGTTTTTTTTCTTATGGTTAAAAAAAAAAAAAAAAGAAGATTTGATCTGTTCAGGATCAAGACTGACTAGAAAATGTTATATTGAACAGTTTAATGCACAATAGGTGGAGGAGGAGGAGGAGCTGTGAGCAGAAATGTACCAAAGTAAGCTACGCCAGCATGGCAAAAGTAATTTATTACATTGTAGCTATTTTAATTTCCATTGAACCAACTTCATTCCAAGTCAGTGCTGTCTTAATCATCAATTAAACTGTCAGTCAAACAGCTAAGCAGGCACAGAATATTAAGTATAATTGTTTAGTAATTGCTGTAACTGCTCCACATAATAAAATATGTATATGTGTGTGTGTGGGGGGGCACATGGGTAAGATCAAGACTTGGACACTTACAGGACAAACTGTAAGTTGATTAATCTCAAAAAAGAGTAGCAAAAGAATTAGCTGTTTATAGGCTCTCTTCCCCATGAAACTGCTTTCCCTCCTCTTTATAGTGGAAATTTATACACTGAAGGAATGCTGGAAGGCAACACAGCCACTTGATTCTATGGCTTTTTTTTTCCTCACATTGTTCATTCCTTGTCTTGTATTTCAAAAACACAAGTACCACATTTCTGTGGTACTCCTTAGACACCGTGCTGTACTTGATGAAACACGCACTGCATAACATGCATTAACAAGTGAACAAATATATACGCGTTTCAGGTGAACATTTAATTCCTTGCAGTATTTTGTCAGTCATAAATCCAATTTCCCCCTCTCAGCAGAGGGTAGAGTGAAGACATATGCCTGTAATACAATAACCTGATGCTCCAATAAAGATGGATTAGGGGCTATAAGAAATGAAAAATGTTTAAATTGTTGGAGGAGAGAGCTGATACTTTCCATATCTCACTGTGCATATATCAAAATGACATAATCTTAAATGAGAGGGAGCAGAAGTGGGCATAGAGTACATATTTCTCATTTCAGTCAACTTAGGGGAAGAGCTGTAATATAAAGCTGGCATAACTGTGTTTAGAATGTGAACAAAACCAGGATGTTGGTTAGCTGCCAAACACTAGCTACAATATTGGTAAGATATTGTTAAAGCTAACATGATCAAAAACTGCAATGTTAATAAACATTAGACTTTAAATGACCTAATAATAGTAAAACTACTTTTTTTAGTTTCTCCGTGTACAGATTATCTCCCCATTGCTCACAGCTAGCGAGAAACTAGCAGGAAACTGCTGCTTTGCAATATGGGATAGCCTAGAAAGACTGAGTGGTGTCAAAGACAGGTGAAAGACATTTGAACTCTATAGCATGCTTAATACATCAGAAAGGGGGGCTCTCTGGATTACTGAGGCATGGTATCATTCTAGCATTGAAAATTAGCAAGACATGAACAATGCTGGAGACTTTTCACATCACTACACTGGCCCATTTGCAAGAATATTTGCCACTTGGACAAATTATTCATACACTATATATGTAACATGCTATATGACGCCTACGGGCTAACTGGCTCATTTCATGTACACCACACACATAAACATGTCTCAAATTAAAATGTCGAAAAAGGGCAGATTGTTGCTGTTCATGTTTTTGGTATTAGCTGCACTTAGCTGCTTATCCATTTGTGAAAACCGAGCAGACAGACAGGGAACATATAAGTGCATTAAACATTGTGAGTGGATATGAGCAATGATTGATGATGACATATCATGAGGCTGAACTAAAAGCATATTGTATTTATTCATGTGTACTCTGCAAACAGGATGCCTGTTTACCAAACACAAGCTATTAAGAGTTCGAAAAACCCCTGGAACTCCCATCAATGCTCAGCTTTGCAAGACAAAACATCAGCTCCAGAAATGATCCTCTCTAAATGCCTGTAAGCACATTAAACATGGGTGTCTCCACTGGCCATCAATGACAGCATTCATGGGAGGGGTAACTAATGAAAGACTTGGAGTACAGAGGGATAACACTACAAGCAGCGCCATCATCACTCAGGTGTGTGGTTGAGATGAAGGATCAAAGGCAGCCTCTGCCACTGGCATGCCTCTGCTGTGCTGCCGGCCTCGCTGCCAAAAAAAAAAAAAAAATATATATCTCTGGGTTTATATCAGGGAGGATAAAGTAAGGATTAAGAATAAATGAATTCTTGAACACACAACATCATTTACACAAGAAACAACAAGCTGGATATGTGGGAGGCCTTCTGTATTTCAGTTCGATTGCTCAGTCAGGGGGAGACGCTTGGAGCTAAAAGGTCTAAAGAGATGCAGTCAAAGAGCACATTTCAACTTGGATTCATAAAAGCCTGCAGAGATGTGGAGGTATACAAACAGGGTACAGTGTCGAGACGTTTTTTTTTTTTTTTGTTGGTGTGGAAGCTGGTTTTTATTCATATTAACTTAGAGTCATGTCATTATTATGAAGACAGTTCAGGTATTTTTGTTGTGTTCAAGTGTTTTCGGTGAACGTTTTCGGTAATCCCTTATCCAAGCCTGGCGAAAGCAAAAAAAAAAAAAAGAAATGTGACGCTAGAGGTGTCAAAAATATAAAATACCAAATTCCATTTCTGTAATACGTGGAGGCCTCTGTATAGTGTGTGCTTATCGTTTCCTCTCACATGCATGGAAGAGTGTGCATCTTTACAATGTGTATCAGTAAGGATGTCCATACATGCCGCCATGTGTGCCAACTCCTAACAACCCTCCCCAAACCAATCAGCCACGCTTTAAATTCATTCCCGTTTACGTCCCATCTCTTCATCCAAGCAGTAGCATGTTGTTTCACAGGCACAAGTTCATGTTTTGTTTTGTTTTCTCCCCTCTTTGTTTTTAATTGCTACCATGGAGGTCAATTAATTTCACTCCCCCCTCTCTCTATCTGCAGCCCACACAGCTGTGGCGCAATGTGTTTGTTAGCCCATCTCCTTCCAAGCCCTAATACCACATCACTTCAAATGGATTAATCGAGCCACTTTGTTGTTTAATCTCGCCTCGGCAGAACTAGTGGGTGGTTGGGTTGGGGGGTGTATGTGTGTGTGTGTGTGGGTGTGTGTGTGTGTGTTTTGGGGGGGTGATCACAGATGCAATGGTTTTTCTGCCTTTGTCATGGCAGACAAATGGACGCACAGGAATACGGATGGAGGGACAGAAGGACCAAATGATTGGCAGTGAGAGGAGTTGAAGAAGACAAGCTGCCAGAGACATAGACAAGTTGGCAATGACTGACAGACACAGAGGGGAAAAAAGCAACAAATGGGTACAAACATGTCACCTTATGTCTGCTTTAAAGGAAATGTTTTCCTACAGACATGAATATGCAGAAAAATGCTTTGATGCCTGCGCAATCGTCAACACATGCATACATATGAGTCTCTATAATGGAAATATTCAACATTGCCTTTCTCCTATATGTTCTGAAGGGGTCAAGAAAGTTATTATGAATGAATAAATAATAAATAAGTTGTAAACATTCTATCACATGTATAAAACACGTGGAATTACATGCAAGAAAGACACAAATTCACGTCTGCCTGAGGATAGATAGGCCAACAATCACAGGCCTGCAGACAAGCATGTGGACATGATACCAAACACCACCTCTCCAGACACACACATATATACACATAAGCACAATTACAGGTCCCGTTTGATGTTTTGATGCTTTCATGTCCTGATGACAATTTCTTCGAGAAGGAGGGAGGCAGTGTGGTTCAAACCTCCTGGCTACTAAAACATGTGCAAAAAAGCGAGAGAAAAAAAAAAAGGCATGCTGCCACCTTACCACCACACTTACACTCTGACACACACACACACACAGGCTAACAGACAGATATACCGACAGGCTCCCAGCTACCGGCAGCGATTTTCTCTGTTCTGACCTGCTGAGTCAGCCCCAGACCCTTGAGACTTTTTTTTTCTCTCTCTGTTACTAGATATCACAGAGAGAAGTGTAGACAGGGAGAATATGATGGGAGAGAAAAAGAGAGGGTGCAGGAGAAAAGATACTGTCTGGGGCCAATTCCACAGACCTTTGTAGTCACACCAGTAGCAATCACTTTGCTTGCAAGGAGAAGAATGGGGGCCACTGACCTGACATTGGATTCATTGTGTGTTGTAACACCGTTCCTTGACATTTTGAATTTGTCCAGTTAGTTTTGCTTTTCACTTGTCAAGTAGTGTAGGGGAGAAGAATGGTCTCTATTGGTTTTAATGTGTGCAGGGAAAATACAATTCAATGGAGAAGCTTTGCACATTTTATGAATCAAAGTTTGTTCACAGAACTAACTGCATAATAAAAATAAAAAATAAAAAATTTCAACAAAATTGCATGGCTCCAGAGGGAGCTATGGAAAGTCTGATTAATAGTCTCAAGTGATGTCACTTAAGTCTGTGTGTGTTTGGGCTGATCACTAAGTTTGACAATAAAGCATATCTGGAGGTGGGCATTGAGAAAGAAGTGAATGCTTAAGGTTGTTGGCTCAAGGCTGCATCGGCTGCTTCTAAATGAACACATCTCAACCTCTGAATAAAGTGTAGAGTTACTCAGTGCAGTAATGTTGATGTCGGTTTTGACAATATATATCAATTTGTGCATTAAAGTCACACTACATCTGGTCTGTCCTTCAACAATGCTATAACACTCTTTAAAGTCCTTTATTTATTTATTTATTCTTCATTACATTTGAACATGTTAGAATGTGAATTCTGTTTGTTGAGTATGTTATTCACATTGAAGTCAGACGCTCTATATAGGAGTCACCGCAGAGGACTGAAAAGGAGCCCACAGTCTCTTAACATTGCAGAATCGTTTGTATGGCTGCATGTGGAAGTGCACGCTAGGACAAAGGAACACAGACAGAGTGTGGTTTCCTCTGCTGTTAAAGCGAGCCTTTAGCTGAAGCAGTGAAGAAATGCTTTTCAGTTAGCCCTAGACAGAACGTTCCTTTACTGATAAGGAGAGCTCGAGGGCTGAGGAGGAGGGCAGGTGAGGGAGACTATGTGGTTGGAGGGGCCACTGCGGTTTTCCACCAAGCTGACAGTTGAGTAATACCAGTGTTGTTATTACAAGAACCACTGCTGACATCCGAAATCAGGTCAGAAAGGTAGTTTTGAGAAGCAAATAAGTGTGAAAACAATACAGGCTTTTTTTTATTTGCCGGTTGGCTTTTTTGCTGCACAGTAATTACTTGCTGGAAATTAATAGCAAAACCATCATGTAACATGTATTTATAATGTTTATGTTTTTATTATGTCAACTTTTGTCTGAAAAAAGAGCCGGAAAAGTAAAATAATGAATGATGATATAGTTGGGGGTTTTCAAAGAAAAAAAAAGGAGAAACCTATTTCCAAAAAAAGTTATTTTCCTCTGCTTATGCATTGCTCATGGATAGTACACAGAAATCAGTGCTTAAATGACCAAATACCCCCCATAAAGCAGCGTAACTTTCTAATTTGTTTGTAATTAGCATATCAATGATCCTACACATTAATGTCCGACCTTCAAGAACTCTGACCCGGCTCTAATTAGTGCTAATATCCGATCATTGCCATATATGAAACTAGCCATGACCAAACAAATGGACCTCAGGTACAGCTAATTTCTGGAGCAATTATCTTTTCATGTTGAGAGATTTAGCCGATTATCTGCACAATTTCACACCGTTTTTTCCCCCCCTATGTGATTCTAAATGGCATTATATTATAAAAAAAAATAATTTAATCACTTCAAAGACGGGTCCTGTGCAAAAGCTGTTCAGATGGTATTCCTCTGAATGTTTGGTCATGTGGAAACGTACTAAACGCTGATTAAATCAACTGCTTGTCACAGTTTTTTTTTTATTAAAGTGAGCACATTGACTATATGGAAGCATACAAGCTGTATTGCAATTTGTTGTTTTTTTTGGACATTAACATAATCCAGAAAGTGTTAACATTCTCAAAGATTGCAGCCCTTAGTTTTGGATGCAGGTCATTTATTTATTTCTTAATAAGATTTAAACCAATTAAATCCCAAGAATCCTTCCACATAGTTTTAACTATTGATTTCATTGTTGCTTTGTGAAACGTTTGCTGAATTTGCATAGTGACTGGAACAAACATACACTATTTGCTGAAAACAGCTGACTTAAAATCCATTTATTCAAATTTACTCTACCATGGTGTTGAGACACAGAGTTTCTAATTGAATCAACTAAGCAATGCAACATATCCACCAATTTTGCTGATACAGGACAGTTTATATTCACACATGAAAGGTGGCCTAACTCTATAATTAAGCTCAATGTACATCAAGTCATTATAGACATCCTGTGAGCACAGGACTGAAAACAATGATTATAAGGTAAGTCAGTGAGAAAATTACTATAGCATATAGGAAGCTGCCTGTGTGGTCCAAACATGCTGATTCAAATGTCCCCATTAGAGTCAGTGACAAAAAAACACAATGACAGTGTGCAGACTGGCTATAGACATAAACAGTGATTACAGGCAGGTGTAAGTGTCTTTTACACCTAATTCAAGGCAATGGACTGAGAACATGGTAATTGTTTTTTAAAGTAATATAAATTAAAGAGAAAATGATTTATATCATCGACAAAAGAGTTCCCAAATTACAGAGTTTCCATGCTGAAGTATTCTCCTTCAACTTCTGCCGTGTGATTCTTCATGTTAACAGACATGTATGACGGCGGCAGTGTGATTTCCCCCTCTAGAAAAACTGCCTTTAATTCACAGATTTTTAATAATTAGAACATTAATTGTAACGCTTTGAATCACTTATGCTTTTGATGCTAATCTTATCACTCCTGCACAACACAGCGGTTGATCAAATGAGCACATTTCCTGTGATGGGTCTTGGAAGGGGAAAAGAAATTACAGGAATAATTGTAATGAAAAAAGCAGAAAAGGACATGTAAAAATGATAAGGTGAAAAAAAAAATGAGAGGGATAGAAAAAAAAAACCCGTCTAGAATATATATGAAAATAAAAGCAACAAAAGCTGCTCTGAATTCCACTTGGGGTTCTGGGGTTCTGTGATGCAATGATCTGATCCATCACCTCTTTTTAGTTTCTGTGTGTGCTACTTAGAAAAAAAATACTCCAAAGGAAATGCATCAATTTAGAACAACAACAGATACACATGAAAACAAGTGAGGAGTTCAGAATAAAAAATAAAAATTCAGTTGCAGTAGTCCCAATGCTTTTCACTTGGCTTTTTAAATAGGTTTATATACAATATACAGTATTAGTCCAGAGTGAGCAAAAGCAAGACGACTCATTAATTGCCATCCCATCTTCTACTCATCCGAATGTGTATTTTTCTAATGCATGGGAGGCCATATTCAAATGAAGGAGGGGAAGACCTTTCACACCATGCCGGGCTATAATGGGGAAAGCTTAGCATAACGTCCGTCTGATTTCCAATGCAAATATTAGCAGTCGAGTTCAGTGTGTGGTTGCAGATTATAGTTTATCCCTCTCACACACCACAGAGTTCCTTTACGCTCTGGAAACATTTTTGCTTATCAGTAAAATGCAATGATCAACTCTCCTCACATCCTCTCAGTCCCTTGGAGACTTGAAGTGGGACTGGGGGAGAGAGACGATGATAGGGCGGCTCACAGCAGAATGAGGGAGATGAAGCGGGAGAAAGAGTGTAATCAACATTCAAATATAGTCAGATCAACCCTAAACTTCAGCCACAACCATGATTGTTTTTCTTTCTCTTCTTGTCTGAATCCTCACTGCTTAAATCCTTAAATTAAACATCTTAATTGCTGTAAGCCTTGCTATCAAATAGGGAATTACAAAGACCTCAGAGGAGTCTAGCACCCCCCCACCCACCCCAAACTCTCCTCTCCACTCCTAATAACATATCACATATTATTGTTTATGTAATTACAGTGTGCGAGATGCTGCAGCAACAGCCCTCTTATCACCCTCTGTTCTTTGTGTGTGTGTAATAGTATCAAGGCAGCATGACTGATGAGAGGTCACATCAAACAATAGATGGAGCATCAATAATTGTATTTGTGTGTATATATATATACATATATATATATATATATATATATATATATATATATGTATATATATATACACACTTCTCTTGTATTCAAAAAATATCCCATTCATTTCTGCCACAACACAGAATTGTTACATTTGTAACTAAGTTGTGTCGTACAGCTGTGGAATTACAAATAAAGATATTCAATTCTATTTGTCAGTATATATGTATTATGGTAATACAATACAACATAGTACTGCTCTTTCAAGCAAGAAACATGTATTAATTACTGGGTCTCTGAAATGCAAAAACAAACAAACAAACTAACAAAAAAATATTTTCCATTATATTTTCCCAAAGCCCAGCGAACGTTCAAATTTGAATTCAGTCCATGTCTTAAATGAATCAATCATTAATGTAACTGATGATTAGTTTTATGTTGAACAACTAATCAATTATTAATTAATTGTTCCAGGTATTTATATACTAGATGTAAAACATGAATGGTACAATGGCTTCATTTGTCTCTCCGTTGACTTATGTGTCCATGTGATGACTTTGTTCTACCATAAATGTAATTACCAATAAGTATATTTCTTGTTTTCTGACTTTGTATGTGTGCATTTCCAGCTAATTGTTTGTTTGCCGATTTTTGTAGACACATTTTGTCCATTTGTATAATGCATTTGACTGTTGTGCCTCTAAACAAAAAGCAGCAATATATCAATTAATAATAGATTAGGAAACTATTTGTGAGGTGGATTCTACTCCAAGATCTACAGACAAGGCTGAACCAGCTTTTTGGACTGTGTTGCACTAACCACCAGTGCGGTGGGTAAACACAGAGACCAGTTTGGCAGCAGAGCCAATTAGAAGTAACCGGAGGTCAGGTTGAGGCCCAAGGGAGAGGAGGAAACAATAAATAATTTGGAGCATAAAAAGCAAAGTGTTGCCCAGTACAAAATGCATTGTGTTCTTTAAAGTCTTGACAATTTATTTTCCCAATGAATTATACATGTGAGACTCTGCTGCAAACATGCGTTGCTCAGTGAGGGGGAGATAATCTTCAATCTTTGTAAGTACTTCAACAATGGTGTGTATGACAAACACTGGGAGAGATTTGGTGCTGGATGGAGATGTGAAGTGCTCCCTGTATTGTAACATCGCTCAGCAGCTTTGTAAAGCAGCAATCCAACCGCACTCACCCTTAGATAATGTTTGGTGATTGTTTCACGTGATGGGAACAAATATTACAGCAGCTTCTGGAACAGGTTAGTTTTTAAGTGGTGGTACAAATTAAGACAAATGTGTGCAACTTTGTAAAAACATTTTCATTTTTTAATTTTTGATTAATTTGGTTAAGAGACAAAGTTTTAAGTACAACTGCTGCATGTTGATTACACAAACAATGCTATAAGTTGTATAGCTGTGGGGAGTAATGAGTTTTTAGACTGAAATCTTTGGCAACTCATGTGAACTCAGGCAGAGTGAACCTAAGGAGTGGCTTTTGTATTTAAAGTTTCCAGCTGTGAGATTAAAAATTTCCAGTTGGATATATCGCAGTAAACCTTTCGTCAGAAGCATACATATTCTTTTCAAACCAAATCCAGTCATGCAGAGCCATTTGCAGCATTCTACTTTTCCCTATTCTTGTTTTCCAAAGCATTAGTCTTGCAAACTCTAATGCGTGCAAATGCAATGACTCAGGCAGGCTGCCTCTCTCATTTTCTTCCTTTCCCTCGCACTTCTTCCCTCTGTGTTTAGAAGGCGGTGAGTAAATCATATGGTCAAGCTTGTGCAACGCCAGGAAATAATGGGATCATATTCCTCTCTCTCCCGCCTATCAAAGTTTCATACAAAAGCAAAAAGCTTCTTGTTTCAATACCCCGGAAATTCTAAAGACTCTGAAAAACCAACATCCCTTGACAACTACATAATATATGGCTTTTAGTATCCAGCCTGTGAAGCCCCATCACAGCCTATGATAGCTACACTGACTTACCTACACATTCTACCAAATACGTTGGAGAGAAAGCAAAGGAATTGAGAGTTAGTTTTTAAAAAAAAATACTTGAAAACGTGAATTAATTTGTTTTGCACGCTTTGATGGACTTGGTAGATTTCACAACCAGATGTTTATTTATTTATTTTTCCTTTACAAAGTAATAAGAGTAGTAAGCAGCCTCATGAAAATTCAGAAATGTGTCATTTGAGAATGTGAAACATCACATTATGCTTATGCTTTTGCAGCACTATCTTGTAAAAAAAATATGAAGGTATTTGCATTTTTTTGATAAATGTGTCACATGTGACACATAGAAATCATATGGAAGTCATAACATGCCCAGTCCAGTAATTGTACTGTAAAAATACCCCCATATGCACACATAAGGCTGGAGTATGCTAAAGAACTGATGGCAGACAGGAAGTGCAATACATAAAGGACACTCACACAAAGAGGCACACTGATCCACAACAACACTTAAGGTTAGACATGTAATTTAAGTCTCTTTATAATTTAGTGCATCATATATACGCCAGGGTCTTGCTCTTTACTCATGCACACTGCCTCTAATCCAACATTTCCTGGACTCAGAGTGGAAGTGGGTGGAATTCATTTTCAGCCAGAGCCCTCTGATGGGGTTGATTAATCCGCAGCAACTATGGTTTGTCTTCTACAGCTGAGTGAACAACTTCATTTCAACTGATGAGTTCAAGCTCAGGTCAGGGTGGTCCTCATCTGTGACATTACAACAGCCATACAATGAGAATTAATTTCTCTCACTCTGAAAACAACTACGCAGTACTGGGACCTGGCTTTGGAGACGTATTGCAATTAGGATCAAACAACTCGGAGAGGAGTTATATGCTGAAGTGATACCGCTTTGTGTGCTCACGTGTATGCGAGTGCGTACAGGATCTGTTTTTTTTTTTTACTTTGTTCATTCTTCATGTGGCTTTGGTAATGTTGGTCAAGTGTAAACAATGATGGCTTTTTTCGAGACTCTCTCAACGTCTGACAGATGATTGTTTGGAGTCTGCCTCTCTATAGTTTCCAGCTCCCATAAACGAATGTGCTGAACACAAACAGGTGAAGCAATATGCAATACTCTTTTTCACAAAAAAGCAGTGCTGGGGAAAGCAAACTTCAAGCGGTGTTTGTCTTTGTTTCTGAGACCATCCATTCTGTAGTATGGGTTCCATTTGCATCTAATATTACTGCTGCAAAATCAAAGAAAAATGAAAACTATTTTTGATTTCTGCATGGTTTGCCATCTGTTACCATACATCTAAATTCCACATCTCGACTCTCTGAGGCATTCACTCCCATTCTGTCTAATTCACAACCATTTATCTTTTTTTTCTTCTCTTTTCTCCTTCGCAGTCAATCATAAAAAAAAAATAAATTAAAAAAAATGTGCCAAACTCTGTGCTCGCCTCTCAAGCATCACCAATGTGCACAAGACTTCATCCAAATATTTAAACATAAGCAATACAAACCTCGTGTCCTGAGCTCTGTGTTAACTTTTAGACTGAGTGTGTTGAAATGATTCAGCCTTTCATACCAACGGAGGAATGTTAATGCAGGAATACACTGTGTATTTCAGCAACACTGATTCGTGGACACAAACATACACACATATAGGGTTATGTGGACTGAAGGCACGGAAAAAAATGGAGTGACTTTTAACTGGGTGAGCATTAATAAATCAGCGGGGCCTTTCAATAGACTATGTTGTGTTTCCGTTCACTGCTTATTCCACCTGTCTGTTGGAGCTTTGACAGAGGGAGTGCTGGCATTATTACAAATAAATATTGGTTTGAATATATGGCCCTGTCATAGCTCTGTATTATGGTTATGGTTTCAGGAATAATTGAATCTGTGCAGATTTTGATCTGGGGGAATTAATGGTTTGTTCCTAGGGGCTGATACGGAAAAGGGGGCGTCCAGGTTTGACAATGGTGATGTGTGGGAGTTCATTTCACTGCTTAGCATTGAAGGGCATATTGTAAAATGGGCAAGAGGTGTCCTGCGATGTATGTCACAGTCAGTTTTATCATGAGGATTTTGATGAAACTTGTATGTCTGAGGGGTTTGAAATAACACCGCGTGTTATCTTCGCTGTGGAATATTCATTGCTGCAATTATTCAAACCTGCAGAGCTCCTGTCTGCATTTATGTGTACCGAAGAGGAGATATGGTGTATGAAAAGTTATTCCCAATTGCCTGTACATAAATCAGCATCACATTATGAAAATCAACACACAGCTACATAAAACCTCACCATCGATAAGAAATGCTACCTGCAAAGTGAGAACTGTAAGATGGTACTGTATATAAATCCTGCAGCTCTGCGGCCCTGCAAAGTTAAATGTGCTTTGATAAAGTTTCACGTTCAGCTTTCGAGTCTGCACTTCATGCAAGTGGGGAGAGAAAAAAAAAGATTTGTAAAAGCGACAAGGAAAACAACCCAGAAGTTGTCAAGATTGAGACGATAGAGTACATGTCGCCAGTGCTCTATCTGCAGACACACAAAACACAAGTTGGGCAGAGCAAAGACAAAGAGCTTGTCTCCTTCAAGCATGAAGGAAGACAGAGAGAGAATATGTAACCATCCTTAAGTAATTTTGTTTACTGGCCCTGGCTCCTGTGCACTCAGGGTAAAATCTCAAGGCACTCACCCATCTATTGAACAAAACTCAGCAAATTGGTACCTCAGGTTTATTTCTTTTTGAGCTCTCTCACCTGGGAGTCGAGGGAAGAATTGCCTTGTAGGCCTGAACTGCAAACAGCTTTCTCTCTGATCTGCTCCCTTCGCCCTCACACTATTTGAACTGTGTTTTCCCCTGGCATTCTGGGAACTGTTTGCTCTCTTTCTCTCTGTCGAGAAAGAAAAAAGGCTGAGTTCTTCATACATCTTTTAAAGTCTGGTGTAAGTTCCCTGATGCAAACTCAAAACACACAATCACACACACAGGCGCGCTTTCTCCTCTGCTTTCAGCCCAGCTCTGTCAGTACCTGGACGTCAGGATTTTTTAAAGCTATAGAGGTCCACCGACTCGTCCAATTTGTAAACAAGTTGGAACGACTTAAGCGCATTAGTGTCAGTTCTCTGTAAGTTCAATGTTAAGAAATGTCAGGTACGGCTACAACATGGCGTTTTGATGAAGCTGTCGTCAATCAATAATTCATCACCGCTTTGCTTGGCTAGATAGGCATCTCAATAAGATTCTAAGCATAACAGAAAATAATCAAATGAAAGCAGAAAGATCATAAAAAGGAGCGTACTGTACCGACACACCGTGTTTATATTTAATGGCTTTTAGCTTTTGGAAATGCCACAATGCACTTGGTCAGCATGTTTGGACAGGACCACAGGAAGGAAGGAGGATGGGAGACTGGAGAGGGAGGGGGTAAGAGAGAAAAAACAACCTCTATGTACAAGCACCTTTGGTTTGTTTTCATTTGGTTATCTAGCTCCATAAAGAAAGAAAAAAAAATGCTTTGGCCACCATCTTGTGGTATTTCCGGCTAATCCCCACAACTTCCTTCTCAGCGGTGGTGCCGGTCGTCTGTGTGTGTGTTTCCATGTACATACTGTAACTGCACCTGCGCGTGTGTTAGTGCTGTAGTTTCCAGTGTCTGTGGCTGAAATGTAAATCCATGCCAGGACAGCAATCCGGTCTGAAAACACAGCTCTTAATCCTTTAACCTTCAGAACAAGAGGAGGGGGAAAAACATCTGTAGGGCCCCGTGTGATGAAGCAGAGGAAAAGAGACCGACACCCAGCTAAGACCTGACCAGACCAGACCAGACCAGGAGGCCACCGAGATTCATTAACCTCCCACCCCCCTTCTCCTCAAGGCAGGGAAATAGATTTCTATTTCTGGTGGCTTGATATCGCTGATCATGGTTCATAGCCCCTTTTCAGGGCCTGGAGTTAACATCGCAGGCTGATGTCATGATGCGAACACTGATCAGAGCCAAGGAGATGGGTCCTGATGGCCTTCCAATCTGCCAAAGCTGTGATGGCTGCTTTGCTGATATCATCACAGTAAATTCTATCACTGTCACTCTCTGTTTCTATCCAGGAGCACTCAGAGTATGTGTTGGCTCATCGTTTGTGTGTTTGTGTGCTTTTTCCAGCTGTCCATGACTGACAAGTTATCTGATGGCATTGTGCTCTCTGTAACGTACTGTAGCTTAACCTCAGTGATCCCTTATCCTTGAAAACCCAAAGAGCTGCAATAGCAGGTGTGATGACTAAAAGGAATGAGCCATCAACCCAAATGCCAGAATAAATGTTGGTATTTTAGCTTTCTGTTAAGCACAGATCATTTGAAACATTTGGAATAACAACACTTTGCTTAAGGTCAGATGAACTTTAGACAATTGTTAGGAAAAGATCTCGGCTTATACTCAATACCCAGTTTTGTTGGCACAAACATGGCTGGAAAATGTTAAAAATATCCACATCTGGAAAATGTCCTGACAGTTGCTAAAAATACCCAGTTTTGTCAGCTGTATCGAGAACAGTGGTCTCCAAGTGGACTCGAATAGTGTTCTCTCACTTGGCAGCCGTCTCCTTTACACCTCCCTCCCCCTCCCAGTAAGAAAGTACAATAAGTACAATATATAATGTATATATATATATATATATATATATATATATATATATATATATATATATATACACTGTACATATAGTACATATGATCTGAATCTAAGATGATATGTAATAAAATGGTGATATGATACATATAAAATAGTACATTTTTGGAGAGGCCCTCCCCACTTTGCCACTTTCCCTCTGATTGGCTATACCTTTCTATGACTTCCCGTTCGCGCTGTCTGCTAAAGACTAACGTTTGCTTTGGTATAATGCTAGCCGGTGCTGCAAACCAGACAGATCCATGATGAAATGGCAAACCAAAAATGTGCTCCGATGTCAAAAGCTGAGATCTTCATAAAATAGTGTGACATCAAGGTTGCTGCTGCGGGGATCACTTGCTATCCGACTGGCCAGTGACACTCACTAGGACAGCCAAGTCTAGCAGAGCACTCATTGCTGAGGGTGGGAGCTGTTTGCACGATAGTCTTTCTCACCTCAACACAAATGGAGCAAAAATGAAGCAGCTGTCACAGTCTTAATTCCCTCCTAGATTATCTATCTTCCCCAAATTCAGGAACCTCTCCCTACAACCCGGCTGTTCGTTTTTACCGTCAGCAGCAGTAGCCGGCATGTTAACGGAGCCTACAATAACAGAAAATGAGTACCCTGTTATTGGTTGTTCGTGCCAAGCACCACTCCCCAGAATCTATACTGTCCCTTTCAACAGTTCATAGTCTGTCCCTCCAGTTCTCATGAGGCAAAGGTCTGGAGACGTGGAGCTTCTCAATGCTGAAGATGTTGTTTTTGATTCCCCGTCACCTCCCAGCCCTGCCTAGTTTGTAGCACTGCTTGTCATTATTCTGAATAATATATTAGGGTTTCCTTGGAAAGCCTGGAAGCATCCAATCAGTAGCAGAGAAGGAGTGGATCGTCTGGAAAGGCATGCCGTTTAGGTGTGTCCCAAGTCATAAAATGCCTATCATGTGTTTTCAGAAATTCTAAACACCAACAATTTAAACAATTTAGTCTGGTAATTAGGCTGCAGCCTTATAAACTTGAAATGGACAAGGTGGTAAGGTAATGATTTGGAAGAGTTTATTTTTAGATGGAACTGACTAAATTGATGACTGACACATAATAAAACATTTTTTTAGGACAGAAATAATATTTTGATAATATCTTTCCATATAGGCATGCACCAAACACAACTTCATTTTAATCTGACTTTAACTTTGCAGCTTCTAACCTTAAATCCTTAAATTGCTTCAATTACATCTGTGCATTATGGCGTAAGCACACTGCTCGGTGTAGTATTTCAACCATAGTGTATGTGCTACTTCTCTATTTCCAATCCTCCACCATTTCCCATTCTATTAGAATTTAACATTCTCATCCTTTGGACTATTGATATTAATACTGAGTGATAATTCTGGACAATAAATAAATAAAGTGTTCCCCCCTACCCTTCTATGTCTGTATAGCCCCCAGCATATTCCTGGCGCCTGGAGTCTAGGAAGGGAAATACATAAACAAGAAAAGATCTTTCGAGTCTTAGCCAGGGGCTGTGGATACACACATATTCACACAGGAGCACACACAAAAAACATCACTCATGCTCACACAGACATGCACATGTACTGAATATGTAAAGAAATAGGCGTATACTGTATGCATTTGCTCACTGTTCTTCCTGTCTCACCTGCACGCACACGTGCTCACATTCACATTAATGCTCAAAAGTTTAAAATAATTTGAGGCTCCTTGGCTCATTTTTTGATTCTTTAGATTAAAGAAATATGCTCTGGAGGGCAGGTTGTGCCAATGAAACCCCTTTTTTTTCATATTTGTGTCCTAACTTCTGTCAAACTAGTGGATTAACTGCTTAGCCAGACTTTTAAACCATGCTATAAACATAAGATGTCTTTGTGTACAGGGTGGAATACATCATGGTTCTGGAGTGTATAGCTTGTTGCTTGTTTTTACATCTCTTCAAAGTCCCTACAGATTCGTATTAAATCTGCTGAAAATCAATATGCATACAAACATATAACACATGCTGGCAGCTCTGACAAGTTCTCTGATCCTTCTCATATACATTTGTCTCTCAAGAATCCAACAACGCCTGGTATAAAACACAAACATATACAGTACGACAACACAGTATATACATATGTATGTATGAAATCATAGTATTCATATATATTTGCTTGTGTGTTTTGTTTTTGTTAGGTTTTTTTTACTTTTCGAGTGTTTCTAGCAAACTGTTATCCAGATAGGACCTTTTTCAGTCCTTTTCTGTATTGAACTGACCGTACATGTAACTGTACAAACATGCATGTACATCACAGTAAGTACATATAATTGGAAACCTGTGCAAACTGATCCCAGCACACAAATAAATAGGTAATTAAACAAGGGGACATAGAATTTGTTTTTTCTCATGCTTCAGAAGTGGCTGTGGTACCATCATGTTCCATAAAGCAGCGGGAAATGAAAACAAATGATGTTCATTGGAAGAAAAAACACACAAAAATGAACATGAACAAAACAAAAGATTTTGATACGAAAATCAAGCATGGTCCAAAGAAATCTGCAAGAAATGACAGCAGTGTATTTGCTTTCACTGTGTTTGTCAATAGAGAAAAAACGTTCTCCTATGACTTGAGGATATTCTTGTTAGCATAGTAACTTACACTTTGTCCAGTGTTCACTGTGGACCTTCAGTATAATTCACAATAAAAATAGATAAACATCATGTTACCTCCATTGGTCCAGGAGGCTGTTCCATACAGTGCATTCCAGTGGCAGGCATTTTCCCTCATCCTCCATACCATTAGGGCCATCAATGTTGACAGGATCAATACCTGTGTTTTGGCCCCAGTGCCCCTGCTAGAGATAGCATGTCACTGCTGACAGACAAATCTCAGCGCTTGGCCCTGTGACAGAGGGGAAATCACAGTACTTTTCCGTTAAGATCATCCAACATGGTATTGATTTGCCCTGTGCTAATCATACATCAGAGCGGAATAAATGGCTCAGAGGCAAACGTTCCATTGTTCACGATTGGGAATGCAATAAAAAAGAGAGATATTTCTTTTATTGCTTGTAACTCGGGGCTAGTCACATAATCGTGGCTTGATGGGAAAAGGTCTGGTTAGATCGAGGTCCGTCAAAGTGTTGTCTGTACTTTTTAGTGATGATCCCATTAACCAAGGCTCCTGATTACAGTGTGTGTAAGTGTGTGTGTGTGTGTGTGTTTGTGTGTTGTGAGGATTGTAAAGTGGCAAGACAGAGCCAAAATGATGTCTTAGTTTACAGTATGCCACACAAATCAAGGCAGCCTTTTTTGTTGTTGTGGCATGGTAATGCTTTGGGAGTTATAATGAATTATAATAGACTTGGCTGTGCTCACATCAAATCATCTAACTCAATGGTATATCTACATATAGATATCTACCTATCTACCTATCCCAGTCTTGAATACAAAGTAACAAATGCACCACTTGCAAAAGTCAGTGTTATATTGGCCTCTGTTACAAATGATAAAACATATACGGTATGATTCTGATATACCAATTGCCATTCAACATCCACTTATTCAATTCAGTCAAGGCCTCGAAACAAGGACAGTCCGCCAGATGGGCACTATAATGTTCATTTGTGATATTAGCAACAAGCAATTACATCTTGAGGACAGCTACAAAAAATTATTTCAGAGGTAGACAATGTCGGCCACAAAAGCCTCAGCTTCCAAGATGTAGAGATTTGACTTCAAACTTAGCATTTGCCTTTATTTCAATGCTTTATCCACACTGAATATTAGTCAATAAGTTATCGTCTGAGCAAAATCAAGGTAGGAAAGACCAACAAATACCATATTTATTTTTTCTGTAAAATCAGTTTAAAACTTCAAGCTATTTCCAAACCAGTAGACCAATAAATCCGCTCACACTGCTGATGGGTTTAAGAGCAGCTGTGTGTTGAAGGCTATATGATATGTTAAAGGTTAGAAATAAATCTGTTTCTATGTGGAAAAGGAGCAATAATTATTTGAGACCTAGTAATTCTTGATATCTTGTCTCCCTCCATTTCTTTCTGAGTACCCTGTTATCTGCACTATTCCATCAAAAACCACACTGATAACAGACAGCAGAACTCAATTGACCTTGACTGAGTGTAGGAGACGAGTAGTTCTTAGGAAAAAGGGGCAAAGGAAACTATCTTGCCAACTCCCTGCCCCACTTGTCTCCACAGACTTAAAATACTCCACTGTTTTCTGATCTGATCTGTTACATCAGCATGATGACATCATCTGTCTTTCCAAAATGCACTGTATTTCATGATGTGACCACAGTATGGGTAAGATTTGGTTAGATTAAGGCACTAAGAAGTCTCATGTGTAGTGAGTGATCATAGTTTGAGTTAAAATGAATTAAAAAATAAGTAAGGGACTATCGTTGTCATGGTTACCATACTAAGAACACGATTAAAAGTTATGGAATGAATGTGTGGTCATGGCTGTCAGGTGGAAACAGAAAATAGTCTCCCTTGTTAAAGTCTGATGTTTTATTGTGGGTTTTGGGGAACTGACTGACATAAATGATGATACCATTCTCCGCGGGTGGACACTGCCCTCAAGTCATATGAGGCGGGGGCAGTAATGTGTTTAACATTATGTGTATCATGTAGTAGTTCTCATTAAAGGTAAACATTTTACTATATGAAGAATATACAGTATATAATACACAACTCTATTAAATTGTACACCTAAGTTTACGATGTCATAATGCAATTTAATAATGAAAGATCTCAATGCAAATTAACAAGCCATTGCTACATTAGCTGAAAGACATCCTCCAGCTAACCTTTTGCCACTAACAAATCCTGTGCTTTGGCACCATTGTTAAAACACTATAGAATGCCTACCGACAACATATAGGCAAAATAAAGATATTTTAAAAAAGAGGGATTTCTAATCATCTAAAAGTGTATGACAATCTGCTAAACTAGCGTCAGAAGTGACTGACTGCTTCCCAGGCACACACACAGAGAGATGACCCTGACAGAACCTAGCGGCTGTCAGTACAGTGGAAAAGTGCCAAATGCAACACACAAAAAAAAAAATCACCAACCTTTAGCCTGCCACATACAATAATGATTCTCTTCTGAAAACTGCTGACTGGTAAATTATTTATATTCACGCTATGAATAAATAAAATAAACAGGCCCCACTCTCAGTCTACAAATCTAGGAGGCATTTGCCCATTTAATCATCAAATTTTAACAGAAGCTGCAACACATTGCATAAGCACTCTAAACTCATGGGACAGTTGCAAAATTGACCAAATGCCAATAAGTGGCTGTGCCTAATTTCCAAGAGCCATTTCCTTCCTATCTGATTTGTTTGCCTTATATCAAGGTCTATAATATAAAGCCTGTCTCTCTCCCGTGGTCCCTTCATAATTAACTAGGCTTTGTTGTCTACAGCAGACATGCACATTCATTCATAATTAGTGACATACATCATCTACCACTGCCACACATAATGTTTTAGAACAGCTTTGTAATGTTTCCCCCTCTTAAAATAACGAGCACAGGTAAGTCAATAATGCCAGTGAAACTCTCCTAAATGAATTTAATGGAATTTGTAGCACAGTTCCCGATTCTCTACATGTAAATGACCTCCTGCCCCGGATCTTGGATTGCAGATCAATGCCTGTTTGCTTTATTTCAACATTCAGCGCTGGTGAACCACAACGCCATGGGGGCAAATGTTGGACAGAGAATTTACAAGTTTGCTATCGAGCACTTTGAAATTATAAAGCTGCATGAGAGCTATTAAACAAACAAGAGAATAAAGTGGCTGCTGTGGACCGAGATTAACATGATAGATACAATGTTGAAGGGTGTAATTATTCTTTACTGACACAAACGTTTAGCCCTCAGAGCGGAACAGTATTTACCACAAACACTGCCACCACGCTTGACCTAATCATGGGCTGAGATTTACCTGACTGCAATTGAAATGCATTACAGCTGATTTGTGTTCTGGAGCTGACAGTTCTTATAGCAATCAGCACATCGGAGTTAGCGCTGCATTTAATGACAGAAGGTAACTACCAGACGATGATATGTGCCCTCTTATTGCATGAAACTTAATAAAATTGATGACACATTTGCATCTATTTTGCATGGATTTAGCTTACTTTTGAGAAGCTGTAGAAATCACATATCCTTTTCATCCTACATATCCTGTTGCTTGTGTCTTCTGTGTTTGTTTTTCATGTTTTTCTTGCACAGTGGCTGTTACACGTGATCATTTTCAGCACCTGCTCATCAGCGTGTGTTGTACCGCAGTAGAGATTACTCCCCATTGAACGTGTTGCCTTTAAATACAGCATAATGTTTTGTTTTTGCCATCAATGTGAAGGATCACATTTTTTGAATGGTATAGTTAGTACATTGAGTACAAATAGCAGGAGTGGCACGCAATCATTGTGTGTGTCTGAACATACTTGACCAAATCCTTAATTTGGATTTCCTGACGCAATTGTTTGGACATTTCAAATTTCAGAAATATGAGGTTGAATGTTTTAAGAAAAAGATTATCTCTGGAATCACAAAGCACACAATCACTCTTAAAGCAATATATTGTGTATAATTGCATGGTGAGGGACTTTAAGTGTGTACATCAAATGAGCATCCAGACCAACAGGGACAATAGAGGACAGCTTTAGCACTGCCAACTCCTGAAATATGGAAATCTCTGTATTGTCCTGCCAACGAATTAAAACCATGAGCTGCATTCCAGGTTTTGATTACGTGTGTGATTAGTTTGTTTATGTGTTTGTGTATGTTTGTGGTGTGTGTGTGTGTATTTCCATCCATCCATGTACGCCTGACCACTGATCTTCCTTGTGAGTATATGTTGCATATGTGTGGGCATGGATTGATTTGTGTCAGATCATGTGTGTGCCTAGGTGAGTGTGTGCATGTGTTCGTGGCCCTGTCTGTGTGCACTAGCATGTGTGTGCACGAGCTGGCATGTCAGATGATGTCCCCAGTAATCCAACAGTGGGCCTGTTGTGGATTAGTAGCAGGCTCCAGGGGATGGGAATCCCATTCCTGTTTACAGCTTTCCCTGGCAGGAAGAAAGGCAAGGATGCCTTCTCTCTCCTGCCTTCACACCGGTTGGAGCCTGAAGGTGTGTGTGTGTGTGTGTGTGTGTGTGTGTGTGTAGGTGTGTGTGGGTGGGTGTATGGTGAGGTCGAATGGAAGCTATTCAGTGCATATTATATATACAATATTAAGAATTAAATTCAGCTTTCATCCAGTCTCCCAATCTTATATTGGTGTAACGTAATATCTTGCAAAATCATTAATCATTGGGTTACCTTGTTAATTAGTATCAATACTAATTATCAGTATTAGAGTACACAAGTACTTAGTCATAAATTACTGCAGTACAGTAACATATAAGTAGGTCCCCCTAATTAGTAATATATGAAAAGAAATCCCAAGAAATAAAAGGAAAATCAATATTTCTTTTAGTTATTTCCATCAGCGAGGCAATTAAATGCAGACTTTTTTCTTCAATTTTTGTCCTTTTTGTGTAGAAAACATTTGTTTCCGTGATCCTTGCAAGATGGAGATGGAAAATATATTTGTATCACTTAGGTCTTATCGTATACTCTTTGCAGGAACATGTTCTCGATGTGTGGCAACATTTCTATCACACTTAGCGCATACACACACACACCTACATGGCAACACACACAAACACACAAAGGGACCATTGCATGGCAGCAACATGAAATTTCAGCACAGGAGGATTTGTTTTGTCATTTGAACACCATCCAACACGAGAGCTGACCTCTTGAACCTTGAGATACAGCCTTACCTTCTCTCCAGTGACAATTTAAATGCCACCTTTCTTCCACCCAGAGGGGAAGAGAAAAACATTTTTTTTTTGTGAGTGCGCAGCTGGGACTTGCAACTCGATAGCACAACAAAAGAGCTGCGGTGGCAAGTCCCCACGCAGACATTATATGTCAGCATCACCGTCATACTGTTAGCTTGTCCCAACTGTACAAAGCCATCCTCATTCAGGACACCTAACCAAGGTCAGCCTGGATTAGCCGCTAGTAACCCTATCAGGTCCAGCACAATGATTACAAAGCCCAGTGACACTGGCTGTCAGCAGACTCTTTCTAGGCAACCCTATCTGCCCGACCCTTGGCTACAGAGCCACCGGAGAGGGTTAGTCCATTTCAAATTGTCCCCCATTTGTGTCTCCCTTTATTTCCCCCCTTTGATTTTCGGCGACTCGTTTAGTTCATCAATCAACCTGTCTGGATGTGTGTGTGTTTGAAACTCATGCTGCACATAATTCCTATAATTTGTGGACTTTTTTTTTCTCCTTCCGCTTCCATATAGCCCATTCTTTGTGCTTGTTACATCTAAAGCCAATAGTTTCCCACCTAAATCCCTCCACCCTCCACCCTATGAGTAAGCCATGTAGCATTATGCTAAATTAACCTCATAAAGTTATATTAGCAATAAGCAAGTCATTCTGAAGTCTGAAGTCATCATCTTTGAACTCAATGTAACACTTCATGTCATACACTGCGGGGACTGTTTTGAAAAATGTGACATTAATCATTTGCTAGACAATACTTGTGTTTTTTTTTTTCAACCATGAGTTAAGGATTGTTCTCCTTGTCTTACCAATTCAGACAACATGTCAGAATACAGCAAAAATAAATACTTCTGTTTCACTACAAGCGTGGTTTTTATATCCCGACTGTTTTCCAAGAGGAATTACACCTCAAGCCCATTGGTTGACTGCTTCACTTTCCTCCCCGAGAACCATTTACCCAACATCCATGTCACTTAGCAGCATGTTAAACAAATCAAACCTAAAGACAGAGCTGCCTTGTGATTTGGTAAAAAAAACAAAAACAAAAAAAAAAAAAACTATGATAAACAAGAACAAGAACAACAACAAGAACAGTGCTAGAAGCATAACATATTCGAGGCAACATAGCAACTGATGTTCTCCACTTCAGCACATCAGAGGCATCCCTGCTTCAGTCGCCCTAAAGGTACCCGTTTACAAAGTGATAGGGCTTAGGGTTTTTAACTAGAGGCTAGAAGCTGATTTGAAACCCCCTCTGCTGCCAAGCACATGGACGGCTGCTGATTAGAAGAGGGTTGGCAGCAGTGGGCAGATGCCAGGCGAGGAGAGAGATGACGGCCTGTCGCCAGTCTGCCACCCAACCCCTCACCGTCCTCCCCCTAGTTGCCCCCTCCCCTACTGACCCCTCCCCATCATACAAAGAAAAAAAGACCAAAGACATTTCCGCAACAAACCACAAAGGGGAGGGGGATACATTGTTGTAGTGCTTTGTATCAAAATACCAAAACACTGACATAGTTGTGTGATAGATGTACGAAGACATATCCTATACTGCAACATTTTGTCATTTTAATCAAGGTTAAGACTTTTGGGGGGCTGTCATGATCATGTGATGCTGACAGTAAGTCACAATAGTAGACCTTCATCCCTGCACACCCATGTATGAACATGAGCACACAGACATACGTGAACTGTACTTTGAGCAACTTTGGCATGCTGAATATCTCTTCACCAGCCAACAGAAGTTAAAACATGTTGAGCTTTATGGGAGTTCAGGAGAGCTTAATGCACTCAAATGTTATAAATTAGGGACTTCATTCACCAAGAGTGAGTTAAGTCCCTCACTCAATCATTAGAAAAAAAAATATACAATTAAATAGAAAAACATGAGGAAACAGACAGGAAGACATAAAAATGTTGTTGTTTTTTAGGGTGGAAATCTCATTGCACTGTTCTAATAAGCCATAATGACATGGAGGCAGAGGTGGTGGTTGTTGTGAACTATACCCAGACTAAGGCTTTATTCATAATTATGTATTCCAGACCATATTGATTTCAGATCAGTTCAATATTACAACATAACTAGTCCATTTCTCTGCTACACCACTGCACTGTTAGTCCTGCATCTACAGTACAGCTGTGCAGTAATAGACAAACACACACATGCATTTACCCAGCTGCACACTCACCCACATGATACAGTTGATAAAACGCAAAATGTCCACAACAGCTGACCTGCAGTTTCCAAAGATGAAGATGAAAAATCAGTAATCAATATTTATTTAGTTGTGTGTATTAAACAAAGGGCATGACATCAAAGCTATATCCTCTATCTATTCAATTCAACTCCAGGAAATTTACTCTATACCAAAAACGGGTAGCAATTAGAAATCGTCAGCCAAAACAATACAGGCAAGTCTGCCAGTTCTTTAGTATTCAGTGGTGAATTCTGTTGGGAGAAATTAGGTGAAAAATCAATAGCTGTTTCCTTCATTCATGAAGGATGACATCTTTCATAGAATGACTATAGATCTAGCAGAGAGTTGAGTGAGATATAGTCAGATATAAAAAAAAGCAGCTCTGCAATCACATATATTTATATAAGACAACAATGACTTCGTTTGTCTGTCTTTTTCCTTCTTCTTAGCTAATATTAAAGGGTAATTAGTTTGAGGAAATTGTATTTACAAGCTGGAGCCAAACATTTTCTATTTGTTTGTTTGCGGTTTCAACAAACAGATTTATTTGCAGAGAGTACCTGGAATCTATTGGGGGGGGAAATCCATCACAAAACATATGATTTATTTTTTTTAATTGTAGATTTATGAATGCAGAAGAAATAGAATAGAAATACATTTTAGTGGTACAAAAAAAATGGACATTTATTTATGCATTTTTTTTCCCAGACATTGAAGCTCATTTTGAATATTACATCCATAAAACAATATAACTCATTATCACTCCCGTCAACATCATCAGCAAAAAAAAAAAAAAAAAGAAGCACCATATTTATACACCGTGGTTAAAGTCCCAACACCTAATTTACATTGCTGGAAAGTAGTGATAAGGCCATGCACGATGGAATATATGTATGCCTGACTCTACATCTTTCCCTCGTCTGTGCCTTTTTGACCTTATGCTTTTCTGCCTTGCTTCATCTGCCTGCCTTACTTTGTTAATACCCTCCATACTGTCTGTCTCTCTGCCTGCCATGTCTTTCTGCCTGTCTGTCAATCTCCTCTCTGCCATCTCATATATCTCCATCAGGCTGGGACTAAAATATCTTTAGAGCTCCAGCCTGTCTGAAACTGAGACCTGGAATGTACTACTGCAGAGTTCAACACACAGTTACACACACACACAATTATACACCTTAACAGGCCGACAGGTGCACTTTCACACTGACAGTATGCATAAGACATTTACATGAACAAACATATTATTTTCAGTTACAAACATGCAAATTAAAAGACCAAAAAAAAACCGCCCTAACAGACCACTCTCTCGCGTACACACTCGTACCCACCCCACACACCCCCATACACACATATTCACAGTCATCGTACTGTGCTGATGGTTTGGCTATGGACTGTGTCTAAATGAGACAGTGCCCCCTGGTGTGGGCCCAACAGTACTCCCAGTCAGCCATATCTTGACCCAATCTATCTCGATAGCACTAATTTACTCTTCTGGGATTGATTAGTCCTGCCTGAAACGGAGAAATCACCTACATTTTATATTACGACCCACTTCCTGTATATCAGGATAAAGAAACCATATCTCTAAAATCATCTAAAACTTCATTTGACTGAAAAAAAAACCAGGTATTTTGACACCACAGTAACATGCAGTTAAATAGTCACGCAGATCCATGCATGGATGTGTGACACTTTTCTTTGATGTTGGTTTTCAAAAGTTAAATTGGTGTACACAACTGATATATTGTGCACCCTGTGCAAGTCCAGAATATGGCTGAGGGTTCAAATACAAAGTGTTAAAAGCTTCAAACATTAAAAAAAAAGAATATTATTGATTTGCTCCCATACGTTGCTATTTCAAATTAAAAACAAGTTATTTTCCTTTAATGTCAAACATATCATTGTCATAACTGGTGTGTTTTATAAGTCCATAAATCCAGACATATAGTTGTTCATTTTATTAGATGAATTCAGTTTTTCTAAATATGTACATTCTGGTTAACATGGTGGGGCAGTGCTGGGTGTATTAATAAAAGAATAACACTTAGAATGAATTAAAACATTCAAACCTTTTTTAAACATGGTTTATTTTGGTATTAAATTCAGTTTGATGCTTATTATGTTAATAAAAAAATGCTGTATTAAGCTTGCTAACACTGTGCTTACGCACACACATGTATTATCCTGTGATCTATTAAAGTTATACTATAACTGTTCTCTTAGATGTCATGCAATCATCACAACACTGTCATGTCTTCTCTCAGAGTATAAATTGAAAAAGTACCCGATGTAATGTAATCAAATTTGTGTTAAAGGTTTGAATACAGGATGTTGTGATATAGTGTGTACTAATTAACAAAACTGCAATGTGTAAAGATATCAGCGTCTTATTTGTAGCCTACATGATGACGCATGTGTATTTAGTTGTTCTAAATACATTAGAGCTGCATTGCACATTAAAATCGCTGCGCTGTTGCTGTTAACAACACTGCCAGACCACACTGCAGTGGAGGAGCAAGCACTTGATTGATGAATACATCCATTCGAATGAATACTGATGAGGAAGACTACAAGACCATTCTTCCTCCTAATATTTACCACCTTGACTGCCCGTTCCAAAACCGAAGTCACAGTTTTATGCTCCCACCACGCTGTGGTGTAGGCCTATCGCTCGTCTCAAGCAGAAGTCATAATGCCCCTAATCCCAATAGTAAAGGACAAGGGCATGCCCTATTTTGCGTGGAGGCAAGTCAGAAAACGCACTCAAAGATATTCAGCAACGTAGACAGGTGAGTGTCCAAACACACTGACTAAGTGCATGAACAAAAACTGTCAAAATCATCAAATATAGTCGCGCACACACTGTCACACGCACTTCCTTCATACATGGTAACTATAGAAAAGCTCTGGGGCGACAATCACCACGACCACCAACCAGCTTAATTGTCGCTGGTGGAGGTCATTTTAATAGTAAAGGATGAGCGTATTTGAGATGCGCCATATGGTGGAAAACAAGGAGCAGGCCAGAGCGCGCACTGCGCGAGGAACGCGCACTTATCGGAGTTCGCATATACTTTCATGGATGTGTGTCCGTGTATGATAGCTGGACTGACGAAATAACCAGCTGCAAGTGGAGAGGACTGGTCATTTTATACTCACCCCCCCTTCTCTCTCTCACTCTCTCGCTCTCTCTCTCTCACAGTTGTTATGTGAGTGCGCGCAAGTCCTCCTCAGACAGACGTTGCGTGTAACAAATCCACCTGACCTGAAAACAATCAAAATAAATGACCAGACTGCACACAAAGCACCGAGGAAACCAGGTTATAACTAATTTTGTGTGGTACTTGTCTGGCATCAGCCGTTTACAACAAAAAAATATCCAAGTCAATGCATTATCGGGGTAAAAAAAACTGTAATTGCAATTTCACAATTGAACACAAAAATTCAAGAACTGACTGAATGAATTCCGATAGGCTACACATCACCTGCGAGGCAAATCTTCCTGACATGAATGACAAGTCAGATCGCAGCTGTGAGCAACTTATTTTGCAGTGAGAACAATTACATCATCGTTTCCTTTATTTACACTTCAACAAATGCAAATTGTTACGTCTATTATCTCGTCCATTTGGTAGATGTGTCTGATTTGATTACGTAAAATAGCCTTTAAAATCCCACACTAAACTAAACTCTACTTTTTGCAGTGTGGAGTCTTGGTTTTGTTCCGAGGTTCCATTTCTCTGAGGCAGAAAGGGGGCGGAGATGGGATATTCAGATGAGCCGGAGTGACAGCTCCAGTTTCCCCCAATGCTCTGTGTGTTTGAAACTCCACTGCTCCTTCCCTCCCAACTCCTCACTTCATAGTGCTGCGTACTAAAAACATCGGACGCTAGGGGATCGAGACGCATGCCACATTGCTTCTATGAGGGCACTCTAACAGATCTTTCGGGGTTTTTTCCCAGTAAGGGGGCTCTGGTGGGAGGATTTTTTTTAAATTATTTTCATTGTCTGCTGACTCTTTGCGCGTCTGATTATTGAGTTGATTGCTCATTATTTTTTGTCTATTTTTCCCAACGCCCTGTGCGTTTTTACCTCCCTTTTTGGAATCGGCAACCTATATCCGCGATCACCAATGTCCTATCCTCAGGGTTACCTCTACCAGCCCCCGGGCTCACTGGCTCTTTATTCTTGTCCGGCTTACGGGGCCTCGGCTCTGGCTGCCCCACGGAGTGAAGACTTGGCGAGGCCGTCATCTGGCTCAGCCTTCAGCCCTTATCCTGGATCGGCTGCTTTCTCCGCCTCGGCCGGTGCAGGCTTCTCCAGTCCGCTGTCATACACCACGGATCCAGCCACGGGATTCCCATCCTACATGGTAAAACGATACACCAAATATTCATGTGTGATTCAGGCTCAGAAGCAGGTGAATGTGTCGGCAAGTTTACAAATCTGTCTTTTACTGACATTCAGCGCGAATCCGTACAAGTTCACAATGTTTTTGTTCCGACTCGGTAATCAGTAGCTAAGTTCTTGCGGAACTTTTCTATTGAGAGTCGTTATACATTCATATTTAGTGGCCTTCTCGTGGGGTTTTCTTACTGTAAGATCCTTGACTCCTTCAACTCAAATGGGATTTGAAGCACGAGCTGCGAAGTGTAACGGCTTGACCAACGCTTAACACTGACTGCGCAGCAAACTGTGTAAAACGGAACACCAACTATAAGAATCTTTTTATTTGAGCTTTTTTTTTTTGCATCCAAGCTTTTAATTTATGTGCAGTCAAATATTAATCTAGCCAAACATAATGCATAACTCTTTCTTCTCAAATAGTCATTAATATCTCCAGGGATGAACTCGCTGACTTTATTCTTGTTTGAATAACATGAAAAGATTGACTGGCAATGCAAAATGTCACAGGGCACTTCAAGCGCTTTAGGAAAGGTGCATATCAAGTGATTTGCTAATGGGATTTGTGATGCTGCAAAGAGCAGATATGTTAACACATTTTGGGCTGCCTCAATAAAACAAAAAGCAGACACTGAACGAAAATCATGAAGTTAATGGGAGGTTACAGAAAATGTATATTTCCTCTTTATTATCTTTACGGCTTAATAACATGGATCAATGTTATTAGGTAATCCGATAATGATCTTAACCATTAGTTAACCATTAGTTCCCCCCCCCCCCGCGGCCTGCTTTTACGCACGTTGAGTTTTTGCTACCCCTGCTTACAATTATAGCGTCTCTCTCAGACTTCACGAGTTTTGTTTACAAATAACCACAACAGGAAATCACATTATGTATTGATAGTTTGTTTCCTTGTTTATTTTTAATAGATTGCACGTTATCCAAGATATTTAAAATAAATATTACAAAACTTGTGAATGCAATCTGTCAGTGCATTTATATCCATCCCTTTTTTTACTTGTAAGTTTCTAAAAACTAATGACTATACTATAAAGGCAGGCCTATTAAATAATGATGTGACAGCGGCTTGATATATGTGTGTGTGTGCTTTAAAATATCTTCAATCTATATGAAGTTAAAAAGTCACAAGCCATATCAATGTCACATTACACTTTAAAACGTTTTTTTTTCCAACTTTCCTTCAGAGTTCTCCATATGACGCGCACACGACGGGCATGGCCGGGGCATTGAGTTACCATCCATATGGGAGTCCAGGATACCCCTACCAACTCAACGACCCGGCTTACCGCAAAAACGCCACGAGGGACGCCACGGCCACCCTGAAGGCCTGGCTGCAGGAGCACAGGAAGAACCCGTACCCGACGAAAGGGGAGAAGATCATGCTGGCCATTATCACTAAGATGACCCTGACGCAGGTCTCCACATGGTTCGCCAACGCCAGGCGGAGGCTCAAGAAGGAGAACAAGATGACCTGGGCGCCCAGGAATAAGAGCGAGGACGAGGACGAGGAAGACGGGGACGGGGAGAGGAAAGAGGTGGAGCGCTCTGAAAAAACCCTGGATAACAGCGAGGCTTCAGCGGAGGATGAAGGTGTGGGTATAATCTGAAGACCGAGCCAATGATCCATTTAACAATTCAGAGTGAGACGGGGGTGGGAAGGAGAGGAGAAGTGAATGGCCATGTTTATTTAGCTACTGCTCAAGTTATTTATTGGAACAATATCTGAAGTAAAATATATATGAAATAAATAAACTATTAGATACATCCGGTTGGCATAAATATAATTTATTCAACTCTGTTTTGTGAGTAACTCTTTTGATCGATAATTTCCCTAACGAAGAAGAGTTTGTAAGACTCCGCACTAGAGTAAATGACTTGTTAAGGTGGACAATTTGTTTTCTTTAACATGATTAATGGCAGCTTTCTGACAAACGTAACACAGCGATCCACCTGAGAGCAGGAGTCTCAATAAAATTCCTAATGTTATTCTACTGATTATATTTTTGATTAATTATTTAAAATACGAAAATCATTATTATCAGGCTTTTAACTGCAGCCTACTATTGAAAGTGATATAAATAATTAATAGTTCATGTAATGCCCTAAATTATTGCTTCGAATGGACATAGAGTTGGTTCGAACTTTATATAAAATAAATAATAATATTTAGCCTGATTCTCGTCTTGTTTTTAATTTATTTCACAATATTACTGGTTATTAATATTCAATAAGATATATATATATATGTGTCTATTTTTACATTTTTCTTCTTTTTGTACTTCCTGTCTTATATTTATTTTCTATATACTTTCTTGCAACTATATTATTATTATTATTATTATTAATAATAATAAATACATTTCCTCCTCTTGTATTAGGTATCAGCTTGCACGTTGACATTCTTACGGATCACTCCTGCTCGGCAGAGTCTGACGGGGAGAAGGTCAACAGTCGTGTGGGAGAGCTGGGTTCCGACCAGGCCGGCGAAAAATGCGACGAGGACGGCGACGACCAGAAGCACGACCCGCGGACTCAGCTCTCGCCCAAACCCGTCACCTCTTCGCCTCTAACCGGAGTAGAAGCTCCTATTCTCAGCCATCACCAACACAACCACCACCACATCCATCACCTCCACCACCTCCACAGCCAGCGCGAGGATTTGGCCCGGACCCTCGTCAATAGCAACAGTGTTAACACCAATAAATCGGCTTCATGCCTTGACAGCAGACCTTCCTCGGGGCCGCCTCAGAACCCAGTCAAACCCAAATTGTGGTCGCTGGCGGAGATTGCTACCTCGGACCAAAAGCAGCAACATCAACAACTGGGGCAGCCTGGGCAGCCAAATTGCCCCTCCTCTAGCGGTGGTCTCCTCACTCCCCCCACGCCTTCCACCGCCTCCCCTGCTGCCAGCTCCCCCTCCCTCTATCCGGCCCCCTCCATCCTTGGAAGACCTATTTATTACACTTCTCCCTTTTATAGCAATTACACAAACTATGGCAACTTCAGCCCCCTGCAGGGCCAAGGGATCCTGCGGTACACTAATTCATCTGGAGTGAGTCTGGCTGCTGCCGCCGCAGCCGCCGCCGCTGCTGCTGCTGCAAATGAGGGTCTCAGCTCCTCTCACCAGGCTCTGGAGGCGAGCACAAACCCCAAGAACAGGCCAGACTCTCCCCTCGTTAAAAATAACCCAAACCAGATTGTCATTGTCGAGCAGCAGCAGCAACAGCAGCATTTCAGACCCGCAAATTTAGAAGCAAAAAAAGGTACGTAATAACACGATGCGGCACAGCGTTAAACGCATTAAATTTAATCTGGTGTTCAATCTTGAGGTTGTATTTTTTTTTTCTTAAACGCGGGACAGACGTCACACCACGATGGACGTAGAACTATAGATCACTTGATTCCACCGCAACTCAATCAGCTGGCTCTCTTTGTGTCACTCTCACGTGTCATCTGGCTACTTTCTTTTTTTTTTTTTGGTCTTGTTTCAAGATAATTAAGACTTTTCTCAAGCAAACTTTCTTGAGAAACAAGTGGCGTTGTTTGACACTGCAGGCAGATTTCCACTTCCTTTAAGATGAATATAATTTTAAGACTGAACATTAGACTAAATGACTTGTTAAGGTGGGCATTTTGCAGATTCACGTATATTCATTATGCCCTATAATTCGTTTTCAGTGCAGTGCATTTTCTGAAATTATTTAAAATGTATATGTTTAACTATATAGGCCTATGGTCTTTTATTAAATCAGGCGTTCTTTTGCAACATGCTCTTATTAGAAACCAGTAGGGTTATTATAAGAAAACCGTATTGCAAAGAAAGACGGGAGAGCACACCTACGTATAGACATTTAAAGAAGCCCAATAAGGACAGGCCTCAAATCAGTCTAACCACACACAGGAACGCGCTTGCACATAAACACACATGTAGGCAGCCTGAGCAGAGACATGTTGCCATACCTTTGAGCAGGGATTCTATTTTTAAGGTTTCCTCTGATATACGTGCATGTGTTTGTGCCCAGTGGGCCCCAAAAACCTGATCTTTCAGCTTAGGGTAATTATAATTAGGAAGGGGCAGCCAAAAAAAGCAAACAGATCACTTATCGTTTGCTCTGTGCACTCATCATGCAACTTCAGATCTTCAAATGTCATTTATAGGTGGTTATGGCGTCTCCCTTGTGCACATTGTACACACACACGCTTTGCCTACATGCCACTTGATAGTCTGTTTTTAAAACCGGCAATTAGGCAGTGAGGATTTTAATAAGCACTTGCAGTATAGAGCTGTTATAGGTTTCGCCTGCTTGAGAAAACTTTGTCTTCGTGGGCTGTGGATGAAGTTGATTATTTGATCGCGTGGGAGTTTTATTTCCATGGTCTGCAGGTAGGTGTCACAATTGCTTTGAGTATAAAGCGAGTAAGGCCACCACCTTTTAGCCCCTTATTTTAACCCCACAACCTTTACTCCAACCTGTGCCACCGTATAGTGGGAATGAAAGCTGCTACCGCTCCCTCGGCTCCACACAGCCCGAGACACTTACAGCACGTTTGTCAAATTATTGCTGTATCATCTATGTTGTTGTTGTTGTTTTTTTTGTTGTTGTTTTTTTTTCCTGATGCATTGTGGATAATACTTTCATATGCTGGTTTGAAAAAGATCTCCCATTATATGTGATTTATATGTCGTTTCTCAGGTTCCTATAGTTTGCTTATTTGCCATGGTATATTATTTTAGTTTGTATTTGCGTGTGGACAACATAATCTGGCCTTTCTGTTTGTAAAAGGAGGGTTCTGGGGAAGGGAAACGGACGGGACTGGAGTGAACGTGAGGACTTCAAAGTGGAATAGCATACATTTTATATTTATTTTTTTAAATGACGGCGAAATGATGTCTATAATTTATGCAAGTTGTATTGCAAAATGGGGAACTGATCGTCTCTTTGTTCTGTAAATATATAAAGGCCTATTATGGACGGTTTTTATTTGAGACGCATTTGGGAAAAAGCTACACAATCTTGTTATCAGGAGAACTTTTACTAATTTATATCTTTGAATGTAAGTAAAATAAAATGCGCTGGTATTGTTGTACTGGCTGGGGTATGGTATTCATTATTCAAAGGAGAAAATATTAAACTGTTTTACCAACTATTACATAGGGGAGTCTTTTTTTTACCACTGGACATTTTTTTATTCACTCTGCTCATTGTTCTTTTATTTCGTCAGTCAAACGCAGATGGGAAATGTTTGATGAATCTCTCTATTCATAAACATTATGAGTTTTCACAGATTGCACAATCCATTCCTTCTAAATGGACCATAATTTTCTTTTAGGGCCTCATTCTGGTCAGGGAATCTCCCTCAGCCACATTTTCACGACCTTGATTGGGATAAACGACATACTTATTTCATTTTTCTCCCCTTTTCCCCTCTCCCCTCGCCCCGCCGCACATTTATTTTTCAGTGTGATTAATACAGCCGTGGGACGCATTGGGCATTATGGGCTCCCAGCGGGGCCGTCCCTGGAGCTTTTTAGCCTGGTTCAGGATGGGTCAGCCCTGCCTGCTTCATTACGGCACGGCATTGAGCAATTCATAAAAGTCTATCTAAGCATCTGCCAGCTCCAATGGGCTGTGTGATGGGCCCTAATCGGACAGCTTCCTCTGCTTCCCCTGCCTCATCATGACTTGGTTATTACTTTAGCTTTAGGACACAGCTAATTTAACAGTTTATTTAAAAAAAAGCTTAGGTCTATAAATTATTATTATTATTATTATTATTATTATTATTATTATTATTTTTTTTTTTTAATTATTTTAAAACACAATTTAAAACGGAATTTTTATTCATATTTATGAATTACAAACTTGATCCAAAATATTTTTCAGCCACAGTTGCTTTGTAGATGTGTGAAACAATACTCAAAAGGTCATACATGTAATATTCCCATCCTCTAAAAGGGGCCTCTGTCGTCATTGCCAGACAGACTAAAAGCTAATCCTTCATTTTCCAGTTGAATTTGGGCTTGAGTGTTGTCCAAATCTCAAGGGACTCCCTTTCACCCCCCCACCCCCCCACCCCCCCCCCATCTCCTCCCCACCTCATCTAAGGAAGTGATATTTAGCTAAACCATCAGGCATGCAGCAGCAGGTAAACCCACCAAAACTAATTTAACCCACCTTTTAGCCTGTCAGTCTTTGTTTTATATTCATGGCATACTTTGTGTAAACAGTGTTACCGTCAGAAAGGGTGTCAATTAAGCACCATCAAACATTCAAAGGTGATTTTTTTTTTTTTTTTTTTAGATATTAAGAATTTATGCTTAAACTGAGTGTTGCTCTTCTTTTGATCACCATTGCCTGATGGGTATTTATTTTTCTCACCCTTCTATTTACCTTTACTTCACTGGCACCCACCAATAAGGAAGTCAAGCACGCTATAGCCTCTAGCTAGCTTCTTCTTCTTCAGCCAAAACGCTTTGATTAGAGGTTGATTTATTGAAATGCATGCTTTATTCCCAGGTGGGCTCAGTTGTCAGATAGCACCAGAGGCACTCTCCAAAGCACACAGTGGCCCTGCCTCTCTTTCCCTCCCTTGTACTCACCCACTGGTGCACCCTCCAAATGTCAACATTTGTTCTCAATAAAAAGAGTTATTGTTTCTGTTAAAAGAAATTGCTCAGCAATCAGTAGCCTTTGAACACATGAAAAGAAACTTCCACCCCTCCTTTTCTGTATGATTGAAAGCAATGGCAGGTGAAAATGGGAGCAAGGCGACCATTGCACATGATAAGCCTGAAGCTGTGAAGCCCGTTAGGAAATGTTTGTGAATTTATGCCACAATTAGTCCAAATTGTACAGAGGTATTTCCATCCATTTGAAAGAACGTCTTTGCCTCACAGTTGTTGAACTATTAGGAGAAACAAGGTGCTATTGATTGTATAGCGATTGATACTCAAGGTCAAAACAACCCATTTACTTTAACGCCAAGACAAGTGTGAAGTATAAGGCCTTAATAGAGCAAAGGAGCAATTCAAATTTATCAGGATATTCTTTAATCCCACGCATTGGATATCAAATACATCTATAATCCTATCATATAGTTTACCAAAGAGGGTGTGTTCATCCATGCTAAGGACTAGTTGTCATTGAAAGCTAAATTGATGGTATCACAGAGCTCATAGGCTTCGTGTGTGCGCAGACTGGAGAGCAAGTGGACTCATTCACCTTATCATTGATCAAATAAGCAGCTCGTATATGCAGATAATTCATGAGCTCTTTGTATCCTTTATCCTCCCATCAACCCTGTCTCCTCCAACATGCTTCAGACATTAATCTCTGATCACTCTCGCCTAACAGGAAGTTAATGCTAAAGTTTTATTCAAGCAATCAAGGGTTTATGATGATTCACAAACAGCAACTGCAAGTAGTTAAAGGAGCGCTATGTTACGCATTAGCTAAATAACAAGACTTTAAAAGTGTAATGGTAATGAAATTCGACTTTCATATTGTTTGACAACATGTGTGACTAAACTTTGGTCTCTCTAAACTTTGAAAAATTAGCCATTTCTTTTATTTAGGACAGTTATCTCCATGGACAATCCATAGAGAGAAAATGATCAAAGAACACCGAATGAACTACTGGAAATTTATGTGATCCAATTGGAATTAAAAGTGTAAATTTTATGAGGCATTGCAAAAAAAAACAATGATATTGGTATGATATTGAAATTAAACAATTTCAAATATTTTTTTATAGCATGTTGTACTTTATGAGATAAAAAAAAGGACTATATGTGAGCAAAACAGCATAAAAATATTGTCCTTTGACTGAACCGTTGGTTAATTCCACGCTGTCTGACACCCTTATATCTTTCATAGTAAATCAAACCATTAAGACCTAACAATGAATACTGCTGATGTTTAGTCTTAAGCATAAGTAGCACCAATATTCAAGGGAGAGTGAGGGACGAAAGAGAGCGGCGTACAAATCAGGTACAGGTGTGTTTAATAACACACATCAAAGTGGACAGGGGACTTTAAAAATGAGTCCGGGGTCCTGTCCTCTCGTAAAGGTGTCAGCTGAAATGTTCATACTCTTGATGATCAAGGGCAGTAAGCTGTGCAGGATTTTGACATACTACTGCAAACACACACACACACACACACACGCACGCACACAAACACACTCTCAGACTGAGAGACGCTAATGCTTGTTCATATGACAGTCTAAACAAGGCCATTAGGAGACCTGACTTCAACTCCTATAATTGATAGTTGCCTGTGGTGAGTAAATACTTGAGGGCGGACGGCACCCTTGGGCTGCGAATTAGGCAAAAACTGGAAGTTCACGTCGATTGCAGCTGAGAAAACACCTGTAAAAGTGAATGTAAAATTCAAGGTCCATGGAAAACAATGTTCTAGTGTGTGCACCTGTGTATGACTAAGTACACTATATGTTTAGTGCACTTATACAAACACATAATAGAGCATGGGTGTATTTGTTTGTCAGTTTTACATGTATAATTAGAAGATAGATAGATAGATAGATAGAGGATAGAGAGAGAGAGAGAGAGAGAGACTACAGTGCTTGTCTCATATTACAACCAACAACAGTTGTTTTGATATCAATAAAATGCCAACAATAATTTATATTTAAATATAAGTAAGTATCCAAATTTCAGATGGTGTTTATTTGTTGGATTGGAATTATTCATTTAATGAAGTTTATGTCTGTATTTTATGTAAAATTCCATCCATATGCACACAGTGTTGGATCATCTTTAAAGTATAAACAGTATGAATGGCAGAGTGGTGACATGAGACATGACAGCAAAAAGATGCTGCAGTTAAAACTGTCCTTTACTTGGATGTTATGCCCTACACTCACTTTGCAACACACAAATAGGCTCAATTAGATGTGAACACACCCACACACACACAGACACACACACACACACACACACATGCACGCATTTACACAAATCTGGAAAAGTCACTCTGCATTACCTGCGTGCATAAATGTACTGTACATACAAGAGTTCGTACAGCATGTGCAGGAGAAAATGTATACACATGCATATTGAAAATGACAGAAGAGGCAGTGCATTTTGTTATGTTAGTATAAGACCTAGTCAAGAGTGTGGACATTTCTGTGGAAAGTAAAAAGAAAGGAAGAGAGACAGTGAAAGGACAAATCAATGAAGGAAGTTAAATCATTTCTTTTGTGTGACATACTTCCTCTGCCACAGAATGTAAATGAATAACCACTGAAAGGTAAAATCTTAACGTGGAATATGTCAAATATGTGGTATTAGAGGAAAGTTATATCTTGGAACATCCTAAAAAAATGTTGTATAATTACCAACTAAAACATTCAACATATGATTTGTTTTTATATATGTTGCTGTTTGGTTTTCCATATGTTGTGTGTACCCAAAGTATGTGACTACTTAACACTGTGATGTGCATGTAGTGTAGTTCTCAGTTAAACCATCCTGAATTGCAAATTGTCAGCTTTTAAGATCAGTGAGTGCAAGAAGCGGATGAGGCAGACATGAGAAAAACACATTTTTTCCCCCCTCCTGTCTGTCTGGAGTGTTTTATAAATGAGCTTAACATGTCTGCACGGAAACCTTTCCCCCCCCCCATCACGTACTCTGAGACATATCAGGGAAGTGATTCATGTTAAATAGTATCTGTCAGACTTGTCGGCTAATTAAATGAAGCTTTGCTTTAAGCGTACATTTTAGTGTCTTGACTTCTCACTTGACTTTACAGCTTTCAACCCAAGGTACTGTCACTGAGTAATGCCATGGTGTACAAATCAAACAGCCTTAAATGTAAATGTATGAGGAAAAACTGTCGCCCAAGATGCTGGTATAATGAAAATAACCTGGAAGACATGCCTTGAGGCACAGTTCAAGGCACGACATATTACATGCCAACAATGTTCATTTTAGGAATACTCTTAAATCATGCTGTGTCTCTTCAAATAATTCCTAAAGGGAATAAATCAAGAGCAGCTGAATAAATAACCTTGAATGAGTTTGGCATCAAAAGAGCCATTTACTTTGACTACGAGATATGACCTATAACAGATAAGAAAGATAGTTCAAATGAGCCTTTAGCAACATACTGAAAAATGCATTTGATTGAAAGTCAGATTTTTTGTTATTCTATTAGTTTTGCTTTAGTGTGATAGATTTTGCTGATGGAGCATATGGAATACTTCTCCTGGCTGTAAAAATTCCAATGAGAAAAAGGCATTCCCCGAACTATGTGTTTAGTCATCTAGGCTTACACTGACTTACCTTCATATCATATTAAAATGAATGCCAAAAGTTTTTTTTGTTTTTTTTTCTTCTAATATCTGTCTGCATGTATACTAATGGTTTGTGCCAAGATTAGGTAAAAGACATTTCTTTCAAATACATGCAGTTTGATCTTGCAGCAGATAATTAGTATGTCTGTGCTTGTGAGTGTGCATGTGACCTACACCAGCCCTCTTTGAAAGACTAGCCTATTATATTTTATTTGGAACTAATAGCTATGTCTCATCAAAGAGGGTGTGATCCACTATGTGTGAAACAGAGAGACAAAACAAGACAAACAGGGACGGTAGGTAACCAACCAATCAGGCAGTAACACCAATGAGCTGTGTAGTGGTTTGTGTTCCATGCACCCCCAGCTAGCGCAGAGCCTAAAGAGTCCCGAGAACCGAATACAGAGCGGTGATGTTGGCCCCAAACACTAGCTCAGCAGCCACTCACACAATCAACACTGAATATTGGGTCATATAGATGCTGGTGTGTTGGGCCGGGATCATGCAGCAAAGCCCACACCAGTGCACAGGACCCCCTCCAGAGTCCAACAGAAACCAGATAGTCCGGTTAGTCCCCCAAGCCGTGAGAACATCCAGGACGCAGAACGCACAGCACCATAGGGGCCCTGGCATGACGTACGAGCCCAGGGCACAGGAAGTTACCCGACCAGCGCCGCCAGAAGGCACAGGCGTGCCGCCAGGGACAGAGGGCAGAGGGGGCCCCATTTGCTGTCTTTATACATAACTGAGGTGTTGCTGAATTGCTACATTCTGCTAAAGTCTGTGTCACTTGTTAGAATTTCAGCAGTCATATAAAATTTGTGTCTGTTTATGAGTCGTCATAAATCGTAAATGTTCTGACAGAAGGGGTAAATGTTTAAGGTAAGCTCGGCGCCGTTAAATTAAACAACATGGTAACGGCTCAACGCAACATAATGGCTAACGCTAGCAGAATTCAAAAAGAACCTTGAGCTGTACTTATATTAAATTTAGTCTTAAAAGGGAATTAACATATAAATATGTTATCAAATCAAACTACATGGATAATGAATATTTAGCTTGGCAGATACTGCCGGATGGTGTATGTTCAGGTGTCACTGGTTACGATTCTTTTGGTTTGAATAAAAGAGAAATTTGCTTGTACTTGCAGATAAATGTTTGGCTACAAGGTAAAACATGTGCTGCTTTGAAATGTCTACAGTGATCTAACTGAGGTTGTCCCCATGAAAACAGCCATCTACTACATTTAGACATGAAATAAAAGGATGACATAGTCAAATTTTGTGTTGATAAAATCAACACTGAGCTCTGAACATAAATAGTGAGGTGCTGAAACTGACCTAATTCTAAGGGATATAATCATATTTCAGAACCAAAATGTAAGCTGATTGGAATATGGTAGTTTTATGTTTAAGAAGAAATATATGTCGAACAAGAGCCCTGAGATACAACATAGTTACATTTTAAAATGTTGAAAACTGAAGGTACTGCAGTTCTTGTCTCAACACAAATTCTCTTTGCTGTTTATTTGGATGTTATAGAGTGCAATGTATCTCCACCAACAGCCATTGACTTATTTTGCCCATTCTGTTTCTAAATGTTAAAACTTTCCTTGCAAGCCTCTACACTGTAAAATCTAATAAGTTGAGTTACTTAAAAATACTATGCAAACTCATTGCCTTAGATAAAGTAGGAAAAGTAAACTTGAGATTTTGAGTGTGCAATACTTAGACCAACTTCTTTATCTTGTGTGTGTAACACTTAAATTAGCTTGCTTACTGTTTTTGTGACAAACTATCAATTTCCTATCATGTATTGTAGCATGCTGAAATTTCTTATTGCATGAATTTGACAAAATGATTTGCTTCTTGCTCTAGAATGCTTATAACAATACATCACACTACTTTATCACCGTCTGGCATCACCCAGATGGGACGTCACTAACCTTGTGAGAGACTTATTAACTCATGGTGCAATGGTGTTGTATAACTAACCATTTTCTATTGAAATATTTCTAAGGACTAATTACTGCTTAAATGATAATTACTCAGAACACATTTAAACACAGGTTACTTGGATTACGGCCTAAATGCATTGTCTCAAGGTATGCTGGGAAACTCCACCCACCTATCCCCAACACACTACAGTATCTATTAACCCATTGTGCAAAACCACAGTGGTTGTTTCAACTGTCATTAAACATTCATTTTCATAATGGCAAAAAAGACGTCAGTAACCCAACATTGAATAGGACAGCTGTAGAACAATAGACACGTGTATGTGAATCTATTCTGGTGTGTGCTATTGCCACGACAGACCTGAATGTGAATTAAAGATTTTAGAAGCTGAGTAGAATACCCGATACCTGAGTAAAGTTTTAGAAAACAAAAGTACCATTTATCCAACTTTTCTCACATAACAAAAGGGCAGTTTCCCATGAAAAGTAGTGGAGTACAAGTAGAAAGTGGTATGAACAGAAAACAGGCCATTCAAGTAAAGTAGATCTAATTTGTGGGATACTTAAGTATAAGAGTAATGTACTTAGTTGCATTTTGGGATGTAACTAAGTACTGAAAAAAACAAAAGTTCACAGTACTTGGTTTGTTTAAATGAACCAAACTTAAATAAACTGAGTTTGACAGTTTTCTTGATGCCAAAGTAACTAAAATAAAATGAGTGTTATTAACAAGTTGATAAAAACTGAGTTTGGTCAACTCAGTATTTCTAATTAAATTCAATCTTACATTTTACAGTGTACCCCGTGACCAACAGACAACCCCTCACTGGATTCCCACATGAAAAAAAAAGACAGTTACGCTGCTGTGTGTGTGTGTGTGTTACACCCCGGATGGCAGCAAATGTTTGAATAAAACTAAGGTATAAGGTAAGGCGATTCAAGGCAAGTTCCTTTTTTATAGCTACGTTCAACAACAAGGACATTCAAAGTGCTTTAAATCATTAACCTGGCTACATAATTTTGTTTTGCCATTGTCTAAGGTATAGCTGTTGTAAGATCAAATCCAAAGTTCTTCAGTGTGTCTCAATGACAATCTAAATGAAACATAATCTTCCACTATAGTCAAAACTACCCCCTCCATCGCTACCACCCACTGGCATATCCCCCCTCCCTCTTTTCCCTCTTGGAAAACTCCTATTGTACTCCTCCTCTGCCTCAAATAGGGTTATTCCCCAAGATGCGGTGGCGGTAGTGGGGGTGGGAGGGGGCAGGGAGAGTGCACTTTGCCAAGCACACTCCTCTCTCTTCCTCTCTCTCTCTCTCTCTCTGAGGACAATCCTCTTTCAACTCCCAACCCACCCAGGAATATTAGTCTTATTGCATTTAATCACTGAATCCTAGCACCCAAAAGATTTCAATTCATTAAAGGCACTCAGATATTCAGCCCAGCTGCTTCCTGGCGACTGGCTAAAGACAAGGTGGAGACAGACAGGCTCTCTCTGTATATGTGTGTGTGCGTGATCTGTGTGTTTGGGTGTGTGTGTGTGTGTGTGTGTGTGTGTGTGTGTGTGTGTCGTCTCTCTCTCTTTTTTTCTGTGGAGACAGGCAACCCAATCCTCAGCAATGCCCTGACTGTGCTCAGCACAATTCAGCAACAGTTATACCTAATCACACCATACAGAGGTGCTTCTGCTTATGTGCTGTGATTGTACATGTGAGTGTGTGTGTGTGTGTCTGTGTCTGTATGTGTTTGTTGGTGGTGATGGAATGTGTGTACAGCTTGTGCACATATACACAGTTGTGCATGCACATGTATACATAGACACACAGGCACACACACACACACACACACAAACACACACAGCTTTGCAAGGCTTTTAAAAGAGAGACTGTTGATCCCTCCAGAAGTAAGCGAAGCCGCTTACATCTTTCTGTTACAGAGGATTGGAGGTGCATTCTAATACAATTACGCTGACGAAAAAAGTGCTTGTACAGGAGGAAGGAGGTGCTGTAGCAACGTCTGCAGCATGTCCAAAGACTCTTTGTGGTGACATATAGACAAAGTTTAAAATGACAGGAACAAGGCAGATGTTGCAGGCAACACGGCTGTGGTTTAGGGTGGAAAGGTAAAATGAAATATAAAGTCCAGGACAAAACACACTGGACTTCCTTTGACGTGTTTTGTTAGTCATTTTTGGAAAGATGGCTTCCCTCAGAGCAAGGAAACGCATCAGGCGCGTGTCTGTGTCCTTGTGTGTCTTTGAGCGCATGTTGGCGAGAGAGATTCATGTTCATGCATCTGTGCACATTTATGTGCGTGTGCTCATATTTCTGTGTCAGTGTGTGTGTGTGTCTGTTTTATGCAGAATTTACTCCACAGACCAGATGGCTGCAGAGTGGTGTAGGAATCAATATTTAAGAGGAAAACATACCAACAATGCATCTGCATGTGTTTGCTGTACGCCTGTGATAAAATATTGACTTTCTGGTTTTTGCAAGAATTATCAGCTGTGGTCAAAAATAGGATTTGCGGCTTACCAGCCTGTAGCTGCTTTGTGGAAGCGGTGATGACGGCCACACATTCGTGTCACAAATGTGAATGTAGACAGGCAGTGTGGATGTTTGTCATGAAATACTGCCACCAACAGCAGATGTCATAATGTGTTGCTGGCAGTTGGTGTTACTTCTGTTTGAATGAGCAGACGTCGAGACAGAGAAAGAGAGATGCCTCACTCAACTGTTCTGAAGCTCTGCTTTATGCTTTCCTAAGTGCTTAATCCAGAAGTGCTTTAAATATGTCAGACTAAGCACAGCACAGCATTTTTTTTTTAAAAATCTTATGCTGCTATGGACTGAAACCTAAAATCCTTTCTTCTTAACATTGCCTCATTTCTTGGTGATGGACTTTTTGCATGGTTGTAGTTAGTCTTTTGTATGGTGTCAGCTGGATGCCTTAATTTTTGCTTTTATTTAATCCAATATTTTATTCTCTAAAATATTGCTAAATTGAAAGACAAGGGCATTGATAGACAAGTAGCAAGGTTTACAAATGTTTTTGTCTTTAAGTGACACAGCTCATGAGTTTTTATTCCCTTTATTGATTTTACATGCAGAGACATTTAAATGTAGCAGTTAAGTATAACTATTCCACTCATATGTACCATGCATGCAACACAAACAGAACAAGCACTCGATAAAACAAAATACATCAATGAGAAACTGCTCATGACCTTGTCACAGTATTGACTCTGAGGTCATCTGTCAGTAAACTGAGTTATAGTAAACTGAATAAAATCTCAGGCTTATCTTCAGCTGACGTGCAGCTGTGCAGAAAGTAGAAGCAGAAGTACATTCAAAAAGTCAAGTCTTGTACAAGATGAGAAAAAAACAGTTAAAAACAGATGTCACATGGTGGTAGAGGATTACAAAGTTTCACAGTAGCAGACACACTCTTGATGGGTAAAGTTCAAAACCAAAAAAAAATGATATTCTATTTCATTTGATAACCATTCTCCACATGTCAAAGATTATAAATGTGCCATTCATTGGGGAATACACTTTGCAGTTGATAGTTTCTTGACTGGAATCTGATCCAGTAGCTCTCCTCTTTGCTGCAAAGAGTAACAGCAAACCATCTTTATTTTGAGTCAACAATGGAGTATGTGAATGAACAGCACAGCTGATGGAGCTGGTAAGACATATTGTGGATTTCACACTGCACACAGATTGAGTTCTCCATCTCATGAGAAACTATGCAGTTGGGACATTTGGCCTATGATGGGTATGAATTATTTGATCCACTGAGAAGAGACCAAAAATCAGTAAGCAGATCAGATATCCATGAACCAAACACTCTGTTAGGTGACAGGAATGAGGGAAGAGGTGGTTTCATAGGTCAGAATGCACACTTACAAAGGAGGAGAAGAATTTCTATTTTTAAAACTGGTCTCCATAACACTAATGTGTTTTTTATCAAGTGATATTTACAGCATGCCATACTTTACTCTTGCATACGGCTACTTTTAAAGTCTTGACACGTAAACTTTCCCATTCGAATCCGTCACCTAGCCTCCCTTATTTACCGGGAACCTCAGATGGGTTTGTTTCAGATCAATGAATGACTTTAGTGATGAATTCTTATTAAGCTTTCAATGAACAATTCAAGGTATTATTATTTTATTTTTAATTTAAAAATTAAACATATGTATTTAGAACATTTGCAACCCTATGTGATTTATTCATTCATTTTCTGTGACCGCTTATCCTGTGTAGGGTCGCGGAGGGGATGGACCCTATCCCAACTGACTTTGGGCAGGAAGCGGCGGACACCCTGGACAAGTCGCCAGTTCATCGCAGGGCCACATGGAAAGACAAACAACCATTCACACTCACATTCAGGCCTATGGTCAATTTAGAGTCACCAATTCACCTATATTACATGTTCTTGGTGGTGGGAGGAAGCCGGAGAACCCGGAGGGAACCCGGAGGGAACCCGGAGGGAACCCGGAGGGAGCAGACACGGGGAGAACATGCAAACTCCACACAGAAAAGTCCCAGGTCCTCAGGTGGATTTGAACCCAGGACCCTCTTGCTGTGAGGCAGCAGCGCTACACTACGCTACCGTGCTGCCCCTGTGAGGTTTTATCACTTTATGAAACATTATCAACTGTTCATCCTTCTTGCAATAATTACCTGATTGAGACACACACACACACACATACACAGTACATAATGATTCATTTTGCCTCATGGGCATTTGGAGCAGAGATGTGTGAGAAAACTTTAATTAAATGCATATCAGTGCAACCTCAAGTGAAATGCCTTCACCTGACTCTTTAGCCCATCTTTGTTATTTGGCTGCCAGGTTGACAGTGTCACATTCAAAAGTGTATACAGCCAAACAAATGAAAATAACCAATTCAGACTTGCTTTGACGTCAATGAGGAAGAAACCTCTCCAACAGGCTACAATTTTTTTTTTTTTCCAGGAAATGAGGTGCCAGTGGTCATGTTCAGAGAAGTCGATCTAGGTGTGATAATTAATGTGTTGGATATGGGTGAGAGTACTTGTGTGTGTTTGTGTAGGTGAGAAAGATTGCAAAGATCAAACAAGAATTTCAAGAGGGGGAAATAGAAAGAAGAAAAAAAAAAAGGCCCACTTGCTCAGGCAGGTTTGGTGGTAAATACAGCATGTGACAGCAAAGAAAGGCCTCTCTACAGCATGGGTGTCACGAAAGCTTTAGAAGGAAAAGAAACAGTGTCTATAAAAAATAAAGATATTCACTTTGAAGAACTGAAAGCCTTTTCAGTCTTCGTATCGTGACACAAACTTATTACTTACAAGTTATTTGTAGGAATCTATTCCTTTCAGTAACAGCTTGTCATGTACACTGTTCTCTCCATCACTTTGCCTTATCAGTTTTAAGTAGCCCAACATTGTTAGAATTAAATGAGGTTTTTACCACTTCATACAAAGTGTACTTTGACGTGTGCAATGACTATTAAAATACACTGCATGTTCCAAACCTCTGGGTTAGCCTATCTTTTCATTGAAAACACACAATGTTACTAATTCAATGTCTGTTGCTTTCCTTTATTGTCTTCATAATTTCCAAATGGAATATGGTGATTCCGAGTCACATTACAATACCTGTTGTTTTGTTTTTTTAGCCAAACAGGATATGTAATTATAATTTAAAGGAAGAAAGAAGAACTAATGAGAAATAATTCAACATTTTATTATGTAAAACTTGCATGTTTTGAATAATATTCAGGTTGTACAATTTGTTGCTATTCGGCTAAACAAGCCGAGCCATTGTTATTGTCATTGCACATGATTTACATAGTTGGCTGCTACTTTTTACTTGTTTTACTCATTATTATATTCTAGTGACTTCTTAGTCTTCCATCCATTGTACACTAATACGATCCCTCGTAGACTAAACTCTGAAATTAATTTTTTGGAGTGTTCCAAATCCAAATATAATAATTAAAAAAAAATTTCATATGTGTGGGCTTCATCAACTATATGATGTGTGAAGTAATGTGATATTAAAACATAAACTTGTAATATAATGCAAATATAAAATGCATTATATTTTTGTCCAGTCATACACAGTAAATTAAAAAAAGGTTTCCTATATTCTAATGTATTTTGCTGGTCCTGCATCAGTTCTCAAACATCACAAGAATAATGTGTGGGAAGTAAACACCTAGTTTCTTTTAGTTTTTGTTATCCCATTTGGTTCAGTGCAAACGTGAAGTTCCAAATCCAGCTGATGGCCTTACTGTACATGCACATGCACTCTCTCTTTCTCCTATTTTTCCTGTCAATTTCATTTTTTAACCATGTAACAAAGACATAAAATAACATTTAAATTACATGCTGACTTATTCAAAGCATACGTTTGAGGAGTCCTGTGCCAACAGGGATGAGCAGAGACCTCTGAACATTAATGAGAGTGGAGTGGTGGTCTCCGAGGAGCCACTCTTTTGGTCCCTCTGCCGTCCTGTACAGTCCGAGGCGACTGGGCATGGCTTACAAGATCTGATTAGGTGTAAATTAAAACTTCATTAACCGTCAGTGCCGATTAACAGAATGGTGGAAGAACGCCTTTGTTTAAATTCATGTTATATTGCCTTGTTACTATTTCAATGTATTTATATATAATTAATGTTCCTGTATGTCTTAAACATTCATTAATCCACATTTCACTGTGGCGTTTTTTTAAGTCAAAGAAATACAAATGTCATAATTAAAAATGTAACAGTTTTGTTATGTGTGGGTTGCATTCATAACATGATGCACACTGTGAATCTAGCTCAGTGAAGGTGCTCATGGTTGAGAGGATGTTCTTGTCATTAAAATATACTTTTTATTGTTTATTGTTTTAAATTTTTTTTGAGAATGGTAATGTTTTTTGATTATGGCTCACAAGGTACACACCAGCATGAAGATAGAGGATGAGGAGGTCTGGGAACATGACATTAATCTAGCCATTTTTTAGCTATCAGGTATCTATTCTATCACTACAGTAATATAATCAGAGTCGACTTTATTGGCCACATATGTGTACACAAAATAATTTTGACTACGGTTGCTCTCCTTCAATGATCCTACATTCAATTCCAAGAACAATTAAAGAAACAGAGATAGACAGACATGGATATACAGATAAGAATACAATAGTTGTTGGCTGTAATCTAAAGTAGTATTGAAAACACATATTTCAAGGTCTTTGTAAATATGGATGCACCTGAATAAAAGTCCCTTTGGCCTCTAAACATTAGACTTAGATATTTGTGTTCTTAATTTCTTCACACACCGTCCAGCCTGAGAAAGCATCCACCGTCCCATGTGCAAACACTGTACTTTACAATGCAGATGGGGCAGGACACTGTGTAAATCCTTTCTGCTGCCTTTAACTGACACACACACACACACACACACACACACACACACACACACACACACACACACACACACACACACACGCATGCATCCTAGGGAATTAGGTTTTTCTAAGAATCTGCATGCTGAGGTAGATAACATAGAGTCGCAGCTGCCTAGAAGTGTGTCTGCAGGCATGCATTAAGTAGTGTATATATGTATGTGTATGTGTGTGTGTGTGAGAGAGAGAGGCACTAATTGTTTACCATTCCATTGTCTCTTCTTCCATCTTTTCTTCACCCTCCTCTCAGACCACATCCTTCTTGTGACACACAAACATTACACAGAGCCAAACCCTGATGATGGTGTGACACATGCATTTTTTGTGCACCTCAACTGACAAGACCTTTATTCATCACATAACACCTGCATGTCTCCAGTAACCGCAAACACATTTATATTTGACTGCAGTGCAGCTGAGCAGCTGCGAAAATAAATTGTTATAACTCTTTCTCGCAGAATTGAAGTGGCTGCCAACATGGTCTGGAAATCCTGCAAGTCAGGTTTCATATACACACAATGAAATACAACACACACTGTCACACACACACACATGATGGTGCATCCCAGTATCTCATGCTCAGGCACAATGCAGTCACTGTCCCAAGTTTGTGATGGAGAAAAGCCAACAACTCTTGTCAAGCCAATGCTGGAACGTTCCCTCACTAATTATCATGTGTAACAATGGCACACATGTGACAGCCTGTGATAGAGATATTGCTTTAAGTGAGTAAATTATGACTATACAGATGTCACTAGAATAGCGGCAGCATTTGCTGCAGCTAATGGGGATCCTAATAAACTAACTAACTAACTAACCGTTGATGATATAGACTCAAATGCACATGAAAATTCAAAAAGAAAAGAATGTGTTTCTAGTTTACTTTTCTCTCAAACGCCTCAGGCCCATTCCATTAACGGATGGTTTAAGTAAGTTCACATGCATGTGAACACATCCAAACCTCTGCTTAGGGGTTCTGCTCAATGGCAGATAGGTTACAGGCCAGTAAAATTAATGATGAAGACAAATTGGAACAGCGCTTGGCCAGCGATTTATCAAACCCCTGTGGGAGAGATAGTGTCGTTTGCCTGTAAGGAAATTCAAGACAATTCACTGAGAAGTGTTTTGAACCCTCCATACAGGCCTGGCAAGAGAAGAAAGTGAGAGAGACATACACAGTTCGAGAAAGAGAAAGAGTGATAAAAGATTGCTTGACATAATTTATTGCACAATTTGTTAATGGACTACAGTGTTGCGGAAGACACAAGGGTACATTGAATGAGGTACACTGAATAATGGAGGTGAATCAAAATGAACATTTTCTGCATTGATTCCACCTTTTAAATCTTATTTAATCACAGACAGAGAACAGCATAACAGAGACGACAGAAACAAGCAGTGACACTATAGACAGCAGTGACTTCTTTCCCCCCCATGAAGTTATTAATAAGATTCTTGACCACAATTCATTTTGACAAATCACTACACAGGGCATTAGGGTAGTTTGACTGTGTCGAACATTGTCTCACACCCTGAGTTTGATAACCTCGCCACGTGCACACACCACCAACACTTCTCCTGCAGGATATTTGATAGAAAGATAAGCTCAAGCGGAAGAGATACATTTTTTTTCCCAAAGTAAATTTATCTCTTGTGAGAGGAAATTCCCAAGGCGATAACACAGACATGAAAAAGATGTAGGAGAAGAGGTTCCCACACTTCCATCGTGAACCTACTGTCAATCAGAATCTTCGCGAGGGGAAGATGAGTGGGGTGAGCCTGAGTGGGGTTCTTTGAAATCAGAAATGGCCAATTAGTGAACTGTCAGGTTTCATTTTCTTTTACCGTTTTTCTTAAATGATTTTTTTGATGCTTTCTGATCTTCGGCAGATCGGTTTCTGGAGCACTTCAGTGACGTTAAGGAATTTTGATGGGGGGTCAGACTGCACCTCTCTGAAATCCAAAATTAATTTATGATGATGGAGACATGAGCATGATGGGAATAAGTCTGAAGTTAATTGCACCATTTTAAACTTTGATGCACTTGAAATGATCATAAACCTCACATCATACACTGAAATAACTGTGATCGCCATCCAAAACCATTTAAAGGCATCATTTAAAACCAAGACCTTAATAAAACACATTAAAATAAAGTATAGTTTTCAGCTCTGTCTGCAATACATAAGAGAAAGATTGCTCTACTCTTATAACATGACTGATCTTCACGTGTTCCTTAGTTGCGATCATAGAAAAATATATGGTAATATATTACCAGAAGGCTTATGTTGATATATGAAATGTTTCTTTGTATAGATCAAGTTTCTTATTTGATACCAAAAACAACCCTCGACCTGAACATAAGCCAAAGAACATGAATGACACAAACAAATGCATGAACAAGACAACAAATTACACAAAATAACCACATAACCACATAACTTGAAACACCAGTTTGTCATGTGACTACAGAACAATTTCTCTATTGTGTGTGCTATAATGTGTCCTCTCCACAGGTGCACAATATTATGCGTCTAGTGATCACAGACCTCAAGGAGCATTTGTTCCTTCACAATCCCCTGGAGGCCTCAAAGTGCGGAGGTGGTGGGGCGTAAGATCTTGACCCTTCAAGTATACCTGTGTCAATCTGTGTTTTTATGCACATTCACACACTGCAGGGGTATCTGATATAAAACTGCTGATGCTAGAATCAGATCAATCTACTCTGACTTTACCTCAGACTGCTACAGAAACGATCATTTAATTAAGTTAAGTTAAGATAGTTGAAACAATCTGCACAGTCAAGTGTACTAGCATCAATATTTCAGTGTACATTTCAAAAGGCTGTAGATTAGTTGTTGTTTTTTTACAGTTGACCTGTCTAGCTGATTGAACTTTATGAAGTGACACTATACTTACGGTCCTCTTCAAGCATATCATTTCTGCTTAAAGGTGTTTCCAGGAAATGCAGATCCTACCTCTCGTAACCTTTAGCCTTAGGCCAACACTAATTACAAGTAGTGGAACGCCCTCAAACAATTATACACCATGTTAGTTTTATTACCTCCATCAAGAAGGCCATGTTTTCAGTTTGTTTGTTTGCCACGAGGACTACAGAAAAACTCCTGGCCTTATTCTCATGGAGCTTGGTGGAAGCTTGGTGGAAGGGTGTGGCTTTGACCAAGGAACAACCTATTAAATTTTTGTGGACGCAGACATGAAAACTCAACACACACACACACACACACACACAGCAAATACACTTTGCTCCACTACAGCAGTTAACACAGAGTTCATCACTAGAGGCAAGGTTACCTTTGTTGTTTTGGCTCTCCTTGCCAGATGCCTTTTGTAGGTGCCTCTCCCCAAAGCACTTTGCGGATGCTGGAATACACACTTGCAGATGCACACCAGCACGTTCACTGGAACGCACATTTCCACAGGCATGCAAATACACATTGAATATCACTCATACACACCCATGTAGCCCCTCCACCATGTGATCCCTCAAACACACACGTGCACATACATTATTTGCTCGCACACAGTCCACCCCCACCACCCCTGGGTGATGAACAACATCTGCTTATCCATCCCTCCGTCCCTGCCCCCGGCATGGCTGCTGGCTTCCTCCTGGCTGCACTGCCACAATGTCATCTTGTCTGACTCTCTGTCACCCATTACTAAATGTGTAGTGACAATCAGGCTTTTTACACAGGCAGCGTCCCTCACATCAGACTGGGAGCTGTAGTCCCAGTCTGCACAGAGGCCTGATAGAATGATGAGGTGTCTTCATCCAGGCCTGCTGGGGGTATTCCCATGCTTGGTTCAGGACAAGACTACATGATGGGTCCTACGTTTTTACTGTGAAAATATAATTGATAACCTGGTGGTCGCTGTTTTGGGTCCCACTAGATTGTGAATCTTTCCTTTTCCTCCACCATCGTGTGCCATGGGCCCAAAGAAAAACAAACAAATTCATTGTCAATTATTGCAGTTATTTCTTCACAATTCTTTTTTTATTTTTTATTTGGCAGTAATTAAAAAGAGACTTAACAAAAAATGTTCCTTAACCACAGGAGCTAATGGTGGTTTTAGTAAAAGAATATAAATTCTTCTATTCAGTGTAGGTACTTGCACATGTGTGATGAATTTACCTGAGGCAATGCAATTTACTCAGTAACCCTTGAATCACACTGTAGACAAATGCAAATGAAGTGTATTTAATTTTAATTCGTTGTCTGGCAAGTTCTTACTTTGATCGTAAAATTAAAGCTATGTTCAGGAATTAAACCCATTCCTTAATCTTCACTAGACTAGAAAGCATTCATCACACGTTCACATTCCTACACACACCTACACGCAGACACTGTAGTACCCTCACATTTCTGTCTACCCCAGCACTGTCACTGAGGATCTATCTATCTATCTATCTATCTATCTATCTATCTATGCCTGTCTTGGCCAGTGGGTCTCTGTTACTAGGTCTGCAGGCCTGCATTCTCTTGACATAGACAGATGACATATTTATTAGCTTGTCAGATCCTCCTCTGCCCTCCCCACTGTTCACACAGACACACACTTTGACTAACACACATGCATACACACAAACATGCACAAAGGGGAGAAACAATAGCTGATATACTGACATCATTTAAATCCACAGAAGAAAGTACAGTGGCTGCGATTTTACCGCTGTGCCAACCCTACAGTCTATACTCTTGACTCATTCGCTCTCTCTCTTTGTACTCTCTTTTATGCACTTTCTGTTTTTGCTTTCTCTGTCTGCCTGTCTTATACTTAAGCTAAACAAAACAATTGGCTCTGCTGTTGGCTAATTGGGACGGGCTCCTGTGGCGAGGTGTGGGCAAAGCGCTTGATGAGGCATAAAATGATGATTAATTAATTTACTGCTCAGTTGGTCATCAAACTGAGAGCTTTTTGAGACTCCCAGCAGTCAGCCAGCCCAGCCCAGCACAGCACAAACACACACACACACACACACACACGCACATTTACAAGCCACAAACATACGGTCCATTCAAATACACATTTGATGCTGCCCAAGCTTGTGCACACACACATGCCAGTGCTCCCTGTGGTCAGTGGTATGCATGGAGAGAGCAGCCCCTACCTTTGCAGTGACCCGGGTCAGAAACTGACTTATGCATAGAAGAGAGAGGAGAGTATAGCAGAGAAGGTGTAGTAAAAAAAGACCAGATAACCATGGAAATTAGTCACTGTTTAGCCTTGTAATCATTGAATTATATTTATATCGCTGCACTTTTCCCCCAGTAGGGTATCAAAGATGTTTGTGAAGATGTGTTCCTAAAGCACACTTTAGAGAAAAAAATGAATATGTTGACACGCAAATAATACAACATTTAAACTTCGTTCACATTTTAAGCCTCATTGTTCATTTCCGATGTTTTGCTCAGATCTGATTATCTTAACGTTTCATAATCATAATTACAAGTGTCATGTATCTAGCTCTAATGAAAAAGTATTTGTCCTCCAAAACAGCAGGTGTGCGCACATTGATACAATTTTTGCACGAGTCATCTGCATCAACCTACAACAAAACTGCTCATACTTGTGAGACCACTCATGGTATCCAAACCGAAATGGATGCGCTAGTAGTGAATGCATTCATGGCATTTTGCTCTGAAGGATAGCAAACACTTTGTTAGTTGTTCACCAGCAAACTGTGAACAGCTCTCCATTGTTGCTGTCATCTCTCCTCACCGGTGGGTTCGTTTTGCCATGCTGTCAGTGATGGCTGATGACGACAGCGCTCAATACACACATTCATCTGATCTGATCTGACCATTCACATTCATGTCACATAGCCACACATAGGATATGTATCTGATCTAAAACAAAAGTGACACAAATGATAATTTTTTTGTGTTCATACATTCCTGAAAAACTAAATTGGTATTTAGTCACCTTAGTCTTGTAATGCGAACGCAGTTCATTCTTAATTACAACTAATCCCTGTAACAATTAATAATTGTGGCGGCACAGTGGTGCAGTGGGTAGCGCTGTTGCCTCACAGCAAGAAGGTCCTGGGTTCAAATCCGCCTGAGGATCCACCTGGGACTTTTCTGTGTGGAGTTTTCATATGCATGTCTGCATGGGTTCCTTTCAGGTTCTCTGGCTTCCTCCCACCACCAAAAACATGCAATATTGGTGACTCTGAATTGACAGTAGGCATGAGTGTGAATGGTTGTTTGTCTTTCTGTGTGGCCCTGCAATGAACTGCCGACTTGTCAAGGGTGTACCCCGACTCCCGCCCAAAGTCAGCTGAGATAGGCACCAGCACTTTCACAGGATAAGCGGTTACAGAAAAATGAATGAACTAATAATGTGAATTATTGACAAAAAGAACCATAAAATTCTGACATACAGTTTTTTTTGTACGTGTGTGTTGAACAAGTCTGTTCTGTTGAACAAGTCCTGTATGAAATGTATAATTTAAAGGGACATTGTTTTATGTGGTGGAACGGAGGATCAGCTGTTAGCACAAAGGAGAAGGTTCTGGGTTTGAATCTAGACCTGTGTCCACTGTGTTGACTTTTCATGTTCTCCCCTCTGCCTGCTTGGGTTCTAACAGACGTCGGTCTGGTCACCACCAAGGTCAAGGTAACTTTATTATCCCTGTGGGGCCATTTGTTGCAGTTAGCAGTCAATACCGACAAACAAACAGCAAACAGAGATAGATCATTTTATTCGAACGTCCTACATCTTCGCAGATTATTCCTAAAACCGAATGGAGGCAACCTGAAGTCACAAAACAATGGGTGTCAAGGGTCAGCAAGGATTGCCTGGGCCTTCTCAGTGGCTCTGACTTGGTACAGTCAGGAGAGGTCATTCAAGTCCGTGCCTCTAATTTTGCAGCACATTTTAGCAATACCTTCCAACCTGTTACTGTGTTTTAAACCATCAGATAAAAGAGAAGATTAAAACAGACTAAAAAAAACAAAATTAAAAAATTCCCATTAAAGAGGTATCAACATTAAAACTTTGAGCCTCCGATGAAAGTACAAGTGCTGATGGGTACTAATTTCATCAGTGTTTGTCATCAATTATTGTCCCCTGATACTTTTACTGTTGAACAATTTCAACAGCCTGGCCATAAAAGCCAGTAAAATGGGGAGAGGCTTTTAGACACATTTATATTCAAAAAGGAGCATTTGCACCATCCACTGGATTCATCTACCACAGCACCATGGTCGGTTTCATTATTTTTAAGCACAATGACAGAGTCATCTGCAAACTTAATGATACGTCTGCTCTCATAATGACACTGATGCTCATTTGTTTATAAAACAAAAAAGGTGGTGAGAGGACACAGTCTTTTGGGGGGGGGGGGAGGGGGACTGGTGGAAGATAAAATGACATCAGATAAAACACCGTTGACTTTTTACTTTTTACTTTTGGGACCCATTGGTTTAAAAAGTCCACCAGACCACAACTTAATCCAAGGTCAATGTCGGGGACATTGGTATGTCTGACTGCAGAAATGTGAGGTTGCATATAATTAAAAGCTGACGAGATGACAATACAAAGCAGTCTTTGGGCCCTCAAGATGATCCAGGAAAATATTGAGTACAATCGCTTAATCCCTCCAGAGACAAGGAACCCTGTGGAGTTGAAGAGATTCGATTGATTGGAAATATGTCAGACTATTCTGCACACTTGTCGAGTAGTCGACCGCCAACATTATCAGGAGCGGGAGTTTTCCTCTCCTTCACTCCTCTTAGGAGTTTAAAAACCTTGTGCCTATCAACATCTATGTTGTTCTGTCTTAACCAAGCATTTCTATATACAGAGAGTTCTCTGATATCATCATAGGTATTAAAATATTTACAAAAAAATGTTCAGGCCATTTTCTGGTTCAGAATCAGTCTTGTCAGCAAGAAAAATAGGACACTTCACAGACTGCATGCCATCATAAACTTCACCCCTTGCCACGATGAGCGTGAATTATCAATACTCGGCAGGTTTTCTATTTTGTCCTTATGCATAAAGACAAAATAGAAAACCTGCTAAATTTACACGTGTAAATTTAGCAAGTTTAAGTTCCTTCTCAACTTGCTTCTGCAATGCCCTATACTAAAGTCCCATTCAGACAGCGTACTCATTCTGGGCCTGTTGCGCCTTTATTCCACCCCGACGTCTGTTTGAACGCAATGAAGGTGTGATGAGGGGTCTGTTTGTTCCACCATCTGTGACGCCTCGGGAGGTAGTAAAGTGCCGAAACAGGCGTCTGTATGAATGAAGTGCACCGGCGTTGCAGAACGGGTTTGACATTGTCGTAATGTTCAGGTGTGCGAACTAACCTGGGGATTTAATGATGGGGTAGCAACAGTAAGTCTGTTGCTTTAAGAACAAGCACATAAAATGACTACTAAACTGGGGAGATGGTGACATACAGTATATCAGCTTCTATTCGCTGTTGCGTTGTATGTCACACCTCTTAACATTGCGGAACACCGGCATACATTGTCAACACACATACCAAGGCGGCATTGTGCCGCCTTAGGCTGGTCCAGTTTGAAAAAACCAAAGGGGTCACAGAGAAGGGAATTCCTTTCGGCGTTGTTGTGCAATGCCTGTCTGAAAATGGTTTGAGTTTCACCCCCCTGTTTAGGATTAATGCTTCATTAATTCTCCTGTATTAGCCTCTCTGCATTGGCTCCCTGTAAAATCCAGAATAGAATTTAAAATTCTTCTCCTCACGTACAAAGCACTTAATGGTCAGGCACCAACATACCTTCAGGAGCTCGTAGTACCCTACTACCCATCTAGAACATTACACTCCCTGGATGCAGGGTTACTTGCGATCCCTAGAGTCTCCAAAAGTAGAACGAGAACCAGAGCCTTCAGCTATCAGGCTCCTCTCCTGTGGAACTATTTTCCAGTCTCGGTTCGGGAGGCAGACACACTCTCTACTTTTAAGAGTAGGCTTAAAAGTTTCCTTTTTGATAAAGCTTATAATTAAGGCTGGCTTAGGCTAGCCTTTAGCTACGCTGCTATAGGCCTAGACTGCTGGGGGACTTCCTGTGATGCACTGAGCTTCTCCCTTTTCTACCCCCCCACCCTCCTTTGCACATTCGTGTCTCATTAATTCATGTTACTAACCTGACTTCTTCTCCGGAGTCTTTGTGCTCCCTCATCCCGCAGGTCACCGTAGACTAATCTACTGCTGGGACCATGGTTGACACTCCCTGACATCATCATCATTATCATGATTATTATTAGTATTATTACTAGTCTTACTATAACTATCAACATCAGTATCAATATTATCATTATTATCAGTGTTGTTATTGTAGTAGTTATTATAAGTACTACTATAATCCCTCTATTATTATAGCTGCTATTATTGTTGTGGTTGAATATGTCTGTGTCCCTGTCCCCGACTCTCTCTTTCTCTCCCAACCTTTCTCTCTCTCTATCTCTCTCACCCCAACCGGTCAAGGCAGAGGGCCGCCCACCTTGAGTCTTGGATCTGCTCGACTTTTCTGCCTTTTTAAAAAAGGCAGTTTTTCGTCGCCACTGTCGCCAAGTGTTTGCTCATGGTGGATTGTTGGGTCTCTCCATAATGAAGAGTCAGTCTAGACCTGCTCTTTTTGTAAAGTGCCTTGATATAACTTTTGTTGTGATTTGGCACTATACAAATAAATTGAATTAAATTGAATTGAATTAAGGAATTGTGTTTATGATTAAAGTATATGGAGAATGTTTTCCCGGGGATTCGTAAAATTTCACAGAAATCTACACAGTTGATGCACAAACAGTCTCAGGACTCTATGTCCATTCAAATTAGATAACTAGACTTAAATAAATCTCAGTATGTGCAACAGTAGTATTCCTGAGGACACTGGACTGACTGAATCTGACCAGACCAGAACCTTTCATCAGATTTTCTTCAGGACAGGTTTGTAGGTTGGAGCAAAATAAAAAACATTGTCTACACTGTTGTAAGCTCCCTTAACAAACAGTAACAAAGGTCCAGATGTTTCCCATGCCTTGCAGGACAAGTGGCATACTGAAGCGACTTATGAAGCAACTTTTTTTAAGGATCACAGTGACTGAAGTCACGCATGACAATGTGAGGCACTTCCGGTGTGATACTATGTAGGCTGTGCACAGTTGTCACAAAAAAGTTGCTGTGTCAGCATTAGCCTTTGAGTGGATGTACACAAGTGTAACAAATATCTGTGGAAATTCTCTTGGTAAATACAACAGATGTAAAGACACAGAAAAAAGTTCCAAGTCAGGAGTACATGGTGATTCCTTTGCACCAACTGTATTATACCAGTTCTTGCTGACATATAAACACAGCCCTCCAGTGATATCCCAGTCACTGATGGGTCTCACTTTCACAGCGTGTACCCAAAAACCATCGATTTTGAGATTGGATTCAGGGTCCTGCTCCTTAAGCCACGGTTCAGGCAGGAACCATTGTTTTCCGAACTTAACTGTAATACATCAGCATTGGTACGAAGGGTCTGTACACAGGCAAGGATGATTTAGGGAAGGGAAATCCACTGATGGCATTGTCTTTTAAGACTCTGGCACACTGCTCCTTTTCCTCATCCCTGCTGGCCAGCATGCTCATCTTCCGTTCCCCATGGAAGACGTATGCCGATTGATCTCGAGAAGGAAGCCTGGTGTTGGATCCGTGACTCCCATGCCTGAGTACTGAAGTAGCAAAAGGATACAATCAATCAATCAAACAAACATTTTTTATATAGCACCTTTCATTCAAAGGGCTGCACAAGTGACTGATAAAACAAAAGAAGTTAAAAAGGGTGTAGAGAGTAATGCACACCATTCAGACACCAACACCAATGATAGATTGGCAGTTAAGATAAGGAAGATGAAGAATAAGAGATGACTCATGCAAAAGATGAAAGGAAGAGAGAATAGTTTAAAAAAGGAAGTCCGACTACACTGAAGAGACTCCAAAGTCCTCTTAAAAAGTGGTGAAAGAGCATCAAAACAACAGCTGAGGTGAGTCATTGTTGCTTCAATCTCACACAGTCAAATTAAAAGAAAATTAAAAACTTTGTAGCAGTGACTTAAAGCGGGTTAAAAAGAAACAGGTCACACACAATGCTCGACTTCCGCTGCTATGTTATCACTAACATATTAATCAGGTGCTTCAGCGTCCTACCACAGTCCCAAAAAAAAGTAATATAGGTGGGCTGTTGACGATAAATGATCCATAAATGTAAATGTGAGCCTGAATGTTTGTTAGCTCTGTGATGAACTGGTCAATGTCACCTGGGATAGCTCCAGCCCCTGCAACCCTGCAACGATAAGTGGTTATAGAAAATGGATGGAAGGATTGCTTTATGTCCCTGCTCTTCTCCAGAAACAAATCTTTTGTTATGAACTGGAAAGGATTTTGATTTGCCTGTTAAATAAGGATTTCAAACATTGCAAGGGCAAATTCTTGGAGACATTTTTACCAACATTTTCACAAAAAAATAAAAGCTGTATGAGTCATCAGACTGTTTCCATCTCATTTAAGTAACTTGTTTGTTGTTTCTCAATGGACGTAAAATTACAGAAATTGTCTATTTGCTACTTTAAAAGTACCTTTTTTCAGTTTAATGATGACACTAATGTTCACTGTCCTTGGACATAACTTGTCATCTAATGATTGCTGTAAAGCTCTGCCTGATTTAACAATAATACTGATATAAAAAACTGACAAACAAAAAAAAAACTTAAATGTTGAATGATATGTTATCAAATTTTGGATAGCAGTGAAGGTGATAAAGGAAAGAGAAAAACAAACTAAAGAAAAGCTGTGACAGATTAAGCAGAAGTGATAAACATCAGGGAGAGAAACACCTGGGCTCTCAAAAAGTTCGTTAAATCTTCATTCTACTCTGTTTAATTCAGCACTGTCAGTGTGATTGATCAGCTGATGTAACTGTGCTGCCAATCTCTCTTTACTCTTCTCTCCTTTTTTGCTGTCTTTTCTAACCACCGCCCAACTGATATGCAAATAGAGCGAGGAGAGTCACACAGGGGAGAGGATGCCAAGTCAAATATTTGAAGTAGAGGCATTAGGATCTCTTACAAAGCATCTAAGGGTTGTACAACAATGATCGTCTCTACGTCATCAAAAGGTTGCTTGTCAGGATTATGCCACACAAGCAATATGTGGAGCCATTGTTGCTGTTTTGATTGTATAAGACCTGTCGTTGTCTTTTGTGTTCCTGTGGTATTACATGTTTGAATAGGGATCATGCACTGTTGTCTATATGGAGGAATCTGCTTTGTCTTTGACTTAACAGCAAATCATCACTAAATCAACAATGGTATTGTTCTGTAATTACTCTGGGTAATTTAGTAAGACTGTTCCTTAAAATCCCACCCAGACAGCACTGAGCCTTCTTATATTGTTCCATGCCAAGACAGCAGAAAATGTCCAATGATCTCATATGTTCTGATTGTGTTTTTCTTCATTGAACACTGTAGTTCAGATTTTCATGAATTAAAATTTGAATTTGAATTTTGCCATTTAAACACTGTCAGGCAGTGACCAACTTTTTCCCCACTTTTTTTCCATACAGGTTGTGTTGTGTTGGTATGTTCATCTTGCTAGCTGCCTAAGTGAAATCGTTCATTTCCACATGTGGCTCCTGCAGTGACTAACAGAGGATAATTTGGATTGATATGTTGCTTGTCTTTTATCATATCTCATGCTGGTTGTTTTTTTCATGTAAAAATGTATTAGACAGCTTTTAGACAAATTAGTCCATTAAATATTGGACCTGGAAAAGCCAACATTTTCTTTATCAAACCAGCCTGCTCATACTGTGTGCAGAATTAACCACAATGTGATAGTCGGGGTGTATGAACAAAATCCGTTCATGTTTCAAGCCTACAAATAAATCCAGTGATGGAGATTGACAAAATAATTGTGGTGTGCTGAAATAATTAATCGTTCGTGGAATAAACGATTTCTCAATCAAACAAACCGAATCAATAAATCTAACTATGACTACATAGCATTTTTTGTTGGTCTGTTAAGCTATAAATTGGGCAACTAAATTATGTTTGAGTCCTCAAAAGTTTTATTTACATAAATCTATTTTGTTATAAAAGTTGAATTTATAATTTAATCTTGTAATCAAATTATTGGTCAACTTGTGACAAAAAATATAAAATCTTGAAATGAACCATTTTCATTTGGTCTGAATCGTAAACTTGCTCATCTGCAGTAGTATTGTCTGATGAAAACTGTCGGATGGTAATGGAAAGAAAGAGCAGGAGATCCTCCCATATTTATTTCTCTATTAAATTAAAACTCAGCTTCAGGGTGATTCACTTACTTTGTATCAAAGAGTACATGAAAATTATTTCATTGTTAAGTATTTCTGGACCATTTAAATGTTTTATTTATTTTAATGTGTATGGAAAATCTGGAGTGGAATGAAATGAGGCATTACTTTAATCACACTTTCAGCAGTGTTATCTAGTGGCTATTTACTCGGGAGAGCTTCAGGCACTGGATTTTTTTGCAGACACATTATGGCATGGTGTGCAGTGGTACAGTACACTAACTTAGATAGCTTCCTAAATGACCAGATTTCAGCAATACCTCTCAGTATTAAAATAAATAAACAAAACAATATATAATCCTCACAAGGTTTGGATTTGCTGAGTCTGTAGTGCTATGTGAGACTTTTGCACTGCACTCATATCACCTCGTATTTATTTTATGTAGCATTTACTGACGTGAACAAACTTCACTTACTTCAGGTGACTTTCTCTTCACTCTTCAAGGAACATGGTGGGGTTGGAAGAGCTGAGACAAGGTTGTCCAGTTGATAATATTTAACTTCAATTTATTTTTCCAGTGTTCATTCACTATCACTATCCCTATCAATAAGACAATTTCTTGTTTGAGTTAAAAAAATAATTGCACAACCAAAAGCAAAATAGAGTTGAAAGCATGCTGAGTACATGGGGATATTTTTTTATGATTTGCATGCGAAGGTTGCATCACCTGTCAATGTTTGAGTGTTTGAATTGGTGTCTGTTTTTGGCTTAAAGGGATATTTGAGCAATGCATTAAGTGATCCTAATGCCCCAGAACCAGTACCAATGACAGTGAGATGCTGATCCTAAAACAATACAATTAACCCAATGGTCAATTCCTCTCTTTTTCTCTTGCTTGTTCTCTGTATGTGACTCCCTTCTTCCTTCACCGAGTCTCATAATTGCTTTACGACTCTGTGGATCTGCTCCTGAATTCAAAGGTGGGGAGCAATAATTGGATTTGCTGCAAACATGCTGAGCTGTGTTGCTCTCACTGTCCGGTCCTGTCCTCAGGGCTACACACTGCGCTTTATATATCAGATCCAGGCACCTTGAAAAAGGGATATAGAGTAGAACCCCATATAGGATGTACAGTATATGCACCTTTATGTGTCCAAAGTTTGAAAGGGGTCAAATTCAAATGACCACACTAGATAGTAAATATTATCTAAAATTTTGGCTGTTGTGTATTTGTTTGTTTGCATTTATGCTTATGCTTGAGGAACACTGTGACAGTTGGGCTTTAGGACTCCTCCATCACAATTTTCACCTCCTTCTTTTGACTCTTTCACTCTGTCCTACACATATTACTTCAAATAGTTCATCAGTGGACTGACACAGTGTAGTAAATCTAAGACAGAGCCCCCTATCTATCTGTCTCTCACACGCTAACACTCAGTTTGCGTGTGAGAGACAGATAGATATAGAGTGACTGTGTGCGTATGTGTGTGTGCGTATTTGTCTGTGTTTGTGTAAACGTCATTGGAGCTTGGCAAGATGTCTGTAGCTGCAGGTGAAGAGTCTTGGCTGAGACTCTGATGCAGTCTCCTTGGCAGGCTTAAGACAGCGTCACATCAAAGCTTAAACCCTGAAGAAATAGGAGTGTGTATTGTGCGTGTGGTTTAGTCTTTGTGCATGTATTTATTTTGGGTTGTGATGCCAAGACGTTGTCCACACAGTTAAATGAAAAATGATTATGTGCTTTTTCTTCGCTTAAATGTCTTTTTTTAATTTAATCACTAGCCATTAACATTATTTAAAAAGATCATGGGCATGCTAAAAAAAATGGAACAGACTTGTGATATCTAAGTTACACCTCTGATATCATATATTTCAGACCAAAGCCATTCTTTGACATGAACAGTTTACACATTTTCAAACTGATTTAGCAAAATACAGTTCCAGCAAATTACAAAGTCCTGCAAGGAGATTTACATCATAATTTTGTTACATTTAAAACCATTAAACGTGACTGACTGAGTGTCAGAAATATCTGAACTATGATCTAAACACTCCGGTGCAAATACACTTTCAAATTCTTATAACATGCTGTGAATTGACAGAAAAGTTGTTCTAATCAAGCTGTAGCGTAAGTTCAGTCAGGAAGACTAAACCTTGGGCTGTACTTTATTTATCGTGTTGTTCTGTTATTCACACCTCTCATGCATGCTCAATCTTATTTTCCTGCATCACAGTCTGGGCCATGAATTATCAGGTGTTCTCATCAACCAGTCACATCTATCCAATAGCCCAGCGACATACTTTCATTGTCAGCCTATCATGTTACTCTTGTCTTTTTGGCTCTTGTTTACTCTAGTTCTTTCATGCTCCGGTTTACGCACCCTCCACCTTCCCATCACTGCCCAGTCTTCAAAGATTCACCAACTTCATCACTCATCAGTTTCACCAGGGTCATCAGCCACCACCACCAGTGTCTGGACTCAAAGGGAGGATATATATCTTGCCGCTGCTCAGGACAGATGCTCTTCGATCTCAATCTCCCTGAAGAGTCTAAGCGCCAAAGAGTTTCTGACACCAAAGACTTTCAGACATACTAATTATCACATATCATTTGATGGAATAAACATTCTTATTTACTTCAACCACTAGTCTCTCCTGATTGTTCTTCCGTGTAAATGAAGAAAACAAAACATGACAAACAACAAACACTATATATATTTACAATAGAATCATGTAGACAGAAATAAAAAAAAAAAAGTACCTTCAGCAAAACTATATTTTAAATAAGGTATTACCTGGGATTTTGCAGTACATGTCATTACATTGCACAGATGTACAGCTGTTCTGGTTTTACCACATGAAGCAGGACTACTAATTATAAACTAGCAGAGATGTGAACAAATACAGAGGTTGGTCTGTTTAATGCTTTGACAAACACACACTTGCAATTTTTTCTCTGGGGTCAGAGTCACATCAACAACAACTCTAAATAAGTTATACCCCCCCAAAAAAGAACACTGGTCACTCTGGTTGTTACATGAACTGTTATTGGAAATGACAAATGGTCTTTCATGTCTCCTTAACTTCCTGTGCTGTTCTTTCACATTTGCTCTTGAGCCTTTTAGGTGCGAGTCCCTTCCATTACAGGGCATTCTTCTGGGGCCAAGAAGGGGTTGACGGACAAAGAAAAGCGTTGTAAGACAGCAGTGACCATCTACAGTAAAAGAGTGTTTAGCCTCAGCCTATGTCCTTGCACAATTGCAGCAAACCTCAGTGGACATATGTCCATGAAAGATTTAAACCGATGAAAGGTCCATCAGAAACTCCTCTGACGATGTCGTGTTCTGGAACAAAAACAAGCTAGGGTGGAAAGGGAGTGCAGTGTCTGTACTTATATGTTATGTGCATCTCTTAGCCCTTTGCTGTGTCAGAAGTGTTTCACCTTGCACAAGGAAAAGACAAACATCACAAACACACATTGAACTGGACAGGTGAATGAAGAAACTGTACTATAGACCTTGTCTGCTCAGTTCAAATTAGACCTGACAGTGACATACATACAGTGCAGTGTCCAGAGACAATCCCTTACCCTCTAAAAGAGGCAACACGAAGGACATGGCTTTATGTGTCTACAGCCAGCCTCTGCTCTCTGACTTTGACAGGTGCCATCCTTGACAGCTGATAGTATTTTACACATGTAGAAAATGTTTGCTGACAAAATGACTAAACCAAACCACTGATCATCCATTGTAAAAATTATGTTTTATAGTAGAAATGACCAAAGCAAATGAAACAAGTTAGAAAATTGTCTTAATGCAAAATATTGCATAAAACAAACACATGATGCACAGAGCAAAAAATAAACAACCACCAGGAAATATTCAAAAAGTATTTGCTGATAGGGAAGGGAATGACAACTTGAGGGGAAACTAAATTTAAAAACTGTAAAAGTATGTATGCTCTTGCATTTCAGTTTATGGAGTTAAACTATGGAGCAAGTTGAGTGGGGAGCTAAAGCTAGGCCCAAACATGATCAGGTTTAAAAAAAAGGTACAAGCACATGATGTTCACAAGGTACACGGATGAAGAAGGGCTTTGACAGGGTGTTCACAATAATTATTGTCATTATTTATTTATTTATTTTTGCACATATGTATATATTAATATGTAAGCTGGAAGCATATGCAGAATTATTCATTAATGAATAATGGAGAAGGGGCGGGATTGGATAAGTTTAGACTTCTTCCCACCCTTTTTGGACATGTGATGTAAAGTCACTGTTTTTTTTGGGGTTTTTTCTTTCTTTTATTTATTATCATTATCTATGTTGTTATGTACTACACAATTTAATTTAGCATATTTAAATGTTATTTTGTTGGTTTGTTCATTTTTTATTTTTTTATTACATGTTTGAAATAAAGACTCAAAGACTTAAACATAACTTTTCCATGTACATACATTCTCTTCTGATTATAAAGTCACATTATGCAAGTTAATTTGCAGGGATTAATTATGTTAAGTGCATATGAAATAAATAAACTAATCACAAAAATGTCTAATCCTGTTTTGGTTCAGGTTGAGGTTGGCTGACGTTGATCCGGTCTCCTGCTAGTTGTCCAGATGACCTCTTCGTTGCCGACAGATGGCAGTAAGCAGAGTCGCCTGAATACCAAATTATTTATAAACTGCCACACAGGCAACCCCCCCCCCCCACACACACACACACACACACACTCATGTAGTCTAATTTGGCTTCATCAAAGTCTGTGTGCCTTTTCTGTGTACACATCTGTGACTGGAGTGGACATGCTTTTGCTTGCCCTTGCTGGTGTTTGCATGTATGTTTGCGTGTTTAATTCAAGTGGTTTAGCTGCCATGGATGCTTGATGCAGCAACAATGGTCCGCTGAACTTTTGATCCACTAAATAGTTAATGAGTGATTTGATTAGGACCAAGACATACTGTTTATTACTGCAGATGAGATCAGTGTCTGGGTCAATAAAGAAAGAGGATAGCAAGGTGTCAATGTGAAGTATGTAGCAAGTTTTAGCAATTCAGCAGACTTGCAAAGCAACACTTTTCACTTTTATTTTAAACATCCTTTTGGGACATATTTCTGTACAGAAACCAAAGGTATCAATTCACTCATATTCACCTAACAGTACCTCCACATTTGACACACACATATGGACACGTCAGTCGAGCTCTAAGCTGGACTGAGCAGCAGCCACAACAACAAGCACTAATGTCACTGCACCTTCCTCCCTGCTTCTTCCCTCCTCAGCTCAATAATTCAGTATAAGGTGTCAGACAAAGCTGCCCTGGCTGATACAAACCCTGTAAAAGACACCGCCACTTGGTTTGCTGATTTACATCTCCACCCCACCCCCGACCCCCCGCGGTCTCCTTGTCACAATTAAACATTTGTCTAAGTGTTTAGAAGTGAATGCATGCAGAAAAAGCATTTGTGGAAACCGAAGTATGAGCGGCTTATCTCACATTTTAGCTTTCTGTGTACACCATGGAGAAACAGTCGAAGTTAATTGTTGATATATTTTATTTATTATTTTATTTATTTATTTTATTTTTTTGTTTGTAACATTATGCAAGCATGTATACCAAGTCGGAAACCAGCCAGGACATGAATTAGAACTGCATTATTTTCTATTACAGTCTTAAATATTATTTATTACATTTGGGCTATAAAGCAAATATTAACTTTAATACTGCAATTTCACTTGCTTATAATGCAGCTCTGCCAGCCCTCCTCATAGTTAACAGCTTATCACTGCATGCATGTGTGCAGACCAACAATGCTCACTGACACCACACAAAATGCTTTTCTTTTTCTTTCTTTTTTTTTGATTAACTAGAGTATGATAAGGATATGTACCATTACCTGAACAATTTGTGTTTCTTGCTTTTTTTCTGTCCTCATTTGTTTCTGTGACTAATTGTGTGAGATTTAGTCATGTATTACTTACACACTTGTCCTTGAGCAGGTAATTGGATCGTGTCTGTGACTCACAAGTCAATCCAGTTATTGCATTTCATTGAAATAAATAAATAAGAATAAAAGACAGACATACAGGCGTCATACGCAACACTCCCTCACTGACTGATGGATGCATTTACAGGCAGGCAAACATAAAGACAGTGAGACAGCAGGTCAGACAAGAAGACACTGAAAGGGCAGCAAGTACACATGTGAGCACATAAACACATGTGGTTAGCTTAGCAAAAGCTGACAGGAGCAGGGACACACGTAGTTTGGACACACAATTGCACGTACACTGTAATCAAATCCAGTATAATGTGAGTAAAGACCTTGCTGCTCTGACTGCAGAAGTGTTGGCTTTGTTTTGGCACAGTGTTGAAACTTGGCAAGGACAGAAAACATGATGCTAAAGTGATGTAGTGGGTGTCTGGAGGAGAGAGAAAGAGAGAGAGAGGGGTAGGTCAGAGAAAGACAGGGACCGGAAGAAAAACCCGTGGTTAGTTGCATTACTGATGTCATCTGCCAGTCCCATGTTAATATGGATCCTTCCACTTTTGGCTGCTTCAGATTGACTTCTTCCACTAACCCTAACATTACTTGGTTTCTGCAGTGCCACAGCAAGGGCTTTGTTTTGAGATTGGTCCGAAGAGAGAAGATGGCTGATAGCTGGGCTCACTGCATGGCCTGGCAGACAGTCCAGCAGCACTGCCAGCAGGTACCAGTCCAAGCCGGGATATGGGTCAAGCTCGCAAGACGAACCTGGCCTGTTTGCTCTACGAAACTTGAGACACTCCAGCAGAGAAGAATGGCCAGGATAGTACGCCCTCGGGGTAGGTGGAAGCTGCGCGAAACTGCTGTGGCGTAGTTTTAACGCGACACACACCTCTCGTCCACTCATGATCCTCTCATCAGCTATCAAATACAGCAACGTCTGTACCTCCTCAATATAGTGGCCGCAAGAAGAAAAAAAAAGTTACGGCCACTGAAGTAGCTTGGCTGTTTGAGTGCATTTCGTGCATGTTGGGCATTGACCAATCAGTGGTCTGAACGTTTCATGTGACCTTTTAGGACCTGCTCAGCTCATTTGAAACCACAACGGAGGTAGTACTGAAAAAAGTATTACCAGATACCAGGTACTTTTTCCCTAATGGTAAACCAAAAAAGGAAAGTCGAGTAGAGCCGGTGCTTCGCAGTGGAAATGTGGCTATAAACACTCTTCTTGCACTTACTTCATTGCTGCCATTAACACTACCTTTTTCTGACTCCTGAGCTGCCCCTGTGTAGCTGGTGGGACATGGGGGACACAGGGAGCCACCCTTGACAATGATGGATTTGACAAGAGGAAAGTGTTAATGATATACCCCCTTTGATGGCTGGGGCTACTTCACACACATTTGCATTTCCATTCATCATCCAAGCATTTATCATTATGGGGTGCCTGCCAGATCTAATTACGGTCCTGGGCTAACGGGAGATTGTTGGGGGGGGGACCCCAGGCCCTTACTCATCTCTGTGTTTCTCTGCATTTGTTACTTCCTCCTATTCTCTCTTGTCCACTTTATTTTTTTCTCATCTCACTCTTTCTGTCTTTCTGTTATTTATCATCTTCTCAATCTCTTGTCTGTTTTCTTTCATATTTCTCACCCCCCATCTCTGACCATAAATCTGGAGGGAAACACTGGAAAGTATCCAGACAGGAAGTGCAGCCGTGTAGGACCAAACCCAATTAGCTTCACTCTAAATGAAGTCATCTGAGGCCTCTTCATTAGAATTAGCCCAAGAAAGAGAGAGAGAGAGAGAGAGAAGCAGAGTGGGAAATAAATAAATAAGGGATACGATTCAGTTTCATAACACCGTTCTGGTATGCCTCTCTCTCTCCTTGCTCCTTTATCTTTTCTAACACTCTTCCTCTCCTGTTTTAGTGGGATTCAAGGAGATCACATTAGTAGATTAGTTGGTATCCCCTCATACGTTCATCCACACTAATTATTTGTTACCAATCACTTGTTACAAAGAAAGTGTTGGGTATCATATTGTTTCCATATAGCCGATACCTTTTTTACTGATTGGAAGGGGAAAGGTTGGATCAGTCATCTCCTCTTTTTGACTGTTAAAATTCACAATATGTATTCATTTATTTTTCCTTTTCCCTGAATACTGAAGTCTGCTCTCACTGAGTATCTCGTCAAAGTTTTCCGTAGATTGTTTTGGTTGTTTTTTCCAGGACAAAGCCCAGTACTGTAGTAGCACAGGGGAGCTGCAGGGTCACGGTTAGACCTCCTATGCACCACTAAGACCATCTCGCTCTATTTATCATGTGAACAGCATGATTTAGGCAAGCCTGAAAAGAGTCATCCCTCAGTAGTCAAGTGCAACCGTACAACTCAACAAAATACACTGTCAGCCAAAACTGCCTGACACAACTCGTCCATCTACCGTATAGCAGGTGAGAGGCTGAAAGCCTTTTCCAAAACTTACCTGAAGTGTCTGCACTTTTGGTAGTGCTGAGTCTTCTGGCGTGTTTGTGGACTTTGGGTGAGCAAGATGTTTGCACAAAATTAAAATAGCTGCATTCACCCACATTTTAAATTAGGGAGCAGAGGGAAAAAAATCGACATTTGGTTATTAAGAGTGTGGAAATTTCTCAATTTTAGGAAGAAGCTGCTGACAAAGAATAATGGAAGGTAGGAACGGCCATACTTAAAGTTTAAAAGTAAAGTTTAAAAGACGTAAAATATACAAAAAAAAACAAACAGACACACCAACAAAGAATAAAAAAGTAGAATTTGAAAATAGAACTGTAAAAGGCCCTGCAGACACAGTTTATTCTCTTTCTGTTCTATTCTGGAACAGGAGACCTTTGGTGAGTCAACCCATGCTGGACAAATTACTAAAAGACATAGCAAGAAAGATAACGACAGCATGAACTGAGCCAAAGCCTGGCTTGGAGGAAATGAAAGGTGCCCTGCACACAGATAACCATCGTGTCGACTTACACAGCAAATTACTGTGCTGGCTGTTATAACTAGCATTAGGCGCTCCATCGTTAAATGTAACATAGTCGGGGGAGGCAATGAACAAAAGTCATGTTCTGAAAAACACCTTCAACTAAGTTGTTTCCTTTTGCTGTTTGGCCGTCATAGCAGAAAGGCCTCTGCGATAAGGAGCTGGTAACCTGAACAGCAGATAAAAAGATGTCAGACAAGGGTGTGCAGACACACACATGCAAACACATACACATATACAGCTTGCCATATGTTTCAGGAAGCCAGCGACCCTTCGAGATGAGAGGGGCTTTTGAATTATTGATCAGCGATTAGCAAATGCAATAGAAATGTTACCCTTGATGTTAGTCGACTGAGTTGTGTGTGTGTGTGTGTGTGTGTGTGCGTGTGTTCATGTGTACCTACTCTCCTACCATTTGGTCAGCTCCTCAAACGTGCATGTCCACGTGCGCGTATGAACATTATAGCACACATGCCATTCTATGCAAGTAGACATTCAAATATGTTTGTATTTAAAAATTAAAGTATTTACAGGAGTGTGTGTGGGTACGTGTGTGTGTGTGTGTGTGTGTGTGTGCGTGTGTGTGTGTGTGTCACCACTGCATTTGAAGGGGGATCTAATTCATTATTAAGTCAGGGACAAAACAGGCAGTATGGGAGGCGGGTAACAGTAGGTGATTTCAGGCCTGTATTGATTACTGGCAACACCAGGGAGCCAAGTGTAGTGTGACGGGTTGAACAAAACCTGCAGAGAACACACACACACACACACACACACACACACACACACACACACACACACACACACACACACGCAAACAAACAAAAAAAAGCCATTAGAATAGTCATTGTCATTGCCTTTGAAGCATACTGTACTGGCTGTTGTGATGCTTTTTTTCATTGAGGTGAATCATTTGGCTGAGGTCTGAGGCATGTTACCTCATTCAGGAAGTGTCTGTCTAGCTAACGTGGTGCAATGTTTTTGTTTGTTGTTAGGTAAAACTGATTGGAGTCTGATGTTGCTGATAGGTGGGTGGAGGAGAGGGGGATCTGCAGTTGTTGGGATTGTGACAGGTTGATGCAAATTGCAAGTGACTTTTCAGCAGAGGGAAATCTCCCATCACAACCATTAAAGCACTGCCCGGACCCAACACTGATGAAACACAAAGAAGGTGCTGCTGATGCATGGCAAAGCTACTGCAAAAATGATTTCACAAACAAATAAATGAATAAGAGCACATTACTTTGTAAAGTTATGTTAAAACGGCCACACATACTGCGAAGAAGTGGAAGTATTTATCAGATGCATCATGAATAAATCCTGTTAAAAATATCATAAAAATGATGATTAACAGTCCGATACAACATTTATAAATGTATATACATATATGTATAAGTTACTATTTTAAGTGAATGCAACTAGAGCTAAAACAACATCAAATTAATAATCAGCAATGGTAATGGTCGATTTGTCATAAAAGTCCTTTTTAAGGACACATGGCAATGTATGCCACAATTTCTACCTTTTAAAATGTGAGTATTTGCTGTTTTTTTTCCGACTCTTCTATGATAGTAAACTGAATTTCTCTGGGCTTTTTACAATGTCAGTCGAACAAAGCTAGATGTTAAGTCAATAAATCAATAGTAAAAAAATAAAATTAAAAAGTTTAGTTGCTTATTATAACGTAAGGCAGTTTCCACCATCATGACCATCATTCCTCCAGTGATCACTTTTGGTCAGTCATTCAACACAATCAAAATGAACTAAAACTGGATTATAACCCTACATGTGCTGCACCATCTCAAACATTCATATTCAATTTGTCCGTCTTTTTGGAAGACGTATTAGACCTTAATACAATCTGATCAGCATGTTTAAAGTTAAATTGAATCATATGTGTAAGTGGATAGGGGTTGACATATGTTCCATCTCCCCAAGAGTGATACATTATTCTGTGGCCGGTATAAAAACATAATGAAATATAAATATCCATTAATCCTCACATTTCATTCAGTCAGTCACCACACAGCCCAGCTCAGCCTCAGCCTGCTGTTAACACAGTGTGATGTCTGTGTGTATTTTGCATGAGGAGAGAACAGTTGTGTGTATTAAGTGTTCTGTGCCTGCGCTCACCATGCGTGTGTGTATGTCAGTTTTCCTGGCCATGGGAGAGCAGTTCACACTGTGAAAGAGTCATCTTTATTATAATCTGCCAGAAGTAGTGGCAGCTTGGGAAAGGAACTGCCAGCGAGGTAATCGAAAGCCGCTAGGCTGGGACGACAAGGGCCACTTGTGAGACATACCAGCACAAGCCATATGGCAGACTGGCTTGGCAAACCAGCATCTCGTCTCTCTATGTCCACACATTTTCTTTATAAATGAAAAATGAAAAAAAAAAATTTTCATCAATCCTATTTATAATGTGTATTGTCAGTTCTTTGTTTTCTCCTTCTGGTAATCTTGCACATGTAGGCCTTAAAGAAATCACTTCTACCTGCAGTATGTGTAAATGGCACATGTACATGATCTTAAAATCCTAAATGTTATTTAATGATGCGATTTATTGTAAATAAACAGAAAAAAGAATATATATACTGTATATATACATAATGAAACTCAATTACATTAATAATACTAACTCTCATTTGACCCCAGTGCTTTCGCTGTGAACACAAGGGTAATACAAACCAAAATAAACATTAGCATAATGCTGGGGGCGAGAGAGTGCTTTTCCCATAGAGTGATTAAAATATGAGAACACAATGTGATGTCCCATGGCACGACGGCAGTTAGAGCAGGAAAGCTAATTTCATGATAAATTAAAGAACGAGGTGGTTTCTCTCGTGAGATATAATTCCCCTGTATTTGTTTTATGAAAAGGAGCAAAATTAGCTTTATCATATAGTGTCTTAAACATAATTAATAAAACATTAATTTCTTGGTGAATTCTTTTGTTGTTTTTTTTCTCTTTTCTTTTCTTTTTTTTCTTCTTCATTGTAGGTTCAACTCTCTTAAGGCACAATTTGCATATTGCACAAACACACACAAACAACCACTTATGATTGTAATTAAGGTTAACTAAGCCTGAGTATGATGGCGGCCATGCTGAAGAGTCAAGTTACGTCACATCACTGGTATATAATGTATGTTCAGCCTTAAAATATTCTTTGTTTTTAAAATCATTCACTTGCATGAGCTATAAAATGTCTTCTTATTGATTTTTGTGCTCTGACAAACCTAGATTTAGTTATTTTTGAATACATACATCCATATGTCAGCTAACAACTAAATATGATTAATCACTAAGTAGGTCATGTAGACACCTCTTACTATTTAATTATCTGCTATTTTATGAATTATGGCTGCTCTGCATTCTGTGCTTAACTGACTCCCTCCACCTACCAGGGTAGAAATGCAGTGAATAAAAATGGAGTCAATAGATCATGGGGGATACTTAACTGCAGACAGCTGTGATTATGAGGTGCGGGGATGTGCCACAAACTTACTCCGGGCCAATATGTATTGCTTACGCTTATAATAAATGTTATCTTTCTGTGGAGAAAAAAAGCTGTCAAGTTGATGAAAGACACAGATGAGCATCTATATGGCTGACCAACCATGCATAGATATGCACAAATGTAGTTTTCACTGAGGAAGCAGAGGAGAGAGAAAATATGTTGCTATATCACACCTTTCAATGAGCATGAGTAATTGTTTTAACTTGTTTGGGTCTTGATACTCTTAGTATAGTGTGTTAGAAAAGAGCAAACCAGGTGAGAAAATCAAATATATTTGTGTTAAATTCAGCAAAGGCATCATAAACATTTTAATGGCTAAATAGAGATTAAAATTAAAATAAAAGAAACTTAAATCCTTGTGATGGACTAGAGGTCTTTCTGTGTGTATTTTTGTCTCCCTTGTCCTCAAAACACATGCAGCCTTGGCCTCCTGTTCCCACGTTGGATAGAGGAAAGGGAAATGAATGAATGGCTTGACACAAGAGGAAGTGCTCATTGTAGCTACTCATAGCCTAGGTTGATTTTTAAAAAAAAATACATTTTGGACCTTTCTTGGAAATAGTCACATATAGTGTAGCTTCTTATATAATAGGCAACTTGATCCCTGTGAAATTATGAGTCTTCAAGATGTATTCTAAAATGGCAGACACTGTAACCATGTCCTACCAAGTCATGCAATCCTATTTTGTCCTTTAAATGTTATAATGACTGTGCTTAGACAACAACAAGACATCCTGTGCCTCTCCCTGCTCCATTACCTGGGCCGGGATTTTAGCTAGGGGTGTTAGAAGCTGTTCTAGTTGTTTGTAATGAATATGTCTACTTTGCCTGGCATATCAAATAGCAGTGTTAACATGACGTAGAGAAAACTTGAGCTGGTCTGGAAACTAAACCCTTTGTCGGAATATCACCGCTGTCTCCTCACCTGGCTCAAAGGATCATTCATGTAACCTCTCATGACTAATAAGAATTAGCCGCTCTCCTCGTCTCAAACACCACAGTGGAAAGAAGTGGAGGGGAGAAAGAGAGGCTTGATGTAACAAATGATGATGTTACCGTGACTTTATGTGAATAGTTCACACTAATTAACAGATCATCATTTATGGACGGTTAATTCACATTAACTTCGTACATACATTAATTGATGCAACCAAATTCGCAGAATTCCAGTTAAATCAGACCTATTGCTCAGCAAACATGAAAATATATATATATCTGAAATCCAGTTAACTAATTTAAGATTATTGTTATTTAGCGTACTGGATTTCAAATATCAACTGTCAAAAACAATTGCAAAACTGTCCACAGACACCAATCCATGCTGATCTTTCTTTTTGTATGAAGCCAGCAACATCAGAAATAGTTTTTCAAATGTAAACCACAGCAATCAGATTGTTAGAGAAATTTTAAAACAATAATGCAATGACAAATGAGTAAAACATTTATGCAAAGATTGGGTACTACTAGTTTATATTTTAAATGTATACAAACGTGCTTACATTATGTTGCTTTTATGTGGAGCAACACAAGATTTCCATGTGATTTATTGTGTGTCGTATTGATGTATGAGTGCTTTCTTAAAAAAAATAGTTAGAGAGGATGCTTTCAGTTATTTGACCATTTCCATGTGTGCAGTAACGTCACTGAAGCAAGTATTGTGGGGACATTTCAGCAGCAAATCTAAAATCCATATTTTTAAACTTGACAGGATGGAAGAAACTCCAGTGGAAGCACAATTAAATGTTTAGCTTCTGAAATAATGTTTCTAGGCAGTTCTGATGAAGCTCATAATTTATCAGGAGGATGGCTGCTTTACTCCAAATAATTTCATTGTATGAACCTGGACTACTGTATATGTGTGGTCTTTTGGATGTGTAGAGGAAGACATAATATTCATTATCATTAGATCCTAACCAATGCACACAGCGTATGCCTTAATGGGTTATCTTTTGCATATACATATATATATATATATATATATATATATATATATATGAAATAATGGGCTACTCATTGTTGCAGGTGGTATGAAATAATGAGTAGCCCTGAATTAGATGAAACCACTGAAACATATCTACAGGAACATGAAGTCATGCACATAATTAAATTAACTCTGATCCCCGTTTACCTTGACCACAGCATGTTAATATTAAAGAATGTATCATTAATTAACAAAGGTCATATGCATACTATAATATTATGCTGCAGGGCATGATAGGAGTCCCTTGATGATGCATTAAGGCAGCTTCCTTATCTCTCTAGGCAGCCAAGTGTGAAGCAGGAAAAGGTTTGCGTGCGCCTGTAAGAGCCATTTATGCCATTAACAAAATGATCACATGACTGACCAAAAAAAAAAAATAGTGATTGTTCGGTTAACCTATACAATGTAATTAAAACGTTGCTGTACGTGATAACATTTCAGTTTCAGAAACATTTTCATAATAACAAACCCACATTTGAGTCAAAATATGCAGAAATATCTATAACCCTATGAGGGGCATCGATAACCCAACCTATAACCCATTTATGAATGATGCAGTTTAGTTCCAATTATCTGATTGTGATCAATGATTCTTGGCAAGTAAAAGGTTGGGTTTTAGTTTTTTTTCATTCATACAGAAATACATTTATTTACACGATAAACGCTAATGCATCTATACAGAAAACATTTTGAAAGAACAGCCTACAAAATTTTAAGATTTTTAACATACTGAATATACATTTTATCAATGACTATGTTGTTTTATTTGGATATGCCTCATGCCAAACTAAGGAATACCACCTAATTCCTTAAACCTGCCTTGATTTGTAAAATATGAGTTTCTCATCAGTAGTTTATGAATTGTCAGAAGAAAAAAAAAGTTTTCCCGTAATGGTGGATCCACATCTATTGTCTAGTGTCTAGATATTACTTCATTCCTTTCACAGACATGTCCAGTCGGAATGACTCTGAATCTGCACTGAACCTCTGAACTGAAGTTTGTGATATGTTAGAAATGAATCCGACTGTCGGACAGCAGGTCAGGAGCTGTTGATCAGGCTGTGATTGCTCCTCAGTCCCCCTGTACGCTGCATCACTAACACAAACAATAACGCTGAAAATTTGGTCTGACCCTGACATGATTCATGTGGTTCAGATCTTACAGTGTATGCTCAGCATAGGAGTTCTGAGGGAAGTTATACTCTTCCCCAAGTGTGACATTTTTGCCACCTGAATATACTACCAGTACTGTAACAAGGGACTCCCTGTCCTATTCTCTAGTACTCAGGCCCCAGGCCAGCCCTCAAGGAGCCCTGCACCCAACATCAGTAGATAAATACATCATTTCCCGTAGTGTTATTTCTGCATGAATACAGAACAAATACAAAATCATCTGCACTCCAGTGATGAGTGTAACTTTTAAAGACAGTCAAAACGTGAAAATGTATTCCTCCATTTTACTTAATTAAAACATTAATCAATTCAGGCATTCCCTGCTATATTACATAGCATATGGAAAAAAAATCAATGTATAATAGTGTACATCACGCTTCAGAGACCAACAGCTGGTTCATCAGCATCGATCTTTAAATAGTGCATGATCAGTAAAATATTGATGCTGTGTTCATTAAGGAGAGCCACTCATTTCTAAGTCCTGTAAAATGTCAGTAACTTATAAATGTCTGAGGTGACAGGAAGTCTTCACTTTTGTCTGGCTTCTGCTGTCCACCTTAAAGAACAACGTTGTTATTGTTCAGAGACTGAACGCTCAGTACAGCTAGAACACTTTTGAGAGACTGAACAACCGTAATTAACCACCAAAACTTTGTTTTTGAAGCTTAATGATGCATTGATGCATCTCCAAAATACAATTTTATCACAATCTCTTTATAATTCTGTTTATTCCTGTCTAAAAGCAGCTGCTCCAGTAATTTCTTTACCCGGATAAACCCAGAGAAGAGGATAACATATCCCAATGGAGCCACTTTTCTTTGCTTCCTCCTTAATTTGAACTGAAAGGAAGAGTGCATGTTGCCTCTGTATTTGCACCCATCCTGCACTGTGAGTATTTGCATTTCTGTAACAACAAAGCCTGTCGATGTCAGATCGTCATTGCTCGGATGTTGTTTGCCAATGTAATAAGCATGCCTCTGAAGTTCTGAAATAGGAATCAAATTCCCATTTAGGGAGAGTCTAATTTAACTCATGGAGAAGCTATTGTATGCAGATTGTTAGGATGCCCTCAAAGAGCATGTGTGCCAGCCAATCTAACTGCACAAAGCTTCCATTGTGATATTTGATCATGGACCGCAGATAAAACTATTGTGTGTTCTGTACTAGGCTTACCTTCATGCACTGTTTAAAACCACATTTTAAATCAGTAGCTGATTAATCTGATATACTATTAAAATATTTCAGTTTGCTGGCATTTGAATCCAGATGTTGTTGTGGAGCACCAATCTGTCTGCTGTGTGCTTGAAAATTATGACATACAAGGTTTATTTGATTATGATGTCTTAAAAATCCCCTTAAACTGAGGCAGAGGATAATGTATGGCAGGCACTTAAGCGCTAAAGAGTCTAAAATCCAATTAGGCTCCTAAACCTATCCTGTTTACTGCTAGAATAATAAGGTGAGTGTAGAGATACCACCAAAATATCTCAAATTAAGTCCCTCACAACTTATCAGACAGGCCATGTGAAATCAGACAGCTTGATTTGTAAGTGCAGCTTTCTTCAGATTCAATACTCAGCATCAACATGGGCTCCAGTTTCTTTTTCACAAAAGGAAGCCAAATATTTGACCACATACCTTAAAATGAACTTCCCTCCTCATTCCGTCAATTAGATCGCTCCACTCGTCGTCATTTCAATCACTGCTTTAAAAACGTCTCGTTTGTGTTGTTGTGAATGAACGTTCCAGCTGCACATATTGAAAGTGTCTGTCTTAAAAAGGCAGTGAGAAACATTTTACATGAATTTTAAGAATTTAGGCGTGCTTGAAACACTTTTAAGTGTTACTCTTTCTACTCTTGGGTGTGGTTTTATATAAGCCTGTGTAGGTTTCTACCATGCCCTCACACATATTTCTTTCTTTTTTTTAAATTTCCTTTTTATGTCTAGTATTGATGGTGTGAAATAAAATAAAAAAAATAAAATTTAAAAACATTGCAAGCATGTGAATTCATGATCAGTTTCGCAGTTGGCCAATAAGCCACTTAAATTTGTATTTGTTAGCTTCAAATCTCTTTGACTTCCTATAGCTTTTCAAAAGAAATGCAATCAGTATGCCAGAGTTCATAATCAATCCAAATATTAATCTGCAATGACTTGTGTAGGCGGATTGTCTCGCTCCATTTTCTCATTTCTCATTACAGATGTGTGAAAGGTAGAGAAACAGCGCATGCTTTTTTTTTTTTTTTTGTAGAGCATACCTATACTTTAACCAGCCTCTTTATCTCAATAATGGAGATGGTCCCCTCTGAAATCACAAAGCATAAATAACACAGAAGTCCCAAATCCATGAACGTACATAACATTACTTATACCCCCGCAGGTTATAAGACTAATCTCTCTACTGATGTTCACGCTGTGATCTGTGCCTTAGACAAGAGGCTCCACTACTGTACATACCATAGCAGTCCTTAATAAGTCTGTCTGAGCCAATCCTGATAAAGACATATCCTTTATATCCCCCCCTTTCCCATTTATTCCCTCAGCAGCTGTAGAGGAAAATGCTATAAACTCCAAGCAAATGCACAAATTGCATTTCGAAAGTGATAAATATTTCAGAGGCGCTGAGAACATATTTAAACTACATTCAAGACTTCCCCCTCCTGTGAGATTATCATCCCCCTCTCACCTTTTAGGGAAAATCAATGACTCTTCTTATCCCTCTTGCTACGGCCTTCTTGGGGTGTTGAATGGTGCATAATGAAGTGCACGTGTGTTTTTGAGACTGTGTAATGAATGCCCTAGATGTGGCGCACTGTGAACACCATTAATCTGCATGTTCTGGAAATATAACCAATTGTCAGACAGACGCTTAAAGATATTCCATCACCTATCCAATTGGCTTTGCCAAGCTCTACAATTCATTTGCGGTGTAAGCACCCAATAAAAATGTATTCTGACTACCCTATTGATTGCGGAACAGCTTAATAGAGATGTATACCACCCTTTTTGGCCCAGAAACATTCCTATATTCTCATTTGAAATATTGCTGTTCACAGTTGTGCATTACTTCTCACCTCCAGAGCTTTTTTTTTTCTTTTTCTGGAATGCTTTTAGCATGAGAGGCAGATAACTAATAATTGCACAGAACAGTATATGTGCAAGTACAGAATTTGCCGGGTACACATTGTTCTGAATCTAAAAAATGTGAACCCAAAGCACATTTCATTCACTGTGTCACTTCAAAATCATGCAGGATTTGTTGGTTGCTCGTTTTGAACACAACATTCAATAAGCGAGAACGACACTTTCTAACTTGTCTCATCCAAGTTCTCCAACACAACAGCTTTGAGTTGGCAAGCCACCAACCCAAACTGTCTGTATTTTATGATCATGGAAAGAGACAAGAAATCAACGATCTAATGCCCAGACATGTCCTGAACACAGCAAAATTATGAGAAAATACATGCGGGAGGCACCGCCACACATGTTTTAGCGGTGATAAGTGATGATTGAGAGGTATTACTTTTTACATCATGTCTACATGACTAAACACTGTTTTTCAGAAAGTCCTGCATATAATAACTTTAAAGGAAGACAGGAGTCAGTATATGCACGTATGCTCTAACCGATTGTGCACATCAACTTTGCTTTGCACAATAAGTTGTTCAGCTGCACTGTATAACAACAAGTTACAAAATGTCATCACATCAAATAATTTAAAATTGTCCGAGGAAGAAATCAATTGTTTGATCTTTTCAAACCTGAATGTAGGTATACAGCTGGTACATGGTTGGTTTGTGGGGCCAGTACATTTAGACAAAAGGGTGATATGTTGATTTTAGTTTGATTTGGGTCACTTCCGAGCCTGAATTTGGACAATATGCTGACTAGTATAAGACTATGGGTACTACCTGTATCTCATACTCAAATGTAAGACAAATGATGACATGATCCTTTATATCTTTTCACTTTAACGTGAAAAGACACGGGGAAAGATCTAGGCTAGTATTAAACAACTTCCCATTCTTTGCTCTTGGCTGGTCTCTCTTCTTTCTCTTGTAGGCTCTCTTTCCTTGATTCACTCTATCCTCTTCTCTCACCTCCCCGATGCTCTCTCTGTCTCTCTCTCTCTCTCTCTCTCCCTCTATCTCTATGTCACCTTGCCTACAGTCTGCGAATCATTAGCTCCTTTTCTGCATTATCTGCAGCCATCTAGTGTTGGCTTTGCGCCCTAGAAATTATGCTGCCTCTTGCCAGCTTTCATTCCTCCACAGCACAGATACAATTACCCTGTGTTCAATTTCAAATTAAAGCTAAACTGATAACTGACATTGATTAATCCAAGAATAATGAGGAATTTTCGCAAGCAATGCTCGTTTGTTTGCCTTAGACAAAATGGCTCATGCTAACACTCGCTGTGTCTAGTTTACAAAAGATTTGAAATGGTGCAAAGATGTAGCAGCGTAAGGTAGGAAGCCATCTAGGTAACGATTCCCAGCAGCGAAAGGCATGAAGATTTCATATTAAATGTTATTTTGACAAATCTGTGGTGTTTGTGTGTGTCCGTGGGCGTACATGTGTGCGCACGCACATGTGTGAAAGGTCAGAAAGAATGCAAACACGAGTCAGGAAGTCAGTCAGACAAACCTGACAGACTGAGAGCACAACCTGACAGTGAACTCAAAGATTACATTCACTGATATTTGTGCCGTTCTCTCCCTGGCTGGGACAGACAGTAATAACTGTGAACACCTGGGCAGCCTCCAGGCTCTACACCCCAGCCCCTGGGGCTCTTCACCTGGGACAGGAGGCTCTACACAGCTTCCCTTCCTGCACGAGAGCTGCCCGGAGCATGTACATTATCACTAGTCACCCATGAGAGACATGAGGTTTGCAAATTCTGTCAAACTCTTTTGCATTAACATCAGGACAGAGTGAAAGTGTGGTTAGAACACAGATACAGCAAAGCAGCACAAAACACTTCCACAGTATCAAAAAGTCTTTTCCAACCGTCACTGTCACAGTGACATTTTCTTATTCCTCTCATTTGCTGGACTGGTGTGATTCTGCAGAACATGATAACAAACAAAACAACACAAAATCATTTCTTATGAAGTCGTTAACAGGAGGTGAAATACCTGAAACTCCCCATCAGTCAGAACTGAGGAAGCCTCTTGGATGACAGATGAAACGTCTTCAAACCTTAACCTTCCTGTTGTGTTCATTTCCTGTAGTTTGGTGTTCCCACTCAAAAAAATAATGCTGCATTCTAAATCCATAATAATACATAAGTTATCAGCTAATGTGTTTCATCTTTTTATCAACTCAAGTTCTTGTGAACATTACAAGTTTTGAACTTCCATTTGCTATTTATGGCCTGTGGGCCTCATTGACCTGAGCTCATCGTGCTGCCACAGAATGAACTGTGAGCAAGGCCTCAAAAAAGCTTTATATACCAGAGCTGAGAGAAAGTTGTTTATATCATTGAAACAATGTTGCAGTTGTTTTTGACAATTGCCAACAAGTCTGGTTCGTATGTGGTAAAACGTCTATTGGGGATAGGTTCTCATGGGAGTTACCATGGAAGCCGAAAAGGTGCGTTTCTAATGACTGGTCATTTTCAAATAGGAACACCAAGGGTGTACACAAGTTTTTTTTTAAAAACACACACAAAATTTAATAAAATAATGTTCAGATACCATGTGTGAACAAAGTCATGGAACTTTATTGCAAACAGATGAAAAAAAAGACATTTTTCAGAGAGAAAAATTTGGGTCAGATTTCACAACAGAAGGGTTAAAAAGAAGTCTAGTTGCTTCTCATTCAACCTTTGAGGATTACCGTGACCTGGATGAATGAGAATCTACACGAGCACATTGACGGGAGAGATGCATAACTCACTAACAACAAAGATAAAAAAAAAAAAAAAAGATCAATAGCACTTCACAGCTAGTCCTCCCTTAGCTTTTAGTGTTTCAGTCTTCTTTGAGCTTCACTTTTAAGTTACTCTGGTGTCTGTGGGGGAGGGGGGGGAGGGGGACAACAATGTTTAATTCTTAAGATCATACAGACAAGGATGCAACAGACACAAGAGATGCGTGGGCAATTTCAATCACTTAATAAAAGTGGGTGATGTTTTAAAAATTTAGCCGTGGAATTATTTGCAATGCTGACATACTAATCAATAACAGAGCAATCATAACCCTGGTTTAGAACTCCTGAATATAATTTGCTTGTCAATATTTTTTTCCCCCAAATAAGGGTAGCAGAAAATCAAAATGAACACATCAAATCTGGGTAGAACTCATGCTCACAGAATATCCTCTACACCAACCTGTTTGCCCACATTGACACAAGGCATTCATGGCCAAATGAAAAACTAATTAAATGAAAACATGTGCTAAGCTCAGTGGTGTATGGGCTTCTGCTGTACACACAGAGCACTGTTCGACATTTGTAACCTAATTCTGTTATGTTTCAATTACCAGACGCACCTTTGGAGTCCACAGGAAGGTTAAGCAAATATGACATAGTGTATACTTATGCTGTAGGTGCACACATTTCCAGCCTAAATGCTCCTATCCGCCAATTTAATGAAGTTTAAGCCTAGACTAAATATGAGTCTGGGCTTGTTTATGAGGGTTCTTAATTTGGGCTGGGGCACCTAAGCTTTAAGGTCACCCAGACATTATTTTCATCAACAGTCAACTTCATTACAGACACACACCCACATCACTGGCTACAGTGGTGTCAAGTCGTTTTGGACCCTCTCCTGGTTTCTTCAATTTTTGTGTGTTTGTCATATTAAATTGCGTTGGATCGTCAAACAAAATTAACATGATAATTCTTTTTAATAAGGCAAAAAGGTTAAAAAGCATGAAAAGGTATTCACCGACCCCCCTCTTCATTTTTACACAGCTAATAATTCAAAATTAAACACAATCACAATCGAGCTTCTCGGCTTTTCCTGACTATTTTGGCTCCAGCTGCTGCAGATAAGGGAGAGAGAGCAATCAGGTTAACACAAAACACCTATGATGATTAGCTCTCATTCCCTGACACCATTCCCTGAACAATCCCGTTCTCTCTCTGAGCCACTGAGCTCTGACCAAACGCCACTACCACACAGTTTTAGCCCAATGTCTCGTCAGTGTAGATCAGTCACTGTCTGCGTTGACATTTTTCTATTTTGACCTATTGCAGACACCGTACTGATTAGACTTACAGCACATGCGAGCTACTCTATGGCGCTACTGCTATGTTTGTTACATTGCATCCTCGATGTTATGGCTAATAAGCCAAGTTCTGCAGTTAATAAACATTTCATTAATAATGCAAACTTGCACATGTGAGGTTATTAAACTTTTTAGACTTAAATGAGTTGTTCGATATTTCAACAATATCACTTATTAATATAAGAGAAACAGATTTATTGGAAATAATGTTACATTTTTGTCTCTAATATCGCAACACAGTTGTTTTTTTCCTTGAAATAAGTCTTATATCTGGAGAACTATAATTTCGCCGAGTATCCAAGACTGCAGCAGCTACTCTGTATTGAAATCAAGATTAAAAGTCAGACATTAAAGCTTATGTCAATTATAGCGATAATATGAAATAGTAGCATCAAAATTCCAAGATGTCATTTTAGACATACAGGAGGATAAAACCTTAATAATAACCCAATATCCATTCTGTGAAGTCTAATTCTTTGCTCTCAGCTTTCCCTCCACTGCAGAGCTTGTGTGTGCCCCATCTCGAGCTAGTGGGGTGAGATAAATGTGATTTAAATTAATAGCCACTGCTAAATAACTCGGCTGGTAAACGATGCATTCATCAGATACAGACAGCCAATATCCTGTGATTCATGGCACTCCTTACCACATGAAGGATGCCAACAAAAATTGTTATTACTTTTTAATAAAGTGTACCAGTCACTAATCCTCTCATTTATCAGTGGAAGGTAGTTGGTATGGAGTGAGCTGGTGTGAAACGGTGTGCCTGGCTGCTCTGATGAAGAGGAATGGGAATAGTACTGTAGAATAAAGACTACTTTGAAATGTAATATTCAAAACAAGCATTCACAACTAACCTCATGGTGAGAGAATTAATAATTATATTATTAACAAATGCTTACATAATTTCCCTAAAAAATGCCATTATGGGTTATAATAACACTTTTACCAGCAGTGTGACTTGCATATGTACAAGAGCTCCATAGCAAAAAATATGGGTCGTCAAATAAGTTGCAACATTTTCTGTAACTGCTTATCCTGTGTAGGGTCGCAAGGGGGCTGAAGCCTATCCCAGCTGACTTTGAGTGTGAGGCAGGGGACACCCTGGACAAGTCGTCAGTTTATCACAAGTCCACATAGAAAGAAAAACAACCATTCACACTTACATTCATGCCTACAGTCAATTTAGAGTCACCAACTCACCAATGTTGCATGTTTTCGGTGGTGGGACACAGAAAAGTCCCAGGTCCTCAGGTGGATTTGAACCCAGGACCTTATTGCTGTGAGGCAGATTTTTGACATTTTTTTCTTTTTTCTTTATTTATTCATGTATATGCAAATTGTTCTCCTGAATTTTTACCCTGCCATCTACTATTTGTATGTGTGTTAAGTCAGATATTTCAACCACAACACACTCATTGATGTCTTTTTCATCACAAAAATGATTCCTTGGATTATGTCCACTGTGTACGCAACACAAAATGAAAACACCACCCACTCCCTCAGGATAAAGCCATCACTGTGAGGTACAGTGATTAAAGACTGTGTCTCGACCTTGTATCCTTGACTGAGATAAACCCTCCAAAATTCCTAAAACAAACAAGCCACAGCTCTGCTAATTTAGCCTTCCAGCAGAAGCAGCGAGGCTGTTGAAGCAGTAGTGGATGATTCCCCTTGTGTATGGGCCAATGTTAAGCCTCAAGAACAGGTAACAGTCAATCCATTAACCTTAGCTTTTAGTGGCTGCTTCATGTCACTCCCTCTGAGTCTTGCACACACATACAAATGTACACACTGCCAAACAACACACGCACACATGCACACACGCACACAACCACACCATCCCCTGCCTTGATACATTTTTTTAATAGTTGCTAGGCAAAGCCTTGAAAAGGTCAGTGCAGCACCTCTTGACATTGACTCTGCCATTGTAATAATAAGCTCTTTTCCCTTTCTTTCCTCTAACATCAACAATACCCTATCACTGAGCCTGAAGCCATCCATCCACCTCCCATATGTTGGCTGGCTATGGACACATGCACGTGCACACACACACACAGACACAAGTATATACCAACATGCAAAGGAACAAAAGCATTGCAAGCACACACAGAAAGACATGTACACACACACACACACACATACAGATTCCCCCCTGCCTAAGTGGGTGTCAGCAGCCATCTTCAGCTAGGTAATATGAAAGGGCTTCCAAAGGCATGGGGTCATGTTAAATTGTAACGCAAATGTTATTCCTCAATTATCCTTCTGGGGGAAATGTCAACCGCTTCAGGGGAAATCGGACAGGGCCGAAAGAGTGTGTGTGTCTTTATCTGTGCGCTGCCTCAGGCCAAAGAGTCAAACAAGTATTCACACTTCTACTGCCCACTTGTGTCCCCTCACCCCACACTGCAGACACACATCCAGCCTATCCATATCTGCTGCTTACAAATTAAACTGTGAGTTTGCATAATGAGTAAAAGGAATATTTAATACTAAATGTTTAATAATCTAAGTTTCAGTAATGGCTGTAACAAAAAATGAAATGAAATAAAATGGCTTTTCATTCAACTCCAAACCCTCTCTGTGATGAACCCTACTGAATTCTGTACAGTTAACTAAATGGATAAACTTTTGTATTAAGTCTGCATCAAAACAGCAGAATTAAAATAGAACTAGCTTCCGCTTATGGAGGTATTTAAACAAAGCAACGAGAACCTGGTCAGCATTCCTTCTGCAGTTATTTTCCGGAGAATCCCCCATCCCGTGAATTCTTGTGGTCGCTGCCCAGTTGGGACCTGGGGAGTTTCTCAAATGAATTTAATGAAAAACTCGGCTGTGATTGGCAGCTGAATGGCTAAGCTAACAAAGTCTCGCCTCGGTGAGGGGTCAGAAGTGAAAATAGCATTGGCCTTTGCCAGTGGCCTCCCCTGCCTGGCTCACTGGATATTACAAGTTACCAAATTTATGTTTGCAATAACAAATTGACTCCAATTGGTCTAAGTGGGGATCAGGACCTGGCTGCAAATTTGCAGTGCAGCTAGGAAATCATTTTTGTGGACCTTTGTGGAAAAAAGGGGTCATTGACTGAAGCCTGAGGGGACAGGGCAAAGGAGCCAATCCCATTTCTTATTTTCACACTTTAGAACATTTCAAAGATTGGCGGCTTTTCCATTAGATGCAATACAATCGTACACGTGAAAAATATGTCTAAAACTAAATGAAATGCTGTATATTGCATAGAATCAAAGACAGATTACTTTTAAAGGCAAAGAAAAGACAAACCAATGGGAATATTTACCACATTATGCTAGGTTTGCGTTGTTGTTATGTTGTTTAGTTATAATTGCATATACTATTTAGTTTACTATTATATATTACATATATATGTATATATATATATATATATATATAAAGACGTGCTTGTATCTATACACACATACACACTCATGCATGTAAATAAGCATTTACACATACCAAATGTTTCTTAAATACACAAGGACACACATGCATACAGATACTTTTTTATCCGTCTTGAATATAGCATTCAATCCAAGCCGTCAATAGAGTCATTTCTATCCCCAGGGTCTGTTATAAACATTCAGGACGTTATGAAGTGAACACTTTATGAATCCCATTTATGTTCTCCCTCAAATGAACAAATAGATGTGATATCAGGCTTTCAATACAAAGCTAAGAGTTGCATTAAGTCCACAATGAAACCAAGTCAAAGCGTCTTGAGAATAAGTCAAGAATCATAAGTGGATGAATGGCTTCCTTATAACATTCTGTAACTAATAGCTACATAATAGTAATTACGATCATCCTGCTGGCTGTAACCAGATTTCTGTCAGGGACTGATTGTTCTCAGCCCTGTCCAAGCCTCTCTTTTATTCTGTCTTTCACATAATTTCTCTTATCACTCTCTTCTATTGTAAGCGCTGTCATTTCGTCCCCATGGTTACGGCCGATGGTATCGTGTTATCAATGTAATAAAACTAAAGTGCCGGGCAGGAAATTGAAAGTGTATTCGTACAGGAAATAACAGTGCTCTGTCATAATCTACAGTCCAAAACATGTGTTCATCCACGTATTGTCTCCTTATCTGATGATGGAGAAAATGTTGTGGTCAGCTATTTTTTTTTGTCTTCTATTTCCATATTCTTTTGTTTTTCTTCCTTTTCTTTCCACACAAAATTACCAATCAGGGCTTATTATGGAAGCTGTGGCGAGATTGCCTCATCTTATGACATGATTACAGTCTGCACTGAAAATATTATTAAGCATGGGCACAATATGAACCAGCTCACATCTGAAATGATAGGAGTCATGTCCTCTTAGTGTGGAATTCTGTCATTTTATGTCTCAGTTTAAGTAATGCAGCTTCATTTAAGTACCGAGTACATCACTGTTACATCACTTTTTATACTATTAAAATACAAAACAGTTGCAAAATATCTAATATATTTCATTGAACCCATTGGAACCCCCTCGAGTATCATTTGAGCGCAACACCAACAGCATGAACAAGATTATTTGTAGAAAGAGAACAAAATAATTGAATTCCTTAAATTGGGTCTGTCTCTGCTGCTTATATGATTGCACGGAAATTGCAACACGGACACAGCGTGAAAGGAAAGTGTGCTTTACAATAACACTGTAATAAATATAATAAAATGACATGTTTAGTGATAAACTTTGCTCAGTCATTTCAAAGACTACATGTTTTTGCTCTCCCGTGTTCCTCCGTTTGACAGGCAGGGGAGAGAGTGAGAGAAAGAGAGAGAGGTAGCTGACACAAGGCCGCCCTCTGTCTGAAGTAATAGAAAACGCCCTCTACTGTACGTGGTGTATTTGGAGAGCTTTGAGATTTGCGTGTGTGCTTGTGTGTGAGCGTGTACCACTATGATGACATTCATCATTCCAATGAGTGGGTGGACTGCCACTGGCACAGAAGGGGATCCTGAGTTGATGAGCCTATAATCACTAATATAATTTACTAATGAATATAAAGTTAATCAGGGATCAAGAAATGATGCTGGAATACGGTTTGACACTCCCAATTTGCAACACATCCCAGAGTGTCGGCTAGACGGTATCTAATATTATGGGTCAGAGGAATCAAGAGGAATCGCCGCCACTGTAAATAAATCAATGCCTAATAGAAATGCAATAAATAAAACTAAAGACCCAAAGAATATCATGATGATCATGTGATCTAAAAACACAAAATCAGATAAATCAGCTCTTTATTTATTCAACTAATTGCGCCATCCTCTACATTCTTAATAGATAAATCACTTCCCTTCATCTTTTCTCCTTCAGCAGTGACGTGCTGGCTCTCTAAAGGTAAAGTGTAAAGTGGAAGTAGTAAAGTGGCTAAAGCAGCATAGAAACATATATAGCCAAAAGTCTCATTTGCATTAAATTAATTAAAGGCCACTCTCTGAGCTATATTTAAAATAAAATTGACCGGAGCAACGTATAGGATTTTTTTTTTCCTCCCTCTCTCTCACGCTCTCTTCTTCACACACGATGCCTGTGTCCTCTCCCTCTGTGTGTCTGTGTGCGGGTACAACTCCTCTTAGTTGTAATTGATGTAAATGGAAAGATTGGAGAAAGCTTGGTGAGGGCTGACCTTGTTATAACAGGGGTGGCTCACCCCAATTAATCACAAGATCCTTGCTCAGATGCTTCAAGCTAATAAACAGCACTCCGAATCAAAAAAAAGAAAAAGAAAAAGAAATACCCACAGTTGTACAGCCACTCCAATGATTGTGCTACCTGCTCAAGATTAAAGCCCACTGTGAATTGAGAGAGGGCAAATAGCACTTCTAACCACGGAGGGTGGTGAGATGGGTTGGTTAAAAGCAGATGAGAAGACTATGGAACCAACTCCCTCCTTTTTATTTCGAACCAATTTATTACAATTTGCATGTCAAATTGCTCTTGCGGTGAAATACCCCGGATGAATCCCTCTTTTCTTGTGTGTAAATAGTCATTTTCTAGCTGTTCCCTACCCTGTAACTCTAACTGGGGATTTTAGGGATTATGGGAGTAAAATTATTTCACACACTTTAAAAGGATTATTATAACAATGAGGGCCATGTCAGTCTCCCTGGTGTACAATGGCCTCTCTGTGATTTTTGAAAACACTCCCAAAGTGCCAGACAATTGAACGTGAACACAAAATATGGGGTTACATTGTGTTCATGACATAATTATATTCACTATAGCTCTCAGCATGTCTTTTTGTGCTACGAAAATGTAGCATTATGTTGTGGAACACACACAAATGCCAAAGTTTGGACACACCTTCCCTTTCGATTGAATGAGAAACAGTTTCCAAGCTTTTGACTGGTAAAGTCAGTCAGGATGCAGAACTTCTCATGATATTTTAAAAGTCAATGTCTGGTCTTGTCTTATATAGCAGCTGCTGTTTGACTAAAGCCTGTACTTTTGTTGTGAATTAATACTGTCTCTCCCAGCTTTCTTTTATACCGCTGTTAAAATAATGAATGGGAAAGGAAATTAGGTTATTTAAATGTTGCTAACCTTTATGGGGTTGTTTCTGTATCATATGTGTTTGATGATATATATATATATATATATATATATATATATATATATATATATATATATATATATATATATATATTTATCCTTCATTCATTATGGTAATTACTGTGTAAGGCAGTGAACAATGATGGCTTCCACAGCTGGACCCCTTAGCACAACACAGTACAATGACTACCATGTCCCATAAAGGGAAAGACACAAAGAGGAAGTAAGGGGAATGCAGGTCAAAGCATAGAAATATACAGTGGATAAGGGCAGACAGTTGGAGCAAGAGGGAATGTAGACAAGGGATTGTAGGTAATATGAAAGCAGATGGGAAGTGAAAGAGAGAGTCAACATCCTGGCTAGCATCCCAGGATACACCAGCTGTTGCTGTAACTTCACCCCACACACCCCCCATCCCCTCCACTCCAGTGTTTTCACTGAGTTGTTTTTTTTTATAAAACTCTTTAAGGCCAGATGAGGTGAGAGTTGGTGACAAGCTCATCCTTTTTTTAAGTATCTGATGATATCACATCACAAAGGCAGGAGACTTTCAGCACTTTTAACAGCATTCCTTTTTCTTTTCTTTTTTTTACATACAATCTGTTGCTGCCACTATTTTGTCCTTTGCAGTGACATTTTAGAACGGGTGCTCTTTTACGGGATTAACAAGTTGGTGATAGATGCAGGCTCTGTTGCAGATCACAGCCTTGACGAGATGGAGCCAGCTACTGAGTGGACACTACCTGCTACAGTGAGATGGTGAAGCCATAGCACCTTTCATACAGCAGCTGCCAAACTATAAAATGCCATTTTATTCCAAAATCATGGGTCCTGCGTTTGCTTGTATTGCCAAAAGGAAATGTTTTGACCACTGCTCATGTCATAAAATATCTATTCCATTTCTGATTTAGTAATTTATCTTAAGTATTTTGGACTCTTGACCAATTGACATTTTTCAATATGGAGTACACTACTGTACCTCTGATCTGCAACATATCAAATCAACCTATCTTGATACTGAGCAGAATGTCTTAATCATTTTATTTATTTATCTTTTTATCACTTTTACAAAAAGTGACTTGGTTACTGCTGGGTTTGTTCTGTAGGCCATTTCAATACCTGCATCTCAATTGTTGTATATAAATATCATTATTATATATTTACTATTTTTTTGGTGTCCATTGGTTAAAAAAAACAAAATATTACATATTTGCTAGATAGATAAATGGATAGATTTACTTTAAGTCATCTTTACTCTTTATTCACGATCATGAAGACAAATCTGCATCACAAACAAACAACTTCAAATCAAAAGCAAGTACCTAAACATAAGGACACCAAAGAAGCAATTGCAAAATTAATGAAGCACCATAAACGAACTGGATCGTAACCGTTTGCACGGCACGCATTTGTGTATGCGTTTGTCAACAGGTGGAGGTGAATACAAGGGGTTTGTGTTTGGGATCAACAGTGACGTGTGTGCAGCTCCTTTTTGTCTTCCTGTCTCTCTCTGCCTCTATCCCGTGTGTTAGTTCAAAGTCTGAGGCCTGTTGGCTTGACTTACACCTCATCCAATTAGTCAGCAATATCTTAGTGACCATGAAGAATAGTCGGCTCTTTTCGAGGCTCCACCGTCACTTGATCCCAGGTAACACAATACCCAGAGCTATGGACATAAGCGCACACACACAAACACCTGATACCTGGGCTCATGGTGTAACGATAAATTGAGGCAGGGAAAGGGAGTGGGCACAAACGTCAACACATTAGCAAAACAAAAAAACATGAGAGGAGGGGAGAGCGGGTGGAGGTAAGAGCCAGGTACCAAATTGATGGCTCACAATACAGCGGGCATTGTAACAAAATGAATTTGTCGGCCTATTGTCTGTAACAAAAGACCTAATTGAAGCCGGGCCTCCTGTTTCTTGTCTGTTGCTCTTTTTGGCATGTTTTGTATGCTGTAAGATATGGTGATTCTCCCTTGGACTGAATTATTCAAGCGGGCAAGAAGCAGCATTTGAACAAGCAGGAACAAAACAGAAGAGGATGTGCTCATGCATTGCGCAGGTGTGTGTCCACCGGGGGGTGTAACATGTTGGATCTGTGTCTAACAGAAATTTAACAGTCAGAATACAAATCTAAAATACTGTATCTCGTCTGCCAAATGATACACGATGTATGGATGGGTAAATAATTTCCACATTGGACTCTTTTTTTTTCTTCTTTTTTTTCCCCTTTCAGCTCAACATCATTGCAGCCCGATCTCTTCAGCTACCATGACACAGCATTATCAAGGTTGCAAGGACATCTCAGTTCCCTGTGCCGCATGTCTGGAATCCAATTACAAGGCAGCAATTTATGCTGTGTGAGGATGCATAACTATTTCAATATTGAGATGTCAAATTACACACAGGGTCTCTAATGTACTCTGGCAATCATAGCCTACAGCTCAGACTGCTGGCAACAAAACTGTCAGAGGACCTTGTCACAGGGGAAAGTAAATCTGATTCACTCATATTCTCTCTTCTCTCTCTCTCTCTCTCTTTTTTGACCATGCTTTCCTTCAGTTATTCAATGCTACCATGCTCCCTCTCTTTTCCTCCCTCCATCTCTCCAGTGTTCCCCAGAGGGGGTTTCATTGCCCAGAGCTTCATGGCAGGGCGATTGATGAGGAAGCCTCAATTCTCTGACGGTTGACATTTACCAGGAGACTCTCCTTGGCATGCCCACGTTGTTGGCTTCACCGCAAACAAACAGACAATCAGACAGCTGGAAAGGCCTCAGAAAAGACAGGAGAAAATTGCCTCACTTAATGACCTTATAAGCCATATCATTAAAGGACATCAAGTTCCCAGCATTATTGTTATTATATTATGAATATTACTAAATCAAGATGGACAGAAAGCCAGAGAGGGGACAATATGTTTTTCATACAAAGACTTTTTTGTGATTTCAAAACATGTGCAAAAATGTTGTATTTTGTGTGATTTGGCATCCCTATAATTATTATAACTTGATGATATATTATGATCTAAAATTAGTACATTTAGGTGAGCTTTATTAGCACTGCCTAGCATTAAAAACATGCAATATCACAAGCATGTCAACTAATAGTGCTAACCAGACCAGGAGCTTTATTCTGCAAAGTTCTCATCAATTACAAAAAGCCAGTATAAGATTTAATTATGTCTCTTTCCCAGACACTCTCTTGTTTTCTCTTCTAATCTTCCTCCGTCAACATCCTTTTCCGTTTCTTTACTATTGTCACAATTATGACTGTCAGGCTGCAGGTTCTAGTGACAAAATTCCCCCTTTTTCAGGCCTGGGAACCTCCTCCTGGCAGTCCAGTGCCCCTGACCAATAACAATGCAGCTCCAAGTTGGGTCTGGACAGAGTCATCTATCTATACAGCTAACTAAGCTAACAATCTAACTCTAGTTAGCAGCTTACAGTAAGTTAGCAGCAGTAGCCTAAGCGGTGACTTTTGCAACAAGTAGATCTCTTGTCCATCAGGTAATAAAATCCCATAACTCCCAGCCCTGTAGGCCAACAGATGGATACCCAGAAAACATTTTCTCTATAAAATATTATCCATATTTTTGCTGACAGATAGTTACAGTAGACTGAACCCACAAAAGTTACACATTGCATGAATAGGCGTTTGTGGTGCAAAGTGGAAATGACAGACGCACCATTGTCCCTATTACAAGTCAGTGTAGGCTACTGTATGATCATGTAATGTTGCTTTTATTCAATTAAAAAGCTTTCAACATTTTACATTGACATCACAATAAAAACTCTTTCATTGTTTGTCTTATTTTTATGCTTACTTTAATACATTTAACATGTGGTGTTGCCCTATTTGCACCGTGTCATTGTCATGTGGTTCTTTCTGTTCAATTCCTCCTCTGCCTGTGTGGCACTGGAGGTCTCGGTGCTGGTCTTCTGCTACAAAAACTGAAGTGAGGGCGGTTTTACTCGGAGGAAGGCTCAGCCAGTGAACATGAACAGAGATGGTTTGTGACATCTTGTGAAGTTGTCTCCGTGGGTATACCTTTGGGGAGGTGGAGCGGGTGGGGAATGGCAGCAGCACTGAGGCCATCAGGGCCCTCTATACTTGCCAGGCACTGAATTTTTAATGCACAAGGCCCCCACAAATCCATGGGCAGCAAGATGTTGTCACCCCGGCATATTTTATCACTGATCAAACATTAGTCGGCAGCTGTTGTAAACTTGTAGCTGTCTCAGTGGCGGTGGTGGTGACAGGCTCCGACACACTGTTGAGAGACTGAAGCCCAGCTGGCTGCTTTACTTACTTACATTCTGTCTTTGTGTAAAAATAAATATATAAAGGAGTGTTTCCTCAACCTCAAGCAGTGGTCTGTCTGTCTTTCACCCTTTCTCTCATTTGTTCCTTACTTTTTTTTTTTCCCTTACTCTTCTACTTCTACTTTTCTGTCATATCCCCCCCCCCTTGTCTCCTTCCTCTGTCATGTCTTATGATTTCCCAAACTGCATGTTTTGAGCCCTTGCAGTGTTAGTGGAGACACGGTGTGCATCTTACAGTGGCTACCTGAGGGTGAAAAGAAGAGAAATGTATGAGAAGCAAACATTGTACCTTTGGAGTCTTGGCTGGTCTCAGAGAAGGAAGGCGTGGGGGAGACATTTTGACAGCGTGAAGAGAGGGGATGGTAACAAACTGTGACACCACAAATACTGTGTGTGTTTCACTGTCGCACTTCACTTTCAGTAAAATTTCAAATGCGATTTTGAAGGCATAGGAGAATGAGATGGCCACCTGATATCATGCCACCTGCTCCAGTCTATACAGACTGAGTTATCACCACAATAGCAAGTTAGTTACTTTTGATGTCAACTTACTTATAATTAAATAGCGTGAAACTAATGATATTAAACACTTTTTCAATTTAAATACCCCTCCAAGATTCATCATTTATATATCAGAATTTATATTGCTAATCGAACATGACAATTTGCTACACCTAGTGCAATTAAATTAGTCTTTTTTCATTTGCTTTTATAAAGTCATAAAAGCGGCATCAGCTCCCAGCAATGAAAATCTGAAAATGAAGGGAGTTAGTGTTTTTTGTTAATAAAAAATGCTTTCTTCCATCATAACATATTGTTAGATGCATGTTTGCGCAGGCTAAAACATCATTCCAAGCAAATATATCAATTTTTCATTGCTTCATTTATTATGTAAATTCCTCAACTGACTATTTCAGTAATTGGTTAGGACATGAGACCCCCCCTCCTCCCTTGTGCCATGTGTCTCTTTTGCACAAAGGCAGTGGTTGGACATCTCACTGGTGGGAATTACCTTTTGGCTGGCACTAAATAATTTTTATTTCTAATTTATTTCATGACAACGGACCCACGCAAAGGGAGAGTCCCCTAAGCCAGCCAAAGTACCTTGTTGGCAATGATTGATTACCCAATATCTAATTAGCTGAGATCCAATCATTATGCAGAGCGTGGGACAAACAAACTTGAGTCAACTGTCAGCCGATTGATTGATGACACTCCCAATACTGCTTTTGTTTGCTCAAATGTCCCGATGCTTGTTACAACCACCAAAGCTCGCTCGGACAATGCAGTCTGTCACTCTGATGGTGAGTTGCCGGCCTCCTTGTCTTTGTGTTTGTGTGTGTGTTTGCAAGTGTGTTTGTTGAAAATGTGTGCAATACATGTTTGTATCTATTTGTGTGTGTGTGTGTGTGAGAGAGAGAGAGAGAGAGAGAGAGGGAAAGAGAGAGAGAGTATATTACTGAAGACAGAGCAATATTTGTCAGGTTGTTGGCCCTATTAAAGACAGGTCTCCTCTCTTCACCCCGGGGGCAAGTTGGTTTTTAACAAAAGGTGAACGGGGATTGAAGCAATATCATGATTAAAAACAAAATGATGGATGGAACGACATGGACGTTGCTTTACACATGGATTTTTCAGATTTTTTTTTTTCAACATTTCCTCTTCTAGATTGTTATATTATTTTATTGATACATAAAGGAACAAAAAAAAATGCGGATCAGGACTAATTATAAATAGGACAATAATTTCATTCACTATTTCAAAACAGATTTTTGCTTCAAGATTTTTAATTTCATCATTGAAATTAGCCAAAAAGTTCAATTAAAACATGGCAAATGTCACACAAACCAAGCAATGAAACAATAGTGTTTCACAAACACAGTAAAAAAAACAAAAAAAAACTCCATTGACATGCCATACCACATGTCATACAAATAGGCCTATATCAGCAACACATGAATTTAATAGAATATACAAATTTAATTATAGTCAGGTCTTCTCAGACCCTGATTATGTAGCATTGATATTATATACCTATTAACTTACTCATTGGCACAGCTAGCCATTATTTTTCAGTTCTTCTTACTGTCTTTTAGAGCTGTAAATGTCTTGCAGTGCTTAGGTTTAGTGAAGCCAGATAAATATCCTGAATATATCCTGGGTATGCTGAACTTGCTTTGTATTACAGATCTTTGCTCCTTTTACCTGCTCTAACTCCCAATGCAGTGTAGCACTGCATGGATAAAGCATGTAGAGTTTGTCAAATAGCTGTATATTAAATCAAACAGAATCCATGTTAGGTAACTTCAATTAATGGTGTGGTTGTAATTTGGAATTTATTCTATGGCAACAAGTGTCATCAGTTCTCTCCAGCAAATAACATCTCAACTACTTTATGGTGTCGATCGGCACACTGTACCACTTTAGAGCTTCTCGATAACTGCTGTAGAAGTGTATTCATATTTGTTAGAGGTAATATTATCAACAAGTCGTTTCCACTTTACCATAAATACAGTATTACATCATACAAAGAGGGAGACTGATCGAATGGCATCTGCTCTGAGCAGCAGCAAAAACAAAAACCTCATAGAGTCCAGACATTGGCTGTGGTGGTGGTGGCTGATGACTCTGCTGAGACTGATTAGGTTGAAGAGGCTGATGAAATAATGAAGTTGGTGAATCTGTGAAGACGGGACAGTGATGGAGAGCAGCATAAGAGCAGCATGAAAGAATAAGTATAAAGATAATCATATTTAATAAGAAAGCAGCAATATCAGGCTAACAATGAAGCTGTGTCACTGAAGCTATTGGATTGATATGGCCAGCTGATGTGAACAGCTGAAATCAAGTTATAGGCCAAGTCTGTCAGTGACAGCAGGAAATTAAGACCGAGCAGAGGTGTGAATTACAGGATGGTATGAGGAATAAACTATGGCCCATGTGTGCAAAGGGTAGTCTTCCTTATTACACACTCATTAGAGCTTCATTAGACTGTCTAATAAATGCATTGTCATAAAACAAGGCCATTTTGGCTTCTGAAAAGCTGGCATTTTTTAGATGGTTTTCACCGGACAGTGACAATTTGCTTTTGTTCACATTCTGTTTACATTGTCAACACTTGTATAAACATTAAATTTAATCCATAACACATTAAGGGTCAATGACCAATTTCTTTGTAATTTGCAATTCTGATATGCTTTAATGATTGATGTCTATAAATAATATCCACTGTTGCAATGTCAAAAAAAATCTCTTTCAACTAGTGTAAATTTTAGCTTATCTCGTTTCCAAAATTGAATCTCAAAATTCTCCCTGTTGGACGGCTATGTTTTTTTTGTTGTTGTTTTTTTTTTTTGGTCCTTTATTGTGTCTGCACACATTTTATTACATTTGTGTTTGATTAGACATTCTTTTTTCCTTTGAACAGAAAACAGCAGACTGAAATGACAATTTGACATCATTAAAAATGCATAGCGACTCAGGGGCCTTAGTGGCTTCCATTAGTAAATAGGGTCGAAAACTCACTTAAATGTGCACACACACGCACGCACGCACACACACACACAAACACACACACACACACACACACACCCCGACACACACAGAGGGTTGGGGGTTCAAGGATGAGGGCCTCTGAGATCCAGCTGTAATTTATTGTGAGATATTCAACATCTGATCTCAGTGACAGTAGCCTCTGGCTTTGTTCATAAGAGTTAAAATGTCTCTCTTCTAAGCGTGTGTGTTTTGTGCGTGCATGTGTGCATGCATGTGTGCAAAGGGGTATTTTCTGTGTGTGTGCTGAGGTCAGAGAACGACAGCAAGGCTTGAATTCTCCGACATATATCAAACCACTGAAGACAGATGCCTGGACAGTATTAATCAAAACTTTCCCATTTCCTAAATAATTAATCATTAAATAATTAATTTGGCAACTACAGGCAGCAGTTAAAGGGGGCTTGTGCCTTCCCACTGCTTAGAATTAGTCCTTGTCGAGAGGCTAGATTGATATATTTATTATTTATCAGATTAATCATGGCTAGAGACATTAGGATCCACTGTTGAGATCATACCACTTATATCAGAGGAGAGGGGTGAGAGAGGAAAGACAGGACCAAATAGAGAGAGAGGCAGGTGGCAGCTGTGTGTGGTGATTACAGTGCAAGGTGGTCAAGGGTACACTAGAGAGCCAAGACACACACACACACACACATCAACACAATCTAAAGAGTGGGTGACAGGCAGGATGTGTGTATGTAGCCTCAAGCACTTCTTGTTTCCAAAGCCAGTGCAGTAGAATTGAGGATGAGGGGGGAGAGGCAACAATGTCATTGATCCAACAGCTTCACAGAGGTCAGGGCAGGTCCTGGGGTCATTTCTGTTCACGATAAATGTCTGGAGAATGCCCCTGAGGATGTGGTGACTGACCAGCTCATATCAAAATAATATATTTTTCTCTCTGTCTTTTTTTTTCTCTCTCTCTCTCTCATTACCTCCAAAAACAGTCCCAAGATTTGTCTTTTTTTTATGTTTGCTTTTTTTCCCCTATGGAATGTGAGCTGATCATGTCAAGGTGTCCGAAAACATATCTATGGTACATTGGCTATTTAATACATTTGATATTCAGTGTCTCATTATCAAAGTAAGTTCAGTTTTAATGGGAAAATGTTTGCCAGAAATTGAAAGTAAAAAAAAAAAAAAAAAAAAAAAAAAAAAAAAATAGGTGGCAACATATCACCTGGATAAATGTCTAACTGCTAGCTCAGTTAGCCATGGTGCAGTTACCCTACAGCTGACTGGTTTCAGCCTGTGCCACATTCTTGGATCACAGGGGAGTCACTGTAGGCAAAAGGGCTCAGCTCCACTGGGCTCCATATTCTCCCAGTGAACATGGCTAAACACAAAACTGGGAACAGATGTAGCCTCTGAGACTGGCAGCAGTCAGTTTGACGACAGGGGATACAGCAAGGATTTGATTTACAGTGGCTCCGATGAGGGCCATGACTCGGATATGAGAAGACATGGAAGGTGGAGACAGGAGAGACGCCAAGCAGAGGAACAAAGGAGAGTCGGACATCGGCATGTAGAGCCCGAATATTTTCACATCTTACTTCATGAATTGACAGCTCTCTTTTGACCTAACCAGAGGTAATTGTGGAGAAAGAATTGTGGAATTAATTTAAAATAATAATCATTTAAATAAAAGCTGGTCTTAGTTTGGGGGGAAGAGGGGTAAACACTATTTACTTTAAGCACATCATATAAACCTCTACAAGTTAGTAAAGAATCAAAGTTTGTATCCAGTACACAAGAAAAAAAAATATTGACAGGCATCTCACAGTTGAGGCAATTTTCAAAGTCCCTTGAAACCTCCAAACACCATATACCCAACGGTGGCGCCCTGGAGGCATCCTAACCAGACGCTCCTTTTGACACAAAGGAGCGGGGCCTCTACTTCGAGCTCCCTCTGGATGTTCGAGCTGCTCACCCTATCTCTAAGGCTGAGCCCAGCCACCCTCCGAAGGAAACTCATTTTGACCACTTGTATCCATGATCTTAATCTTTCGGTCACTACCCAGAGCTCATGACCACAGGTGAGGGTTGGAACGTAGATCGACTGGTAAATTGAGAGCGTTGCCCTATGGCTCAGCTCTGTCTTCACCACAATCGACCAAGGACCTGTCTATCTCACGGTCCATTTTCCCTTCACTCGTAAACAAGACCCTAAGATATTCAAAGAAACTTGAGGCAGTAACTCACCCCCAACCTGAAAGGGGCAGTCCACCGATTTCCAGCGGTGAACCATGGCCTCAGATTTGGAGCTGCTGGCTCTCGTGCTTGCCGCTTCACACTTGGCTGCAAACCTTTCCAGTGCGTGCTGGAGATCACGGACTGATGAAACCAACAGAACCACGTCATCAGCAAAGAGGAGAGACGCAATTCTGAGCTCCCCAAACCAGATACCCTCCTTGCCTCAACTGCGCCTTGAAATCCTATCCATGAATATCACAAACAGAATTGGAGACAAGGGGCAGCCTTGGCGGAGTCCAACACCCACTGAGATGTCAGACTTTCTGCCGACAATACGGGCACAACTTTCGTTTTGGTCTTATAGGGACAGGATGGCTCCTAACAATGACCATGGTATCCCATACTCCCACAAAACCTGCCACAGGACTCTCCAGGTGACACGGTCATAAGCCTTCTCCAGATCCACAAAACACACATAGACTGTGCAAATTCCCATGACCCCCAAGCAAACCTTCAAGGGTAACGGGTTGGTCAGATGGTGATACAAATTGATATTGCTGGCATTACATGACTGCAACATATACAGGTTGAAATAATATAACAGTTGTTGTTTTTAAATATTTTATCCAGAAAACGAATAAGAGAAGTTTTTTTATGTCATTTTCTGTCCTCCTGTCTGTCTATCTCTGTCAGTACTGTCTATTGACTTGAGGATACATAACTTATGATAGAGTTTTCTATGCTACATTTATAACTGTGCCTCTGAGAGACTGTCCTCAGCTAAACAACACTGGTGTTAATGTCATCCCGACAAGTCATGCAGATATTGAATGTCCACTCTCAGAATGATGCTTGTCCACAGAAAAAAATCTAGAGCAGGTTGGGATGAACAGTGTGTGATTTCAAAACAGGAGCACCCAGTTCACATCCCTTCTCCCCTTGCAGAAGTGACCTTCACTTGATTTTAACCAGACACTTTTATTGGCTTGACATATTAGAAACTAATCCAATAAGTCATCCAGTCATTTGTACAGTCCTAACTGAGTAGAATAGGATGGAGAGAGAGAGGCACAACTCTATAGCTTGATACCGAGTTTGTTCTGGATATTTCTAAAATCTTTTATGTGTTGTGTAACTCTCGGAGGTCTGTCTATGCCCAGTATTTCTATTAATATCTTGATAAAATGGCATAGTAATGTTATTTCAATGTTGCTGTATGGCTGTGGAAGAGTCTCCTCTTCCACAGCCATACTCTTGTGAGATTGTATGTGACTCACAGCAACCATTAGAATGCCAAAAATAGAGGTTGGCATACTTGTCACCTGCCTCCTCGTGTGTAATTGGTGGATTCTTGTGTCCATATTCGTTTTTTTCTGAAACTAATAAATGGGCACTCGGGGCATACCACCACCTTACAAACACTGTAATTTTCCTCCAGCATCAGAGCAGCTTAAACAATGGCAAAGTTTAAAATAGCAGAAGGCCTTGCAATGGTTTGGCAAAAGAGCAACATGGAAGACACAACAGGAGCTCCAAGGCCTGAAGGGTTTGGTTTATCAAAATAAAGGAATATCAAAATGGTCTGCATCCATTTGATGATGGGCACCTTATTTTACAAAAGCCTGTTTTGTAATATTAAAGTATTACAGAATGTGTATCTTGTGCTTAAATGTGATCTTTTGGGTCAAATACTGCTTCTATGTGCAGAACAAAAATTGATTTGTGCATATCAATGGTTATGAACTTCATTGATCAAATTGACTGTCGATTAGTAAAGGCTTACTCTGTGTTAAAGTTATTTCATTGTGTAAAAGTGAGATTCCAAATAGTATACTTGAATGGATCTTTTTTTCCCATTTTGTCATTTTGTGCAAATGAGAAGCTGTCTTTCATAGAATTTCATTAACTTGTGTGTAGTTTTTATTTAAATATATAGTTACTTGTGAAATGGGAGAGATTTGCTGCAGTTTGGCGGGACAGCTCATGAGAATCAGCCAGAGCTGTGTGAATCATACGGGGGGGGATGTAGAGGAAGAATGGAGAGAGGAGGTGAGAACTTTTCTTCAGTCAATTTAGCAGTAACGAATGTTCTAATTTACTTATCAGAGAGGATTCAAGGCTTTTCAGCAGCCATCACCTCCTTCTCTGCCAAGATCAACCTCGAATACCCACATTATGTAAATATTGTAAAGAGTGTGTGTTTTTTTTCCTTTGGTTTTCATACAATAAATATTTGGTTTGAAAAATACAGATTTTTCACCTGACACACACTTCTATTCAAAACACATTACTAAAGAATGTCATTTTAGACATTTATTGTCTATTGTATTATTATATTGTATTATGTATCCATTATTTTATTCACTGCTTCTATGAACCTAAGACCCATTTCAATCACCAAAGCAATTCACCCACAAGGGTAAAGGTGCATATTTGCATGTCAATGTTCACCAGACTTGTGCATCTATTAAAACAATCAAAATTTTGCAGGCTTGGATCTGTCTGCAGCCATTTAGTCACAGTCGCTGAGCTGAAACCACTGATGTTAGTAGGCTTAAAATAATGATGGCCATCAGTATATTACTTTTATCATCTATTTGACTACTTTTAAGCCAAATTCTTTGATAATCAGACTATAAGATATTCTTGTTGTAAGATCTGGGATCCCTCATGTCATACCACATTTCCACATGAACTGTGTCTGACTGTTCAACACAGAAAGCAACTGTACTTCCCACAATGTGTTAATTGAAGCGTAGTGACTGAAATTACTACTCTACCCCAGTCACCTTTCATCTCCTCTAACTCCTTTTTTATCACACAAATGGATCTGTCCTGCGGTAATTGTATATTAACTACACAGATACTGAGATGAGAAGTGAGAGTGCACTCCCTACACTGTGCCCAGCTCCTCCGCTATCATAATCAAAAATGGGTTCATGTCAGTGTGAAAACCCCGTTTGTGTGCACAAACATAACACATCCTTGACTAATAATGAGCTAAATCACTCAGTTATCACCAGCCATGCAAAGCAAGACCTCATCAAGAAGGCTGCCAGACCTATAGGTCTCCTCTCTCTACTGGAAGGGATGAGAACGAGACAGCCAGCAATGGATGGAGGAATGAAAGGTAGGGAATCAAGGATGCCCTTTTGTGGAGAGGAAGAATCCATTTTGCAAGATGATTTGGCTTCAAATCTGCAGGGACTAACTCTTGATATGAAGTCATATTGTGTTGGAGTTTCAGCCCTAAATTCATACATCAATTATTTACTGTCAACGTCGATTGTATAAGCGTAGGAAATTACAAAGGACGGGTATTTTCTCTCAGGCAGAAAGAATGTGATACAGCAGATACACCCAACCTAATGTGCCGGACCCAGTGTCCACGCAGCATCCACGGGAAGAATTATTCATGTATTAGAAAACAGTGTGCTTGGGCACAGGAAAAGGCAGACACATTATTTTAAACCTTTCATAACATGCATCAATATTTCAGCAGAAATAAATAAAGGATGGCGGGCTTGTTTGGAGGACAGCTGTAGCTTGCTCCGCTTGGCTAGCTTGGAGCGAGCAGGGGGCTCTTGGGATGCCACGCATACCAGCCCCCAGTAAAACCCCTCCATCTCTTTTTAATCATCCACTTAGAACGGGGTGACTGGAGGAGCTGTCAAGGTGAGCTCCTTCAGCGGGAGAGGATGGATATATGGTCAGATGGAAGTGAAAAAGGAGGGAGGAGTCGCATTTTGTTTGGGAGACAAACAAAAAAAAAAAAAAGATGCTTTGTTCGGCCATGTCTGCTGCCGCTTCAGTTTGAGCTTTCCTTCAAGATACGATGCTATAGTTACTGTGGCGACCTGTCTTCACTGTGTGTCTGCGACAAGGGGAATTAGTAACTTTCAGAACAGGGAGGAAACTGAAATGTTCTGATTGCAACTAATTGTTGCTGATGGACGAAGAGGGAGAGAGAGAGAGGCCTTTCAATGACTTCTACCATTGGTACAATAGTCTTGATTCAGTACAGAACAAGAGCTGCTGGCTGTGATTGCACAAATGCCAATTACATTTTGTCTTAATTACGTTAAGACAGACGCGCATGTTTCACAACTCACCTCTTTACAGTTTTAAAGGCTTCACCAACTCAGTGTCGCTGGTTTTGTTTTTCAAGTTTGTAATTACGACAGAGTGCATTGCTAACTCATTACATTGTGATAGTCTAAAATATTCTCGTCGAGTAAAGGAAAACACCAGTGAGCTAATGGTCAAATTGATTACAATGCCATGTCTCATTTCTCTTTGCAGCACAGTCATTCTGTTCTTTGATTTGTTCTCCTGCATTTGTAAAAAAAAAAAAAAAAAAAAAAAATCAATTCTCCCAGGACTGAGAGAGCGAGAGCGAGAAAGAGAGAGAGCTTCTGTTTGCAGGACAAGGTGTAATGTGTTCTATTACAATCCCAATTGAGCCAGCAGGATGCTAAATTAAAGCTCATTTAAATGGTCCACCGCTGAGTGAATTCAAGCCCAGGCTCCACGGCTGTTAGCCAGAGATGTGTGAGGGTGTGTGTGTATGTGTATGTGTGTGTGTGTGTGTGTGTGTGTGTGAATATGCCATATATGGATGTAAAATGCTTGCAATCACATTATTTACCGAGCAGAAGCAGAGTGAACAGATCTGCACTAACAGTCACTGAGAAAAAGACAGAAAAAACTTGCGTTATATGAAGTCGTCCTGCCGGAGAACGGAGTGACACCATGAGAAGAAACAGATGTGTGTCACACTTATGCAGGATCTTCTCTGTCATGGTCCAAATTTTGAGTGAGCTCTTCACCTCCTGCATAAGCGGTGGATCACAGGATGACTTGCTCTCCAATGCTTTGCTTTCAACTGGAAGATCTTTTTGAGGACGATTGAAAACAATCTTAGAATGTTTACGTTTGCTGACAGTTTGAGAAAATGAGCCAAAGCCTGAGAACTTCAGTTCTTTCCTGTCAAACAACACTGTAACAACAAACACATGCTTTCTCACAGAAAGAGGGTTGGAGATTCAGGTTTCCGTCTTTTCTGTGAGGAGCCTGTGTTGTCATGGGTTGACTCAGGATCCTCCTGTTTCCTCCCACATTCAAAGGACATGCAGAAACTGTAAGTTCCTAGACATCTGTATTCAATCTGGACTTCAATCAATGCTGATTATTAGATCAAATTAATGACTGTGCATCTGTTTTGTTAGTCAGCTGGGAAAGGCTCCAGTCCCCCCCTCCCACCCCTCTGCAGTCGATTTTTGTGAATAGATAAATTATTCAACTCCTTAAAAGTCTCGTAAAATGCATCACATCTATAAAATGAACACCAGCATTTAGGCTGAGGTTAAGGAGTTAGAATAGGACATGATAAGACATAAGACATTCATGACATGAATAAGACAACGTTTGGGTTGGATGATTTTAAGTCAAAATTAATTAGGAAATGAATTTAAGTCGATCTAATGTCCTCTGAAGTGATGATGTGTGTGTTTGTGTGTGAGTGTGTCAGGCAGAGTTTGTCTTCCACTGTCCTCCTCCTCCTCCTCACATACATGTGGCTGAGTAGGAAGTATAGGGCTGAGGGAATGGATGTTTTTTTTTTGTTTTTTTTACGCTGACATATTGTAAAGGTCAGAACTCTGTAAGGAAATGTACAGAAAGGACAGCGAACATGAGCTGCATCCTGTCCTGTTTGTTTGACAGCTCTGTGCATTGGTTTAGCCTCTACAGGAGGAAGAGTTTGACCGAGAGAGATGCTTTTACATCATCGATTAGGCCCAACTACCGCTGTAAATATCAAGTAACAATACAAGGGAGTGAGTTTGACATTGCTCTTGTGATTTTACTGCACCTGTTCGTGGAGTAAAAAGTTTCTGTCTTCTTTCTGATTAACCTTATCATTAATCAGAGTGACTTTACAGCATAACAAGTAATCAGAACATGGCCTGAAATTAATATGCATGGTGATTGTTTTTTATTTGTTGTATTATCATTATATAAGGGGCAGATGCTGTTATAAAATACCGCATATGTTAAAGTACAGAGTAAACAGTTCTAAAGCCACTTGTTTGCTCCCTGTCAGGGTGAAGTAGTTTAGGGTTAAACCCTTAAAACCTTCTAAACTAATGCATTTGACTCATGTTAATGCCCCATTAATCTATACTATCACAGGGGCATTTAGTGTGACTGTGGTTTCCTCATCTTGTAGAGACAAAGAAGGTTTTTTGTGTCTGAGAGGGAGGCCTCCACTGCAGTTTGTCAGAGCAGCCTCTCCGTTCCTTTAAAAAACCTATGCCACTCTCCCACAAGCCAATTGGATCACAGCTGCTTATCACAGGAAAGAGACAAGTCTTCTCTGAATATAAAACATTTGTACTACTGCCCCCTAGGGATTCTGAGCAGGCACAGAATCTCATTCCCCAACAACAAATGTTATCAAGGTCCTTCTTCTGTGTGCTTTCTCTAGCGGTGCCACAATACCCAGACTATCTATGAGGCTCGACACCAGAGTGTAGAGAGAGGATGTACTTCAAGGGAAATACGAAGAGATTCTGAGTCTGGATGTGTTTGAATGTGCGTGTAGGTTTGTTTTTGACAAGTTCACACATGTAAAGTGTTGCCCACTTGAGAAATGTAGCTGTTGCTGATGGATGACTACTACATAAGCGTTTACCAGTGGCACATTACTTTAGAGAGAGGTACAACAAAAAGTAAAACTTCCACAGTCCTTCCATAGTCCATACAATTACAAGTTGTTTTTTTATTGAAATAAATAAATAAATAGTAAGCTGCCTCTTCTCTTTCATTATTAGTGTCTGGCTTTGCATCACAGCTCAATCATGATAGGTTACGTCTCCTCTTCTGTCACCTGAGGAGAGTTAAAGGAGCCAGATTGAGTCTTTAAGATCTTTGCATTCTCCTCCCGCGCTGCTCTCCTCCTCACAATAAACTGTCCCTTTTTATGCGTTTTTACTTCACCCACTTATAATCTGGATGAGATAGCTCCCTCTCATAGCTGTAAGCGGTATAACTCGTCCCTGCCTTGCTTTATCTCCATGTTCCTACAAGCCGGCTTGAATGGGGAAACCATTATCTCTGGGCTCACAAAGGAGCCAGACGTCCACATTCAAGATGTTCTATACATGATATATTGATCAATTCGCAGAGACTAATAGCATTGTAATGAATGGAGAAGGGGACGGAGTTAATGTCTCCAGGGTTCATGCAAACTGCAAATGAAGCACTCAGTGACACAAAAGGTCTGGTTTGGTGAATTATAATTAGACCCCAGCCTCAATGAAAGTCAAGGGGTTGTTGCTCAGCCCTCTGCTTAATTTACTACCAACTCCGATGACAGCCTAAAGAAGAGGCTCTGGTTAGTTGAGGGTAAGATGTCCAATTCATTTGGAGTGTTGATATAATAAAAGCAAGTTTGGAGAGCTACATTTAGCTCATATTTTAGGATCACTCACATAAAAGTGTTCAGTCAGTTATTACTCGTGGTTAATGTTGAGTAGAACCAACTAATAAAGATAAATAAATTGTGAAATTAACCAATTTCAGAGCCAGCCAGTGTTTTCTCCATTCCTCAGGGCTGAACAAAAGAACAGTGGAGTTTGCGGAGTGGAGACATGAGGCACAGGGAGAGGAGGAGAGATGCCAAACACAAGATTAGCCTTCCAAACCCTTTTGAGTGGCGCTGCTTTCAACCAAACAGCTGACTATGCTGGGAACCATATTTTAAACACACGTTTGCACAGAGGAGCGTTTTGCCTAACAAAACTGGTACACAACCATTTTATTAACTTATTCACAAACAAACAAACAAACAGAAATAAAATAGTGAAGCTCTGAGGAGGACTACGGACTACAACCACCTACGACGTGTTTCAGGAACTGACAGAAGAAGAAAAGCTGCATTCAAAGTCCCACAATTATTTAATTTGGTTGATTTTCCTGAAAAAATGAAATATCTGGATATTTTTAAAGGGCAAACCGCGATGTAATATCTCATTGTCAAGAGGCTCCTGACCAGACATTGTATTTTGCAAACCATGTAGGTGGTGCATGTGCAAAAAGCAAAAACAATGAAAAAAAACAAAAAACAAGAACAAGAAGAAAGAGAAAAATCTTGACATAACAAATAAACACAAACAAGGGGATAATCATTCTGAATATGACCATTTTAATCATATATACTCACACAAAATCCGACCAGTAATAAATAAGCACAGTAATTTGCACTAGCTGGCAACAAATCTGATAGTGATGCATTATTATGCCTGTCATTTGTTTTGTTTGTATCGGTACAATGACGTGCACAGTGGATACAAGCCCAGGGAAATATATTTCTGACAATTGCAGCAGATAAAAACTCCACATTAGGCCATATGTAACTGCTGTGTCAGCCACACAGTCAAGCACCTTTTTCTCAGCACCAGCCAATACCTTTTAATCTTCTCCTTTTCTTTATGAATAATGCTAAGTATATTACTCACTGACAACAATACCTCTCCCCTCAATTTATGTTCCAGCAACCTCACAGCACGAGGGACAATTTGTATCTTTCAATGCAGGGTCTCAGCTATACGTTTAGAGGCAGGAGGGGGGTGCATCTGTAGGCATCTGATATGCTTAGTTTTAGTTGGTAAGACAATGGGGGCCTCTCGAGTATGTGCGATTTTCTTTTCCTTTCAGAGGCCCCTGGAGTAATGTTGTGTGATTTTCCTTTTTCTTTATGGAAACCACTTGAGGCAAAGCCCACCTACAGCTCAATGTGCTAACACGCCTCTTTCTTTTTTTTTCTAATCTGCTGCCATTCATTGGCAGAGAGGACTAACAAAGATGACTTTTGACAACCCGAGAAATCAAACCACAGCTGTCAGAGCTTTTCATGAAGAAAAAAACAAAACAAAAAAAAAAAGAGAGGAAAAGGAGCAGCCTACACAGTCAGCTTTCCTCACACTTCCTCTCTTCAGTTAACCAACACTTACTGTACATACACAAACATACACACGAAATCATTCCCAGAAGTCTTGTCCTTCCCTGCGTCTCCTTGTGCTGTTCAACAAGAACTTTTGCTGACACTTCCCTCTGAAAAGAGGGGGAAAAAAGAGGACAGGAGGAGGGATATGGAGGGAGGAGGTTGAGTGAGGACAGAAGTGACATAGATAGAAAAGGGGAGAAAAAGCAGCTAAAAGGATTAAATAGAGAATTAGCTCACGTTTCAGAAGGTCCACTTTGCTGATCTGGTGAGCATTTCAGCCAGAGAGCCCCTATCCATCCCTTCATTCCCCCCACCCTCCTACAATCCAACCTACTCACTCCTCCATTCTATTTTTCCTGTCTCAATAGCTTGGTAGAATTAGTGAGACTCTTGGCAGCCACTCCGGGTGTCACTTCATGGGTTCACTAAGGGCACTGCTGCTCCTTTTCCTTGGGCTGAGGGTCGGGTAGACGATGAAATCTCTGTGTGGTTCAAGCGGAACAATGGCTGCTGTGCAGAAAACGTCTTGCTTGGGGGTGGTGGCTTGTGAAAAACTATGTTGTTCTGGGGCCCCATGCTCCTTGAATAGATTTGTTTAAAGCCCCTATGGTTGGTTTATGCTAAACAGAGCACAGGCATGAGGGAGAGGCCAACGAAAGCCCAAGCCAGAACATCACTACTTTGTGAGCGATACGTCCACCCCCACCATGCAGCACACACTTTGATGCTTTTTTTTTTTTTTTGGGAGATGCCCACTGAAATCCAAATCTCTTTCTCCCCTCTCTCCTCAGTCCTCCCTTCTCCCTCCATCCTCCTGCTTCAGGTCCTGTGCTTCCCCCTTTCTTCTATTTCTGCCATGCAAAGATAATCAGGTTTATGTAAAGTATGTGTGCTCTTTTGACAGTCGGCGATACCTCATTAATTCAATCACACCAAGCACCATTGTTCCCAAAGTGTTTGAAATGCGGACCGGGAAAGGGGGCCTTTTTTAATCCTGTCAATCAATGTTAACATTTTTCTAGCTGTTGCCATGGCTGGGGCCAGAGTTCATGAAAACAGAGAATATGAGCCAACAAAACAAGAATAAAGACTTATTTGAGATTGGTCTTTTTAAAAGGACATCTACCATGCACAAAAACACGAGAAGCAAATGTAGACAAGTTTGGACACTATAGCGTGGCTGAGAGGGGGTGAGAGAAAAGAGCATTTGGAAACCAAACAGGCACTATAAAACCTTGACCCGGGAGGGCTCTGGGAAAAAACCTGATGAATCGATGTCCGGAAGGACCGTAGTTTTTCTCCTCCTGTGCGTTCTCTATTATCACAATGACTATACATATCAACACATGACTCTAAGGCTTCCACACTATTGTAATGCTCTGCTGGAATGCTGGTACTACACCATGAAAAAATGATAACTCCGTAGCTTTATTTGGAGGGATAATTGCTATATATACAACATGTTTTTGCATGTCTATCAAAAATATGTATGATTCATGAGATGTTGGAAATCACTTCCTGCCTTCCCTCCTTAAATATGTTTTGTTTTTAATTCTATTCTGTGCAAATATTCAATTAATTCGTTGAGGAATATGCATAATCATAAGAAAACAGTTTCACAGCTCCTAGTAGAAAGTATTTATAGAACAAATGAAAACAGGATCTAGTAGGAATCAGAGTTATCATAAAAACATAACAAAGCCATGCATTCACAAAGGTGTCACACATACTGACGTTTCACCATTAAGACAAAATATTATGTCTGCCACCAAGTCAGTGCCATACTGTATATGTCAGTCTACTGTACTATGTGTGCTCCAACATTGGAAATAAAATATTTAATTTATTAAGAATTTGTATGCTGACATTAACAGCTATTTAACCTGTTTTCTTAGTAGTGTATAAGGGTACAAATGTTGTTGTTTTTTCAGGTGTGCTTATATCATGAAGGGAGGTAATATGTGCAATTGTTTTGATAACACTGTGTTTTTAAGATATAATTTACTTAATTCATGATGAAATTTGTATTGCATTTGACTGAAAACTGGGGAAAAGGATGATAAACAGGACAATAAAGATATCAGCAGTTTTGTGTATCCATCCAAAAACATCTGCAATTTAAAATATCACAACAACAACAACAAAAACAGAGATTAAATGAATTCATACTAAAGAAACTAAAAAATGTCTTGATCTGCCAGACCTGTCATTGAAATCTGTAGGGTGCAATAAGTTTGTTATTAATTTATGTGAACAATTCAGACCTAAATCAGGTACACTGGTCATTCACACACAATAAATACCATTTAACAGTCCACAAACCTGCACAAACATGCAGCTAATCATCAAAATAACACATAATCATGTGTTGGGCGGGAAGTTCTAGTGGCGGGTAGGTTGGTCCCGATCCCTTCTTCTCCGTCCATTTAGAACCTAATCTGTTGTGAGAATGTAAAAAGTTGACTGAGACCGAGGCAGATTAAGCCATTGAAGCGCCGGGGGTGCTTCCTACGCATCACTGAATCCTTTCAGGCCAGTTTAAACACTGTTTGTTTATTAGTGTCTTACGCACGCCTAGCTTATCTCGGCACACACACAGAGTGGCACAATATAGCACTGTTCAAAGGCCTGATATGACCGTGTGTGTGTGTGTGTGTGTGTGTGTGTGTGTGTGTGTGTGTGTAAGCTCAGTTGTTCACGTCACTGCTCTGACCTTGTTAAAGTAGTGAAAGACCATGTGAGACACGAATTATTGGACACTGATGCTCTTATGCTTTGTGTAAACATGCTCAACACACCCGGTTGCTACACAGCCTCTGTGGCACTGACAAAAGACTTAAAGGTGCACAGAGGAGATTTGGTTTAAACTAATCTCTCCTCACTGTTTACCATATATGCATGGACATATCAGCTGCTGCTGCCATTGTTTGAGAAATACCTATGGTTGCTATATCTGATAGTGGCCAGTGTAATCCTTTTTTCTCTCTTTGACCCCCACTAATCCACCCCTCCTTGTTTCAAACTCAGTCCCTGCTTTTCCACCTGTCTCCTGTTCTGGCAGTGTCTCTTTTTTTTCTCCTTATGTTTCTCTCTAGCTATGCTTTTTCTTTCTTTCTGCATCGTGGTCTGCAAACATCATTGCCTTAATCTCTCAGCGTATGCAAATATGATATGTTCCGGAACTGATTTGATGAAATCTCTGTCCCATCATCAACTGTGGAGTCTGGTGCCTTTCAATATTGCTCAGTCACATCAGATCGTCTCAGTGCCTTGAGAAGCACATGTAAAATGGTCATTAAGGTCCAGGAAATTGATTCACCTTTAAGGCTAATAGTTGAGCCTTAATCTAAATAACCTAAAAGTTGCATTTATTGTAGATACAAATAAATCCAAAAATTAAAAAATTAAAAAATTGCTCTTGCATTTCAGATATGTTATTGATTCAGCAAGAAAAGAAATGAAAGCACAGTTTCACTCCAGAAGCACCAGAACTGATAGGACTTACATGTACCAGGTTATCCACCATACCACAAGCAGGTCTGAGCAAAACGAATACACTACAAGTACTTCTAATACTGCTACTAGTAAAAATAAAATAATAATAATAACAATTAAAAAAATATAATAATAATGATGATAATAATAGTAATACTATACAACAATGACATTGTAAGCTTACATAATCATTGTTTTTAAATAAATTATCACAATTTCTTTTAGTAATGATGATAATAATAAACTATTTTTTTGTGTAGCATTTTTACAAAATATAGTTACAAAGGGTGTTACACAACAGAAAAGTAGTACACAGTAAGTTAAACATATTATAAACATACTATAGATACAAGCATATATATAATATAGGATTAAAGTTGTACAGTAAGCTGAGATAAAAGAAGAACACAAGTTAATGAATAAGACAGTAAGAATAAAGAGCAAGCCCAAAATAGTGAGTTTGTAACTTTTAACTTTGACTTTAGAAAACGGTGTTATAAAGATAAAACAAAACAAAAACAAGAGAAAGATTATAGACCAGTTTGTTGATAAAAAGCAATTTTGTTCAGTTACTGCCAATGACTGATCTGTTGTACCTTTGACTACATCTGGATTTTAGTCCACTGCCTCTATAACACCCCACTTGAGATTTAGCAAAGGTCTGCATGACTTTACTAAATAACACATTATGCAAAGCAGTTTGTCTGAAGTTGGTAGAAGTCTCTGATGTTAAGCTGGCAAAGGACAATCCAGATCAGATCCCCAGATTCCTATAAATAGGGCACACACACAAAGGTAAAATGTTCCTTTTCACACCATGTCTGAGTGTGATTTTTGAAGAAAAAACTTGTTTGCATGAATTTTCAGAAAACACACTCAAAGCCTCTCATCTGCACACACTAAATTGTAGAAAATTATGAATTAAGTGTACATTTTCATCCTCATTTTAGCACAGTGCTTTAGGAACTTTGATTAAATTAAAGATGGTATATTCACTGTAATGTATTATTTTGCACATGGACTCCTCAAGCCTCTGCAAGCTGATTTTCATGCCGATTGAACAACAACTACAGGAATACATTATGTAAAGCA